>OZ025298.1:89858226-90534024 GCA_964019185.1 Maratus speculifer
TCAAATGATTATAAAAAACAGAAAAGTTGGTCGATTCGTTTGTGGATTTCACTAAAACTATTCTTTATGTCAGTATTGTCTTGAAAATAAATTATAAAGATAATTTTCAAAAAAAGCCGATAGAGGGCGCTTTAGACTTAGGAATAACGAACAACTATTTCTTACCGTTATTTTTTGCATTTTATAAAAATTTTTTAGAAGCTTAGACATAAACTTAGATTTTGAGTTCAAAATCTAAATCGTTGGGAGTGGTTAAGTTGCGCAAACTGAACTGTGGGGGGAGGTTCAAATTTCAAATGATTATAAAAAACGGAAAAATTGGTCTATTGATTTGCGATTTTTGCTAAAATTATTCTTTATGTCAATATTATCATGAAAATAAATTATAAAGATAAAATTCAAAAAATGCCGATAGATGGATAGAGGGCGCTTTAGACTTTGGAGTAACGTACAATTATTTTTTACTTTTATTTTTTGCATCGAATAAAAATTTTTTAGAAGGTTAGACATAAACTTAAATTTTGGGATGAAAATCTGACTCGTTGGGAGTAGTTAAGTAGCGCAAACTGAACTGCGTTCAATGGGGGTGGGGAGGTTCAAATTTCAAATGACTATAAAAAACGGAAAAATTGGTCGATTCTTTTGCGGTTTTCGCTAAAACTATTCTTTATGTCAATATTTCCTTGAAAATAAATTTCAAAGATGTCTTTCAAAAAATTCCGACAGAGGGCGCCTTAAACTTTAGAATAACCAACAACTATTTTTAACCATTATTTTTTGTATCTAATTAAATGCTTGTAA
Organism: Maratus speculifer; assembly: GCA_964019185.1. Taxonomy (NCBI): domain Eukaryota; kingdom Metazoa; phylum Arthropoda; class Arachnida; order Araneae; family Salticidae; genus Maratus; species Maratus speculifer. The sequence continues at coordinate 89,859,028 of OZ025298.1, forward strand.
ATGTTCAAACTTACATTTTGAGCTCAAAATCTACATCGTTGTGAGTAATTAAGTAGCGGAAAATTGAACTGTGTTCGAGGAGTGGGGAGAGTAACATTTTAACTCCCGAACACAGTTCAGTTTGCGCTTTTTAAACCATCCCATCGATTTAGAATTTGAGCTCAAAATTTAAGTCTAAGCTTTTACAAACATTTCATTAGATACAAAAAATAACGGTTAAAAATAGTTTTTGGTTACTCTAAATTTTAAGGCGCCCTCTTACGGAATTTTTTGAAAGTTATCTTTAAAAATTATTTTCAAGGAAATATTGACATAAAGAATAGTTTTAGTGAAAACCGCAAACAAATGGACCAATTTTTCCGTTCTTTATAATCATTTGAAATTTGAGCCTCTCCACCCCCATTGAACGCAGTTCAGTTTGCGCTACTTAACTACTCCCAACGATTCAGATTTTCATCTCAAAATTTAAGTATATGTCTAAGCTTCTAAAAAAATTTTAAGGGATGCAAAAAATAACGGTAAAAATAACTGTACGTTACTCCAAAGTCTAAAGCGCCCTCTATCGGCATTTTTTGAATTTTATCTTTAAAATTTATTTTCATGATAATACTGACATAAAGAATAATTTTAGTGAAAATCGCAAATCTTTTGACTAATTTTTCCGTTTTTTATAATCATTTGAAATTTGAACCTCCTCCCAGAGTTTAGTTTGCGCAACTTAACCACTCCCAACGATTTATATTTTGAGCTCAAAATTTAAGTTTATGTCTAAGCTTCTAAAAAAATTAATAAGATGCAAAAAATAACGGTAAAAAATAGTTGTTCGTTACTCCAAAGTCTATAGCGCCCTCTATCGGCATTTTTGAAATTCATCTTTATAATTTATTTTCAAGACAATATTGAGATAAAGAATAGTTTTAGTGAAAACCACAAACGAATCGACGAATTTTTCAGTCTTTTATAATGATTTGAATTTTTGGACCCTAAATTTTAACGGCGCCTATCTCCTTTAGAAGACGTTTGGGACCCTTAGTTTCCTATTTAATATTGTTTGTCTTGATGTGTACTATCACTCCTTAAAGTTTGTACCATGAATTTAGAAACACCCTGTATATATACAGGGTGTCTACTGTCAACGGTGGCCAATGACTAATTTCTAAACAGTTAGTCACAGACATATAGTTCCAATTGCAAGAATGCTTTAAAAAATGTATAGAAATGTTTTTAAAGCGATTTAAGTAACAAAAAAATTTATTAAAAAACTACGAAAATTAACATTTTAAACGGTCCCCGGTCCTATTAGTGATATTTAGTAAAAATTTTCCATCACCCTATCAAGCAATACAAAAAAGGTCCCATTCATCTAACATTAAAATTGACCGAGTTATGAAACTTTAAATTTCATGATTTAAACCACTTTTCTGTTGCTGAAAACGAATGAGTTGAACTTAGTTTTCAGGGAACGTATACTAAATGCTTAAATTATTATAAAGGGCATCCATTTCCAACGCTGTCCAATAGCTTATTCCTAAACCATTTGTCACAGACGTTTAGTTCCAATTACAAAAATGTTTTAAACAAGATAAAGAAATATTTTTAAAGCAATTTAACTGAAGGTGCTATCACCGTATAAGTTTTACGGTAGTATTAATTTTTAATTATTAGCGTCTAGATTGATTAAAATAGTTGAAGACGTAAGTTTTAAAATTCACTTTGTCGAGAAATAAAATTTTGGGAAATAGCGATTTTATTTTAAAAAGGTGTGTTGTTTTTTAAGCTTATTTTTTGCTTAAAACGTTCGAATGTAAAATTCCCTACTTCAAAACTTCTATTCAAATTTTTACTCATTTCCAAATATCCGACCGAGGCGAGGTTCAATTTGCACACTTATTTATATCCAATGACATTGTAATATTAATACAGTTTTAGGTGCGTACCATTTATTTATTTTATAGGACTACACCAAATTCTGTTAGGTTAAGAAATCTAATAGAATTTTAAATATACAGTCGAGTCTCTCTATAACGAAACTTTATCCAGCGAATTTTTTGTTAGAACGGTTATTTTTTTTTCATGATTACATTAAAAATAATCTCCATACAGCGAAACATATATCTCCATTCAACGAATTTTTTCAAAAATGTTCTTTCCTATTATAGTTCATCTTCAAATTATTTGTAGAATAATTTTTTTCGTTGATTTCTGGTTATATTTCATAGTTGCATTCCTCTACCTTATTCCTTATGTCCAAAAAAGGCATTTAACCTCCCCCCCCCCCAAAAAAAAAAAATTGCATGGTTACATTTAACTTTGTTTTAGCCAAGATGAGCAAGCATTTTTGGAAAAGATTGAAACATTTGCTTGCTACTTTAGCGATTTGCAATAATCACAAAGCATCCTAAAAGGTAGAACTATTCCATTGTCGTCTTGAAAATGCCATTTGCTTCTTGGTTTAGATAGTAAGGCAGGAATAAAGAAGGGATAAGGGGGAAATTGCAGAAAAAGTCGTTTTTTTCAGCAGGTTTTCATCTACCTAAACTAACTCATTACTTTTAGAGTTTAGAGTGGGTGTTTGTTGTTTGTCGCGACTCGGAGCATTTTTTGTTGTGAGAGATCATTTGAATGAAGAATTATTACTAAATGTCATCTATACTGGCGTTATCTTCTACTGCATCTGCATAAAATCGCTTTTAGGATAAGCAAAACTCTTTCTGATAAAGTAAATAATTTTGAAAATAAGCAATAAGACACTGGAAAAAAAAGGAAGTTGGAGAAAATGTTTGCGATTCTGGAAAAATGCAATTAAATATTTCAAAAACTTAATTAAACACCCCAAAAACAATTCTATTTCAAAATTTAAACATTAAATGAAATTTTTTTTGCTATTCTCTATTCAGCAAATTTTTCTATATAACGAATTTTTTGACTGAACGATGGATTTCGTTATGTAGAGACTCGACTGTACGTCATTTTGTAACAATTGTAACTATTGCTTTTCATAATTTAAATTAAAAAACTTTCTGTTATTTTTTTACTTATATTTTTAGTACAAATTTTGCTTTAATATGCAATCATCAACATAAATTTAAAAATAATATTGTAAAAATTATTTTACTCTCAATGTTTAATGTTGAATTTTATATCTTGCGTTTCTTTTTATTTCCAGTAAATTTGTGACTGACCCCTAATTTGCAGCAAAAAATATCCTTCAACTTTAAACAGCTATTACTCGGTTTGTTTTAATCGCAGAGGAATGGGACTTTTTTTGTATTACTTGTTAAATTAGTGGTAAAAATTTACTAAATATCACTTATAGGACCGGGGGACTGTATAAAAATTTAATTTTCGTAATTTTTTAATAAAAAGTTTTTTTGACCTAAATCGCTTGAAAAACAATTCTTTTTCTTTTCAAAAACATTTTTGCAATGGAAACTATATGTCTATGAATAACGGTTTAGAAATTAGCCATTGGCCACCGTTGAGAGTGCACACCTTTATAATATATGTGTTTGTGTATATATATATAGTAAATATATTAAGGAATTCAATTCAATAATTTTTAACGCGATTGTGACTTAGAATATGCCAGAAGCACATTAGCATTAAAGTATTTTAATCTTTCAAAATAAATTTCGCAGAAATATATCTAATTATTTTCTCCTATTCCAATCAGTAAATAAATCTTGCTTTATCTTGTTTTACGTAAATTTGATTAGAGCGAAAGGCGACCGCAGAAAAATCTACGTTTTCGAGCATTATTACAATTGATACATTATTCGAAACACAAACCAATACAAAAATTAATCGGGCAGTCCACTTAAATCCAACACGCCGTAAGACTACGATAAAAACTAAAATACTGGCTAAGACTGACTACCCGAAATTCGATTTCTTATATCCCCTGTAGATAACAAGTTTCCACAATTGTGATGCTGATCGATAAGAAATAGTGCAGAAGAAAATTTCGGTTTAACGATGAAGATTAACGATGGAAAAAATGTTTAAACTTATCAAAGCGTGTTTTTTCAAATGCAACAATGAGCATAAGAAAGCAAATAGTTACGGTTCGTATTGCAATATAAGAAACCACTTGAAATCAGAGTATTGGCACTTAAAAAATCAAATCTGTAATACAACCCGTTATAATAATACAGGTAGAAGAAATAGACTTTTTCTAATTCTTTATTATGCTTTGAGAAGCGCGATGAAAATTTTAAATAATGGACAGTATGCATGTGATGTCACAATGAGAATCACGTGGTTTAATTACTTTATTGCGTCATTTGATACATCATAAATTGTACGTAAATTCATCCTTAAAATATCTCCGATTTATTTTGTACGAATTACTTTTGATAAAAGCCTTTAAACACATTCATTAAAATCCAGATACACTTATTAAGTTTTTACTTTCTTCTATCTTTTCAGGAAAAATGTATTGGATTCGTGAAAATTTTCGAAATTGAGTTTTCGATGGATTTACACGTTTAAAGGGTCAGAGAACCTGTAAAATATGTTTTTGCAAAATGTCTGCCTATGAGTCCATCAGTCAGCCTGTCTGTATGTGACGAAAATTTTGTGGGCGTTTTATATCAAAAACTAATGCACGGATTTTTGCAAAACCTTAGATTCTGTTTAAGCTTGATATAAACTAGATATGATTAGGTTTTTTGTATATCGCTCAACAGGTGGCGCTGTTATGATGCATTATTCACAATTTTTACAATAGCCCTATCACACGACCAAGTGCATGGATATTCATAAAATTTTAGATTTAGTTAGAATTTTGTATAACATGATGCTGATTACGTTTTGCCGCAAATCGCTCAACAAGTGGCACTGCCATAATGCATTATTCGCAATAACTCTATCTCAAGAACTAATGCACGAAATTTTCTATAACTTCAAATTCAGTTACTCCATGATATAGATTAGTGTTGTTTATTTTTTGGTTTAAATACCCAACAGATAGAGCTGGTATGGTGCATTATTCGTGATTATCGCAATAACTCTATCGCAAGAACTAATGCACGAAATTTTCTAAAACTTCAGATTCAGTTAGTCCCTGATATAGATTTGTATTTTTTTATTTTTGATTTAAATCGCACAACAGATGGCGGTGCTATGCTACATTTTTCACGAGATCCATATAAATGTATCTCAAGAGCGCATGGATTTTCATCAAACTTAAGATTCAGTTAGTACCTGATAAAAAATTGATCCAACATGTTGCGCTGTTATGCAGATTTTTTTAAAGATTTTCAATAGCTCTATCTCAAAAAATAATACACGCATTTTCATTCAATTTCAGATCCAGTTGTAATTTGACATAATTTGTTGCTGACTAGATTTTGGTTGAAACCACCTAACCGGTGGCGCTGCTAGGCTGCATTTTTTAGGAATTATTAGCATGCATAAGATAGAAGAAAGTTTAGAGGATTGCCCCATATGACTAGTTTTATTTTCATTTTAAAGCTAAAATGAAAAATACGCCTGCAATTGCGTTAAACTAAAAAAAAAGAATTCATGTATCACTCATACCTCTCTAAGATCTAAAATTCCATACAAAAATAAAATATTAGCATAAAATTTATAAACAAAATGCATTTCAATTGCGCGGTTATAAATTTTATTCCCAAGCAGACGAATTTTTGCAACCTCAAACCGATTCATTCATCACTCAACACGAAATTAACTTTAAACTTTAAGATGATAAAAAAGATACTTTAAACAAATGAAAAATTTTGCATTCTTTATAATAGATAGAACAAGCAAATAGATTTGGTAATTGACACTAGCTTCACTCTAAAAAATAAAAGTGTACATTAGACAAATTCACATATATATGTGTGTAGATTCCTAAACTTACACACCTCACATGAAAATTACCCACTTTTTGCAAAATTTTACCTGTTTTTATGTGTATTTTAGCTTATAAAACTAAGTATGTATTTTGCTATCACTTGAAAATCACAAATAAATGTGTAAATGGTGAAAAATGCCTGAATTTACACAAATTTGTACGTTATTGTAATTAACACATAATGATATATACATAGGTTGTAACGGTTGGGTGCTCGTACTGGGTGTTAAATGCAGACATAACTCAGTACATAAGATAAAAACACAGTTTATTAAAAACGATAAGGGCTCAAGGGGAGTGGAGCAAGTCTGTAATTTTCACAACTGAGAATACTACTAAAAGATTAAACTCATACTCACAGCTCCGGAACTAGCTCAATCAGGGCACCTCAGATTACTTCTCAGCTATCTTTCGGCTAAACTGCTAGATAAAACTTATTAGACAGCCCGTGGCTGTATATATTTCTTAATTAACTTTGAGATGATCAACGTAATTACTATTAAATTCTTACCACTGGCCAACTTCTCGAGTCAAATTCCAAAACTCCTTAGCAACTCACTGAAGGCTTGCTAACACTCGATATCGCATGCTCTGGATCAATCAACGCAGCTAGACACACTCTGCTAGATACCAGCGGGAAATCGCCGCTAGAGACACACTTCGCTGGCTAATATCGCTAGACACACTCTGCTGGCTAACGTCGGCAGAGACACTCCTAGCTGGCTACTGTCGCCAGAGACACTCAACACACACTCAAACTCCAAGCTTTTATATGCTGCAAACTGAGATACTTCAAATTTACATATTACTACTAACGCGACCTAACTGTAGAATCCGAAAGAGACACACATACACTAGAAAATTAAAGTAAAAGAGAGGATAGATGTCGCTTACACGTTTACACATGTTAAATTATTGACGTCACGATCTCAGAAATACTAGAGTGCCTTTATTACAAAGGTCACTCCCTCACAACCCCCCCTCGGAATCTACAGAGAAAAAGGACTGGGAAAAATGCATGCCCAGGACTTTTTCTTCTTATAAATTTCAAACCGTACAAAAAACAAAGTGATGGTTGAAATTTGGCACCGAAACATAACTTTTAAAATATTACACTTTAACCCATCACAACAAAACCATCAGTTTGCATCAAATATTCACATATTCAATCCAATCATCCTTCTATCTTAAAAATAGCCTCCGAAAAACTTTCAAAACTCTTAAAACTTTCAAAACTAATTACTTCCTCTTTCAAAACAACCCACTCAACTGGGAGTGCTATAAATCATCAAAACACTAAGCTTTCGAAATTTTCCTCAATACTGAAATACAACTGTATCTTTACCAAAAATTTCTCCATAAAATTTTCCTAATATTAAAATTTGCACCAAGTCCAAAAACCCAATGCGCAAAAATTTTCCTCAACAAAATTCCGAACTCATCTAAAATTAAATTTACTTCATACTACAATAACTCTGCTAGTACGTAATACCTACATACCCATTAGCCAATGACCTAACTCCCAAAAATTCTTCAGAACTAGCTCCACTTTAATAATATTTGGGGTAAAATACGTACAGCTTCACATAGCTGTGCTTATGCAATAATCTAAAATATCAAATTTACAAAATGACGTCATCACATGACTCTTCATCTGTATTAACTAAAAGAAAAATAGCAGTATCAATATATAACACAGATATACTTCCCTGCAAGAAAATCACATTAACATTCAATTTTAATACAATACAATTTCATATTCAAATGCAACATAAAACTTCGCAACTTGCGGAAACCATTCCCAACTAAAGTACAAACGCAACACATGAACCACGAACGATAAGAAGAAAGTTAATTCATTAAATGTTAGTATAGGAGATAGAAACGCGTCTCAAGGACTTCTTGACCGCAAAACACGTGCCCGCCTGACTCGCGGCGCGTGTACAAAATAACCCAAATTACTATCTGTACCTTTCTGAAAATTAAACATACACTAACATACATTTTATAACACATGAACAGTATAACAATATAATAACATTTTAACAACTAACATAACAACTTAACAATAGATCCAGAATTTTTAAAAGCAGTTAAGACAAAAATTTCAAACATACATAAAAGTAACAATTTTGCGAACAAATTTTGAACACAATTAAGCACCATTCGTGAGTCCGTCAAAAAATTCCAAAAATGGCCAAAAATACAAAACAGTCTATCTGCTTTTTATTCCTTCACATTGCTACCACATATATGCACTCTAATAGAAATTTAATAAAGAACATGATCACCCAATTATAGAGATGATTCGCTGCTAGCCGGCTTCATACTACAGGATGGCTTTCTCCTCTTGTCCCAAAAACCTTGCACGAAGGATCTTTCGTCATCAGAACTGTACGGTGACGCCACAGTTGACTGTCGTGCCTGCAGCCTGGTCCTGAATGGATGCCTTGGGACACTTGTAGATTCCACTCGACGACTCTGCTCTGATCGGTTCGCTGGGGTCACTCCATGGCGAGCAGTGTGACCGTTTTTTGGATGTTGTAAGAAATCTGGACTGTTGTAGGACTTACAACAAGCTAAATAAAGCTAAAAACTCAGGCTAAAAGGTAGTTGTCAGTCTATTGATTCAAAATTAACAGATTCTCGTATAGATGGCAGGACCATCGAATTTGTTTTTAGCTTGTTGTCAGTCCAAATCTAGCCTGCTTTTAGCTTGAAAAAACGGTCACACTGATGGCGAGACTCAAACTGCTGATGCCGGTACTCTGAATGTTGTCTCCTCTTTCTAGACGCACCCGAAGTTACTGAAGATCCTAGGCCACGTTTCTTTCCGGATCTACGCTGCCTCTTATTTGGCAAAAAATCAGATTTAAAAGTTCTTTTAACAGTTTGACGAGTGTCCATATGAAGTTTTTTTCGAGGATTAATTACTGAAGACGTTGAACTATTGGATAATTTATGTTTTTGAGGTTGTTGTCTACTAAGTGGAGGAACGGAACAGTTTATGATCTTTTGCCTCTTATGGTACACTGAGTCTGACGTATTTGACACTGTTCTCTTATTTTTATTATCATACTTTGCTCTCGGTTTGATAGGCTTTCTACTTCCAATAACAGTTTTTGGAGCTGTTTGACTAGATTTTCTTTTTGTATACTGATGAAAAGAATTAGATAAAGAAGTGCTGGACCCAGGACACTCATTGGATCGGGAATTTTGCGAAACACCACTCGACACATGAAAACCTTCCCTACCATTTTCTCTAAACTTATAAATTCGAACCTGATCGAGATTAACCGTCATTCTTTCACCATTGACATTAACAACCAAATTATTATTCCGATTTTCCAAAACCTCAAACGGACCCACAAACTTCGGCCCAAACTTAGCTACCCTCTTTTGACGACTTGAACTTAACCAATGCTTTTCTACTAACACAAAATCTCCAACTTTCACTTCTAACTCCCTTCTACGCATATTATAATACTGAGCTTGCTTCTCCTGCGCTTTTCCCATCTGAACTTGAGCCTCCTTAACCAACCTCTCAATATCCTGGCACATAAACTGACTTTCCGCATCCGACACCATAACTAGCCTTTGAAATGGAGTAATGACTTTTCTACCCAAAAACAATTCAGCCGGCGTTTTCCCCGTTGACTCGTGAACTGCTGTACGAAGTGCGTACGCAAAATGCTGAAGAAACTGGTCCCAATTAGAATGATGCGAACCAACATAAGAAGAAATCATTTGAATTAATGTACGATTTACACGCTCAGCCATATTAGACTGAGGACGATACGGAACAGTAAAAGAATGATCAATCTCCAGCTTCTCACACAGAGCCTTAAATATATCAGAAATAAAACAAGGGCCATGATCGCTAACTACCCTAATTGGTGCATCATATTTAGAAATATAATTATCGAAAAATGCATCGGCAACCGCAGGTGTAGAAGCCTTCCTGAGCGGGACTAACTCTACCCATTTACTAAAATAATCAACTATAACTAGTGCAAATCTATATCTTTTAGGATTAGACAATGGATAAGGACCGATTAAATCTACACCTACACATTCATTAGGAAAATTTACTTTAATAGGAATTAATTTGCCAGCTGGACTTACATTTTTATAATTATAACATTGGCATGTGCTACAGCTGAAGACATAAACGCGCACTGCTTCCCGCATTTTATTGAAGTAGCAGGATTCACAAATTCGAGCATAAGTTTTCCTGATTCCTAAGTGACCTGCTAATGGATTATCATGAAATTCTTTCAAGATGGCCTTACGAAGACTAGCCGGAATAAAAACTCTTAATTCACCACGTGAATTTACAACTTTAGAATAAAAAAGAAGACCATCGATAAGCTTAAAAGATTGGGACCATTTCTCAAACATAGGCACATTTGCGCTCGGGACATAATCAGGATTTTCCAGGTAGCGATATAAACTACCAAACTCTTCATCTTGTTTCTGCTCCCTTATTAACTGCTATCGTGACCTTAACACCAACGAAGACAATGCACAACACTTAACTTCCTCCGTGACCTCTAAACCACCATGCGGGTTTCGAGACAAAGCGTCCGCTACCGCATTTTCCTTGCCAGCCCTATGTTCTATAATCACATTATACTCTGCTAACTTCAAACACCATCTGACCATACGAGACGACAAACCCTTTCCATTAGTTAACTTCGTCAAAGCTGAATGATCCGTAATGACTTTAACCGATATATTAGTGAAAAAACAACGAAATTTATTCAAAGCCCAAATTACTGCAAGACACTCCCTTTCTGTAATCGAATAATTCCTTTCAGCTGCATTTAAAATTCTCGACGCAAACGCTATAGGTCGGCCTTTCTGTGCTAACATAGCTCCAACCCCCACTGCACTCGCATCGCAATACACTTCAAACTGAGACGAATAATCGGGGTGAGCCAAAACAGGAGGGGAAACTACTGCCTCTTTTAATAACTCAAACGATCTCTGAGCCGCCGATGACCATGTAAATTTCACCCTTTTCCTTTTTAAATTATACAATGGTTCACATAACTCTGAAAACCGTGGAATGGACTTTACGAACCAAGCCACCATTCCTAAAAATGTCGCCACTTCCTTACTATTTTTGGGGGGATTCATTGACGTAATTGCCTCAGTTTTCTCATTATCTATATTAATACCTTCACGCGTAATTTTAACTCCTAAATACTTTATCTCTTTTCTCAAAAATTTACATTTTTCCAACTTAACTGTTAACACAGCATCTCTTAACAACGTAAACACTTCCCTAAATAATCTCAAATACTCTTCAAAAGTAGCTGCTATAATAATTATATCGTCCAGGTAGACCAGGACACCCTTACCAAGCAAAGGTTTAAGGATATTATTCATGGCCTTCTGGAACGTTGCCGGTGCCCCCGATAAACCAAAACACATTCTCTTAAAAGCGAAACAACCGTCCCGAGTAATAAACGCAGTTTTAGGTATGTCCTCAGGCTTCATTGCAATCTGAAAATAACCTGACGTAAGATCTAACGTTGCCATATAATTCGTACTCGTTATATTAGTCAAAATGTCATCAATTACTGGAATAGGATACTGAGGGTATTGCGTTATCGCATTTAACTTTCTATAATCTACTGTAAATCTATATGCCTCTGGATCATCTAAACTTTTCCCATTATTGTTACGACATAACACTACTAGAGATGCAAAAGGAGACTCAATTGGCATTATAATATCGTCCGCTAGCATTTTCTGAATATGATAATCAATTATACCTTGTTTAACTTTGTCATAACGATATGGTTTACTAGCAACAGGTGCTTTCAAACCAGCATCAATCTCATGCCACGCAACATGCGTTAAATCCGGTTTATCAGAAAAAACCTCTCCAAACTCATTCAAAAACTTATTAAATTCCTCCTTCTCGATTTCACTTAACCCCGACTCCTCCAAATCAACTGACACTGAAACAGGCTCTTTCTTACTCACCTTCTCATCATTATTCACGATTAACGACTTTTTAAAGAAATCCCGACTAATTCCTCTATCCTTCATATAATCCACACCAACTATACAATGCACTGTTAATCCATCTAACACACAAAACTCCCAATACGTCTTAACCGAACGAATTTCAACTTCCAACTCTACTGAACCTTTATTACCACAAGCTACTCCCTGCGCCGACTGAACCACCAGACTTGACCTCTTCAACTTCAGAAAAATATTTCCGATAACAATCAAAAGAAATGAACGACTTATCTGCCCCGGTATCGAAGACACTCTTAACGACAATACCATCCAACACAATTAACACTTCAGGTAACTCAACCGGATTAATAGTAAATTTATTCAAACTAACAGAAGGATTTTCCGATTTAACCTGTGACTGCATACCTTCTGAAATACAGTCACATACCAGTTTAACTGATCCGACCTCTTAACACATCTCCTTTGCATTGATCTACCTTCAAAATTCTCATCCGAAGTTAATCTCCTTACTTGCGAAGAAACATTCTTGTCCCGTACTCCCCCTTTCCGACCAAAATCACTATTCTGCCTATTTCCATACATATATCTATCACCACTTCTAAAATCATTAGCACATCCACAATTCCTATTACCACTACCAGTATTCGACACATTACGACCAAATCCATAATTTCCATTACTCAAATTATTATCCGGAAATCGCTGTCCCCCTCTCAAAAAATTACGCTCCAACTCATTTCTCAAATTACCTCCCGTGACAGGACTCTGTCGAGGGCTACGCGAATCCCATTGATCCGAGCTATGCCGAGTCTCATACTTCGATAATATTTGGTGCATTTCTGAAAAATTCTTAGGTGCTCTAATCTCAATATAGTCCTGTATATTCGGATTAAAAAGAGGAAGAATTATGTCCAACAATTCCTCAAATGTGATATCTAAACCCAATTTATTTTTCAGTTCAAGCTTACGTAGGTAAAACTTTGATGCTGATTCATAAATATTCTGCTTATTGCAATAGAATTCTTTTCTTAAAATACTTTTATCTTTAACGGGAGGAAATGCCCTTTTTACCTCAATCACAGTCTGCTCAAATCTGTTATCTTCATCATTAATCAAAAATTTTCCTATATTTTCTAACAACAAATGTGCTTTGCCCTTCAATGAGCATTTAAGCACTATGTATTTATTCTTCTCAGTTATATTATTAAACAGGATATAATCATCTAGTTTGACTAAAAATTCTTTAATGTCACCTTCACCGGTAAAATAAACACGTGGCACAATCTCACAATGTCCGACATTTCCTTGGGCGCCATTTGTAATGGTTGGGTGCTCGTACTGGGTGTTAAATGCAGACATAACTCAGTACATATGATAAAAACACAGTTTATTAAAAACGATAAGGGCTCACGGGGAGTGGAGCAAGTCTGTAATTTTCACAACTGAGAATACTACTAAAAGATTAAACTCATACTCACAGCTCCGGAACTAGCTCAATCAGGGCACCTCAGACTACTTCTCAGCTATCTTTCAGCTAAACTGCTAAATAAAACTTATTAGACAGCCGTGGCTGTATATATTTCTTTATTAACTTTGAGATGATCAACGTAATTACTATTAAATTCTTACCACTGGCCAACTTCTCGAGTCAAATTCTAAAACTCCTTAGCAACTCACTGGAGGCTTGCTATCACTCGACATCGCTTGCTCTGGATCAATCAACGCAGATAGACACACTCTGCTAGACACCAGCGGGAAATCGCCGCTAGAGACACACTTCGCTGGCTAATATCGCTAGACACACTCTGCTGGCTAACGTCGCCAGAGACACTCCTAGCTGGCTACTGTCGCCAGAGACACTCAACACGCACTCAAACTCCAAGCTTTTATATGCTGCAAACTGAGATACTTCAAATTTATATATTACTACTAACCGCGACCTAACTGTAGAATCCGAAAGAGACACACACACTCTAGAAAATTAAAGTAAAAGAGAGGATAGATGTCGCTTTCACGCTTACACATGTAAAATTATTGACTTCACGATCTCAGAAATACTAGAGTGCCTTTATTACAAAGGTCACTCCCTCACAAGGTAAGTGTGTAAAATTCTAAAATCATCCACTTGTCATAAAACAATACACATCTCGTACAAAAAATACGTATCTTTCTGTTTAGTTTATGCCATTAAATTTGTAAGTTGTTATCAGTTCATAAACTCAGAAAAATGTGTGAATGTATAGATAACACCTGAAAGTATACTAATTAGTGTGTTACAAAAATTATAAATGCATGAATTTTAAAGTAGACGTTACGAAAGGGATGGGAGGCTTACATATTATTCAGAGCTACACTTTTTATTTCAGTAATCCCATTCTATAAATAACATGATGTCATTGCATTGCTGTAAGAGCATTTTCAAATAATAAACTAATATATTTATTTATTTTTATAGGATACTCTGACCACCTCTCTCACCCTCCCCGTTTCAGCAGCACGTGAACATTTAAAAGAAGTTAAAAAAATTAATCTGAACACATGTAAAAATATTTCGTTACATGTAAAGTAAAATTTTATTCACTTGATTAGTTAATTTTAATTTCGTTTTCCCTACTACCTTTTGAAATTTGTACATCAAATATAAGAATGCTTGATTTTATAATGCTAGGTTTTGATTAAATCGTAATTTCTTTCAGCAATCTCGCAGACCGTTGTATTTTGACAATTTTACTTGTAATTTTCAGTAATAGTTTTAGATTTCATTCTTAAAACGAAATAAGGAAGACTTCATAAAGAGCGTGTGTAATAGAGATATAATCCCACTTTATACTTATTCATAAATTTAAATTATGTTTTCTGTACTGTTGGTAATTTTTCTTCTACCCTCCCCCTCCCCTTAATTTAAAGGACAGTAGTTTAACCTTCAGTAGAATCTAAAAACTATTTCGAATTTATTTAATGTGTAACATAAAATATAATTCATGTAATTAAGATAATTCTAAATTCGTATCCTGAGTTATTTTTAGATTTTGCACATCTAATATAAGTATGCCTTATTTTACCCTAAATTCTTTTAGCCGTCTGATAGCTTTTAACCTTTTACCCATTTCAAAATTTAACTTGTAATTTTAGTTTAACTTCAGTTCGCAGTACATTTTATGATCCTATTCACGAACTACTTCGACTCCGAGTTAGTCGCGAATCTAGCATTGAAACATAAAATCGTAATCATCGTTGACTTGGCTTCATCAGGTTTAAGTTGAAAACTAGTGGTGGATCCAGCTGAATGCTAGTGCTCACGTTGAGAAAAATATAGAAGTTATTCTCCTATAAAATATTAGGTATGTAATCTCATACGTTCGTATTACCTTCAATTCTTTTTATCTGATATTTTTATATTTAAGTATAAATGTATATGCTATATGTTGGATTATTTTTTTACACATAAGAATTTTTTACACGAATAATTTACTTGCCTTAAAAATGTCAACATTATCTAACTCCTGATAAATATCTATTAAAATAACAACTGTTGTACCTGAGGTTATTTATTTCTTGAAAAATTTTCGTCTTAAAAAAAATTATGGATGTATTTTAACAGTAGCAAAATAAACGTTAACATCCTTTTTTCGGGGGGGGGGGGGGTGCGATATTAAATTTTGGGTCAGTTGTGAGAAAGATATTATAGTTCATTTATAAACTATTATACAAATGTATATCATATCTATAAATTATACATTCTGATTTATAAGTTAAACAGTTCATCTGAGTTTTATTTATTTATTGAAATTTCTTTGTAAGTTTTTTTTTTTTTAAATTATGAAACTTATAATGTTAACTAAGTTTATCATCGATTAAAACTCTAGCGTTGTTTTTAAGTTTCTACGCTACATTTTCCAATTTTGAGAAATTTGGAATATTTATTTATCTTAATTCCATTTAATTTTCAGCTGTGTTTTAATTTGAAAATATTACATCAGAAGAATTATGTTCCACTAAAATAATCATAGTAAAGACCACATAATTTTTGTTTGTTAATTATAGATTTAATAGAATTACACAGAAGTAAATTGCAAAAAGACACAAATACGTTGATTTAAAATAACCTTAGACCAAAAATGCCGAAGAAAATTTATATTAAAGTAATGACTTTTTCTTCAAATAAACATTTTTCCATTGCAATTTTGCTTATTATTATGGAATTTATATGACCTAAAACATATGATTGTATGTATATAAAAAAATTATAACAGTTGTGTCATAATGGATATTCAAAATCGAACTTATTAGTCCCCCCCCCCCACATAAATATCCCCCTTCGAGTGAGTTTTATGTAATTGTCAAACAAATTCTATGAGCATTAATTTCGAAAATTTATAAGAGTCAATTGATATTTGGATATAATCACAATATTTCTAATTTTATTTTTTACTATAGCTGATAAATAAAAATACTAATTAGTTTGATATCTAAAATTTTAATTAGAATTGCTGAAATTTTCATTTATGAAAATACGAGTCATTTCATTAATGTTAAAATGTATACATATCTATGTATATATATTTAAGACACAAATTTCTAAATATAATCTTAAATGCAAAATATGATATTTTAATGATTCAACAACCTTTTTGATAATCTTGATAATTTTTTAAGGTAAATTCTTAGTAATGATGAATATTTATAAAAAGAAAATAATTCAACATATAATATAGGTGATTTATGTACATATAAACAAATCAGCTAAAATTTTTGCAGGTAATATGTGTATATGTGTGTGAGATGAAGATTACATATCTTTTTCTTTTTTTTATAGTATTTTAAATTTCACTTTTATAACTGTATGTAACACAGTACCTTCAGTATCATTGACTTTGTATCTTGAAAATAAAAAATGAAAAATTGAGTCTGAACTCTGAAAATAAAAAGTGTGGAGATTGCAAGTTTATCAACTATCATTATTCCATCTGACTAGTCTAAAATCTATCATTAATTAATTATTATTTTTATCTTAATTTTTAATTGCATGTACTAAATAATATCTAAGGGGGGGGGGAATATAAAATTAAGAAGGAGGGAAGAATATAGAAAATAAAACAGCAGTTTTTATGTGTATATTTAGAGGAGAGTGGGGAGGAATGGGAAAATTAATACAAAAACAAAAAAATCAACTTTATTTGTCACAAATACAAAAAATTTGATTTATAGAATGCAAAATGAAACACTTTCTAATGTTCTTGAACAATATAGAAACATCATTTAAAGAATCAATTTTATAATTAAAGAAATTGTAAATTTCAAAATGTGTCCCATACTTCCCCATTAACAGAGAAGTAATATTTGTACTAAAACGGTTGATGAAAAATATCGAAAATTAATGTCTTAAATGGCAATATGCTGAATTTTAGAACCGTAGCTGCTATAGTAACATAGTTTTAGAGGGAGGGGTGAAGTTCTAAAAACCTATTTAGAGGGAGTTTTTAAGAAGGGGGGAGGTGAGCGTGATAGGCTGATATGGAGTTTATAAGGGTACACTTGTGACAGTGGATGAGAAGTGGGTACATCAATATGATCCCGACTCTAAACAACAGTACTTTTATCTCATCCACTGTCACAAATCTAGCCCCATAAGCTAAAAATCAGGCTTTCAACTACACCCCCCTCCCCATTTCACTCCTCCATCCTAAACTATATGACTACAGTTCTGAAACTAAACATAAAAACAACTAAGAATAAGACTTCGATATTACACATCAACCCACTGCAGTACAGATATTCTACATGCACTAGACACAATAGTTATTGAACCTCCATCGAATATGTGTATTTTACATATTACGCAAAGAACTGTGTAAATTATAATAACTCAATAATGTGTTTTTTGCCTAATATACATTTATCCGTGTAATCACTGAAGAATACAGAGATAAATGAGTAAGAATATTACACAGATATGTGTGTATTTTTGCGCAATTTACACATTAATGTGGGTATTACATGAATGAATGTTATAAACTTTTACCCACTTAGTGTTATCATCAATTTACACACTGAAATGTGCATTTTGAAATTTACACATTAGGCGTGTATTTTGGCAATTTACACACAAATTTACACACATAAATAAATCGTTTTTGTATCATCGATTTACACATTTTTGTGTGTAAATTTACACTTTATTTTTTAGAGTGTTCTTATGCATATTAAACAGCAAATATTTATTTGTTGAAATAAAAAACACAGAAAAAACTAATAGTAGTTATAATCAATGGAAGCATCCACTCTTCTGATTAATCAAGGAAAGCAATAAAAAGATGTAATTTAACAAATTACAGCGACTATTTGGAAAATGATATTTTCAAAGACTAAAATCCTGAAGACTTATAAATAAATTCTATTTTTAAATTCATAATAATAATGAACATCGCTTTTATGATGATCATAACTAGTCATATGTTACGTATTCCATGCATTAAACATTAATAGTCCTAGACCAGTGATAAAAAACATTAGTTTATAAATATACAACTTTAACATTTTAAAATGTGCATTTTTATTTGATGGATTTAATCAAACTGCAGTATGAACGCCTCATATTATGTACAACATGGATTAAACAGGGACCCACGGATCCATCATAAACAAATTTTAAATAAATTTTCAGTTTTACAATTTTTGGAACTGCAAATTTTTAAACTTTTAAACATAGCACAGTTTTAATTTTTACCCCATTGCGTAAAGAAAAAAATGCACTTTTAAATGAAATTTCTTTGAAATCATTATCATAATTTGTTTTCTAATTATTATTTTTTTAAGTTTTTATTATTATTGTTATTATTATTATTATTACTATTATTATTATTATTATTATTATTATTATTATTATTATTACTATTATTATTATTATTATTATTATTGTCTCATGGCAACATAAGTATTCCATTTTTTGGGAATTAAACATGAACCAATCAAAAAACGAATAAAATAAAAAACAGAAGTATTCCATTTTTGGACATTAAACATTTACCAATCAGAAAACGAATAAAATAAAATAAGTTGCGGAATTTAACCAATAAAAAGATTTAGATATACTTCAGATTTCTCAGTTTCTACCGAAGAAAACAACTATTTTCGAAATAGTTAATAAATACGGAAACCTTTGAAGGGGAAATAAACAAAATGCACACAGATTCCTTTTTAACCGACTTCAAAGAGGAGGCTATGATTTCGACCTGTATGTATTTGTTGTTCACGCATAACTTTTGCAAATATGAACCGATTTTGATAATTCTTTTTTTGTTTGAAAGCATATGAGGCCCATGTGGTCCCATTCGAATTTCATAAAAATCTGATGATTAGAACTTTTTTAAAAATAAAAACTTTAAATTTCAAATTCATTTTGAAGCAATCGACCAATTAGAAGTGTTCCTTTTGCATGCTTTTATGTTACACTTACATAGACACACGATCTTTTCACTGTTAAAAGTTTGAAGTTTTTGCTGCATCGTCACTCCACCGCTTTTATGGAATATCTCTATTTTGACCAATGAGAATTCACATAATACAATGAAGTAATCATTTTCTATAAAAGCGATGGATAGACGATAAAGTAAAAGTTTCAAATTTTTAACAGTGATCAAAGTGCAAAATACTAACTGGACGAGGGCCAGGATTCACATAAATTTTGCGCTATTTGCGAAACGAGATTTATTAATAAGAAAATTTATTTAAAACATTGAAAAATTCGCTAAAATTCAGACTTCTGATTCGTTAATCTGGTTTCGCTAACAGCGCAAATTCTACCTGGATTCCGGACAAGTTTTCTTATGCAAGAAACCGGAAATATATCATCTAGGGGATATAGTGTGGAAATCGTCTATCTCAGGGCGTGTTCAGAGCAACTTACAAAAGTAACCAATGTTACCGACCTATTGTAAGGCGGTACGAAAGCAAATTGAGGCATCAATGAAAACTATTCTGTTGAATTGTAGCTGACGTCACACTTCGCTTTGATTTTCATTTTGTACTTGTCTACAATCGGTAAGTGGTCGGTAAGTAACCGGTAAGTTGTGCGGAACACCCCCTCTGTAACACTTAAAAAAAGCGCTAAAATGTTCTATTCTTTAAATGGGCAACAATGCTAATGAAATTTAAAGATAGAAGCGACATCTGCAGGACATTTTCTAAAAATGCAAGAATTATTGATAGTCTAGATAATGTGTCACGAAAATGCCGCAGATGTCGCTGTGATCGACACTTTGGAATTCAGTAGCATCGTTGCACATTTAAAGGATACAAATTTTTAGCACTGCTAGCATTGTAAAATTTGAACCCTTTTGCTGCATCGTCACTCCATCGCTTTTATAGGAAACGATTACTTCGCTCTATTATGGAGCATTCTCATTGGTCAAAACAAAGAAATTCTATAAAAGCGATGGAGTAACGATGCAGCAAATGGGTCAAATTTTTTACAGTGTCGATAGCAGATTTTCACTCCATGTATTCCAGACTCTCTCCTTCGAACAATGAAAAGTTCTCAAAAATGAAGGCTTATGATTGGTCAATCTTGTTTTGCTTAACAGCGAATAATCCTTCTGGATCCTAACCACTGTTGCAGAGATGCTAGTTTTTTTTTTTTTTTTTTTTTTTTTTTTCAAAGTACGAAATCTTAGCTGGAACAATTCTCGTATCCACGAAAGGGAAAGATCCACATCGATCCAGACATGAGAATTCGATATCGAAAAGCTGAAAATTCTTCTCTAAAGAGCCTTACACGTTAAAGCAAGAGTGTCTGTGTACCAGGGTGCTTGTTATGCCGGATTCGCAAAGTGATTAAAGTACATTGCTATGTGCTAGATTTACATTTGGACAAATATAAATGACGAAAAATTTTAATAAGCTTACCATTAAAAAGTTAAGCTAGTTAACTTCTTTCACCCATAAAACAAACTCGTTCAGGCGACTACCGCCAAGTTCTGGAATAAAAATTCTTAAATTTTCTGTACTTTGGAAAACCGCGTTTATCAAAGAACATTCTTAACTTCAAATGTTGCTATTTTCATATAGACGCATGTTGAATCATGGTGTGATTTTGATAATATTTTCCTTTTTAGTTTTTATGACTGAAAAGGGTATTTTAATACATACGAACATTTAGAATTACTTTGCTATGCATTGAATCATAGAAGCAACTTGACGCGCTCTGATTGTGTACGCGTACTTTAAACTGTAAAAAATCTTACCCTTTTGCTGCATCGTCACTACCCCGCTTTTATAGAATATCTCACTTTTGATCCATGAGAATGCCCCATAATAGGCTGAAGTAATCGTTTTCTATATTATCGGTGGAGGGACGATGCAGCAAAAGGGTCAAATTTTTAACAGTGTACTCTGTTTAAAATATCTTGAAAAATTACCTCTGTTTTTAAAGACTATCTATTTTCTGACCAATGAAAACGCTCCATAGACGTTTTTAGATCGCTCTCATTAGTCAGAAAATAGATAGTTTTTAAAAACAAAGGTAATTTTTCACAATAATTTTAACGTGTACTGATGGATTGTCAGCTTTTCAATGCCCATTTACGAAGTCTGTAGATTTCAATGTGGACCTTAAGAGCGCACACTAGTCACGCGGTAAAAGCTGAACGCTAATGATAAGTCTATGGGAGCGTTCTTTTCAAATATCTCGCTCAAATTTTAATATTTTTACATGATTTTTTTGCATAGCATAGCTGAGGACAATCCACAACCGGCCTAGTTTTTATTTTTTCAATTTTGGTTTCAGATTTTTAAAAAAAAATACTTTAACTTTCATAACCGGTTTAAACCGGTTCTGAAATTGAAACTATTATAATATAAGAAATATATAAGCAAAATCGAAAAAGTAAAAACTAGGCCGGTTGTGGATCGTCCTCAGCTATCCTATGCAAAAAATATCATGTAAAAATATTAAAATTAGAGCGAGATATTTGAAAAGAACTCTCCCATAGACTTTACATTATCATCCGGGTCTTTTTGAGTACTTTTTCTGTGACTATTGTGGGGCCTTAAGGCACTACAATAGTCTCAGAAAAAGACCCGGATGTTAGTGTAAAGACTATGGGTGTGTTCTTTTCAAATATCTCGCTCAAATTTTAATATATTTACATGATTTTTTTTTACATAGGACAGCCGGGGATGATCTACAACCGGCCTAGTTTTTACTTCTTCGATTTCGCTTATGTATGTTTTATATAATGATAGTTTCAATTTCAGAACCGTTAAACCGGTTTTGAAATTTAAAATAATTTTTTAAAAAAAATCTGAAACAAAAATTGAAAAAGTAAAAACTAGGTCGGTTGTGGAATATCCTCAACTATCCTATGCAAAAAAAAAAAAAAAAAAAAAAAAAAAAATTCACGTAAAAATTTTAAAATTTGAGCGAGATATTTGAAAAGAACGCCCCCATAGACTTCACATTATCATCCGGGTCTTTTTCTGTGCCTAGTGTGCGGCCTTAAAGTTTAATGGATGCGATAAATTTCCGAAATGTTAAAGCTTAAATTTACAAGTTCTCGCATCCACTAAAGCGAAAATAGACATCGATACCAATCGACATCCTTAAGTTGTTGAAAAGATGAAAATCTTTTAGTATATATTTTGCTCCGGAGGAAAAAATTATCTCTACATATCAATGCAAAATAAAGTGCATAGATATGTGTAGCAAAATTATCTTTAGATTCAGATTTGGTTACCGAATTAGACACCAGAATGATTTCAGATTTTGTTCATGTAGGATTCCTCGATGTGAATATGACGACACATGGAGCACAGTTTACGATTGATTGAAAAGATTCTCCACAAAAATGAGTCATCAAGGGGGTCCTTGTGACCGAGTGGTTAAGACACCACGCTGCTAATCTCTTGAGAGCGTAGGAGATTGTGGGTTCGAATCCCACTCGCTCCGTTGCATATACTCTTTATGTGTAGCTCCCGGTTTACTTTTCTTGTGTCGTAATATTTCCTTGTGCTATCTTGTCCTTGTATGTCCACGAATTTGTAAAATAATATGGATTATGTATTTATGTCTGTGTAGAAATAAAGGATCATTCGGCGTACAAACGAATTCTACCAGGAAATCAACATCAAATTTTATAATAGAAAATGCCTAGCATTGCGATACATTTTTAAAAATTTAACTTTTGCTGCATCGTCACTCCATCCCTTTTATGGAATATCTCATACATACGCTGTAAAAAATTTTACCCTTTTGCTGCATCGTCACTCCCCCGCTTTTATAAAATATTTGTCTTTTGACCCATGAGAATGCTCCATGATAGGCTGAAATAATAGTTTTCCATAAAAGTGGTGGAGTGAGTTTCAAATTTTTAGTTGGGACAAAAGCGTCCGTGAAAAAAGTATTTGGGCATCGAATGCTGTCACTCTCTTATAGATGCAGCCAAGTACAGGTTATGATTTTCGGATTCCTCGTCGAATCATTTCCGATGCCTTTACTGCATTTATAGGAATTAGATTGTTGTTGTTTATCTATTGAATCATAGAGCGATTTTTGTTAAAATCTTTCTTTTTGCTTTTTCTGACTGAAGGAGGAGTACTTTTGACTATACTAGAAAAGCATTTTGCTATTTATTGATACATGGAGTCATTTTGCTGTTTTCTCATATATGGAAGCGCTTTGCCGCGCGCTTCGCGCTTATGTGTAAGGACACTTTACTTGAGTCATTGTCACCTTTCGATAACCACTTCCGATGTCCGTACGATTAGATGTTGACTTTAAGATTTCATGAATGCGGTAGCTTTTCGTCGTGCCAGATCTGAAGAAGTTACCACATCCAGAAAACCTAAAGATTCACAACGATACTAACCGATATTGTAAGTGTCTTTTGAAAAGTTGACAATCAAACAGTGACAAGTAAAGCGAATACATCAGAACTCAGCAAAGTGCGTTCATTAGTAATGCGCTGCAAAGAGCCATCATATGTCAGCAGTACACATAATTATGTATTAAGGTATAAATAACTAAAAAGTAGGAAATAAATTTAACTTTTTCAAAAAAATGTATAACCGACTCCAAAAAAAAGCGCTAAAAAGAATTAAATAATTCTATAAAATTCTCTAATGACAAATCGTTATCCAATTACCACACATTGACTATCATGTACCGGTATAAAACGGTTACATTTAATATATAGAATTTAATAACCACCAAACATAGGTTTTCCAGAGAATATTTTTTACAAGAGATTAATTTACATATTTTTCATTTAATTTTTGAATATATACATATAAAAAGTAAGGAATTACTTTTTGAAGTTGGTGCCAAACTATCTTAAGTATAGTAAGAATTGTGGATATATTATGTCTAGTACTATAAATAAAATGGGGAAATCATTATCGATTATGATTGTTTGGCACCAACTTCAAAAAGTAATTCCTTACTTTTTATATGTATATATTCAAAAATTAAATGAAAAATATGTAAATTAATCTCTTGTAAAAAATATTCTCTGGAAAACCTATGTTTGGTGGTTATTAAATTCTATATATTAAATGTAACCGTTTTATACCGGTACATGATAGTCAATGTGTGGTAATTGGATAACGATTTGTCATTAGAGAATTTTATAGAATTATTTAATTCTTTTTAGCGCTTTTTTTTGGAGTCGGTTATACATTTTTTTGAAAAAGTTAAATTTTTCTACCAGATAACTATTCTAACCTACTATCAATAAGCAAACTACACATCTGAATGATTGGAAACTGAATTTTAAAACAATATATATTAACCTGACGAACAATGGGAAAACCTTCCATGAAAGGAAAAATTAAAGGTAATTTATATTTGTATGATAATTTAATTTATATGAAGTCATTTATTTATTACACTCGCATCCAAAAATTAAGGTACAACGTTGCGATTTTTTGCGTCTAATTTGAAAACGAATGAATACAAAAACAACAAATTTGGAGGAAATGTGCGCTAAACTGTTATTTATTAAATGGAATTAAATTACATAGAAATTTACTCAAGTTAAAGGCATAAATGAAATTACAACAAAAAAGCACTCATCATGGAGAATTCCGTTCTCGGAGAAATCAATACATCGCAATATTATGCAGTAAAATGTGACAGAAACATTAAAAAACTGGTTCTAATACAGAATATGTCCACCCCGGATTCGAATGCATTGATGACATTGACTTCCCATGCTCTCAATTAAATTGTCAGACACCAAAATAGGTAGCGCTGACCAGACATGGAGTAAGCCTTGTTCCAGCTCTTTTAATGACCTTGGAGAAGGACTAAAAGCCTCAAGCAGTCTCAAAGATGTTCTATCGGTATCAAATCTGGAGAGTGAGCTGGCCATTCCATTCTCTCCAAACCTCGATCCTCAAGATAATCCTCAGCAACCACGGCTCGGTGCGGTCTCGCATTATCATCGATTAGAATGAAGCCGTTGCCGATATCACCGGCATATGGGGGCACATCTGTTGGTCGCCAATAGAACTATTTTTTTCGTAGCCACACAAAACCCGGTTTCTTTTCCATCCGTTTGGTGCAAACCGTATCTTTGTATCTTGATTCGTTTTTAAAGTTCATCCTGGCTTTTGGATCACCCGGTACTTTTAAAGGATATCTTTTCGTGTTGAATAGATGCGATTGATCTGTTCAAAAGTCGTTTATTACATTTTCTAATTTATTTACTGGTATTTTAAACAGGCTACATCAATCAAGCGAAAGATCCCATTCGATAATGCTCATCTTATGCTAGAAATTTATAAAGATATCGCGTCTGCATTTAAATACTTTTAAGTGTTTTTTTTTTTTTTTTTTTTTTTTTTTTTTATAGCTATGATTGATAAGTACAAAGATTGTTTTCTTCTTTTTCGATTTTATTTACGGATATTTTAACCCTTTTTCTACCGACGGTACTTATAAGTACGATTAAAATTACATATTATAAAAGACTTTTAATATTTCGATTAGTTGTAATGTTGTTTAGAATGAGTTACAGTTACATTACTTTATTTTGTTCCAAAAGCATTATTGGTTACACTAAACAAAAATATTTTAAAAGGATGAATTTCGTTTGCCTTTGTATCTTTCCAGCTTTCTTGGCGTTCAGGGAGGAGGAAGGAGATTTTTCAATTCGGAAATATGTTGTAAGAACATCATATTTTTATATTTTATAATTCTACAAAACACTATGAAAACAATTTAAAATAAAAGATTTGAGTGGGGTTATAAATATTGCACAAAATTCCTGTAAATTCAAAATTAATCAATAATTCTAAATCCTTCAATCGTTCTAAAATCCTTCAAAAAGTTATTAAACGATTATGTAAATCTTTTAATTTAGTTTAAACAATTTACGTAAAATGCTTTATAATGTAAAATTTTCATGAATTCATAATTCGGCAGATAAAGTGTTAAAGAGACTACACTGTAAATAAAAAAGGGTCGATCTACTAAAAAAACTTTAGTGATCCTTGTAATTACTAAAAAATTTTTAGTAATCTTAGTCGGTTACAAAAAAATCTGTAAGAATTACAAGAAAAAAGTTAGCAACGAATGGAGTTAATAGTTTTATATTTTTAATAGCTCTTACTAAAACTCAGTTGGTGTGGCCTTGATAGCATAGTGGTTATAGTAACGGACTCCAGGCTGAAAGGTCCCGGGTTCGAAACTTGCCACTGCCAAATACGCCCCGAATGTATGTAGTGTCTCGTTAATAAAGGGATTATGAAAATCCTGTCGCAGCGGGTAGGAATGTTCGGTGCTGCCATCTATTGCGGTTTTGCCGAAAATTTTCCGCTTCAGAAGTCTGGATGCAGCTCGAAGGAAGCTCCTACCTTTCGGAACCACGTAATGGTTATTAATAATTTTGGAGCTATTACTAAAATTTGCTTGGTGGCTCATACTAAAAATTTTTAAGTTAGTTATACAAAAAAATCTTTTGTTCAGTTTACAAAAGAAATGCTTGTTTCACTTGCAAAAAAAAAGTTTGTAACGGTTACTAAAAAATTCTGTGGAATACAAATTTACTAAGAAATTTTTAGTAACCTCTTGAATTTTTTTTTACAGTGTACGTCAGTCAATCGATACAACCCACACGTTAAAGATAATCCTATGGTAAAAATTTAAAAAGATATCTCATCTGCATTTTAAAATTTTTATTTTGTTTATTTTATTTTATTTTGCATTGGATAGCTGAGATCTTTCTGTGTAAAGACTCTTTTCTTTTCTTTTTTTTTTTTTTTTCAATTATGTTGATAGGTAGTCAAGTGAAGCAACCCACTGCCTAAGGACATTCTTATGATAGAAATTTATAAAGATATCTCTTCTGCATTTTAATTTTTTAAGTGATTTTTTTTTTTCGCATTGGATAGCTGAGATCGATCTGTACAAAGATCGTTTTCTTCTTGTTTACGGGTATTTTAAAGAGACAACGTAAGTCGATCGAAAAACCCACTCGCTAATGATAATCCTATGGTAGAAATTTATAAAAATGTCTGATCTTCATTTTAATATTTTTATTTATTTTTATTTATTTAATTATTATTATTATTATTATTATTATTGCGTTGGATAGTTGAGATCATTTTGTATAAAGACCGTTTCCTTTTTGTCAATTTTGTTTATAGGTATTTTAAAGAGGCTACCTCAATCAAGCGAAGACACCCGCTCGCTAATGGTAATCCTATAACAGAAATATATAAAGATATCTCATCTTCATTTTAATATTTTTAAAGGATTTTTTTTTCGTGTTGGATAACTGAGAATGACCTGTTCAAAGATTGTTTACTACATTTTCTAATTTTTTTACAGGTATTTTAAAGAGGCTATATCAGCTAAGCGAAAAAATCTACTCGATAATGCTCATCTTTTGGTAAAAATTTATAAAGATATCTCGTCTGAGTTTGACAATGATGCTATTTTGTATTGAATAGGTAGATCGATGTACACAAAGATTGTTTTTTACATTCTCGGTTTATTCTACAGGTTTATCCTATTCGGTTTATTCTAAAAGACTACTTCAGTCAATCGAAACAATCCACTCTCTAAAGATAATCCTATGGTAGAAGTTTATAAAGATACCTCATCTGGATTTTAATATCTTTAAACTTTTTTTTTTTTTTTTTTTGCATTGGATAGCTAAGATAGCTATGATCTATCTGTACAAAGACCGTTTTCTACTTTTTAGATTTCGTTTAAGGGTATTTTAAAGAGGTTACTTCAGTCAAGCGAAATCTTATGGTAGAAATTTATAAAAAAATCTCGTCTATATTTTAATATTTTTAAATGATTTTTTTGGGATTGGATAGCTGAAATTTTTCTGAGCAAAGACCATTTTGTATGTTTTCGATCTTGTTTACGGGTATTTTAAAAAGGCTACTTCAGTCAAGTGAAATCTTGTGGTTGAAATTTATAAACGTATCTTGTCTACATTTAATTATTTTAAATATTTTTTATTGGCATTTGATAGCTGAGGTCTTTTTGTACAAAGACTTTTGACTACTTTTTCGATTTTGTTTACGTATACTACACTGTAAAAAAAAATTCAAGATGTTACTAAAAATTTTTTAGTAAATTTGTATTCCACAGAATTTTTTAGTAACCATTACAAACTTTTTTTTGCAAGTGAAACAAGCATTTCTTTTGTAAACCGAACAAATTAATTTTTTGTATAACTAACTTAAAAATTTTTAGTACGAGCCCCCAAGCAAATTTTAGTAATAGCTCCAAAATTATTTTTAATAACCATTACGTGCGCCCGAAGGGCAGGAGGTTCTTTCGAGCTGCATCCAGACTCCTGAAGCGGAAGATTTTCGGCAAAACTGCATTAGATGGCAGCACCAAACATTGCGAACTGCTCCGAAAAGATTTCCATAATCCCTTTACTCACGAGTACTTACACTACATACATTCGGGGTAGCCAGTTTCGAACGCGGGACCTTTTAGTTTGGAGTCCGTTACTATAACCACTATGCTATCAAGGCTACACCAAGTGAGTTTTAGTAATAGGTATTAAAAATATAAAACTATTAACTCTCTTCTTTGCTAACTTTTTTCTAGTAATTCTTACAGATTTTCTTGTAACCGACTAAGATTACTAAAAATATTTTAGTAATTACAAGGATCACTAAAGTTTTTTTAGTAGATCGACTCTTTTTTTTTTACAGTGTACTTCATACTATTGCGTGTACTACCTCAGTCAAGCGAAATCCTCTGGTAGAACTTTATAAAGATATCTTGTCTACATTTTAATAATTTGAAAGGGTTTTTTCTTTTTTTTTTTTTTTTTTTTTTTTTTTTTTTTTTTTTTTTTTTTTGCATTGGATAGCTATTTTTTAGTACAAAAAGCCTTTTTTTTCTTTTTTTTTCGATTTTGTTTATAGGTATTTTAAAGAAACTTTTTCAGTCAAGTGAAACAACCCACTCGCTAATGGGAATCCTATGGTAGAAATTTATAAAGATATCTTTATCTGGTAGCTTTAAAAATTTCTTCCATAGGTCTGGAACGGATCTTTTCGCATGATTCAAGTAGTCTCTCCTTCGTTGCAACTCAATATGTTTATTTTTTTTTCACTGGACGGCTGAGAACGATCTGTAAAAATGGGCCTTTTTTATTCACTTCGATTTTTTTACAGATATTTTCAGTTATTTACACTTTCATTTTCCAAACTCGTTTTGAAAATAAAAACATCATCTCAAAAAACAGAAGAAGAAGAAGAAGAAGTTTAAATTGAAAAAGTATAAAACTATCAAGTACAAATCGATACATATATTTCTTGTAAGGACACTTTCATTTTCGGAACCGGTTTTGAAAGTGAAACGTCCCTATAAAAAAAAAACCTGAAAGTCAAATCGAAAATGTAGAACACTATCATTGTACAGATCCATCTTAGCTATCCAGGCTTTCTGACTGTGCTAAACAAAAGTATGTCAAATTTTTATATATGTAGCATAGATTTAAAAAAAAAAAATAAAGGCAAAATAAAAAGCATTTTTGGAAAGCGAAATAATAATACTATGTATGCCTTTTTACTAAATTTTAAAATGTCTAACAGGTTTTTGGTGATAAAACACTAAAGAGGAATTTTTAAAGAACTAAATTAACGCATCTAGAAAGCCTTAAAGTTAAAAAATAAATAAAATTTGAAAACGGCGTGCATAGTTTAAGAGTACAGCTTTTGAAAGCTATTAAAAATACAAAATTCGAGCGAAATGAAAAAAAAAAGCTATAAATTTCTCTCATTGGAACAACATTAGCCTCCTATCTCGGAGCGTTACTGAAGTAGGGCCTTAAATATTCAATGATAAAACAGCTTTTATATTTCGAGACGTTTCAGATCATCATTTATTGTACTAAAACAAAATTTAGCCCAAGTTTCAGTGAATGCACAGTAATTGTCACCTATAACATATTTTTCGCTCTGTTTTACCTGCACTACTAGGACATTAATACCAAAAAAAACTTTCTAGCACGAATTGTTCCTAAAAAAATTTTTGGTTGTCACAATGGGACGATTTCTTCTCCAAGACGACTCACAAATTACAATCTGCAGAGTTACATCCAGAAAACGACGTTATTGAATGGTGAATTTTGAAAAAAATTAGGTATAAAATTATTTTTTTAATCTCTCTTAAGGGGCTGTGCAAATATAATGTTATCAACATTTCGGTTATTTTGGACTCCTCCCTCCTTCCCTTTTTTCGATATCATACGCTATCCAGGGTTGGCAAGTTTTTGACACATGACAGTTTTTGACGGTTTTAACCATGGTTTAAACCGTCATGTCAAAAACCTCCTTGTCAAAAATGTCAAAAACTGTCAAAAACCTATATTTATATGTAAATAAAAATATTTATTTACATATATATATCTACCTATATTTATATTTAATAAGTAAAATTTATTTGCTTTTAATAAAGAAAATGTTTCTAAATATGCTGTAGAAAAAATAAATTCAAATTTTTGAAGTAACATATTTTGAATATTAAATAAAACCTTAGATTTTGGAAAACTTATCTTTTGTAATATTATTTATTAAATTTTAATGTGTTATTCAAAATATACAGGGATATATATTATGAAGAAATTTATTTATAACCAAATTTATCCATTGTTTAAAATAATATTAAAGATTAGACAGGTTCTGTAATTGAATAGGAACAGAAAGATGTTCAAAACTGGTTATGTGCTACCATGTGAAACGTAGGGCAAATGAATTGGATTATTGAACTAAATTTCTACTTTGATAATTTTCATTTGAATTGATTTTGATTATGTAATCAAATTAATTGGAAGTATTTCATGTATGTTTTATTTTTTAAAATTATGAATTTATTTAGGTAATAATAAAAAAACTACATGATATTTTGTATTTTAGAAATTCATAGATCAGTGTAATATTTTTTCTGTTTTGACTTTTACAATTGTTATTTGATTTTTCTGAAAAATCAGTAATTCTGAATTTTAAATTGTCAGTCATTTTTTGAATTTATAACTAACATAAAAATAATAAAAAATTAGCTCCTTTTATAAATATCTGAGTATCTATTTACAACATTCAACCTATTTATTTACTATGCTGAAAAATTAGCTTATACAAATACTTATGATTTTTTTTTTTCACTGAAAATATCCTAAGTATTCAGTTGTTGAATAATTACTTGTCTTACCTTGCTATCAAAGTAAACATTATTTGTATTTTTAATGCTATTAGCGTGTGTGCTGTGGGATAAGGAGGCGGAGGTGGGGAATAAAAAATGATGTGTAATAATCATACATATAATAAATAATATGCATTATTTTTAAATTCAAATTAACCTACTGGATATTATGTATGTAGCATTAAAAAAAGTATTAAACACGTACATCGAATTCTACACTTTTGAAAATCCTGCAGTTACAACACTTAATACTTATAAATATTAGCTATGTCAATAAATAAATAATTAAATAAACAAGATATTTAAACATAAATAATTCTGCATGTCCATTTTGAGATAAATTTCTGAGATTTGAAATCTGTGATTTTTACCTTAATTTTTATCAATTAAAAATATTTAAAGACCTACTAATTACCCATAATATAATTAAATTTCAACATAATGTATGGCACCTGTTCTTAGTTTTAAAATTTAACAACAAACTTTAGTACACCGCAGCAGATTGTGACTCTATGGGTTTTTGACAGTTTCTGACAGGTTTTTGACGGTTTAATCCGGTTTAAACCTTTGTCATGTCAAAAACCCCTTTTTGACGTCAAAAACCCAACCCTGACGCTATCATTCCTCGACCCCCCCCCCCCCCTGATAATAATGTCGTTATCAATGTGCAACGTTTTTTTTAGGATTTATTTCTTTTATTCGAAGGGATATACAAAACTGGCTGCATTTGTTTTTCGAATACTTTATTGATTCAAATGAAGAGAAGTCATTAAATATAGCTTTGTTTCAAATAAGACTTAAAAGAAATGATTACTTTTTAAAGGTATTTTATTACAGTATTTTGTTACCTAATGCATTTAACAGTAATAAAGTCTTGTTGTACTTGCGCCGAACGAAAGTGTGGTGGGGAGTAGATAGAAATTCTTATAAAAAAAAAACAAGTAGACAACATTTTTTCTTTTTTTCTTTTGTTTATTGGTAAAAACATTTTCATTTTAAGTAATCATATTTGACTTCTTAATCCCTGATTATCTATGTATACATATTAGAAGAAGTATAGAAATGTCAAACGTTGGGGTATTACACATTTTAAAATTAAATAGTTTTATAATAATTTAGTTATTTTAATAATTTTGTATTTTCATAAAAATAGATAACAAACTAAGAAAAAATAACATATTATTTTTAACCAAAGATCATGTTACAAATAAAAAAAGAAAAATTTGATTGGGTCAAAATTTAATTGATATTAAAAGACAATTCTTCTACCCCCAGAGATATCTCACGATATCATGAGCCAGATCCCCCCACCTTAAAATGATAACGTTATATTTGCATAGTCCCTAATAGCATTATTATGCAAAAAATAACAACGAATAAATAATTTAATACATGCCACACACTTTAAAACAGTTACGAAAACTAGAGAACATGAAATAATTTATTAACTTTTTTTCATTAAAATAGAAAAAAAAAAAAAAAAAATCATTTTTTTAATTGTCAATTTGTACTAATTTGACACAGCGAAAAGCGATTGCTTGATTTGTGCAACAAAGGACATATACGCTCACCATTTATTCCCATATTTTAAAAGAGAATCAATACAAATCTTGTGAATGACTCAATAAAAATCTTCTTTCCTAACATGTTTCAAATGCAGTTCTAATGATAAATCACAAAGTCATTTACATTAGACTAACGATTCAGTCTATTATAAATATTCCTAAAATGCAGACAGTAATTAACAGTCCATTTAACTTAAAAGCAATACTTCAATAAATTGATGCAACTTTTAAAATGAAGTTCAGTTTCATTCACCATTGTAAATTTAGTAAATTAAACATGTTAATATTCAATTGATTTTCAATTGAATAATAACAATTATTCAGTTGATTAACAATCTATTAACAATTAATCAATTGATTTTCAAGAGATGATTTGATACATTAATGAATTTCTGTAATAGATTTCATGCAAAATTGATATGTGATAGCAATATTTTTAAGATACAGGGCATTTTGGGTTGTCCCGCTATTTCTTTTTTTAACATTTTCCTACATTGTTGAAAAGTGTTTATAAATTCGGTTTGTCTGTCTCCCTAGGCTCTAAATTTCGTAAGTATATTCGGATTTTTATGCAGTTTGTTTGTGTTTATGATGATTACAATGGCATTTTCAATGTTGAATATAAAGTATAAAACATTAAAATAATCATTTAATAGAGCGGCTCCCAAGCGGCTTGCCAGAAAAATATTATCTTTTGTTTCGTTTGTTTAAAAAATATATCTAGTACAATATTTTACAGCCGCAATAATCATGAAAGCTAGTAGCTTAAACTAAAACTTTGCGAGAAGAATATTTTCAAACAGTCATTCGGTTTTGTATTATGACCTCGTAGTGAGAAATGTTACATGTCGTGCAATTATCATGGCGATCCTGGAAAAATCTTTAATTTCCTCCTGGAAAAATAAAATAGCAGAATACTTCAGAATACTCATATCGGCTTTGAGGTCCTTGATAGGGTTCAACGCGATATACGTGTGTAAACGTACCTTTTCTGCTGCTATTTTTTTTAACATGTCATGTTGTATGTTAAAGAAAACTTAATGTTAAAATTAATCCATTTTAACTCTAATTTAGATGCCTTTATAAGGAAACGCTAGTGCCAGAAATCTTACTGAGTTAAAATTATGTTTCTATAGAAACTAAACGCATTTTTACTTGTTGTTTTAATTTTTATTCAATTTATTCACATTAACATTACCAATTCTTTTTTTATAGTATATTTCATACGGAAAATTGTCGTTTTCTTAGGATAGAATAGACGATAGCTTAATAAAGGTCATACAAAATTTCTATATTGATTTTAAATACACCCTCATATTATGTGGGTAATTAATTGTTTTTCTGAAAGGTGGGTCGCGTACCAACAAAGGTTGGGAACCGGTGATAAAAACTATGAGTTTCCCGATCCAGAGCCGAGAGGCTCCATGCGGCCCAAGCAGGGAGGTCATGAAACCCCCAATGAAGAGGAACCAAGTGACGCCCGGCCCTCGCGACAGCGCCGCTGCCGGCCAGGAACAACATGCAAGGGCACCGGGCACACAACCCAAGCGTCGCGGCCCGGCGGCTCGCCAACCGCAGTCACTGAACCGCACCTCCCGCGCCCCACAAGGCTGACACCAAGGGGAGCAAATGAGCAGGCGACGTAGCAAAAGCTGCATGAGCACACCGCTGATTAGCGGACCCAGCCTTCAGAGAGGACTTCCGGGAAAGCGACTCGAATTCTCCTT
Source organism: Maratus speculifer (assembly GCA_964019185.1). Classification (NCBI taxonomy): domain Eukaryota; kingdom Metazoa; phylum Arthropoda; class Arachnida; order Araneae; family Salticidae; genus Maratus; species Maratus speculifer. The sequence continues at coordinate 89,893,861 of OZ025298.1, forward strand.
ACGTATAAGGAAAACCCTGAAAAACCTTGTATAGTCACTTCGTCCGAATCGCGCCTACAAGTGGCCTCGGACTCCTCTAATAGAGTGTTGCGTTCGAGTGATTTGGAAATCATCATGAATTCGAGAATTCTTCGGAACAAGACGGTCGAGAGCTCAATTGGCCCGGCGATCCACCCGATCTAGAGTCTTTGTCAAGAGATAGCTGACGATATCAACGATTCTCTTCCTGCTGTAATGATCAAAACAAAGATCGGTTAGTGTTCGAGTGTGGAAGTTTGGTGAGAAACTTTTTCCCTAATGGACTTCCACAGGGTGCACTCATAGACGCAATGTCTAATCGTGCTAATCCCGTTCCCACAAAAGCACGCAGGGTTGCCTTTGAAAAAGTGGGCTTGATGGTCACCGAAGGCACCATGTCCGGTTAGAACCTGGTTTAGAAGAAATCGCTTTGAATTCTCCGAGTGGAGACTCTCTGGAATATCTCATATGTGAGCCGCCCTCAGATCGGTCCCACCATTCCTGCCAATCTATAAGTGCCCGGTCAAGGAGCTCCTCTTGACTAGACGTCCTGAGAGAGGAACAAGGATGTCAACCGTTTGTCGACACGCAACCTCTTTAGCCGGAACATCGGCATGTTCCGACATGACAAAAAGGCGTATCCGACATGAGCCATAATCCAGTGCATATGGACCCTGATTCCCGTATTAGCAACCACGATTCTAATCTCAGCTACTGTTTTGTGCCGAGGCATCAAGGAGTAAAGCTGAAGCGCCGATCTCGAATCTGAGTAGATGTCGAGTTCACCGAGACCTCTACGAAGGGCGTCAGAAATCGCTTCCTTGATCGCATGGACCTCGGCCGCGAAAACAGTCGACCCATTGGAGAGGCGGAACCTTTCCTCCGCAACAACGCCGTCCCTAGAAGCAAGGTGATAGGCACAGCCCACCCTCTCACCAACCAGCTTAGAACCGTCCGTATAGTAAGTATACGGAGACTTCCGGATGAGTTCCGACGTCCAAGGTATACGAACCGGATAGCGTCGTTGAGGCTGGTACTTCCAAACCTCCACCATTTCTGGTGAAAGGTTTGGTCTATCAATGCTCTCACCCCATCTCGTGAGGGCCTCGAAGTCGCGTTCGATACCAGCACGGAGGTCTAGAGGAATCACCCCAGACAAGACATTCAACGCATCGGTCGACACCGTGCTGTAACACTTGGTGACACACAGCAGGAGACCTCTCTGAATACTCAGTAGTAGGGTGGAGCGAAAAAAAATTTTTTTTGAAAATCAAAAACGGGTAGGTGCCAAAAGTTGCCTTTATACTAGTACATCAACTGTGTGAAATTTTACCGTTGAAAAAAAATGGCTTGAGTCTGCGCTTTTGCTCCAAAAATCGAAATTTTGGGTAAAATTTGTCATTTTTTGACATTTTTTCAAAAAAATTAAAAAATTCCTACAGAGCTGGTTAGTATTTAAAAGTGTTGCTTAGACCTTTATATTTATCTGCTTAACATATTTAAACTATAAAATAATATGTTTATCCCCTGTAGCTGGAGCAAAACAGACAAATTTGAGTAAGAAAACAGCATTACCACTCTATTGGGTCATACAACGAATTATTGTTTTTAATACAGCTCTTGTTTTCAAAACTACCTTGGACATGCGTCATGGAGGTGGCTATATTTCCTATACCACCCGGCCCAACTATTCGATCATCTTAGTACAGTGTTTTATTTATACATTGATTTGTGATTTTCTTTATAAAAATTTGGCATGTTTTCGATGCCAAATTTTCGATGCCAATTTCGACCTTGTATATCTGCTCTTTGCATCCACATGCTGCTGTAACTATCTTCATGTATATTTTTACAGTTTATACAAAAAAATGAGAAGCAGAGTAATGCACGGGAATATTATTAAAAGGATCTATTCGGCCATCTATTATATTTATCAAACTTACATTCAGTTGATGAATAGTGATTGGAAGTTCTGTTACCACAACTTTTTTTCAGTCAATTGTATTTTTTTACGCAATGATTTGCTTCAAAGATGATTTCAGATATTTCAACTATAAATATGCCATCATTTATTCTACTTTTGCATTTTTTATATGTTGAGAAGCGAGCTGTTTCATGTGATGGTGATCCTCAGAGAGAATTGCAATGAAAATTTGTACTCCATATGTAAAGCAACCGCTGTTGTAAATCCCTTTTTTTTTGCATTAGTTTTATGCCGTTTTCTAAGTGTTTTCGTATCTAGGCAATTTCCTATTAACTTTTAGATCCCCTTTTTATGAGCGGACAACATTTGATGGTGAAATGTCCTGGGCATAAACTTATAATGCATAGTACTTTAAGCGGGAATGTACGGATTCTAATCGACTATAAGTGCTCATTTAAAATTAGGTGAATTTTATTTGTCACTGTGAACCATTTTGCATGGGGTAAGTTTAGAATTGTGTATAATATTGAATCATTCGCTACTTCAACTCCAGTGAATTTCCTCTGCGTCAATTATTTCAGAAGTCGATATAAAACGTTCTAAGCTACATGGATTCACCGGGTCAATAAGAAAAATCTTTGTCTGCATACTATTCACTTCCTATTGCAATTTTTTTATAAAATAGAGAATACTTTTGAAAAATTATTCTCTCAAATTGAGAAAAATATACCCAGAACAGACTAGAAATTTTTGTCGGAGATTGCAAAGCTAATTCATAAGGAAAGCTATTTCTCAGAAAGAATGGGGAATAGGAATTTAGAAAACATCTCACACAAAAGACAGCTCATAAAGTTAATAAAATTTTCCGCTTTATATAAGCACAGATTGTCAATCAGCGTTTATATGTTCACTCACAAAATGTATAATCCAAGTTTATACCGCGGGATGTTTATACCAAATGTACTACACACCTAAATAAATCTAAAATTTTATTAGAAATTACTAGACTACGGAACAACACAGGAAACGATATAAAGCATACTAAAACTTCTCTAGAAATATTGTTGTTTTACAGGAAGTAGTTTTTGCAAATTTTGGTTGCAATCCTCTGTGACAATCGTTATAATATTAAACAGCTAGCTTCTCAGCATATATTCAATGTAATAGGTTCAATAAATGATGACATACTAGAAATTAAATTCATACAATCCATTTTTAGGCAAATCATTGCATATAAAATGTAATTGATTGATAGAATGCTGTGATAACAAAACTTCCAATCATAATGTATTAATTGCATGGAATTTTAATGAAGATAATAGATTGCTGAATAGGTTCAATTAAGAACATACCCAATACATTGCTCAGCTTCTCTTCTGTTATACATGGTATAAAAATATACGTGCAGCAGGTCACACCAGCATGATCCAAATCATCCAATGTTAGTGAATATAAAGAAGAGATAAATTACTTTGATATATAGAAAATTTATACTCGTCTTCGGGGAAAAAAATAACAATTCAATACATAAATAAAACACTGGGTCTAGATGATTGGAAGGTTGAGACGGGTGGGATAATGCAAACACCTCTATGAGTTATATACACAATAGTTTTGAAAGCAACTAGGTAAGAAATGCATTCAAAACAACATTTCGTTGTATGCTCCAATAGAGAGGTTAACGCTGATTTTTCACAAAAAGTTGTCAGATTTGCTCCAATTATACAGACTACAGATATTGTTTTATAGTTTAAATATGTTAAGCAGATAAATCTAAAAATCTAAGCAACACTTTTAAATACTAACCAGCTCTGTTGGATTTTTTTAATTTTTTTGAAAATATGTCAAAAAATGACAAATTTTACCCAAAATTTCGATTTTTGGAGCAAAAGCGCAGACTCAAGACATTTTTTTTCAGCGGTAAAATTTCACACAGTTGATGTACTAGTATAAAGGCAACTTTTGGCACCTACCCGTTTTTGATTTTCAAAAAAAATTTTTTTTTCGCTCCACCCTACTCAGTAGTCTCCTACGAAGAACCACTTTGTTGAAGTACCAGATAGGGGCCGCGTACAAGACTATACGCTCGGCCACCACCGAGTAGACCGCCTTACGAACATCAGGGTTAAGTCCCCAAGTGGCTGTCGCCAATCTAGTTAATTTGTACTGGACCTTGGTTGCCTTCTCTTGGATGAGATCCAAGTGAGGCATCCAACTGAAGTCCCTGTCTATGACCACGCCCAGGTACTTGATTTGTTTGGAAAACTTGACCATGTGTCCACCCATCTGGATGCGTAGTGAGGGGTCGTAATCCATCTTTCCCTCTCCGGTATGACAGTGTACAAGCACTTATCGAAGCTAAACTCCGGGCTGCATACTATCGCCCACGCGAGAATCCCTGCGAGAACCCGCTGGGCAATGTCAGCGATCCTATTGAGCGCCGTAGAATGTGCAAGGATGAGTGTATCGTCGGCAAAGACAAGTATGGTCCAAGCCTCCTCAATACCAAGACGTTCCAGTAAGCTGTTGATCAACACCAGCTACAGGACCGGCCCGAGACACGAATCCTGCGGCACCCCAAAGTTAAAGTAATGCTCGTTTGCATTCAAAATGACCGATCTATTCCACAGAAAAGAATCGATCAAGCCCAGGAGCTCCGGAGGAACTCCGTACTCCGCCAAAAGGCGTAGCAAGTCATCCCGCCGGGCGCTGTTGAAGGCATTCTTGATGTCCAGGCTCACGAGACAGGTGCAGTGACCTGTCATCTTACTCTGAGAAACGTACCTAACCACCTCATGGAGCGCATCATTGATAGATCGATTTCGGAAGGTGATATACCGACTGGTCGACCGGTGATATAATAAAAATTTAATTATTTACAGGAGCCCAAAAAAAATCCGTTGCATTACGAACAAAGGGAAAAAATTCACTTTCAGTGTATTTTAAGGACATAACGCTATATCAAATGTATTGAAATGTATATAAATAACCGAATTTCACTCAAGATGGTTATTATAGGACGTTCATAACATCATTTGTTCATTTACAGATACACACAAATAATAATCGGTTACAGTATTCTCTGAGCAATAATTGCTCGAAATGCGTTTTTAATTACCCTATAAAATTTTCAATTTAACTCATTTATTGCCCCAATCTTTTGTCCAGCCCTGCGCATTAGGTATACAATTTATATAATATGGATAATATGCAGAAATTCAGTTGAATTTAAAAACGAATACTGAAACTGAAAACGCAGTTCCGGTTTCAGGACCAAAACAACTTTGAATTCTAGGTAGTCTCACAAATTGCGAAAACAGAATTTCGTTCCACAGACCTACGCACTTCTTTATAACCTCACAATGATCGGAGATGTTTTCGATATGAAAAAAAAAATCCCTGTCGGCTTGGCCTATAGCGAAGTAGATTTCAAAGTTAAATGCTCATTTCTACAATAAAAAATAAAGTATGATTATAGATAATCTCTGTTTAACAACTTTATTTGGCTGCTTATGAAGAACTTTTGAAGAATTTTTCTATAATAGCTGCTTTTATCAGAATCATTTTAAGCGATATCCGGAACAAATGCCCCCTTTGACAGCATTTTTTGAAATATATTCTGACTTTATGAAAAAATCGATCAATACGGCACATTATATAGTTCCTAAATAAAAGAAATTGTGAGTTCAATGCATTTGAGAGCAAAATTGAACATATATAGTGTGTTTCTAAACTCATGGCACAAATTTTAAGGGTAGATAGAGCACAAAGTAACAATAATTCATTGTATATGAATGTACTGGACCAAGTGACGCATTAAGATAAAAACACCAGGGAAGCAATTAAGCCCCTTTTTTAATTTTCAAAATTTCTCATTCATACCAGAAAAACTTTATGCTATCCTTTTCTTTACATTTCATAATTACTTAATAATAAAATTATTCTTTGAAAATTTTTGGTATGAAATCGAAATGTTTTAATTAGAAAAAGCGCTAAACTGGCAAACTTATAAAACTAAATACATGAATAAAAAAGATAAAATGTTTATTTACAATGTAGTTTACAAGTAAATAATAATGCATACAATAATATTACAATAAGTGTTCAAAATTGCGCCCACCACCTGTGATACATGCTTCCACCGATGTTCCACCGACGGTTCGCAGCGTCGGTGGAACGATTGGCCTACTCTTCTGAAGATGTCAGACATTTACCACACACGTGCAGCAGCTTCGGATATGCGAGATACTAGATTTTTGTCTGAGTCAACTGCAGTCTCATAAACAAGACTCTTCCATTGTCCCCATAAAAATAAATCAAGGCTTCATAAATCAGGAAATCGCGGTGGCCAAGGTACTAGTCTACCATATCCAATACATCGCATCCCAAATGTAGCATTTAGGTAACTGCGCACATCAGTGTTGAAGTGCGCGGGCGCTCCATCATGTTGAAACCACATCCAGTTAGGAATGGTGATCGAAACATCTTGCAGCAGTTCTGGTAAAACCTGTTGCATAAAAATAAGGTAACAGCGATCATCCAACCTCTTTGATAATAGGTATGGACCAACCAAATAATTATTAACAATACCCGCCCACAAATTCAAAGAAAAACGTTGTTGATAAGCATGTGGCCGCGTTGCATGTGGATTATTGCTTGCCCAAAAATGGAAATTGTGCGCATTAAATACAACCTCGCATGTAAATACTGCCTCATCTGTAAATAGAATATTAGCAGTAAATACTGGCTTCAATAAATGTTGCTACAAAACACACTGGCAAAAGTTCAACTGCAGAAGACAGTTTTCCGGATTCAAAGTTTGTACACGTTGAAAAAGGAAGGGATGAAATCGATTTTCATTTAACACTCTTCAAACTGTCGGATGACTCACACCTAAATTCTATGCAACATCTATTGTACTTGATTCGAGCCTTTCACTCACAAAATTCAAAATAATTTCTTCCAGGCTTGCTCTGCGTACAGCCCTCTCTCGCCCATTTTCCTGTCTGGTGACATGGAAAGAACCTGTTTCAGAAAGCTGAGGGCGTAAACGCTGAAATATTCTGTGATCGGGCATTCTTCTGCGAGGAAACTGCTCCTTAGACATTCGTAGGCAGCTCTGGCGTTGCCACTTGCATGACCATACAAAAAATGCATGTCGGCTTTTTCGGCTTATTTAAAGTCTTCCATGACGAACGATAGCACAATTAAAATGTCTATTTCTTCTACTTGAATGCATGGTATTTAATGGCGACAAGTTACTTATTGCCCTCTTCTGCCTGTGAAATCAACCAAAAACTCTATTTCTATTTCAAAAAAGTTTCTATTTCTATTTTTAATTTCAATTTAAAAAATTATGATTTTATACAAAAAATTTTGAAAGAGCCTTTTACTATTAAGTAATTATGAAATGTCAAGAATAGAATAGCCTAAAAATTTTCTGGTATGAATCAGAAATTCTGAAAATTCAAAAAGGGGCATAATTGCCCCCCCCTGGTGTTTTTACCTTAATGCGTCACTTAGTCCTATACATTCCTATACAATAAATTATTGGTACTGTGAGCTCTACCTACTCTTAAAGTTTGTAACATAAGTTTATAAATGCCCTGTATATGAGTCATATATTAAGCAATTTGTTATTTGAATACATCCCTAATTCTTTAATCGCGATCGCTTCGGGAAATTTTGTTCTAATTGCCTAATTTTACAGCTTTTTTGAAATATATTCTTCCTTTATCAAAAACCTGGAAAATACGACACATTATACAGTATGATAAATTTAATCGGATTTGATATCTTAACATTTGTCGAAGTTATGGGTTTTTTCTTCTTCCACCACCCTTTTTGTTTTCGTCTTTAATTTTTTTTCCCTTGCAATAAGAGTTGCTCCTATCAAAAACTCGTCATTACAAAAATTTTGAATAATATTAAGAGCATTTATAAAAAAAATTAGTTGGATTTGATATCTTAAGAATTGACAAAGTTATGAATTTTTAACTCCCGAAAACCCTATTTTTTTCGCCCCTTGACCCCATTTTTATTTTTATCAAAAATCTGTTATGCAGAAACTTTTGGCCCATTTTATAAAAGTAATATAAACTTTAAACTGATTCGATAATAATTTATTAAAGAAGTTATAAGCTTTTTACGGTTTTCACAAAAACCCTCCCTTTTACTACCCCCTTGTTCCGATTTTGCCCATTAACGAACTTAACCAAGATTTTATGCCTCTTGATCTAATGTATCAGTTTGGAAGCGATCTGAGCAGAATTAAAAAAGTTATCGTGTCCATAAAAAAGTGATATATATAGACAGATATATATATATATATAGATAGATAAACTTTTTTACTAATGATAGTTTTGGGGTTGGGGGGTCGTGATCGGTGTAGATCTGCAAAAAATCCTCAGAAATTCCAACATAGGAGCGATCGCAATCGGTAGTATTTCAGATGAAATCTACCTAAGAGAAAAAAATGCGATCAGTCTTGTATACAATGGGGGTAAGTTTTTTAATGATGGAAACCGCATTAGAGTGTGTTGAAGTACTTTATGAGATGAAGTCTGTTTAAAAAAGGGGGGCGGATTCACTATGATATGAAGTATATTGTATATAGAAAAATTCATGTTAAAGCTGATCGATTTTGAAATTTGCGGAGAGTTTTTAAATTGTAAATGTGAAAGGTAGAAAAAACTGATAAGATGTTATTTGTCTACTCTAGTTGCTTTACACAGGAACTAAATTAGGACGTTACACCAGCAATTTTTGTTTAAAGACAAAACTTTGACCGATTTATTTTATGTTGCTTTGTATATGAACGACAAATGCTATGAATGCTCTATTCTGCCATAATCATCATGTCGTGAAATTCCTTGATTTATATGAATTTAAATACATTTGAAATAGTGTAATATCATTATTCATCACTGCAAACGATTTTTCCTGGGGTACCAAAATATAATGAAATTCTTTTGAGTTTCCCTGTAAAAGAACTGTTGATATTACACACTTCATATACAACACCGAAAATGTCATGGTAAGCATCATTAAAATATTTCGATTGCATGAACATCCGAGTACATTTATGTGAGAAGGTAGAGAGACGGACAGATAAACCAAAACCATAAACACTTTTAAACTGTGTTCGAAAGTGCTGAAAATACGTCTTTTGATCTCATTTTTTCTCGGCTGGGAACACCCCCGTTGTACAAAATATTTCTCCGAATGGTTTCATCTGCAACTAATAAAACAAAAATCACATTATAATATACATTATTATACACATCGAGTCTTTGATCAGAGTTCTTTTTCTGTTTTGTATTTCAACAAAATGGCGGATTATTATATTTAATGCATTTATTTTATCAAAATAATCTCTTCTTTTGACTTCTTTATAAAGGAGGAATTAATAAAAAGTTTTTTAAACTGATCAAAGACTAGTGAAATACATAAGATTTCATTTTAAGGTATAAATAATATTTTATTCTTGAGTATTTTTGATGGGTTTTTATAGTGCATTAATCAATTTTTTCAACCTAGAATATGTATTTTTCAGAGGTTAATTTTTCTCACATAAACATTTTCATGTTTAACAAGCCTGCTTTACAAACAAACATTATAAATTAACAGCATTAGCACATCCAAAAATTCACTTGCGCATTTGAAAAATTTGAATTTAGTAATGGCAGCATTCTGAAAAAAAGAAATTTTGACTTTTATGAAAATCGGTGCAATTATGCTTGCGATTGAGTTACTGCGCAAATCGTAAAAACTCCATTTTAACAACATCATTAGTTGGCTAATTTACACCAAATCTATTCAGCAACAATTTATATCAATATTTAACTGAAGCTGAAGTTTTATGAAAGTACGTGCATTAGTTTCTAAGACAGAGCTATTGCAATAGCCGTGCAAAATGCAGCATAGCAATCGTTATTTGTTGTGATATACACCAAATACTAAAAACATTAATTTATATCAAAGTATAACTGGATGTGAAAGTTTATGAAAATGTATGAATTTGTCTCTAACATAGAGATATTGCGGAAATTGTAAAATAAAGAATACTGCCCAGTTAAACTGATGGCATTGAGCTCACAGGCTACAAATACTAATTGTACATTAAAGCCTTATATTTTCAAGGGTTAATTCCGTTCGAAAAAAAATTAAGAAGGGGAAACAGCTCTCCACTTTCCTCTTTTTTTATACTTAATCATTGAACTTCCTATACTATCAAAGACATGCTTTATCATATAAAAAATCTATATCCAAAATTCAGAGCAAATCGGATAATTCTTAATAAAAACCCATTTAGCATTTATATAATTTAAAAGGAGTTATCCTCCTCTTTTATACTTAACCATTAAACTTCCAAAACTATTCGGAGATTTGAACGAAATCTGAAAATTCTGCTTGAAAAACCCATTTATATAAATTAAGGGGGGGGGGGGATTAGAACCTCCGTTCCCCCTGTTTATACTTATTCAATGAACACCTAATAACAGTCACGGAATTGCCTCAACAGAATGATCCTAATCTAAATTTTGAACGTAAACTGTTAATTCTGCATGAAAAACCCATTCATATCAATTAAGGGGAGGGGCATGAGCCCCCCGTTCCCTCTCTTATACATATCGAATGAACTCCAAAAACTAATCAGGGAAGCGCCTTGTCAGGATATACCTACATACAAAATTTCAAGTTGATCCGATATTTTTATCATGAGTTATCGCGTTACGCACGAACATACAGAACGGACGGGCACATAAGCTCTCAGGCTATGATAGCCTGTGAGCTAATAAAGAATACTGCCCAGTTAAACTGATGGCATTGAGCTCACAGGCTACAAATACTAATTGTACATTAAAGCCTTATATTTTCAAGGGTTAATTCCGTTCGAAAAAAAAAATTAAGAAGGGGAAACAGCACTCCCATTTCCTCTTTTTTTATACTTAATCATTGAACCTCCTATACTATCAAAGACATGCTTTATCATATAAAAAATCTATATCCAAAAGTCAGAGCAAATTAGATAATTCTTAATAAAAACCCATTTAGCATTTATATAATTTAAAAGGAGTTATTCCCCTCTTTTATACTTAACCATTAAACTTCCAAAACTATTCAGAGATTTGAACGAAATCTGCAAATTCTGCTTGAAAAAACCATTTATATAAATTAAGGGGGGGGGGCATTAGAACCCCTCTTCCCCCTATTTATACTTATTCAATGAACACCTAATAACAGTCACGGAATCGCCTCATCAGAATGATCCTAATCTAAATTTTGAACGAAAACTTAATTCTGCATGAAAATCCCATTTATATCAACTAACGGGGGGGGGGCATTAGAACCCCTTTCCCCCTATTTATACTTATTCAATGAACACCTAATAACAGTCACGGAATCGCCTCATCAGAATGATCTTAATCTAAATTTTGAACGAAAGCTTAATTCTGCATGAAAATCCCATTTATATCAACTAACGGGGGGGGGCATTAGAACCCCTGTTCCCCTATTTATACTTATTCAATGAACACCTAATAACAGTCACGGAATCGCCTCATCAGAATGATCCTAATCTAAATTTTGAAAACTTAATTCTGCATGAAAATCTCATTTATATCAACTAACGGGGGGCATGAGCCCCCCGTTCCCCCTCTTATACATATCGAATGAACTCCAAAAACTAATCAGGGAAGCGCCTTATCAGGATATACCTACATACAAAATTTCAAGTGGATCCGATATTTTTATCATGAGTTATCGCGTTACGTACATACGAACATACATACAGAACGGACGGGCACATAAGCTCTCAGGCTATGATAGCCTGTGAGCTAATAAAACCAGAAGAACAATTGTTGGATAATTTACACCAAAAACTAAACAGCATCAATTTATATCAAATTCTAATTTAATGTACCAAATATCTACAAAATTTTGTAGGTGTTGTGTTTTAACAGCCATCATCAATCAATATTCACTTTTTTTATTTTTTATTTATTTATTTATTATGAATTGATTTATGAATAATGAACATTTATTTTTGGATTTGCTTTGGATATTTACATGGTTTACATTTGATGAATTCTTTAATTTAAGCTACGTGCCTTCATTCTTTAGTACTTTTTTTTTTTTTTTTTTGAAAAATAAGAAATTTTTAACAAAAATATGTGGTTTTAGATAAAACAGAGAATAAAACTATGAATTCATATAAGCTTTAGATGAAATTTTAATTAACTTATCAAATCTAGGCAATATTTAGTCAAAATTTAGTAAAGAACTCTGTTTATGCCAAACCTTGTATAAAGAAACCTATACAATGTACTTCTCTTTTTCTTTCGACATTATATTAGCAAGTTATTTGTCTCAGTTATGAGGCAAAAGATTTGTAATACCTCTTAAATTTGCTAACATATACCAAATTTTGCATACAAAACATTATTTTTTAATGTATATTTATCAATAAAACTCGCTCTTTAATTGATATACTTACAAGCTATATTTTGCTTCATAATATACCTATGTATCAGTAGAACCTTGTTACAACATTTTATTGCAATATCCTAAAAACTTTTAAATAAATCAGGTTACTCGTAAATGTAAGACAATGAAAAACGCATCTTAAGATTTTGATACATCACAAAAAATTAGGTATAAAGTTTACAACTTTAAAATCCGCCATATTTGAAGATGTTTATATATTTGTGTAGATCTTATATATTTGTGTATTAAAATTTATTGTTTATTTTTCTGTGACTCTTTTCTTGCAGTTGAGCAACATTACCGAAAAACATTAAATTTAAAATTGGCATAGTTCTGAACCTGCTTTGATTTTTATAGTACACTTATGTAAATCATGTGTCAAAAAGTCGGATGAGGCAGAACCTAATCTTTCTTTTATCTTATACATGTTGATATTTTTTGAAAAATGCAGCATAGAAGCGCCATTGGTTAGAAGGCTTAAGTCAAAAGTTTTTTCGGGTTCTCTGGCCCACCCCTAAAACGTGTAAATCCGTCGAAAACCGGATTTCGAAAGTTTTTACGAATCCCATACTTCCTTCTTGTAAATTCTAGTAAAAAATTCTGAGAATTCTAGTAAGAAAGTAACAATACGCCATAATATTCATTTTATGTATAGCATGACTTAGTTCAAATATATATATATATTCAGAATAAACAAGATTCACATGATTCAACTCATAACCTGATGCTGAATATATCAGCTGTCATTAAAACCTGTAGGTTGGCTCACTTAACTCATGATCATACTGCATGACTAATTCCTAATTTTGTTTTTTATCATAAAAACAAATAAATCAGATGTCAGCTCAATATGTTCTATTTTTTGTTTTACGTATGGCAAAGACAGATCTCCACCAAACAAAAAATCTTCATACAATGGTTGGAATAATGACGAAGTATGTAGTTTCATAAATTACAAATTATGTATGGTAGATAAACTTTCGTGCTCCACATACCTTGACATAGCATATTAAGAAATGTAATCTATTTTTTTTCTTTTTTACGTCTGTAAAAACCTTAAATATAGAATGAAGATTATTATTAGACTTAAGAATTCTCATATAGCAGTTAGATATAGAAAATAGAGCTAAAAACTGCTTTCTTTTAATTTAACTCTTTATATTTCAAATTACGAATTCATGAAAATTTCATCTTCTAAAGCATTTTTTGTGAGTTTTTGATTCTAGATTAGAAGATTTACACAATCATTTAGCAAATTTTAGAAGGAATTTACCAATTAAATTTAATTAAGTTTGAATTTATACGGGATTTGTGGAATGTTTATAACTGCACTAATAATCTTGTATTTAAAATAATTTTTTTTGTGTTTTTTAGAAATAGGAAATGCAGAAATATAATATAATATTCCTACAATAGAAATTTAAAAACATTTTCGAAAGCTGGAACGGTTCCCCCACATTCTTGAGGATGAGCGATATTATAAAAGAACAATAGATTCAAAAACCGCGTAATTCTGAATCTGCATTTATTTGTATAATACACTTAAGTAAATCAAATATAATAAGTATGCCATAAAATTTATTTTATGCGTTATATTACTTAGTTCAAATATTTCCAAAATAAACACGATTTATATACACTGCTCAAAACAATTAAAGCATATTTGAAGTAAATAAAGATATAAACGAAATTTTTTTGCCGAAAATAGAAGAAGAGAATCACAAATGCAAATTTTTCTGTTTTTCAAACTGTGGAGTATGCAAATTTTGAGTTCGACGTCAAAAACGTCGCTTCAGCGGCAGCGAATGAAATTTGACTTTCAACTGGATAAAAGAGAATGAAGACAAGGATGATCGGCATTCAGTGATTGCTTTGTTTCGATGAGTACGATGTCTCAGCGAAGTCATTTGACAGATTCAGAAGCTTGGAGAATTGTTGGTAGGTTAGAAGAGGGCCAAACTCAAGCCGAAGTAGCGCAAGCCATTGGAGTGTCACAAAGTGTCATTTCCAGGATCTGGAACCGTTTTTTGGAGAGTGGATGTGCAGGCCGAAGACCAGGGCAAGGTCGTAGACGGGCAACAACGCCCAATGAAGATCGGTATTTAGCGTTAACAGCTCGGAGACACCGAAACATGAACGCCACTCTTCTCCAACAACACCCTCGCTCGGCTACAGGCACCACGATTTCAACTCAGACTGTCCGAAACCGGCTCCATGCTGTAGGTCTGTATGCTCGCCGACCGATGGTATGTGTTAGATTAACATCAAGGCATCGTCGCGACCGCAGGGAGTGGGCAATCGAGCATGTCAAATGGAGGAGAAATGAATGGAGCAATATTCTGTTTTCTGACGAGTCCCGTTTTTCTGTGCATCCGGATAATAGGCGTATTTTCATCTGGAGGGATCGTGGCAGTATGAATAATCCTGCGTTCGTGCACGAAAGTGTCAGATTTGGAGGGGGAGGAGTGTTGGTGTATGGTGGCATCTCCATTGACGGGCGCACTGTCCTCTACATCATTCGAGATGGAGCTCTGACTGGTCGCCGATATAGGGATGAGATCATCAGACCTATTGTAATCCCTTACGCTGTAGCAATCGGAGATAACTTCATTTTAATGGACGATAACTGCAGGCCACATCGTGCAAACCTGGTGGAGGATTTCCTTTTCGAGGAAGGAATCGTTCGAATGGAATGGCCAGCGTGTTCTCCAGACATGAATCCAATTGAGCACGTTTGGGACGCTCTAGGAAGACGAGTTTCTGGCTGCCAACAACCCCCACAAACTCTCCAAGAACTGGAAAGAGCTCTTCTGGAAGAGTGGGGCAGAATACCCCAACTCGTCATTAATAGACTCATTGAGTCCATGCCTCAAAGGTGTTCAACGTTGCTGGCAGCCCGTGGAAACCATACCCCCTACTGAAAATGATTTTCTTTGAAGAAAACACCTTTTCTTATTCTTTTTTTCTCATATGCACAAATTGTGTTTTTTTCCTTTTGTACACAAATGCGCAATAAAATGCATTTTTTTCTGCCAAACATGTGTAATTTATTCTCATTTAACCTACTATGTCTGTCGATCAGCTAAAAAGTTTCCCAGATACAAAATCCACCTAAAACTGCAATATCCTTTAATTGTTTTGAGCAGTGTAATTCAACTCAGAAGTTGATGCTGAATATCGGTTGTCTTTAAAACCTGTTGCTTGGCACACAGGATCATGCAGCATGACTAATCCTAATTTTGTTTTTTATCATAGAAACTAATAAATCAAATGCCAGCTATAAATGTTCTATTTATTGTTTTAATTATAACAAAGACAGATCTCCGTCAAACAAACTATTTCCAGACAATAGTTGGAAGAATGACAAAATATGTAGTTTCATAAATTACAAATTATCTGCAGTAGATAAACTTTCATGCTCCACATAATCTTAAGATGGCATTTTAAAAAATGTAATGTAATCTTTTTTTTTTTTTTTTTTTTCACTTTTATAAAAATTTTAAACATACAATGATATTTATTATTATATTTTGAAATTCTCATGTAGCAGTCTGATATAAAGTATATCTGTAAAAATAGCTGTAATAAAGCATCGCACGGCAGTGCTATGCTTTATTTATTTCCAGTGCGACTCCGTAATGTTATTTTAATACGGAATTTAACATTGAACGAGTTATTTACTAGACATTTTCCCACATTTTGTACGCGCTTCCACAAATTTTCTTCGAAGGACCTAATTGTTTAAAAAATAATTTCCTCCAATAATAATAAAAAAAAATTCTAGTGATCAATGGACATATTTCCTGCAGCATTTGATCATTTTTACGTGATATCAAAGTAAAAAATAAAATTGATTTTTTTTTTTTTTTTTTTTGTAAGAATTAAAAACGGTATATTTACGATGTCATATTAGAAATGAAAAGGAGATTGTCAAACATTAAGTACAAAGACAAGTATCGTTAACAGAAAGCAATATGAAGCATGATTTTTATAATAAAAAGACATTTTCATTCAAACATTGGTCAAGAGGTTCTCTAACTGAAGAAATTTAGAAAATAAGTAAATTAAACTTTTTTCTTCCCATTGTCTCTACCAAATAATAGAAAATAACTTTAAAATATATATGAAACTGGTATTTGAATGCGGGGTTTCTTACACAACGGCATCAGAAAAAAATCACGCCAAACTCAGTGCATATATGAAATTTGTGCCGAAATTTCGTACTTATACCACATTTTTTTTTTTTTTTTTTTTTTTTTTTTTTTAATTTTGCCTTATATGTTCGAAGAAAATCAAAATAAATTTAGCTGAAGAAAAGTTTTCAAAAATAATAGTATTTAAGAATAATAGTATTTCATCCTTGGTATGTAATGAAAATAGTAAATCAACAGAACTTGGCCTTCAAACTCAAGTCTTGGCAATTTTTTAAAGCTAAGCCGCAGAATTATCAACTACTTGGTGTAAGACTTTTCGGCACTGCAATAAATTCGCCGATTCTATCAACCTAAATCAATGTAAACAAATATAAACAATAATGTTTACAAATATTTCCTTTCTCATTCCCGATTTGACAATTTTTTAAAAATCGTGCCTAAATTTGTTATTTTACAAATAATTAATCAATGGATAAAATCAATTTTGAATTAACGGTACACACTCTTTTATCCCGTCGACCAAAAAAACTTTCGCCAAACTATAAGATTAAATGCCAATAATGGATGATCGTGAATGACACATTCAATAACATTAAACACATATACGTATTTTGAGATGTCATCAAATGATTTTATTCTCAGTTTTTATTAGTATTTTTATTGATGTTGTTTGTATATTGATGATTTATTTGTTCTTTCGTTATTAAAATAAATAAATAAATAAAATAAAATAAATAAAAGCCAATATGTATAATTTGGTTATTAGTTTGACGACTTATATAATTTGTCGAAATTGGTTGACGGGATAACCAAGTAGTACCGAATTAACTTGTATTAAATTTATTATTCCGATAATTTTAAACTGATAAGACACTACACGATTTAATATTTAAATATTGCAAAGAGTTTCTGTTGAAAAATAGCTGTTTTTTTTTTATACTTTAAGTTAATATTTTTATAAAACTCTTTTGATTCACTATCTCTATGAATTAATAAAATTTAAGCACATTTGGAATATACATAATGCGTCACCTTTTGGCATACACTGTAAAAAAAGGGTCGATCTACTAAAAAAACTTGAGTGATCCTTGTAATTACTAAAAAATTTTTAGTAATCTTAGTCGATTACTAGAAAATCTGTAAGCATTACTAGAAAAAAGTTAGCAATGGATAAGAGTTAATAGTTTTACATTTTTTAATAGCTATTACTAAAACGCACTTGGTGTGGCCTTGATAGCATAGTGGTTATAGTAACGGACTCCAGGCTAAAAGGTCCCGGGTTCGATACCGGACACTGCCAAATACGTCCCGAATGTATGTAGTGTAAGTACTCGTTAATAAAGGGGTTATGAAAATCCTGCAAGAGCAGGTAGCAATTTTTTGGTGCTGCCATCTATTGCGGTTTTGCCAAAAATCCATCGCTTTAGAAGTTTGGATGCAGCTCGAAGGAAGCTGCTGTCCTTCGGGCGCACGTAAAGGTTATTAAAAATAACTTTGGAGCTATTACTAAAATTTTCTTGGTGGCTCATACTAAAAATTTTTAAGTAAGTTATACAAAAAATTCTTTTGTTCAGTTTACAAAAGAAATGCTTGTTTCACTTGCAAAAAAAAAGTTTGTAATGGTTACTAAAAAATTCTGTGGAATACAAATTTACTAAAGAATTTTTAGTAACCTCTTGAATTTTTTTTTACAGTGTAGATGTCTAGAACTTACCATGCTGGCGCAATTTTTTTCTGACGCCAATTTGGCGAAAATTTCGTTTTCAAATACCTGTCACATATATTTTTTTGGTACAACTCTGTTATGCCGTCGACCGATTTCGCCAAATTTTACAAATCGCCAAACTAATAGCCAAATTATACATGTTGACGTAATTTTTATTTTGAATAATAAAAAATTAAATAATTAGTAGAATATAAATAAAAATACAAATAAAAGTCAAAATAAAAATCACTTAATGACGTTTTAAACACGTGTATCGTATTTAATGTCATTGAATTGACATTCACGATCATCCATTATTGGCATTTAATCTTATAATTTGGCGATAATATTTTGGTCGACGGGATAACAGAGTAGTACCATATTTTTAAATTATTTTCTACTATTTAAAAAAAGGAAATAGTGATAAACAAAAAAAGTTTATTAATAACTATAGAACAAAACGGTTTATATCATTTAAAAAAAGGAAGTAATAGAAAGTACACAATTTTTTAATAAATAAACAACGATAGCCAGGTTAGCATGTGAGGCATAATCACCATTTTGTGCCTATCGCGTCAACGTGTTGCATATATGACGTCTTTCCACAACTTTTCTACGCTGAACCCTGCCCAAAGCTCTGATAGCGGTTTGAAGTTCTGTCGAAGTTAAATTTCAATTTTGGGCAGAATTTCAATCCAAACATTAATTAATTTATCAAGAAGCTTCTAACTGAAGAAATACAAGAAAAAAATAATATGACGTAATACACAAAATAGAAAAATAAATACATTTTATTGATACTATGTCTTGAGGTATTATTGAAGTAATATTAGATTGTCTAGAGGTGAATGTCTTGAATTATACTTCTACGCATTATATCAATACTGATTGTTAAATATAAATGTATCAGTTACCTACAGAAGAACTTTTTCTGCCGAATATAACTTGATGATTCATAAGAAAATACTTTGATTTGATTTGACATTGCTTTGGGGCCTTTAGCAGCTATGGCTTTCGCCTCGAATGACCCAGTACCACAGAGACAATTCAGAACAATCTTACTACGCATATCCATTACACATTTATATCACTACAAAGGGACAACACACCATCCATGTCTTACCCGGACTCGAACCAGGACCTCTCGGCGTGGCAGTAGCTGCCGCTACTGATCACGCCATTGGGGCGACATAAGAAAAGAATTTGCCGAAGAAAAAAGGGACATCTGATTTTTGCGTGATTCCATCGTAAAAAGTGAAATTGATTTTAAGAAATAAAAAGCGCACATTTATGACGTCATATTGGAAATGAACAGAGATTTTGAAATATTTGGTATCAAGGCAGGAAGCATGTACAAAATTTAGTTTTATGTGTAAATAATAATAATAATAATAATAATAATAATAACGATTTGGAAATGGAGCACTATGGGAAAATCTATACGTAGATACCGAAAAGATAGATAAATAAAGTTTTTAATTGAGGGTGATTTCATGATCTCTATAGATATGGAAAAATAAATCAGAAATTCCTTCGTAGGGGAAAACGTAATAGTTAGTGTTTCATCAAATGAAATTTTGTTCAAAAATCTAATTTTATTTTGAGGCCCTTTCACAGTTTTGCAGAGTTACTAAATTATAACTAAAGTAAGTGCTTCAACACTCGCCCATCCTACTTTCACAATTTTGCAGAATTACTAAATTGTAATTAAAGTAAGTGCTTCAACACTCGCCCATTCCTGCTTGCACATATGAAGCTTACATGATGTTTAATCTTGAACTAGTTAAACACTCAAATTTTTCATCACCATATTCTTATCTTAGCATAAAATGAAGCTATTACAACAATTTAATAAGAAACATAATACTTACAAAGTGAATATGCACTAATTTATTTTTCTGCGTCGGAGAGACATAGTCGTATATTATAGTCGCCCCGTACACTCTCGAGTCCCCTACCCCCCCTGTAGTTAACTTCTAGCTACTATCCTGGATAAATTACAATTCTGATAGTAATTGGAATACTATACCGTATAAAGGAAGTCCTGATGAAGGCATCCTCAGTTAATTTTGGAATGAATTCTTCTGAATGTAGTAGTTATTAAAAAACTTGAGATATTAAACAAAAATATAATTTGCAGAACAAATTAAAAAACCAAAATTTATTTCCTGCACTATTTAAGCCCGAGAAGGGACAGATATTAAGATATTTGATTTAGTTATTTCGACATTTAGTATTAAATTTTTGTATCAAATAATTTAAATTATGTGAACATTAAAAAAATAAAAATGAAATTCAAACAATATGATACTTTAAAACCCTAAATCTTAGATTCCGTTCAAACGAAATCGAAATAAATCTGAGACTTTTTTTCCAAACTTAACCTGCAAATATTTGTTTTGCAGATTTTGTATTGTGTTTACGGTAGGTATATACAAAAAGAATAGACACATCTAAAAAGCAAATGTTCGGAAAAAGTCAGCTATTTCGATTTCGTTTGAACGGGATCTAAGATTTAGGGTTTTAAAGTATCATATTGTTTGAATTTCATTTTTATTTTTTTAATGTTCACATAATTTAAATTATTTGATACAAAAATTTAGTACTAAATGTCGAAATAACTAAATCAAATATCTTAATATCTGTCCCTTCTCGGGCTTAAATAGTGCAGGAAATAAATTTTGGTTTTTTAATTTGTTCTGCAAATTATGTTTTTGTTTAATTTTTATTTATCCCTTCATATCCCTAATTCTGAGTTAATTCCTTTTATGTATAATCTTATTTATTTCAATATACATACATACATATATATATATATCCAGAATAAATGCAATTCATATAATTCAACTCAGAAGCTAATGCTGAATGTCAGCTGTCTTTAAAACCTGCTGATTGGCTCGCTAAACGCAGGATCATGCTGCATGACTAATCCCTAATTTTGTTTTTTATCATAAAAACAAACAAATCAAATGTCAGCTATAAATGTTCTATTTTTTGTTTTAGATATGACAAACACAGGTCTCCACCAAACAAACAATCTTCATACAAAAGTTGGAAGAATGACGAAATATGTAGTTTCATAAATTACAAATTATGTACGGTAGATAAACTTTCGTGCTCCACATACCTTGATATAGCATTTTAAGGAATGTAATCCACTCTTTTTTTTCTATAAAAACTTTAAATATAGAATGACATTTGTTATTATATTTTGAAATTTTCGTGCAGCAACCAGATATAAAATATAGCTCTAAAAATAGTTTTCTTTTCATTTAATAGTATATTTCAAATGATTAATTTCGTGAAAATTTCATCTTTTAAAGTTCTTTTCGTGAATTTTTGTAACTACATTAGAAGATTTACCAATCGTTTAATAAATTTTTTAAAGGCTTTGTCAATTCAATTTCATTGGATTTAAATTTATAGGAATTTTGTGCAATATTTATAAATCCACGCAAACCTTTTATTTTAAATATATATATATAATGTTTTTTTTTCAGAACTGGGAATTGTACTAATATAATATTCTTACAATAGAAATTTAAAAATATTTCCGAAAACTTTTCTCCCACAATCTCTCAACATCAAGAAAGCAGAAAAAATGCAAAGGCAGGAGAAATTGTCTTTTTCTCCTTAGTCCTCATGTCGCCTGTAGGAGACACTAAATAAAATTCTTTAAAAAAAATTTATGTTTCTGGCATTGATAAAAATATGACCTTTTTAATAAGTGCGAGCATGTCATAAGCATCGATATGTATATTGATACAACTTTCAACTTGTATTTTAGTAATTTTAAGCTAGTTTTTGTGGTTTCACGTAATATGGGACAATACTGACGCGGTTAAAAATATTTTTTGTTTTGTGCAATGAATTATGCTTTTGGAAAAAGATAAAGTGAAGTATCTATTCGCATAACTTATTCTAAGATGTATTACGATTAATCGATGTGCAATAAACTCTGTCTAAAGCGGAATCGATCGGGACCGAGAAAATATTCCGCAGTAAACAATATTCTATCTTTAGAGTTTAACTCTAAGTCTATGAATTCGCATCGACTTCAAAATCTTTCCGCTTTTGACAAATTTCCGTCTTACAAAGAGTTTACTGTATTAAATGAATTCTATAGCAATTTATTTTTTTTTACTTTAAATTGCAGTGGGGGATAAAGAGTTAAGGATAGTGAAAATATATGTAGGAGGTTGTTTAAGTATACGTCATCAAGTTAAAGAACGAAGAGGTTTATTTCTACTGATATAGGTAAAAGAGAAGAAAAAATACTGTAAACTCTGTCTAAGGAGAAATCGATCAGGACCAAAAAATATTCCTTAGTTGATGAAATTCCGTCTTTCACAAGTTTTACTCCATGTCTATATATATATGCAGGGACTTAAAAAATTTTTCGAGCCAGACAGATTTCCGTCTTACATAGTGACCACCTTACGGGGAGTTTACTGTACTAAGTTAGGTAAAAGACACAAAATATTAAGCATTGAAAAATAAAAATCTGCCTTATTGAGAGATTTTATTTCTTAATTAGAGTGAACAAAACAAAATACGTATCTTTTCAATTTTTCAATTTGTTTCATTCATACTTTACTTTTTTTACATCTCGATATTCAATACCACATCTATATTATAATAATTATATTATATATAATTAAAATATATTATAATGATATATAACATTATATATAATATATATTATATATTATATAATTATATATAATTATATATAATTATATATAACTATCCATACACCTTCACTTACATATTTACATCCATTTTACAGTACATATGGTATGAAGACATCATACTTGCATTCTTGGAAAAATAATAGCAATCTTCCCCTGCTAATTCTATATTAAATTATAATATAAAAATATATAGGTACGAAGTGATTAAGAAATTTGTCTGCTAACGAATGCTATGTGTAAGTTACGCTTCATTTGTCGTTCAGGTGTTAAGAACTGAGCGATATTATTAAGAGGGACGTCCGCTGTTACTCTTGTGACCATTTGAACAAATTTTCATAAATGATTCTAAAGTTACCGAATATACTCGTGTATAAATTGAGAAATTTCTGTCAATTTTTGGAAAATAAATTGGGGAGGTTGACTTATACACGAATAAATTAAAAAAAAACTTGGATAACTTGCAAAATTCTGGCTTTTTATGAGTATGTATAGCAAAATAATATGAATACAATATATTACATTCATATTAATTAACAATGAATAGCATATGAATAACATATATATATTTTTAGTTTTTAGAAATTTAAAAATTTTATGTATATCTCCACTATTTTTTTAATATCGGGTTTTTAAAAAAATTTAAATTTTGGATTTTATTTAAATTATTTGAAATTTTTTAATTTGATTAAAATAAATAACTTCGTTTTATAATCATTTTTAAATTAAATTTATTAGGAATACCATCTAAGCAAGAATTTTATAATTATAAATTAACAATTTGGATTTATTTCTTAAAGAATAAATTGTTTTAAAAGAAATATTAAACAAAACCCTCTAGGTGATCTGCAATCACACTTTCCCACTTGTTTCATTTATGGATTAAACTTAATATATTTTCTTCGATAATGCTATGAGAATTTAAGAAAAATGCATAAACTCGGTATTTTTCTAGGTAGATTTGATATATACAAGAAACTCAAATAAAGTTTCGAAAAAAGATGTAACTATTTCCATACTGAAATTAATACAATTTTTAACATGTTGAAGATGATAAGGAGGAAGAATTTATGCATAACTTCAAATACAATGGACAATAATCATAAGTCAAAATTCAATAATCATTCAATAATCAAATTCAACAATCATAAGTTAAAATTCAAATACAATGGACAAGTTGGAAAACTTGTTGGTACTTATAATATTTTTATACAATTATTTGATATTATATTTATAAATTTATGTAACATTTTTATACAATAATTTTTTTATTGTGAACAATCATTTTTTCCCAAAACTGTGCAGCATATATTTGAAACATATATAAATCTTGCAATACATACAACATGCGTAATATACTTAAACATAAGACAAGTTGTAATATATATAGCATGCGTGCGAACTTACATACACAAACTAAATCCTTACTTAGCATCAAATTAACAGCATGTAGATTTTGCGTTTCGAAACTGGAGACGTTAACCCCGATGCAGTATTTATAGTTTTTACAGGGTCTGATTTTCTTGGAGATATTCCCTAGATATTCCCTAGAGTCGGTCACAAATGGTTTGCAAATAGTTTAAAACTAGTTAAAATTCCAAATCCGTCGGCCGATTTGTAAATTATCTACGCAAAAGTGGTTTATAATAGAACTGCTCAACGCGGCGTCTAGGAGCACCGTTTGAAAATGTCTTTTGATGCCCAAGAAAACTATTAAAGGGCGCCATGGTGTGTGTGGATGCCGCGTTGGGCTATAACTCGTTCTCAAAATATGAGGGAGTATGATATAGGAAATAAGCTAATAATGATGTAGGAAATAAGCTCAGAAGCTGCGGTATTCACTTAGTCACATGCATCTAATTACAATATTTATCTTAAGAGGCTACTTCAATCAGGTATGAACACACGTTCGTTAATGTTGATCTTATAGCAGGAAATGTTAAGATTCCTGGTGTAAGATGCTTAAAAGCTCGCATGCATTTAAATATCGTTAAATGATTTTTTCCACATTGAGTAGTTTAAGTGATCTGTATACGAATGCCGTATTTTACTTAACAGATTTTCTTTTCTTGTTTTTATAATGAGAATACTTTCACCTTCGAAACCATTTCCGGATGTAAATCATTCTAATAAAAAAAACCTATGTACAAAATAAAAAAGTTAGAAACGGTATCTGTATAGGTAGATCTCTGCAAGCCAGTGCAAAAAACCCTATTAAAAACATTAAAATGCGAATAAGATATTTTAAAATATCTTTTTCTTTCATAAAATTAACATTAGAGAACACTTGCTTTTCCGTAACTGAAATAGCCCCTTAATCTGTTTATTTGAAAAGTAACAATGTGTTCGGATAAAACACAAGAAGCTTATGCTGTATATGAGCTATCCTTAAAACTTGTTTATTGGCTTCTTTAACAATTGATCAGGCAGTAAATGAATAATTCTCAGTTAAGAGAAAACAGCTTTTGCGAATCTTCCTCCGGCTTATGCCTTTTTGGCCTAAAAACGCATTATTTGGCGACAAAAGTAAATTCTAACACACAATTAACAATTAGAGCCATTTTTAAAATTAATTCTTCGAGTTTCTTCTGTAAGACATATAAAGGAAGAGTCATATATAAAAGAAGAAAAAGAAAGAAAGAAAAGAAAAAAGTTATTTACGTTTTATCCAATGAAGTTTTTGAAAAGGCTTTTTTCTGTAAATCTGGTGCGAAAGTGATAAACATCCAAATATTGCGTTAATTCAAAACTCTTTTTCACACTGAATTAATTTTTAACCATTACGAATATTATTTTTATATTTAAATTAAACATTTTCCTTTCATAATAATATTTCTCATTAAACTAATTTTTGTTCCTTATTTATTTCTCTATATTAAATCAAATAAGTTATCAGTTTTTTTTCGATATGTTTATATAATTTTTTTTTAAATCAGAAATAGCCATTTTGATTCTTTTAGTAACGATAATTATCGCCAAAAAATTAGTTGTTGCAACCCTTTCCTCAAAAATATCAATAAAATAAGAAATTTATTACCAAAAATCACAATTATCGTTGTATATTTAACTCATAAACCACCGTGGTAATATTCTCTATCGAATGATACAGTTTGCAAAAAAATCCATCGGACAGTTTTTTAAATTAGCCGAAATTTAGAGGCTTACTGCTTTATAATATATGAGGAGCCCAGAAGCCAAGGGGTACAAGTGACAAAATTTAAATTTCGAGTAAATTGAGTTCAAAGTTAAACATCAATTGTAATTCAACGAATTGAGCTATGAAACTTTTGCTTAGTTCTTAGTGATCTTTGAACTCTTATTTCAATAACTGTTTAAAAAAAATGGAATACAATTTTTCTTTCTACTTATAACTAAGCAATGTTTATCGTCATTCGGCACTTGTACCCCTTGGCTTCCAAGCAGTAATGAAAAGTGCTTGGAAACTAAAAGGTACAAGTGCCGAATGAGCACAAGAAATGAAAAATTATGAAATAAAAAATTTTATTTATGAAAAAATTAAGAACAATGTTTATACAAATAAATGAAAGGACAAAATTTTGTTTTAATATAAATTCTAAAGAAGGAAAAATTATGAAATAAAAAATGAATTTACGAAAAAAAAATATGAACGATGTTGATATAAATGAATGAAAGAAATTTTTTTGTTCTAATGTAAGTTTTAAAATATTTTAAATTTTGAAACATTGAAGTTTTATATTTTTTAGCACTTTCCAAAAAAGTTGAAAAGTGAATATGATTTTAATTTGTCTGTCCGTCTGACCGTGCCCCAATTCTCGTAAATATATTCGGATTGCCCATAAATTTTTGGGAATTATTCATTTTTACCTCAACACAAACCTATTGCAAATGAAGTTTCTAACACGATTAGTTTATTTACTGGGACAATCAAAAGTTTTCCATTACATTACAATTTATGGGAAAAATCGTTTTAAATGGATTTGAAAGATGTTACTTCTTATCACATATTAAAATTTATATGCATTTACGAATTGCATCAAAAGAAACATTCTATAAAATCTGAGGTGAAAAGAATAGTTATTACTTATTTACAGGACCATACAAAAGATTTACATTATACATTACCTAATGATAAAGAGGAATTGTTTGCGACTTATTTTCATGTATAATAAAATTCATATATATCGCTGAGGCTTAATATAAATTATTTTGCGCATAATACGAAGTACACAGTATTTACAGGGACACAAAGAAGATTTTAAATAGTATATTCTATCCGAAGTACTGTATATATTATCAATGATGATTGGTGGATGGACGAAATGCCATTTTAATTATGAATTGC
Source organism: Maratus speculifer (assembly GCA_964019185.1). Lineage (NCBI taxonomy): Eukaryota > Metazoa > Arthropoda > Arachnida > Araneae > Salticidae > Maratus > Maratus speculifer. The sequence goes on from OZ025298.1 coordinate 89,921,165, forward strand.
ACTTTTAAGTTTCACTAAATTTATACATGTTATATGACTTGTATAAATGCTATAGTTCATATACAGGGTTACACAAAAATACTCGTAAAGGTTACAGAATATGTACGTACTTTACTTAAAGATTGCTTTTAAATAAGTCATGTATTTCTATGCTGAATTGCATTCAGTTTACCATGAAATGCTTATAAAATATAGATAAAATGACACATAGGATCACACACAAAATTTTATACATGGTCATCGATGGATGATAATTTCTGAAAATGTGATTTCAGAAGTCTTAAGTGTGTTTTAGTTTGAAGTAAATTTCAGCTAAATACTGGCGTATAATAAAGGTTCAAGATAAACTACAGAATAAACAAAAGTATATAAATATGCTTCCATCTATTAGTATAAACTACTGAAAGAGAAATTTCAAACTATTATGTGTTTTCTTGTTAAACTAATTTTTTCCCGTTATACAGTATATATCAACCGACCAATAAAATATAGGGCTGCTCAAAAGTATCAGAATGCATATTTGGAAAATACACAGTAATGCTTTATTACCCTAAAAAGCAAAAATTTTTAAATATTTCAGGGAGTGTTGGAAAGTGTTTCATAATCCATGCTTAACGCATGATTTTTCTTATTTGATAACAGTTAAAATGCATTTATTTAATGCATAAAAAATCAAATTGCTTTGTATGTCGTTGGTCGCGCTTCTGCTATATAGACGTTAACGGACACAACTGTACTTATATCCCTTGGCCTCCACACGTTTCACAGTTTTGGGAAAGAGGTTAAGTAACTGACCCCTTTAACTCAGTACATAATGAAAATATCACTCTTAACTCTTTACCTACAAATAAATAGACATATTTCCAGATAGCATGTGCACTTAACTCAATTTTTTCAATTTTGTCACTTATACCCCTTGGCTTCTGGGCTCCTCATATATGATTCAATTTTGTTTCTAAACGCATCAAAATTCTAGATGCTCATGTTAAAAAAAATTAACATAAAAAAATTTATTTAAATAAAAATACAAAAAAAAATCTGTAAATTTAACGTTTTGAAACTGAATTTTTTAACGCGACAGCGAAGGAAAAATCCTTCGCTGCGTTTTGAGACTGTAATCGCTTATAACTCAAGATAAAATATTTCATCGTGAAACGGATATAAACTCCCATTACATGCTCCGATTAAAGAATGCCTGCAAGTATTATGCTTTTATGAATAAAAATGAATCAGAAAATATGTCAGAAAATTCCGCGTTGTTGAGTGGAAAAAATAATTTTTTAAACTATCTTAGAAAATGGCATGCAGATAAGTGTTGATTTTCGATGAAAAAAATAAATATTTATACATATTTTTTAATATAGAATGTTATGGACAATCTTTGAAGGAAATAATTTTGAATAGCCGCAAACTTGAAAATCTCTTATTTTTTGTCATCTTTGTATTGTCCAAGAGATTATGAGATTATCTTAATAATAATTCATATCTACACATATAAAAAAATAATGATTTTTAAAATTCATAAATCTGTCTTTAAATGTGTATTAAAATAAAAGGAATATTGCCTTGTTAAACTGATTGCATTAAGCTCTTCACACCAATTATAAAGTCTGTTAAAGTAAAGTCTAGTAACGTATTATAATTAAATTTTTTGAAGGAATAATGCTCCTCGGAAAACAAATTAAGAGGGAGATTAGCTCCATCATTTCACCCTTTTGTACTTAATCATTAAATCTACAAAACTAATCAGACTTGAATGACAATGACTTGACACAATGAACCTCTATCCAAAATTTGAAGCAAATTGGATAATTCTGCATAAAATCCCATTTAATTAATTTAAGAGGGGTAATAGATCGCCCGTCTTCCCTTTATGCTTAAACTAATCAGGGAAGCGTCTCATCAAAATGAGCCTATATCTAAAAATTGAAGCAATTCGGTTAAATCTGCATGATAAAACCATTTACTTAAAACTAGAGGGGTACCCCCTTTTCTCCCTTTATACTTAACCAATGAATCCTCAAAATAAATCAAGGATGCGCTTTATCTAAATGAACCTATATCCAAAATGAAAGCAAATCGGTAAATTCTGCATGAAAAACCCATTTACCTAAATTAGGGGGGGGGGAGGAATTGTCTGTATTCTACCTGCCTTTACACTTAAACAATCGAAACTCAAAACTGAACATGGTGGCGTATTATCAGAAGGAGCCTACATCTAAAATTGAATGAAATCTGATAATTCTGCTAGAAAAAAAAACCATTTATTTAAACTAGCCGCGGGGGGGGGGGTTGGTGAACTAGTTAGAGGGAGGGGGGTATAACGATTATTTCGTTATATATTGGTTATTTTCTATTATTTCGTTATATTGGTTATTTTCTTAAATTATTCCTTTACCCCCCCCCCTTCTCTTTTCAATTCAAAATTAGTCTTAAATTGTCCTTCATTCCTTTCCATCTTCCTCGCTTAGTATTTCTCTAACCGAACATCTGCAGCTGCCCAAGTTTATCTGTGAGAAATACACCCACATTTTAATCAACCGTTAAAAACAATTTCCAGATGTCGGCTATTACTGATCGAGTCAATTATGCATTACCTTATAAGAAGATCTTTTCTGTATCGCGGTTAAAATTTGTGCTTACGCTCCTTTTTCCTTTCTCGACAAAACCCTAAAAAGAATTTAACATCTGCGCAGTAAAATCTGATGTCCCTTCGGTGTGCTTCGTTGTTAGACATAACAACACGTGTAACATTTATCGTTTGGCAACCTTTCCTTTCCCATCCCAGCTAGGTAACCAAATTGAATTTTGATCTTGTCGGCTGCATTTTAACTGTTATTTGGCGTAAACTATCCATTGTGCATGGGCGAACTTGTGTATGTTGGCGATTGTCCTTCACGCCAAAAGTTGCGGTTTGTTTCTATGTACGAGTACATTTGACTCCCTGCTCTTGTCCCGTTAAATTGCTAATCTCTGTTCGGAGATTTTCTCCGATTTATCATTAGTGTACCTCCCCTTATGTTTTAAATAAAAAACTGTGACTATTACATCATTGTGGAGTTTTTTCGCTATCTTCACATCTAAGACCTGGACTACTATACGTAATCACGCTTCTTCTAAGTATTCTAATAAAATAGTAGCTACTACAAAACGACGCCACAAGACTTTCTGGTGCCGTCACCTTTCGTTTTTCCCCACAGTAAAAAAAAAAAAAAAAAAAAAAAAATATGGGGGAGGTACAATCAAAACTGTCACTTTCCTGCGGATGTGATGCATCGTCGTTTCTTCTATTCTCTTCCCTGCATGCCTTGATATGGAGCTTTCCCGATATTAATCTTGCCTGCTAAGGGTCAGCCGATGTGGAATTGATGTCCCTATCTTCACCTGCGGTCGCCGTCGAAAAGTAATGCGGGGTTTTCCCGTCCTGAAAACCTTTGCTGTACACACCCCCTTTCCTCCCCTGTGCTCTCCATCTCAAGTGCTTCGGAGTGTTTACCTCTTGATGTTCCATCTACTAAAAAGAAATCTCTGCGGCCAATCGTCACCTGGGCGGTGGACGCCCCCCCTTCTCTGTCCTCGCATCGTTTGTGGGTGATTCAAGTGCTATCATCGACACCCCCTATCATTTTGTGCTTCTATACCGGTGTGCGTTTTGTGTTTTTAGTGAACGTAATCTACAGAAATTTCATATAGCCTCATAGAAAATTTATGGAAACAAGTATGCATGTGTAGTTATGCATCGTAAAGTCATACATCGTGCAAAATAGTGATTCATTAGTTGTGCTCTGCAAAAGAAAGTGAAAATTTGCACAGGCAATAGCTAGGTCCTCAGTTTTTCTTCCAGTGACGTGCAAATGAAAAATATATCCACTTGGCAGGTGGCAAAGTTAAATAAATTTTATACAGGTGTGAAAATCCATCAGAAATAATTCATCGTAGGTATCATGTGTTAATAGTGCACAACAACGTAAATCAACTTCGAAATAATCAACACGTTGAACGTGAGAGCAGATCTTGCCCCATTTCCTTAAGTTTTTGTGTTATTAAATTAGTAATCATTTAATTATTTTTAAAACTAAATCAGTAAGTCAACCTACCTACTTTGTTTATTTCATGTTCTGCTTTCACATTCAGGACACAACGGTCAACATTTATGTTCTGTTGTAGAGCATTAATATAATCCTGTTATTGTGTTTTTGCAAAGATTTTTAATTTGCGAAAGCACGGTAACTGTTGTCATTTCTAGTTATTATTTTTGTGACATTTTATGCAGTTTTTTATCAGTTATTTACATTTATGTGCTATTATTTCATGTTTAACGTTCCCCCCCCTTCTGTTTTTTTTTTCAATTTAGTATTTTGATTCTCTATTATGCTTAAATAAGTTTTTAGCCAGTTTTGAACTTTTAATTATAAAGTTAAAATAAGATTAACCTTTTTCATCTAAAAAAAGAAAAAAAATATATATATTTTAAGTTACGAAAAGGGAACTTTTTTTTCCCCTTAAGTAAAGAAGTTAAAAAGAAGATTTCATTTTATTGCTTTCGTTATATTCCTTGCTTACTAACAGTTTTTGGTGTTTTCTATATAGTTTTCTTTGCTTTATTATCTAAGGATAAAATAAGTACTTTTTAAAGTGAAGGAATATATAGATATATATTTCAAAGTGTAATTATTTTGCTATTTTATTTATTTTATTTTCTAAATGATTTACCTTTTGTGTGTGCTCCTTTTGCTTAACTGTCATAAGAGGTTCAAATAAGATATCTTTAAAGTGAAGTATTATTTTAAGGTCTATTTATTTTGCTATTTTATATATTTTACTTGCTAGGAAATTTACTCGTTTTCAATGTGCTTTAGGGTATAAGTCCGGTCTGTGTAACAATTTCTCTATAACTTGTGGGCTTAAACAAAACAAAACAAAAAAACTGTAATCATGGCGGCAAAACAAATTCCGATAAATATCATTCAATTTGATGGAGATCCAGATTTACTTAAATTTTTTTTTGATCAAATTAGAGTCTGTGCGGAAATTAATAAGTATAACCCACAGACAACAATCGCAATTTTAAAGGGAAAGTTAGTTGGGCCCGCACAAAAATTTCTAGCCCAAAACCCTGACCTACAAAAGATAACTGACCTCGATTTGCTGGAAAAGGAATTTGCGTCATTTTTCGCCCCCCCCCCTAGTAAATGTGTTGCCTCTGTTGAATTGTCCAGTTTAGCACTTATGCCTTCTGAGACGATAAAAAATTTAGCCCATAGACTAAATGTTCTTGCGGCGACAGTTTATGCAGATATCAACGACGAAAATGCACGCAACACTATCAAACTCATGAAATTCCTAGAGGCCCTTCCTTCAAATATTAGAATAAAATTACAGGAAGAAGGCATTAATGATTATAAAACAGCAGTTGAAAGAGCGCAAACTCTTCATGAAATTTTAAGGAATGAAAAAATTTTACATTCCTTACCTTCGGTACACAGACCAGAAAATCTCATTGAATCCCAATTAAAAGAAATTTCTGAGAAAATAGATGCATTGTCTTTTGCCCCTCCAGATACTAAAACCGAATTTGAGCAAAAAAATGTGCAGACTAGACCAAAACATTCTGCAGGTGTTTCACGTTTCAAAAAAATTATAAGAATCGAAACTACACTAAACGTTATTCCCCACACAAGTTTTCATATAAAAATCCAGTTGTTTGTCAGTTATGTGGACGAAACAATCAAGACGCTCTTTCTTGTTTTAAATGGAAAAGAGCAAATACTCAAAGAAAAAACAATTACACAAATTCCACTCCACAATTTCAGGAAAACTGAAACAGAGATACAATTTTTATGCTGATAGTGTTGTGTCTCAATCTAATACTTCTACATCAGCAACTTTTGTTTTTGACGCTGCTTTACCTAAAATTTCAAGTGCGAGACTAGTTAATTCAGTAGGTTCCCAAACTTTTGACTCCATTAAGATAGCAAATAACACCAGTACACAAACAGAAAGTGTTAATGTTCAGATAATTTGTAGTGTAAACACTATATCACCATCCCTTCCTCTTGTTAAAGCCACCATAGCAAACCATGATATTACTTTATTGGCTGATTCTGGTAGTAGTATATCGTTACTTTCACAAAAATTATTTAATCAACTTAAGCCCGTTTTAAAATATAAAAGACTTTCCACTGATGTCAATATTAAAACTGTCAATTCTGACGTCTCATTTTCTGCGTGCATCAGAACATCCATTAAGTTAAAACTAAAAACTTTTTCACATCACTTTTACATTGTTGACATACCGGAGTCTTCCAATTTTGAAGGCATTCTTGGCTTCGATTTCATAACTAGATATAATGTTGTCATTGATACTTTTAACAAGTGTCTCTATGTCAATAATAATTTCTCGGTTCCTTTAAAAACCAGTAAGGAATGTTCTGGAGAAAAACAATCAAAATTATGCAATTCTTTGTGTGATGTTGTAATGAATCAAGGTGTGTTCTTAACTCGTAAAATAATATTAGAACCTCAACAACAAATATGGTGCTCTGTTTACACTTCCAATAACATCAACAATGATAGAAATTATCTATTTGAATATTTGGCACAAACAAAAGAATTAATAGGAAATGATGCCATTATTCAAATGAATAAATCATCCAATAAAAAAGGAAAACTTCACAAATACACTATTTCTTCTCGATAACACTTAAAAACACTTCTGATAAGGCCATTCATCTTCCTAAACATACAAAAATAGGTCAATTGTCTGAGATTGAGGAAATTCTTGATTATCCGTCTGAAGATTCTTGCATGCAAAATAACTCGGAACAGCACTTTCTAAATTTTATTCAAGCCTCTAATGAAATATTACAAAAAAGAAGGCAGGAGTTATCGGCTAATGATTTTAAACTTTCTCACTTAAAATCTGACGAAGCTAAGAACCTAACTAAATTGTTACTTCCCGTAAGACATGGTGACGTCACAGTGACGTCGTTGTAAAGTCACATTGTGACTTTGTGACCGTCGATGTGACGTCACGTGACGTCGATGTGAAGTCACAGTGACTAAAATGTGAAGTCGTTATGGCCGTTTTAGAGCTCGTTTGTGACGTCACATTGTGACCACTTTGCGACGTCACAATGTGACCAAAATGTGAAAAACGTGTCATTTGTGACGAAATTGTCATTAAAACTGTGACTATTCTGTGACGATAGTGACAAGGTTGTGAACCCAGTTTGCGATTATATTTTGATTTGTGACAAATTTTGTCACTAACTTTGTGACGGTAGCAGCATTGTCAATGTTGCGAAGTCACACTGGGACACAATTATACAGTTATGAACAATGTTATTTAGTGTAAAATCACTTACAACTATATTTTTATTAGACTTTGGCGATGCATCTCAGTTAAAACTTGGGAGCTGCTATAAAAAGAATGTTCGAAAAGAAAGTTACTGAATCAAAATGTAATGTCATGCAGACTTTAATCTTTGATACATTTTTTCTGTTGCAATAAATAAGAATATTTAAGACAATTGAATATTCGATCTATCACAATATTTTCAAATTTAGCAACTTTTTATTCTAATAAGCATTAAAATTATCAAAGAAACACTTCCTTAAAGGTGCAACACTAGTCACAGAAAAAGAGCCGGATGCAGTCCGTGGCAGCGTTCTTTTCAAATATCTCGCACAAATTTTAATATTTTTGCATGTTTTTTTTTTTTTGCATAGGAAGCTGAGGACGATTTACTACGGGCCTAGTTTTTACTTTTTCGATTTTGCTTGCATATATTTTATATTTTGATAGTTTCAATATCAGTACCGGTTTAAACCGGTTTTGAAATTTAAATATATATTTTTTTTTAATCTGAAACCAAAATCAAAAAAGTAAAAACTAGACCGCTTAAGGATCGTCTTGAGCTATGCTGTGCAAAAACATCATGTAAAAATACTAAAATGTGAGCGAGATATTTGAAAAGAACGCTTCCACAGACTTTACATTATCATCCGGGTCTTTTTCTATGACTAGTGTTGCACCTTAAAGGAAGTGTTTCTTTGATAATTTTAATGCTTATTAGAAAAACAAATTGCTAAATTTGAAATAATTGTAATAGATCGAATATTCAGTTGCCTTAAATATTCTCATTTATTGCAACAGAAAAAAATATGTAACAAAGATTAAAGTTTGCATGGCATTTTTATTCGGTAACTTTCTTTTGGTACATTCTTTTTATAGCAGCTCCCATGTTTTAATTGAGATGTATTGACAAAGTATAATAAAATTATAGATGTAAGTGATTTTACACAACATAACAATGTTCATAACTGTATAATTGTGTACCAGTGTGACTTCACAACATAGGTAATGCTGCCACCGTCACAAAGTAAGTGACAAATTTGTCACAAATAAAAAAATAATCACACACTGTCTTCACATACTGTCTCCTATGAATATTAAAATATTATTAAAACATGCAAAGAGGAATTATGGAAAAAATGAAAGCTAAATATTTATTAGTATGTTAATAAACAAAAAACATTAAAGGGATAGCCATTACTGCAAGGCTATCCATCACAAACATATCTACCTAATAAAAATTCCGACAGTAAACATAAATTAGAACAACAAATACGTTAAATATAATTATTAATATTTTTTTATAATATTAGAGAGTATTTATACTACCCACTTTAATCATGATGTTCACTTATACTACATATAATGGATATCCATCACAGACATATCTACCTAATAAAAATTCCGACGATAAACATAAATTAGGGCAACAAATACGATAATTATAATTATTAATATTTTATTTATAATATTAGAGAGTATTTATAACACTACCCACTTTAATCATAATGTTCACTTATACTACATATAATGGATATTTTGACATTTACCTCTGTAAAATTATTCAGGAAAGGAAATAATAAAAGTTTCTGAAATGAAAAATTAATAATAAAATACAATTATTACTTTTAAGCTTCATACCGCTCAAGTATTTGCGTTATTTTGTTTTAAATTCAATCATGTTTAAATTCTTATCGATTGCGTAACTTCCAAATTTTCATCCAGACTTCTAGTTCTTTCTGAAAAGATTCCAATAAGAATATTTACAACTGAAACGTTTTCACCCACGATGACTATCTATTCCGAAATTTTATAACATTTCACAAGTTGAAAAATACATTAAACAATCATTAACATAATTGTTTTTTTTTAATATCAAACATGTACGATTTCTTTTAATAGTTCTTTTCGTTCTCTTATAAATTCCTCTTCTGAGCAGATACATTTTTTTAAAATAAAATTATGCAATGTTTCAGAAGATTACTTAATACAAAAATTAAAAAAGGATGTTTGTAAATATGTTTTATTCGATAAAAAAAGCTTCTTTATTACAAAATGTAATTATCTTTAAATGTTTAATAATAATATTAACGATTTATTATAATTTATTATCATATAATTTTATGTTTATGGAAACATATTATTTTAACCAGATATTTTAAAAAAGGAAACAACGCAGATTAGAATGTAATTAAAATCACTACCTGTAACAACCTAATCCAAATTATTAAAAATCAAGTTCTTTATGTCAACAAAATAAATAATGAATGCATTAGACTTTATTAAGTTAATGAAGCATTAATGTTTTATAGCATGTTTTTGACAATGTAATTAAAATCGTTCTCAGAACAATATCAATAAAAAAGCAACCATGAAAAATTATATTTTTCCTTACCTTTTTTCCATCGAAATCATTCGTTCTAGTTGTTCTTTTTGAAGCACTAACTAAATCCGATAATAATTAAAGTGGCAAAGACCAAATTATTTTAACAGTCAAAGCCCCATTAATTTTCTCGGACTTATATTTTGCCGCTTGGAAGGCCTGTAGTGGACATTCTTCTTTAAATTGTTAAATCCGTGTCAATATGCAACTACTCACAACTGCCATAAATTCCAGCCAACTAACTTCTTGCGTCTATCATCAATTTAAAATATTTCTGTTTACGTTTATTTATTCTTTCGTTTGCAAACGATTTTCATTTCCTATGCGCATGACCGTTTAGTTTTTTCTTTTTCTGCGCAACAGCTTCGGAAGTTAAATACGAATAGTTTTATGAGAATGTCTTTTTTTAAGTGTATTTTTACTTTTTATTTTTATTAGTTTCAAAACAATTCAAGTTAAAGCAAATTGTTAAATAATAATAATAAAATTCATAATTAGATATTATTGGATAAAACATTGTTTAGGTTTTAATAAAGTAAAAATAATAGCTTTAATGGTAATATATTTTTTTTTAATCATTACCATTACTTGCAAACGCAAACATACATAGTATCTTCTTAAAAAAAAAGGAGCGGGAGGGGAGGGGAGGGGAGTTATAGAAATAAAAAGAATAATAAATAAATAATAACTAATAATAAAATTAATAATAAATTCTAAGAAGGTCACATTTCAGTCACAATGTGACGTCACTGAGGGGTGGCATTTTGGTCACAGATGTGACGTGACCACAGTGACTCACAGTGACGTCACTGTGACGTCACTGTGAACATGCATGCTATGTGGGTTAATTATTATCCTGCCTTTTCCAAATCATTAGACACACTTGTTCATACTGATAAAATTGTACCTGATTTGAAATTCATTAATGATTACCCCATAAAGACTCCCCCTTTCCCTCTTCCCCAAGCTGTGCAGAAGGATGTTTTAAATCAAATCAAACAGTTGCTTGATGTCAAAATCATTGAACGTCATTGTTCCGAATGGGCCTGCCCAATGCTTCTTGTTAAAAAGAAACCAGACGGTACAGGTATACAGAAATATAGACTCGCATTAGATCTCAGAATGGTTAATACTATAATTCAAGGTTCGTCCTATCCACTTCCAAAAATTCAAACCATTATTTCAAATCTTTCACAATATCGTTTTTTCTCTTCTCTCGACTTTCATCAGGCATATCATCAGATTGATTTGCCTGCAAAATTTCAAAATCAGCTCACATTCACTACAATGTTTGGTTCTTTTCGGTATAAGAGATTAATATTTGGATTAAAGACAAGCGCCTCAATTTTTCAAGCTTTAATGGACTCGTTACTTGATGAATTACAGTTAGAAGGTGTCTATACCTACCAAGATGATCTTATTGTTGGTGCCAATTCATATCAAGAAATGTGTGATAAGTTGGATAAAATTCTTGCAATATTAGTCAAATATAATTTAACACTGTCCCCTAACAAATGCACTTTTCATAAAACCAGTTTAGATTATCTTGGATTTCACATAGAGAATCAAACTATTTCTCCTGTTCAGTCGAACATTGTAAAAATAACATCTTTTCCAACACCTACAACCAAACGTCAATTAAAAGCACTCATAGGTGTCATTACATTCTACAAATCTCTTGTTCCATCCTTTTCTGAACTTGTGCAACCTCTTATAAACTTAACTACTCCAAAAGCTAAATTTAAGTGGACAAGTAAACACCAAAAAATTATGGACACCATACAGAAGATATTCTTTAATCCACCCATGGTTAGATTACCCGATTGGAACAAAAAGTTCTATCTAAATACTGATGCGTCAAATGTTGCTACTTCTGGCGTCTTACTACAAGAACATGATAAACAACTATTACCTGTTGCGTACTTTTCAAAATCTTTAAAAGCATCAGAAAAAAATATCCTGCACTTAAATTAGAACTCATGGCGATTCATAAATCAGTTACTGCTTTCAAATATTACTTATACAACAGAGAATTTGTAATCCTTTCAGATAGTAAACCCCTGGAAAAGTACAACAAAACTACAAACCCGGCTGATATTATCTCTCGTTGGCTCATGGATCTCTCAGAATACACATACAAATTTCAACATATTCCAGGTAAAAAAAATGTACTCGCTGACTATTTATCCCTCTGTAACTTTGAAAATAATCAACAGACTTTAGCTACAAATCCTGAACTTATTCATGATCCTCAACCCTTACCTATTGTAGAATGTGATACTCCACATTCCAGCTCGAGTGATTCTAATATGCATGTTAACTGCCTTATTTCTGGTACACAAACAAATCCTGACCCTTTATTAGAAATTTCGAATGAAACATTTGCTACTGAACAACAAAATGACCCTACTTTGTCTGTTGGTTATAAAGAAATCTTAAAGAAAGGATCTTCTCAAAAATTTCCTAATTACTTCATTCATCCTGATTCGAAGGTATTAATGTTAAAGAAGTAAAATATTTTTAATAACACTTTTTCGTATCACATTATTGTTCCAAATTCACTTAAAAGCAAAGTCTTAACAATTTCACATTTATCTCATTTTGGCTTTAATAAAACTTATGAATTCTTGTCAGGTAGATATTTTTGGAAGGGTATGTATGTAGACACTCTAAACTTTGTTGCATCCTGTATCAAATGTCTTCAAACTAAACATCATCAAACTCCACCCGCACCTTTGCAGCCCACATACACTCCCAGGTACCCTGGTCATACTATCAGTACAGATCTCCTTGGACCGTTTGCTAATGGCAAATATGTTTTAACTATCACTGATCATTTTTCGAGACATATTGAACTCTTTCCACTTAACGACATATCTGCAAGTAAGGTTGTTAAATGCTTATTCTCTTACATAACCACCTTTGGGAGACCTTCGGTTGTCTTATCAGACTTAGGACCCCAGTACACTTCTCAGGTATATAACATTTTTAATGATACGATGGGCATTAAGGTATTACACAGTTCTGCCTCGAGACCACAATCAAATGCGATTGCAGAGCGAATCAATAAATCAATCAAATATTCAGTCAATATTCTTTTACATGAAGGTCACTCATTCGAAAATGCAGTCTTTATACACAAATCTCTTTATAACGGCTCCAAACATGCAACTACATTGTACTCTCCTAATTTTCTTCATTTTGGACGCGAACTTTCTCTAATTTTTGACACTTTTGATCAGTCGTGCAACCAACCCTTTCTTGATAAACATATTGAAGTCCACATATTGCTTGATGATTTGAGTAAGATATATCACAAAGCTTATAACAACATTAAATTAGCTCAAGATAAGAGATATAAACAGTACGGTCAAAAAGCTAAATTGAGATCCATTTTCTTAAAAGATATTGTATATCTAAAATCAAATGACAAGTTTAAAACAAAGTATATTGGTCCATATATTGTCACTTGAAAACATTCCCCTGTGTCATTCTCAATTGAAAGGTTGTATGCTCCTGATAACACAGCATTTCGAGTACATATTGATAGACTTCTACTTGCACCCCCTCGTTATGGACACTTATTTGATGCATCAAGTCATATAAACAACACTAACTTTAATACGTTTTATCAACCACACACATACAATCTAAGAAACAGAAGCTAATGTAAATCGTTATTTATTAATTTTTAAGTCATATTTTATGAGACCACATATCCAAACAAAGAGCTCATGGTTGTGTGTATGTTGTTTTTGACTGATCTTTAACAATACCATGGCTGGTCCATCACTGTTGCTCTGAAGATCTCTTGGGAACAATATTAGGTATCATTGTTATCCTTTAACACTTAGGTATGTCTTCATACTCACTTAAAATTTTATTTACTTTTAATTTTTTTTTGCAGTACACTTAAAATTTCTTTGACAATCCTCATTAATTCAGTATTTTTTCCAGTAGCTAACCTCCCACTTAACAATTCCTGTACTGTAAGTCAAACATATTATAATTAGATAAACAGCTAATGTAGTTTAGAAAAGTAAACAAATGATTCATGTAGGTAAATAAAACACATTTTTTTTTCGTATATGACTTGTACATCACCTCACTCGATTGTGACACATTTTTTCGTCTCTCTTCACTCTAGGATTGTCTGCCCATATTAGTTGTTATATGATATACATTTTTTTTTTCTTTTTGAATTCTTCCCTTTGAAGTCTTGTTCCCGTTCAAAATTAATGTCCTAAGGGTTCAAGCTTCATTGTGTTGAGAGACAAAGTTTTGGAATTGGAGTTTCGATTCAAATTTTTGAATTGTGATTCCAATTCACAACAATTCCAATTTTTTTCATGTAATTCGACGTGGGCTCCTTCAGAAGACCGCTAGTGCCTTCGGGGGAGCATCACAATTCCCTCCTCATCTAAGGCTAGGCCCTAAGCTGATGCCATAATACTTGTGTTTTACACGAGATTCAGGGTGACGCATATTTTTATGGGCGTGCTTAGAGCACCTCTTTTTTTTGTCATCCTATGCTTCGGCATGAAACACTTTTTCTACAAAAATTTATTTTTATACATCATATTACTCTTTTTTAATTGTTTTGAAAAATATAGTGCAACTATGTTGTTTTGTGTATTACTATTCTACATTCATTTAGTATTAGTTTCATGTTTTGTGTATATGTTTCAGAATTTTTACTTGTGTCATGATAACAATCAAAGCTGCAGTAATATTTTTGTACTGTCTGAGTCGACTCAACTTCTACATATGAAAATACAGTACTAGCTTGGATCCGTATACATAAATATAAAAAAATATAGAAACTTTAGAACTTCTGACTGTTTTTTTTTAATACAAAAGAATCCATTATCATGACAGCAACTTTCTACATATATATATATATATTTAAAAAAAAAAAAAAAAAAAAAAAAAAAAAAAAAATTTTGCATTTATGTATGTTTTTATGTTTTATAATATGTTATGCTAGCCTATGCACATTGGACAGCAAAAGTTTTTTTGTGGTGCACCGGGTGATATATATAACGATTATTTCGTTATATATTGGTTATTTTCTATTATTTCGTTATATTGGTTATTTTCTTAAATTATTCCTTTACCCCCCCCTTCTCTTTTCAATTCAAAATTAGTCTTAAATTGTCCTTCATTCCTTTCCATCTTCCTCGCTTAGTATTTCTCTAACCGAACATCTGCAGCTGCCCAAGTTTATCTGTGAGAAATACACCCACATTTTAATCAACCGTTAAAAACAATTTCCAGATGTCGGCTATTACTGATCGAGTCAATTATGCATTACCTTATAAGGAGATCTTTTCTGTATCGCGGTTAAAATTTGTGCTTACGCTCCTTTTTCCTTTCTCGACAAAACCCTAAAAAGAATTTAACATCTGCGTAGTAAAATCTGATGTCCCTTCGGTGTGCTTCGTTGTTAGACATAACAACACGTGTAACATTTATCGTTTGGCAACCTTTCCTTTCCCATCCCAGCTAGGTAACCAAATTGAATTCTGATCTTGTCGGCTGCATTTTAACTGTTATTTGGCGTAAACTATCCATTGTGCATGGGCGAACTTGTGTATGTTGGCGATTGTCCTTCACGCCAAAAGTTGCGGTTTGTTTCTATGTACGAGTACACTTGACTCCCTGCTCTTGTCCAGTTAAGTTGCTAATCTCTGTTCGGAGATTTTCTCCGATTTATCATTAGTGTACCTCCCCTTATGTTTTAAATAAAAAACTGTGACTATTACATCATTGTGGGGTTTTTTCGCTATCTTCACATCTAAGACCTGGACTACTATACGTAATCACGCTTCTTCTAAGTATTCTAATAAAATAGCAGCTACTACAAAACGACGCCACAAGGGGGGCCTTCCGTAACCCTGTTATACTCATCCAATGAACTTACAAAACTTATCAGGGAAGTGTTTTATCAGAATAAATCTATTATACGAATAACGAATATTTTTATCATGACTTATCGTATTACGTACATACCAGCAGCGGTCACATAAGCTTACAAGTTTTGATAACCTGTGAGCCAAAAACTGCTTTTCCTTTTTCTAATCCTCTCCACGTTATCAGCAAAAGAAAAAAAAATACTTTCCCATCCTTTTAGCTTGTTTACAAACTATATAAACTTTCTTATATATAAGTTACATCATTATTTCTATATATGTGATATTTATATACATATTTCAGTCAGGGTTGAAAAAAATCCTGTTTTTTCCAAAAAAATCTCCAAAACCGTTTTTTTTTTTTTTTTTTTTTTTTTGGTTTAAATCGGGTTTTTTTAAAACATCCTTTTTTATTACATATACATGCACATTTATTGATAAAAATAGACATTGTTGGCTTATAAGTAGTGTAACTTCATTTTCAAATAATTTCAATGAATTTATGTAGAAAAATGAAAAAAATCATATTTTAATTTAAACATTATTAGCAAACAGTCTTATGTTCAAAGAATAAACTGCTCTACACAGTGAAACATTGATACTCTGAAAATCTTTATGAACATGTTTTGATAACCAATAATAAACATTTGGATTTCCAGATGTTACACATTTGTATTTATATTTTTGTTACCAGATGTATTACATTTATATAATTTGATGAATATTATTTTACTCGAATACTTCTCAAAATTTGAATTTAACAATTTCGGTCATTAGATTAGCAGATAACAGGGGGAAAAAAGATTGAATGCTAGTTATAACATTTTAATAATAACAATCTTTGAATACTCTTTTAATCAACTTCATATTTTGATTTTAATTCTTCGAGATAATCTCCCTAATCAAGAAAAAATTCTTTTATAGCTTGAGCAAAATCTTAAAGATCATCATCTTATGTTATTAATTGTGTTAAGTAATCTGCATTAAAAAAAATTAAAATATTTTATACTAAATATTAAATATTTTAAATCTGTTTTATCTTTGATCAGTTTTGAAGTTTTTTCTTTGGAGCAATAGATATGTTCACCAACGCATACTGATTTTAATCCTATATATAAAAAATGACCTAAGCTCACAATATCTAATACTTATTGCTGACATAAAGTGTTAAAAGTTGAAATTATTTATATCCAATTATCTGAAACACGTAAATTATAAAGAAAAAAGAGAAAATGTCATTAGACTTCTTCTAAAAAAACCAATTGGTTTTTTTTTTTTTTTTTTTTTTTTGAGAAAAAAACCAGTTGGTTTAAATTGTGGTTTAAACCATGGTTAAAACCAATTGGTTTAAACCGTGCCAACCCTGATTTCAGTATTCTTTAATAAAAAGAAGTTATTTTAGCCACCTCGGTTTTGTAGCTATAGGAAAATTTAATAAACGGTCAAGTGCAAGTATTGCTCGTGCTCTGAAAATTCCGTACGATAAGTATATTAATTAGTAACTGTATTATTAAACAAATCGTTGCTAAAAGAAGAATCGAATAAGATTTCGAAACAACTAAGCAATGTAGGATGGGGTTTAGCTGTATATGCTAGAAAAGTATAAATGAGTATACCATAACAGTTTAAAAAGACATCTGAAGTCTAAATAAAATCAAATATTGCTATTCTCTATTACCTTTTTCTCAATCTTACTATAATCTTTTTTTTTTTTTTTTTTTTTTGTGAACTTAAGTCGGTTTTGACAACAAACATAAAGGATATTTAAACTTTATTTGGCATTTCATAAAACTAAATTTAACGTGGTAATAACATTTTTCTTTTTACAGCGCAGATAAAACAAAAATCCTTGTTCAAAATTTAAATTGACGCACTTTGAAAGGAGGTCCCAAATTACAATGCCGAAATGGTCCGTTTAATCGGATTCGTTTTTAATCAACATTTAAAGTAGTGCTCTCGATTATACGTTTATACGAGTATACGTATAATACGTATTATACGAAATACGGATTAACTATACGTATAATACGGCATCGACGTTTATACTTATAGCACAAAAGAGCATATACGGTACATCGTATATACGGATCTTATGCAAGCGGTTAAACGTATAAACGTTTAAACGTTTTTCGTTCAAGGTACGAAATTTGATTTTTTAATGTTTTTCTGCGGATTAACGACATTGAGAAATATCCGGTAGAGTATCCCCATCGCGTTTCTTTGTTCAAAGAACTACGATGTGTTTACTTAACTATTACTTGTTTTGCAGGCACTTAAAAAAATCTGAATACGTTCCTCAGTTTAGATTTTGGTTTTTTCCCCAAAAAACTAAGTTATTTATTATGAAATGTCTTACATTAGTTGTGATAGAATCAAACTATTCTTTGGAAGATCTGTGGCGCAGTACTTACTTTTTTATATTTTCTTGTATCTTTACAAGAAGAAAGTATTTAATTAATAAGGGAAAACTTTCGACGGGCTTACACGTTTTAAGGGTAAGAGAGTCCGAAAAACATGTTTTTACAAAATATCTGCCAGTGAGTTTGTGACCTTGTCTGTCTGTGTGTGACATGAGATTTGTGGGCGCTCTATCTCAAAACCTAATACACAGAAATAAAAAACATATATGGGGGAGACTGGGGCACGTTTGAAAATAGGGCATATGAGAACATTGCTATTTTTCACAAGTTATTGTATGTTTTATTATTTCAAAAAATTACCAAAGATAGTAGCACCTATAAACATTTGGAAAAAAATTGTTGAAACTCTTCGACATTTTGTTTGTCCCCAGGAGCAAAAATACTGCTTAACTGAACTCAAAAGTAAAATTTCTAACTTGCTAGTTGGAGAATAATTTTATTTATTTATTCATTTTTTAAAAAAAATTAACGTTTTAACATACATTGTGGCTACTAATAAATATTTACGAAATTTTTTTTTGCTAAAATTGAAAAGTGTTAAGGATTTGTCATTTTAACTCTTGTGGGAGTGTGGGGCACTTATGAAGAGTGTAGTTGGAGCAGATCTGAACACGGCATTAAATTCTCCAATAATCATTCAGTTATTCTGTTCCTTTTAGTTAACTTCATGAAAATAATGCCAGCTCCATTATCTATAATTTTATTGAAATAGAAGACATTTCTGTCTTATAAACTTGATTTTGTGAAGAAACTTTTAGAAACATATCTGTCAGCAAATACATAAAAAGCAACAAGCTCGATTATGTTCAATTGTAATTTAAATAAATTTAATGTTTTCTAAAATGCAATAAATGTTATATACCATTTTATTTAATGGTTTTCAATACTATTTTTTATGCATCGTTAATGCAAAAAATATTACGTTTAACAACTTTGAAAATTTTTTTATTTCATTTGTTGCAAACTTGTAGTATTAGTTTACTTTTATTTCTTAAACAGCTATGTTATTTGGTGCTTTGAAAATAAAATTATATTTTAAGAAAATAACATTTTTAAACTACTGTGAAATCTTAATTATTGACTTCCACCCCCCCCCCTTTCTTTTAAAAGCAAAATAAATTAAATTTGGAGGAAGCTTATAAACGGAAAACAATTTTTTATCCTTAATTTATAGGCAAATAAGGCAAATATATGAATGAAAATCTTTCGCCTTTCGGTAGATTTCCGACAAATATTATCCAAATGCTCCCTCCCTAAAATCTCTCTCAAACAAAAAGCCCTAAGCAAAATTTAAATTCTATTATTTTCTCAAGTTTACTTCTTTAAGCTTTTATTTTATTGCAACAATATTTTATCAAATATCTAATCCCCCCCCCCCAAAAAAAAAAAAAAAACACTATCTATTTATTTTTATTTTATAATATTTTGCTTAAACATATCACTCAGAAACTAAATAAATATACATATATTTTTCTTTATGGTGAATTTAACATATAGTACAACTAATGATTATGGTAACATATGGAAAAGATAATAAAAAGTGTCAAATAATTATTTTTCCTTGTGTTCACATGTTGCCCTTGTGTTTACAGCTGCCCCTTCGTTGGAGCACATATGAACTTTTTTTTGAATTCATAAAACTTTTAAGAAATGTAAGAAGAGCTATAAAAATAATTAAAAAAATTACCATGCGTAAAAAAGTACTGTTTACTATATTGAGTAGTTTTGCTTATAGAAATTAACCCAGTTATGAGAAAAAACCTATGTTCACATGTGCCCCAGTCTCCCCTATATTTTCAGGTAGCGCCTGATAGAAATTGGTGCTGATTAGTTTTGTGTGTAAATCGTTCAACAGGTGGTGCTACTATGCTGTCTTTTTTACGATTTCTACACTCTTGTTCGGAATCCAGATAGATATTTCACTGTTAGTGAAACGAGATTGGCCAATCAGGAGTCTGATATTTTGTGAACTTTTTGCAAAAGTTTTTATAAAGTATACGCTTTTTATTACTTGATCTCTTATAATAAGACATACTATGC
The DNA here is from genome assembly GCA_964019185.1 of Maratus speculifer. Lineage (NCBI taxonomy): Eukaryota > Metazoa > Arthropoda > Arachnida > Araneae > Salticidae > Maratus > Maratus speculifer. The sequence goes on from OZ025298.1 coordinate 89,941,277, forward strand.
GGATTCCTGTCGTAACACCACCGATTTCCAAATTATTCTCAATTCAGTGACATACGACTGATGAAGTCTGCTATTTAAATTAGATACGATACGTGGAATATACGTATACATTAAATATACGTATTCTTAAATATACGTTTAGTTGATACGCGTTATACGTATCCGGATACGTTTAAACGTATATTCCAAAAGTATCCGTATAGCAGAAAAGCGTATTATACGGATATACGTATATCGTTTAAACGTATAGCTGCTATACGTATCCCATCGCGAGCACTAATTTAAAGACACGTGATACATATTGAGAGATCCACTCAATTTAAACTAGCCAGGAATCCCATCGTATTCATGTAATTAATTATAATTAAATCAGTCTGTTTTTAGCAATTTGAGGCTTATTGCTTTTATAGCACTACGTAGCGTTGCATTCACAAATATCATTAAAAGTTGTTATCAAGGCTTTAAAGGTCGATGGTATATAGATCATATCAATATGTATGTCCTAACAGTTCATAACTTTAATGATTAATATCTCGGCTAATTACAGACTATTTTTTTTATAAAATCATTAGCAGCAATGCTTTTATACTTCTGATACGATAAGCTTCAACGCTTTTCAACACTTTTGCTGAATGACCACAAATCGAATTTTGTGTGCAAAAGAGAAATGTGCTTTTCACAAAAACTATGCGATTAAGGGTAATTGCAATAGTTTTCCTGCAAGGTTTAAACTAATAACTACTACCTATAATTTTTTCATATTATTGGTTACAATACATTCGTAAATAGAGGGGGGAGGGCATATTTTGTATCATCATTGTATCTCTGAAAATCTAAATATATATTTAAAATTAAAAGAAAATTATTTTGAGTTTAGCGTTAGAAAAGCTTACACCCGATTTATGAAAAAAAAAAAAAAGATTTTTTTTCAAGTAACTTAATTAGCCCCCTACATTTCACCTAACTATAATTGTGAATGTTTAATAACTGTAAATATATAGGTCAGTAATCTTTAATACCTTTCCTCCAATTTAAAATTTACCCGTTTAGTTTACGAGTAAAATGGCTGTGACATACAGATCCAGAGTGATCGTATAATGGTTCCATTTTCATTTTTTAAGTACGGAACTCTAAAAATAGATTAATAAATTTAGTCCTTTGTATAAAATGTTTGTGGAAGTAAAAAATGACACGTTGAAAGAAGAAAAGATTGCATTCTTTTTAATTCTGTCTTTAGGTATGTGAAATACTACCATGAAATATATCTACCGTACATAATTTGTAATTTAATGATACTATGCATCTCACGATTCTTCAAGCTGCTATACGAATGTTGCTTGCGCGTGAAAAAAAAATTATTTTCAGCATCTTTACAAACATCGAACTGACAATTCTTTTTATATAGTTATAAGCATAATCTTTTTAGGTAGATTTCGTAAAAAATATCCGATGGATTTTTTTTTTTTTTTTAGCCTCCGATGCTATTTTTTTCAGACAAGCTAAAAATGTCGTGTCATCATCCCTAAATTTTCTACTCAACCGATTTTGATAATTATTTTTTTAAATGAAAGCTATTTATTTGTAGTTGTGTCCATTTATCTATTTTTTAATTTATTTCCATTTTTATATTTTATTTTTAATTTTAAATGCTTTTTTACGCTATTCCTTCAAATGGTGGCAACTCAGTTTAACTTTTCTCTCGATAATAAAAATTTATTTTCCATTATCAGAAGCTTGATCTCATCAGTGAACATGTCCTCGCATTTAAAAGAAAAAAGTTAATTGTTTTCCTAAAATTTAACCACAATAAAAGGATTGCGTATAATTATGCACTAATTGAGGTAAAAAAAATACATTTACTAAGAAATAATATGAATAATGTAATTAAAACAACAGAAAATAATTTATGATAAAAATTAATGTCTAAAGCAAAATAAGAAAATTTTCAAATGAGGAAAACGATGAGACCAGATGAATGAGAATTACAATATTATTACGGATGCCTTTTTCATATTACTAATAACTTTTTTTTTTTTTTTAACTTCTGATGCTATTACTTTCAGACAAGCTAAAAATTGTCCTGTCAAAAAATGTGGCCCATTTTTATTTACCTATCATACGTAATTTACGGTAAGTCTTGCAATCGTTTTGAAATCGTCGTTTGACGGATTTACACGTTTCAGATACTGGAGATTCCGAAAAACATAGTTTTAGAAAAAAAATTGCCGTCCGTCTGTGTGTCTGTAAACGTTCTATCTCACGAACAAATGGAGATAGAGACTTAAAATTTTCTATGTACTTAGCAAGTAAGAATAGGACGAAGCCTATTTAATATCAGTAACCTCGATTATCCGGAACTATTTTTTTCGGACTCTCGAAAAATTCGTTCTGATGAAATGTATATAAAAATTTCCGATTTTTTTATCTTGAGGAAAGGACGTAAAAGGCAATAAAATAACACAAATTTTGCATCAAGAACGAAGTCGGATTAATAGTTGCAGAGATATTTGTAATCCTGTTTTGTACATTCTTCGATTTTTCATGACCCTGTATTCTTTTCAAATTTCAATTCAAAGCTATGTTTTAATTGGAAATGAGACGCTTAATCTGACGCAGTAAACTGTTAGTTAATATGATTATTGTTTTTGGAGTTATAAGGATGTTTCTTTTACGTATTCCGGTTCTATTTGTCTAGTTTGGTATTTTACATAATTTGTCGGAATGGGTTCATCAGCAATTCATTAATGGAGCATTACTATGTATATTAAGAATATTTAAATATACGTTTAAATTTTCTTTTGGAATTGCAATGCATTTTATAAATAGTTTTTACATAAGGTACCCTGGGGTAATAACGCCAGGCGGGGTAATAATGCCAAGTGCTTATATTTTGCATAATTATGAAATAATCAGGTAAATGACACCCATGTGCTCTGCGCAGAAGGGTTTTGAGTCATATAAATCGCAAAAAACAGCTTCAAGTTAATTTGTTTCATTTTTAGGTCTTATTGTTTTTACAAACAACTAAAATTAACGCTTGATCTAAAATTTGCGAGATACGTTTTGTGATGTGAAGACTATTTTTTTATCCGGAAATACTTTGTTAATTACATAAATTTGTAGTGCATTTCATGTACTTTTAAAATGTGGTTGAAGATTTTGGATATCTTCTCGAGATAATTTGTAATTTAAAATGCACTGCCCAATAACTATAACGGGGTAATAACGCCAATCCTTTATATTAATACCCCGGTTGATTCCCTACAGTGACCGAGCTACATCCTAAATACTGATTCAAATAAACACAGTTAAAACTGTGCAATGTTTCTCATATTTCTATTTAAGCTGTCCTTTTTAAGCAAAAAGAAGCTCACGGTCTGATATTCTTTTGCCTCATCCCCCCCTCCCAAACCACACCTTTATTTTTCTTACACTTTCACAAAAAATTGAACATTTTCAATAGCTTAGAATGCAATTTGTCAATTTCTAAGTTTGTAGAGTTTGTATTTTTAGAATTAGGCAATCTACATGAAATTATTCCATCTTATTTCATAGTTTTGTTTGCATGGCGTTATTACCCATATAGGTGGGTAATAACGCCAAATAGCATGGGTCAAGAAAAAACGCTATTACATTTTATGAATACATATGTGTTAAATTATTTTATTTTATATAGATAGTCAATGAGTTGCTGTATCAGATCCTATATTTGTTTGAAAAATACAATCTAAAACTAAGCCGTGAAAATTGGTAGAAGCTTAACGTGGCGTTATTACCCCAGAGTACCTTATTTTATTTTCACATATTATATAATGCATATCCATGATGGGTAAGTATTACTTTGGCCCCCAACGACTAGTTTCGTAATCTGGCCGTTAAAGCGAGACATTCATACAATTTTATAGTTAAAATACATTTCCTTCTTCTCAGAGTGTATAAAAAAATGTTTAAACTAAAATAAAAATCTGTTTTTGATGAATCTAGTCAATGAAGAAGTAGCAAGCCGAATTGTATCTCTTTATAATTCCGCAATTCCAATGTCTCAGAGAGAAATTGCTAATCAATTGGGTATTTCATGCCGTTCTGTTTGCTATTATATTGATAAATACAAGAAAAATGAAGTTAGTTCATTGCATTCTAAACGGGGTCGTCCTTCTAAAAGACCTCTGTCGAATCTTTTTTTTTTTTTTTTTTTTTTCCTTAATCGGAGGCGAAACTGAATTCTGCAATGGCAGAATCAACATTCAACTTGTTTTTGTTTTTTTTGCAAACTATACCATTTGGTAGAGAATATTCCCGTGGTGGTTTATGAGTCACAAATACAGCGATAATAAATTTGGTATAAATTTTTGGTAATAAATTTCTTATTTTATTGATATTTTTGACGAAAGGATTGCAACAACTAATTTTGGCGAATATTATCGTTAATTTAAAAAATCGAAATGACTATCTCTGATGAAAGATAATATAAACATCTGAAAAAAAAATTATAACTTATTTAATTTAAAATAAATAAATAGATAAAGAACAAAAATCAATTTAAGGAGAAATAATACTATAAAATGAAAATGTTTAATTTAAGCATAAAAATAATATTAATAATGGTTAAAAACTAATTCAGTGTGAAAGAAAATTTTGAAATGATTCAATATTTGGCTGTTTATCGCTTTCGCGCCCGGTTTAAAGAAAAAAGTATCTCAAAAACTACTTAAGATAAAACGTAAATAACTTTTTTCTTTTCTTTCTTTCTTTTATTTTTTTTTTTCTTTATTTTTTAATATGATTTTTCCGTTATATGCCTTACAGAAGAAATTCAAACACAGGTGTCATATATGCACTACTTTGGCGCGTTTTTTTCTGACACCATTTCAGCGAACACATCGTTTTTAAATACCAGTTGCATATATATTAATTATTTTCGATTATTTCAATAAGGAATCAAATAATAAATAAAAAAGCTTAGTTAATAATCATAGAACAAAGCTATTTAATGCTTTAAAAAAGGGAAAATAAAAGTAAGTAAAAAGTTTATAATAAATAGATAACAATCGCCAGTTTACCATGTGAAGTATAAAATCATCACTTTGTTACAGTCGCGCTTATGTAGTGCGTATATGACATCTGTGACGAAACTCTCTGAGTTAATTTTTAAAATAAGTTTAATAACTGTTAATAACAGGTTTTTTATTTAATTGAGTATTAGATTTTACCAAACAATGCGGTTTTAAGCAATAAAAGGCATAAGGTGGAGCAATGTTCACAATTATGTTCTCTCTATCTCTCTCTTTTAAGTAGTTTTCGTATGAAAAATTACCTATTGCAGTCGTTACCATGGGATGACTTTTGGAAAATTTCTTCATAACTTTTCAACTTAAGACCCCAGGAACCCAAAACCACCCCCCATCCAAAAAGTTTACACATATATATATTTACGTATGTACAAAATTTTGACCGCACAATGAAAGTCGCAATTATACACGAATTGTGTTCAAACTCGCTATATACATTTAGATGGTTATTATCTCAGTGGGGATTGCAAATGGGAAAAATCGGCCCCATTGGATGATAATAAGAAGGGTTAAAAAATTATAATACCTCCTTAACATGGCTTTGACAAAATCAGGTCTTACAGAACAATGGCCAGAAAAAATAAACATTTTTCGTTATAGTAGTTGCCAACAATTTTAAAAAAAGCAATAAAATTCTTACTGAACCAATTACTTTACTGTTGTAAGATTTTCACGTTTTGAAAAAAAAAATGTTTGACGAATGTAAGAAAAATTGAGTATTACGCCATAAGTTTTCTATAGCAAGATTTTCATATGAAAAAAAAAATTAAATAAATAGCTTGACGGATTTTTTAAAGCAAATATTACGTAATATTGGAAAATAATGGACGAAAAGCAGGTGAATATATATAACGTTACATGAGTTTGTTAAAACATATTGATACATGATAAAAACTAGATTATAAATATATGTCATATAAGTGAAAGGCGAGGACTTCACGAATTGAAAAATGAAAATAAACCATCTAAATGTTATTCACATTCGATAGTCAATCTGTGCAATCATTGTAATGTTCTCTAATTTAGTAGTTGTAAGATCAGAGAACATTTTAATTCCTGTTGTCATAACGGTCTCATTTCCCTACCAAAACTGCACTATTAACAGTCAAAACTAAAAGAGTTTCATTATATAAGCTAAATTTTGTCCAATGTTTAGGATAATTTAATATCGCAATGACGTTAGCATCGTTTTCAACAAAGAGCAAATTCCGGCTGAAGGTCCATATTGTTTAAAATACGAGTTAAAATTCATCATTTTCTTTCATCCAAAGTTTATTCGGAAAAATTGACCAGCGCAGCGGGCACAGCCTGCTAGTTAGATATATATCGGAAAGCAGGCAGTTTGGATTTAAAAACAAATGACTTATTAAAGCTCAATAAAATATAAATGTAAAAATACTGGTACTGAGTGAAACATTTTTTATCTAGTATTTAGAATAAATAAAAATTCTAACACTGAGATGAATTTTAAGGTTTAGTTTGCGATGGAGTCCACCGAAGCATACACAATATGGGCAAAGGTAACCGGCCACTTTCGATTTTAGACTTTTTGTTAAATACCTAGAAAAACACATGAGATATTATTTTTAAACTCTATGTGTGTAAACAAAATAGTACATTTTATAAATTTTTGCGAAGATCTTTTCGCGAAATCCCATGCGGGACCGTCAACAAATTGAAAAATAAACAAAGGTCTTTTGGACAACCCAATCAAAACCAATGTAGCAAAAGCGTTCGAACTGCAGATTAAGTGGCTTGTAATAAATTGTGTTTGTTTCTATGGGGATAGCATGCATGCTCGAAGAGAAATTAAGGTTTTTATAAAATAAAAAAAATCCCAAATATGGCAAACTGTTTTAGAGGTCTGCACGGGCCGAAATTTCCATACCCGGGCCCGACCCGGCCCGAACGAAAGAAATATTGGCCCGACCCGACCCGGCCCGAAAGTTAAAATTTCGGCCCGAGCCCGGCCGGCCCGAACGAAAAAAATAATGGCCCGACCCGGCCCGGCCCGAAAGTTAAAATTTCGGCCCGAGCTCGGCTCGGTCCTGAAAAAAGTTTAAAATTCGGCCCGAACCCGGCCCGGCTCGAGTGAATTTCTACAGAACATTGATCTTTAATCTTATGGAAGAGTTCTGACCAAAAAAAATTATATTAGTCTTATTTTCCAAGTTTATAATCTCCATTTAAGCAGAAGTGCCGTAGGCTGCGATATTTATGCTTTTAAATGAATCTTTGTTTGTTGTATGTAAATGTTTCAGTTATCACTAGTATTATTAATCCATATTCCCTGTAATGGAGACAAAAAATCGAAAAAGCGGCATATGGTAAAATTTCCAAAGACGAAATCGCTTTGGAATGAAAAAAAATGCATTCCCTTCTTAACAGATGTAAATGTTTAATAAATTTTTTCTCCCGTATTGTTGTATTCATTTTGCATGGATGAACATTTTAAAAGAAACTTTCAGTTTTCAGTTTAAAAAAAAAATCCCGTCATAATTATTTTTTTTTTTTGTGTGTGTGTGTGTGTTTAATTCTATTTTAAAACGCCTAGTAATCTACGATTCTTTAAAAGGAATAAATTCTAATGTTTAATTGTAGAATAATGAAGGCTTAAAAGTATATGCTTTTTTTTGCAGAAATTTTTGGACAAAGCCAAATATTACTGATTTATAAAAAGTTGAGAAAAGGATTTTCATATGGGAAGATTCAATAGGAACTGATTTTTGGTCCATGAAAACTAGGAAGAATGGAATCAGTCTCGGCTTCGTACGGAAAAAAAAGTTAGGCCCAGCCCGATACTCCAGCAAAAAAAATTAAGGCCCGAGCCCGGCCCGGTCCGAAAGGATTAGTGACTAGGCCCGGACCGAACGCCATTATTGGAAATCGGCCCGAGCCCGGCCCGTGCAAACCTCTAAACTGTTTTGCTTATAACTTGCAGAGTTCTTAATATAAAAGACCCCACCAGTGGCCGAGAGGTTCGGACCTCTCAACTGGTAGATGGCAGGTGCTGGGTTCGAACCCAATCGCGGCTGTCGGCCTAACCGTTCGGAGTTTTCGTGGTTTTCTTCGAACCTTGCGTAAATACGGGTTAGGTTCCTTTAGAAAGACCCCCACGAAGGGCATTCACCCCTGGTCCTATATCCCTAGCGCAGATAATCGGACGTCAAAAATCAATCAATCTTAATATAAAAAATATATATATTATTTTCAGAAAATATGACAAACAATGTTGTGCATAATACCCTGAAATCAGAATTAAAAGTTAAATGAAAAATGAGCATGTTAACTAAATAATGTTTCACTGCGCATGAATGAACGCAATCAAAACGTAATCCTTGTAGCTTAAATGGTAGAGCACTTAAAGCGGTATTCCAAGGGTTCCGGGTTCGATCCCAGCTTGGACATTTATCACTAAGTTGGTTCTAGGCAGTGGCGTAGCTATATTTTTTGGCGCCCGGGGCCAGCAAGGAATTTTGCGCCCCCACCCCAATATAGATATATAACAATTTCTCTCAATTTGGCGACCCTAGGCCTCGGCGCCCGGGGCGGACGCCCCCCTTGCCCCCCCCCCAACCCCCCTTAGCTACGCCACTGGTTCTAGGTTTTGTAGCAATGTGAAAACTCACGCATTAAACATTGAAGAATTTCACTGCTTAAAATTAATTTAAAAAATATGTGATTGCCTATGCTGGGATTATTTGTGTTTCATGTTACGCCGCAGAATTGTGTGCTCATGAAGATGATTCCATCTCGTGCTGCGAATCGCAGCCTTACCAACATATGAAGTGAAAATTTCTAAGCTGGGCATCATCCTCGTAGCTTAAATGGTAGAGCACTTGGATCACTATTCCAAGGGTTCCGGGTTCTATCCTCGGCTCGGACATTTTTCACTAAACTGGCTCTATGCCCAGTAGCAATGTGAAAATCCACGTATTAAACATTTAATTATATTATAATTACATTATATTATCTATTAGCTTTTAAAATCCATTATCTACAAGCTTTAAATTTTAGGAATCCTTATAATTCGTTCACAATAATGAAATTCATCGCTTTTAACTAACAATTTTTAATAATTTCCATTTAATAACAAACCAGTTTTTATCAAAGCTCAACAAAATATAAATGTAAAGCAAAATGAGAAAACTCGAAGCATCTAATTATTTAACATAAATATATCACCGCATTAGTTTGATCGAAGTAGAAACAACATAATTCTTTCATTGTTATCAACTTTACGACAATCTATGAACGAAACATTTTTTTTTATTTGAACGCGACAAAATATCAAAGGAAGTATAAATAAAATTGTTGCGTATCGATTTTATTTTATTTGCGTAATACATTTGATATTGTAATGAATATTGAATGTTTTAAAAATTACATTCTCGATAATTTCTATAACGTTAAACTATAACCCCTTAATTTTCTTTCGAAATTGAAAAATTCCTTTTCTAACTGTGCTTCTATTCTTTTTTCAAAATATAAATTTTCAAATTTTTACAAAAAGGCATATTTCGCATTAAATCTTTTCTGTATTATTCAGCACATTACCAAATTCTTTAGAAAAATTTTATTGAACAGTACTTATTGCAACCTACAGTTTTTTGGCGGATTTTATATATTATGTCTAATTTTATTCGAACGCCATATTTCAAAATTTTCTTTGAAGTAATTTTCGAATTATGATTTTAAAATGCCAAAATGGTGGTTTAAGGAAACATCTATAATATGCAGAAAAGCATAATCTGAAAAAAACACCCATTTTATAAAAACATTTGGTTTGACAATAGTCAAAACATATTAAACGAGTGAAATTGTCAAATTGGCAAGATTTAAAGCATTGATAAAGGTGACATAATCATTCCTAAGCATTTCAACAATCATGTACCAAATTTCAATTTGGATATAGTCCCTCATATACAGGGTGTTTCTAAATTCATGGTCCAAACTTTAAGGGGTGATAGTACACATCAAGACAAACAATATTTAAATAGGAAACCAAGGGTCCCAAAGTCTTCCGAAGGAGATAGGCGCCATTAAAGTTTAGGGTCCAAAAATTCAAATGATTATGAAAAACAGAAAAATTGGTCGATTCGTTTGCGGTTTTCACTAAAATTATTCTTTATGTCAGTATTGTCTTGAAAATAAATTATAAAGATAAATTTCAAAAAATGACGATAGAGGGCGCTTTAGACTTTAGAGTAACGAACAACTATTTTTTACCGTTATTTTTTGCATCTCATTAAAGGTTTCGTAAGCTTAGAGTTAAACTTAAATTTTTAGCTTAAAATCTGAATAGTTGGAAGCAGTTAAGTAGCACAAACTTAACTGTGTTCAGAGGGTTTTAAATTCAAATGATTATAAAAAACGGAAAAATTGGTCGATTGATTTGCGGTTTTCACTAAAACTATTCTTTATGTCAGTATTTTATTGAAAATGAATTATAAAGATAAATTTCAAAAAATGCCGATAGAGGGCGCTTTAGACTTTGGAGTAACGTACAACTATATTTTACCGTTATTTTTCGCATCTCATGAAATTTTCTTAGAAGCTTAGACATAAACTTAAATTTTGAGATGAAAATCTGAATCGTTGGGAGTGGCTCAATTTTAGTGGGTGAATCATAGGTTTATCTTTATATTTTCCTGCAGCCAAAGGTATGCTATCATGAAGAACTGGGAACAGGAAAACACAATGGTAAATCTACAAACCAACCACTAAAATTAGGTTTTGGGGGGGGGTTCCCACCAGATCTGGTTTGACAGATCGATTGTATTTTGAAATGCTAATCCAATTTTAACTAAATCTGAAGTTTTAACCATGAAATCGATTACTTAATTGTCTCCTCCCGGTCTAGGAGTTCTGAACTGGCGCGACGCTGAAAAAGTATCCAAAACTTATGAAGCATGCAAGGCAAACGTAAAAAACAGGCCGCTTTGTAAATGTAACATATTAATGTTCTCATTTACTATCATCATACTTTATACTTCATGAATTAAATCATACTTATCAAATCAATGAATGATTATCTAATCAAGCAAGGAAATATTATACATAGCATTCGTTTGGCATGAATATGAGTGAAAATTATCCTTCCATTGTATCCAGTGTATTCTTCGCGCTGACCACTGAAAACCATGTCGGAAAATGGAAAGACAGACCTTATGGAACTCATTAGTCAGTGATAACTTTAGCAAAAGTGCTCTAATTTCAATATGCAGTAAATATGTTCTCCAAGTCCCCGCAATCATCTCCATGACGATACAATTCAATTCCCTTAAATTACAAGCAAATTCGAAGTATGGTTCTTCCAAATTCGAACAAAAAAACGGTCAAATAGTCCAGTGGAAGGAAGTCCACCAAAGAAGTGATATGCTGGCCTTGCTTTTGACTGCGTCAAAAATATGCAAAGGAAGAAGTCCATATGAAGAAGTTACATACTGCTTTGATGCCTGCACGAATGCCATATGTCCGCCAATATGCTGGTACTATTGGTAACAACTTCATGCTCATCGATGATAAAGCGAGACCTCAGCAAGCTCGTTACTACCTAGTTGTTGAGGACTATTTTGTGGGTCGCGGTTTGGAGCGAATGGAATGGCCAGCTCACTCTCTGGACCAAATTCCGGTAGATCATCTTTGGACTGTCTTGGCAGATGAGTTGTTACTTTAAGTCCTCCTCGAAGATTAATTAGATTATCTGGAAGAAGGCTTACTCCGTGTCTGTTCTTCGCTTCTCATTTCAGTGTTCGATAACTTAATTGTCAGCAAAGTGGAAGCCGCCAATGCATTCGCGTCATGAGTGGGCACATTCCTTATTAGAACCCATTTTTGTAATTTTCCTACTACATTTTACCACATAGTACTGTGATGTACTGTTTTCTCCAAGAATGGACTTTTCCACAAGAGTACTTTACACATACCCATCAAGTCGCGATGCTTAAAAGATTTCAGTACACTGTTTTGCTATATTCCTTATTTTTCTTAAAACAAAATCACCAGAATATATTTCAATCCTTTTTGGCACACCGTGCCCGGTCTGGGATACCTAATTTTAATTCCAAACTTGCAAACGGCACCAATAATATTTTAGTAAAATTTTGCCTTTACAATAAAAGCTCAAATTAAGGATTTCAAAATATCTTAAAAATTCGTTTGTGAATTCCGGCGTCAATCGATTATTTCTCATTTTACTAACAGATTTTGTCCGTGCCAGAAAGGGTTAAGAAGAAGGCTTGGGCCTATTAAGGACACCTATAGTGCGATTTAAAGTGTGATACTTCCTGTATTGAGAACGATTTCATTGAGGGAAACGAGTTACTGTATTCTAATTTCTAGCCTGTGTATTCTCGTTTTGACTTCGCCAAGTCGGTGAAGAAGAGTAGTTCTGATTCGGAGACAGGTGGAGTTGTAGGTGAGGAGGCACGGTCGAGGTGTGATTGGAGTCCACTACTATCGCCTACGACAAGTAGGTGACACCCAGTAGAGACACCCAGACTACGCCCAAGGATTGGACTCATCCAAGCGGGCAACCGGCGGCTCTCAGCTGTCGGATACGGGTAGTCAAACAGGGAGCCAGCTGGGTCGCGTCGACGTTCCCTTTCAAATATGTCGACCTCTCGGCTGCGGTCACCGAGGAGGAGCACTCTTTAGGTAGGAATATCCTCACCGAGTTCAACAAACTCAAGGGTGGACTGATGGCCCTTAAGAAAGCTTACTTTGGGGGTTTTATTTGATCGAATGACAGATTTCATAATATTTCAACACGCTTGGTTTGCTTTTCTCAATGGGAAATCCTCACAAAGGGGAAGCTCTTGAACTGGTAAGAGAGCATCCAAAGCTGAAAAGCCGTAGGATACTTCGAGACCAGATGACACCTCGACGGAGGTGGGACCATTGGACGGGTCCTATTCCGAAGTCGCTGTTAAGGGAGCGGAGAAATGGCAGACGAAGTAGGAGAAGAGTAGGAGAAAGAAGCACTTGAGTAAGGAACTTGTGGAGAGATCAGGAAAACTTTCTGTGGCCCGGAGTGGACCCGGGAGCGGGGTTGCTGCTGGTACCAAGAGGGCCAGTCCAGCGGTGCCTCGTCGTGACCGGGAGAAACGCATTTTGAGGATCCTTCCAAAGGACAGTACTATTTCTTCCGATAATACTCGGAAGCTAATAGCCAATACGATTGATCCAATGAAGGTTAAGCTGGCTTTGAGAGGGATGCGTAATACTTCCAATGGAGGGGTGCTAATCTTTGCGAATAGCGCGGCAGACCTCGATAAGCTGGGACTGAAGTGAATCAATGGGATTTGGTGAATAATTACACAGCTTCTAAACCAGTCAGGAGCAATCTAGAGATTGTCATCTGTGGCGTCGGTACAGATCCTACAGCGGATGAAATGATTGATGCCCTGAAAAATCAAAACGCAGCATTAGACAAGGCTGACATTTCTTCAAGAAATTGTGGTAGTCTCTATGGATCTGAAATCGTATCGGCGACTTGACCAGTAGAGGAAGCTGAATGTTGGTTGGAAAGCATTGTTCTTCTCACGCAGACGGAGTCCTCTCCAATGCTTCAACTTGTGGAAATCTGGTCACATGGCAAGAGATTGCCACAGCGTCAGATGCTACGTAAATGTGTTGTGGACAGGACCACATCCTCAAAGATTGCACCAACGAACCTGCGTGCTCAAACTGTACTAAGGTCGACACGATGAACCCAGCAAATAAGGCTCTACCTACTGGCAATGTTGCGGGTTCACAGGAGTGTCATATCTTCCGTAAAGAACTGGCGTTGACTGAAAAATGAAATTATGGACAATAGCACAAAACTTCTTCATCTCAATATCAACCGTAGTACAGCGGTTACGTACCAGTTAGGAAAGACAATGCTCTCACATAGCATTGACGTGATCTCCTTGAACGAGCAGCGTGTCCACCAGCGGAAAATCGTTGGCGTATCCGACGTACCATGTCTTCGGAACGCAGCAGCACTGCTTTTTGGAGCAGTTCTTGAGTGAAGTGCTGTGCTGTTCTGAACACCGACGACATAGTGGCCATTCGATGTACAATTGCAGAAGAAAACGTGTTAATAGTGTCGTGCTATTGCTCTCTGTCTGAAGACATTGTTTCGGTTGTCACTCAGATGGGCGGCTGGCTATCGAAGTACTCTCAGGACAATGTTCAGGTTGTCAAGGACTTCAACGCGAAGTCGTACATCTGGGGGAACACACCAACAGATACTAGGGGTAAGGAGGTCATCTTCTTCGCCCTTAGTCATGATTTGGAAATCATCAATAATCCAGACAGTGTGGCGACCTTTGATGGTCATCAAGGTCAAAGCTGACCTGGACCTACCAAGGCGGACCAAGGGCTCAAAATCCTAGGGACATCCGCCGTCGGTGGAAACCTAGGGATCTTGTCTGGGACGATTTCCAACGGGATCTGCAGACTGCAGATTTGGACGTATATGATTACGACACACCAGACTCGAGAGATGAGTATCTTGATTCAATCCTGGTTGAATTGTTCTCGTTACACCGAAAACGTCGTCCTTCCGCAGGAAAGGAGACGTATTGGTGGATCCCAGAATTGGAGTCTCAGAGGTCTAGGGTGCGTGCACTGAGGAGGTTGTTCAAGCGAACGCTTGGGCCGACTAAGAGAAAGAAACGAAAAACCCTCTTTAAGCGGAGGCGGGCAGAGTATAAGAGGGCAATTTTGAAAGCTAAACGAGTTCCTTTCCGAAAGTTCCTTTCGTACAATCTTTCAACCGACAAGATAGGCCAAGTCTGTGTGTTGGCGCGTGGCAAGTGGAGGCCTGAAGCTCCAGCCACTCTCGAGCTATCCGATGGGGAGGTGGCATCCATATAAGATGAAACCCAGGCTCCTCTTTTAAGACACCACTTTAAACAGGTCGATGCGGTTGTGCAAAAAGTGAACAGCAAAACAGACGATCCGGATCTGTTTGACATCGGAGAGCTAGAGTTGACGATCGATTCGATGGCGCTCGATAAAGCGCCAGGCTACGATGGATTCAGTTTCGAAATAATCAGAGAAGTCTTTCGCTGTCACCCTCAGTGGTTGCTCTCATTATACAACCATTGTCATAGGGAGTTTCGGTTTCCGAGAAGTTGGAAGCGGGCAATCGCTGTCTACAATTCAAAAGAAGGTAGAAATAAAAGTGATCCCACTTCTTACTGTCCTATCTGCTAACTTCCCGCCGTCGGGAAAATATTGGACAAGTTGTGCGCAACTCGACCAATAAACTTTCTGAAGTTCAATGGAGTACTCAATGGTAGACAACACGATTTCAGACGAAAACGGTCTACTATTGATGCGCTCCATGAGGTGGCTAAATATATATCTGAGAGTAAAAAGGCAGCTCAATACTCTTGTCTCATAAGCTTGGATGTCAAGAATGCGTTCAACAGCGCCAGGAGAACAGACTTGCTGCGCCTTTTGGCGGAGTGTGGCGTTCCTCCGGAGCTCCTGGGCTTGATCAGCTCTTTTCTGTGGAATAGGTAGATCATTTCGCACGCATACAAGCATTACTTCAATGTTGGAGTTCCGCAGGGTTCGTGTCTCGGTCCGGTCCTCTGGCTGGTGTTGATCAATAGCTTACTGAAACTTCTTGTATTGAGGAGGCTTGGACCGTACTTGTCTTCGCCGACGATATACTCATCCTTGCACATTGTACAGCTCTCTATAGGTTTGCTGACATTGTCCGGTGGGTTCTCGTAGAGATTCACGCATGGGCGATAGGATGCAGCTACGATAAGTGCTTGTACACTGTCATATCAGCGAACGGAAAAATGGATTACGACCCTTCACTTGCCATTCGGATGGATGACCATAGGTTGAAGTTCTCCAGACAAATCAGGAACCTGGGAGTGTTTTTTGACAGGGATTACAGTTGGATGCCGCACTTGGATCTCGTCCAAGAGAAGGCAACCAAAGTCCAGTGCAAACTTATTAGATTGGCAACAGCCACCTGGGGATTTAAGCCTGATGTTCGTAAGGCGGTCTACACGGTCGTGGACGAGCGTATAATCTTACACGTGGCCTCTATATGATATTCTAACAAAGTGGCTCTTCGTAGGAGACTGCTGAGTATTCAGAGACGTATCGTGCTGTGCATAACTAAATGCTACAGCACGGTGTCAACGGATGCGTTGAATATTTTGTCTGGGGAAAGATTCACCTGGACCTCCGTGCTGGTATCGAATGCAGCTTCGACGCCGTCACAAGATAGGGTGAGAGCACTGACAGACCATGTCTCTCGCCAGAAATGGTTGAGATTTGGAAGTACCAGCCTCGACGATGCTGTCCAGGTAGAATACCATGGACGCCGGAACTCAGCCGAAAAACTCCGTATACTTATTATACGGATGGTTCCAAATTAGTTGGCAAGATGGTAGGCTGTGCCTATCACCTTGCCACTAGGGACGGCATTCTTGCGGAGGGATGGTTCCGCCTGACCGACGGGTCGACTGTTTTCGCCCCCGAGGTCCATGCAGATGCAAGGAGGTGATTTCGGATGCTTTTCGGAAAGGTCTCGGTGAACTCGACATCTACTCGGATTCCAGATCGGTGCTTCAGGCGCTTTACTCCTTGGTACCTCGGCACAAAGCAGTAGCCGAGATTAGAAACATAGTTGCTAACACCGGAATCAGGGTCCATATGCACTGGATGAAGGCTCATGCCCGATACACGTACAACGAACACGCCGACGCTATGGATAAGAACGCTGAGTGTCGACAGACAATTGACATACATGTTCCTCTCTCAGGACGTCAAATCAAGAGGAAGCTCTTTGACCGGGCACTCACAGATTGGCATGAAGTGTGGGACCGATCCAAGAACGGACGGTTGACGTATGCGATCTTCTAGAGAGTCTCCACTCTGAGAGTCTAGGGGGATTTCTATCTAAGCCAGGTTCTAATCGGACATGGTACTTTTGGTGACCACCAAACCCGCTTCTTTAAAGGCAACCCTTTGTGCTTTTGCGGGAACGGGATTAGCACGATTAGACATTGTGTCTATGAGTGTCCCCTGTGGAAGTCCATTAGGGAAAAGAGTTTCCCCCAAATTTCCACACTCGAACGCTTACCGATCTTTGCTTTGATCATTATAGCACAAAGAGTATTGTTGAAATAGTCAGCGATCTCTTGTCAAAGGCTAGATCGGCTCGGTCGCCTGGGCACTTGAATTCTCGACCGTCTTGTTCCGGAATTTTATCGAACGCAGATTTCCAAATCGTTCGAACGCACTACTCTATTAGAGGAATCCGAGGTTACTGGTGGGCGCGATTCGAACGAAGCGACTACACAAGGATTCTTAGTGTTTTCCTTGTGCGTAACGAGAATTCGAGTAGCTTTCCTGAAAGTCCTCCCTGAAGGCTGGGTCCGCTGATCCGTGGTGTGCTCAGGCAGCTTTTACTACACTGCTTGCTATATTGGTCCGTGGTGGGACACGGACGGTGTCGTTTCAGTGGCGACGGTTGATTGTCCCGTCCGACTGCGATGCTTGGGTCGTGCGCCTGGCCTCTCTGCCTGCCTTTCCTGGCCGGTGGCGGCACTGTCGTGGCGATTGGTCGTCATTTGGTTCCTCTAGAATAGGAGGTCTCGTGACCTCTTTGATGGACCGCATCAAGCCGCTCAGCTCTGGATCGGGAAACTCATAGTTTATTCCCATCAAGTCTTGCAATATCAGTAAGTCTTGCAATCGTTTTCAAAATCGAAAAATTTTCAAAACCTATTTACACATGTTTTATTTTCATTTTTTATATTATGTATTTCCATAATAGGAAAGAATTACAATAACTCTCAACGACTAGTTTTATTGCAAATAATCTTTGCACTTAACTTAATGACAAATGAACAGGTTTACTTAATAATTTTTTTACTGTGCATTCGTCAGCGCTATTAAAATTTCATTTGCATATTATGTTAGTTAAATGTATAGAACAACTTTTGTGAAAGTCTCAAAAACATAGCTTGAAAATTCTGAAAATTTTCGTCGATAGATCAAAATCCGCTATTCCCAAAATGAAGCAAAAAGATGAGGGGCTGTATCCATATTCCCTGGATTAGTGCCTACACAATATTGCACATACTACTATATTTGGATAAAGCTCCTTATTTTTTTGCTTTATTTTGGGAATAACAGATTTATATTTTATCCTGTCGACGGTAATTTTTAGAATTTTCAAGCTATGCTTTTGAGACTTTCACAAAAGTTGCTCTATATATTTAACTAACATAATATGCAAATGAAATTTTAACAGCGTTGACGCATGCGCAGTAAAAAACTATTTAGTAAACATGCTCATTTGTCATACAATTTTTATTATTTTTTTATTCTGATTACAGGGTGTTATGTACAATGCTGATTGTCATATTTTATGAAAAGAACATTGTGTTTTATGAAGAATTCGGCAAATTATAAGCAAAAAACCATTTGGGACAGTTTATATAAAAACCTTAATTTCTCTACGAGTTTACATGCTGTATTCATAAAAAACACGATTTATTACAATAAACCAATTAATCATAATATGCAGTTTGAACTCTTTTGCTTCATTAGTTTTGACAGGGTTATCCAAAAGATCAACATTCTTTTTCATTTTGTTGACGGTCCCCTGTTGGATTTCGTGGAAAACTCTTCGAGAAAACGTGACGTATACTATTTTGTTTACACACCTGGAGTTTCAGAATAATTCCTTATGTAAATTTCTAGATATTTAACAAAACGTCTAAAATTGCAAGAGTCAAGATTTTTTTTTTTTTTTTTTTTTTTTTTTTTTTTTGAGACTGTATATTAGTCTAATGTATTATCAAATATTCAATAGACATTTTACTTATTATTAATTAAAAAGTGTCAATGAAATACTCAATTAACTGTGAAAAAAGAAAAAAGAAATTCTGTATTTTTATAGCTTTGCCAGCAAAAAAGTAAAATTGTTTGCTTTTATATTTAATTTTTCCCTTCAGCAAAATGACGGGAATCATACATTAATAAATCATAATTCTTAGGCGTTTCCCAACATGTTTTAATTTTCTGAAAAAGCAATTGTGATTGATATTTTAACAATTAAAAAATAAAGTAAACTGTAAACAAAAATGAGTCGATACTTTAAATTACCTTCTCATTTTAATAGCATAGCGAATTAAAGTACGATTAGAATAAATACAAAAAAGGAAATAAAAGACAAAAAAGACAGTTTATTTTAAAGAATAATCAGAAATAGCTTTCCTATTAAAATTTCTATACTAGAAATAACTTAGTTGAAACTTATTTAGATGAATGTTTATTAGATTACTGAAAATGTACGAATTTCTCTCACTTGCGATTATTTATATGTTGTACTAATCTGTTCCACATGATTTAAGCTGACATTTTCGCTTGTTACACAACTAATACGATTTAGAGAAATTGCTTCGCTTCTAAAAGTTGCACCAGTTATAGAACTAGATGTTCATCAATTCTAGCCAAGCTAAACTTACGCTGTGAGATCAAAAGAGTAAATTTAGTTATGAAAATTACACGCATTACTTTGTCAAGTGAGATAAAAGGAAAAATCAAGATGTAGATTGCAAGGGATAACCCATTTATGTCCACAGGAAGGTTTCTTAAATTTAGCATCTTTACAGTCTGTTTTATTGGCAATTTTACGCAGTTTATTGCATCAGTATGTAGAGATGTAGGGAAAAGGGAGTGCACAAGTGTAAACAGTTCACTTTTTCTTATGATTGGATTAATTTAGTACAAAACCTACTCAATGTTGTAAACAAGACTTTTTCTTACACACGGGACTTTTTTTTAACTGCCTTATAGCACTTTTTTAGTTTTATAAATTCAAAAAATTGTTCACATGTGTCTCACTAGTGGGGTACACAAAAAAATTTCCAAAATTTTGCTGCATCGTTACTCCACCGCTTTTATAGAATGTTTCTATTTTGACCAATGAAAATGCTCCGTAGTACAGTGGAGTAATCGTTTTCTATAAAATCGGTGCAGTAACGATGCAACAAAAGTTTCAAATTTTTAACAGCGTAATTGTGAACACAAATGGAGTTCGTGTGAGCAATTGACATGTTTTTAATTATGATATTAATTTGTCTGTATAATCATAAGCTATAATGCCTATTAAATTCCCCATAAAGTAAAAAGAAGTCCTTACGGCCAGTACCGTGAGGAAGAGGTAGCTTTCATATTCCTTACTTTTCTTTAAAAAATTTAAATTATATTATTTAACTATACAAAGCAGAAATTAGTAGAGCACAGTAATAGAAGATTCAATACTTGTTTTTGTCAATACTGAATATGAATGGAAATTTTAAAAAAATAATCAATTTTATACAAACTGATTTTATTTAAAGCGATTTATATTCAATATAATGAAGTGCCATTTTAAAACAACATGATGGGTGAAATTAACCAAAGAGGTTGATCGAGATAGTCAGTCTTGTGCACATGCTCACTCACATCGAAATCGGTTGATATATGCGAGTTTTGTCAAAGGCAAATAGATTTTTCAAAATATCACCCCACTTTAAAAATTCAGACTGTTATATATAAGCCATTATTTAAGATAAAGACAAACCAAAAAAGCTCCGTTATCATTATATTAAAGATCAAGCACTTCAGAAAGAACCTTTTTCCTATTTCTATTTATTTATTTATTTTACATTATTATAAATTTAAAAGTTTTTTTACATCTTTAAATGGCCGACATTTTGAGTCATGATGGTTGATGATGTCGATCAACGAATTCGGTCAAAACTTTGGTTTGTTCTATGTATACACCAAGTTATATCCAAATCGGTTCATACATGTGCATATCATCGCGTGACAAAATTCAAATAATTTTCAAAATGTCAGCCACACTAAAAATTCAAAGTGCTACAACTCAGCCATTGTTTAAGATATAAACAAAACTAAAAATTCACCGAATTCATTGTATCAAAATCAAACATAAGAAATGTGTTTTTTTTAATTTCTAATTTTTTGTACCTCATTTTAAATTTAAAATTTATTAAAAAATTCAAATGGCCTCCATTTTGAAACAAGGTGGCAGATGAAGTTGACCAATGAACAAATCGAGGCTTCTGTATGTACTATGTACAGAAAGTTACATCCAAATCAATTCATTAATACGCGTATTAACACGTGACAAAAATCGGATCATTTCAAAATGTCAGACACGCTAGAAATTGAAAGTTCTATAACTCAGCCATTTTTTAAGATACAATTGAAACAAAAAATACTCTGGAGTCTTTGTATTAAGCTAAAACTATAAGAAAAATCTTTTTTAAATTCTAATTTTTGTGTACCAAATTATAAATTTTAAATAAAAAAATAAATAAATGGCTGCCATTTTTAAACAAAATGGCAGATGAAACTGACCAAATAAACTCGGTTCAAAAATCAGCATATACTATGTACACACCAAGTTACATCCTAATCCGTTCATCAATGTGCCTGTTATCTTGTGACAAAAATCAGACCGTTTCGAAATGTTCGCCGCACTAGAAATTCAAACCGCTATAACTCATCCATTTTTTAAGATGCAGACAAACAAAATCCTCTGAAATCTTTGTATCAAGGTAAACACATAAAAAAAATATTTTTTTAATTTCTGATTTTTTTTTTTTTTTTTTTTTTTTTTTTTGGTATTTAATTTAAAATTTTTAATTAAAAAAAAATTAAATGGCCGTCATTTAAAAAAAAAGATGGCAGATGAAGCTGACCAACAAACTCGGGTTCAGACATTGGTATATACTATGTACACACCAAGTTGCATCCAAGTTGGTTCTCAAATACGCGTGCTATTATGTGACAAAAATCTGACCGTTCCAAACTGTCATCCACACTATAAAAGAGCCAGCCATTTTTTAAGATAGAGAGGAAACAAAACTAGTCGTTGGGGGCCACCGTAATACTTACCCATCATGGATGTGTATATGAAAAAAAAAACATGTGAAAACACTATTTATACAATGCATTGCAATTCATAAACAAAATTTAAATATTGTTAATATACATAGTAATGCTATATTAAAGAACTGCTGATGTACCAATTTCGACAAATTATATAAAACGCCAAACTACTCAAGTAGTACCGAAGTGCGTAAAAGAAACATCCTTATAACTCCAATCCAAAAATAATAATTCTATTAACTAACAATTAACTACGTCGGATTAAGCGTCTAATTTCCACTTAAAACGTACCTCTGAATTGAAATTTGAATGAAATACAGGGTCATGAAAAATCGAAGAATGTGGAAAACAGGATTACAAATATCTCGGCAACTAACAATCCGATCGACTTCGTTCTATATGCAAAATGTGTGTCATTTTATTGCCTTTTACATCCATTCCTTAGAACAAAAAAAATTCGAAAAATTTTATATACCTTTCATCAGAACGAATTTTTCGAGAGTCCGAAAAAAATAGTTCCGGATAATCGAGGTTGCTGATATTAAATAGGCTTCGTCCCATTCTTACATGCTAACTACATACAAAATTTCAAGTCTCTATCTCAATTTGTTCGGGAGATAGAACGTTTACAGACAGACTGACAGACAGACAGACGGACGGCAATTTTTTTTTTCTAAAAATATGTTTTTCGGAATCTCTACTATCTAAAACGTGTAAATCCGTCAAAAAAATTTTTCGATTTTCAGAACGATTGCAAGACTTACCCTATACTACGTATGATGGGTAAGTAAAATGCTCTGGTATCTTTGTATCAAGAGCAAACACACAGATGAAAAATACTTTTCAAATTCTAGTTTTTTTTTTTTTTTTTTTTTTTTTTTTTTTTTGTACTTAATTTTATTTTTCTTTTATTTTAATGGTTGCTATTTTATAATAGCCAGATAATGCTTGCCGATCAACTCGGTCGAGACATTAGTATGTACTAAGTACATACCAAGTTTCATTCAAACCAGTTCATATACACGATAGTAACAGCATGACAAAATTCAGATGTGTATATGTGTATATATATATATATATACAACATTTGAACGGATGGGGGTTTTGGGGTCTGGGGGTCATGATCGGTGAAACTATACCAAAATTTTCCGGAAATGCTTTCCTCCGGACACGGCTGCAATAGGTAGCTTTTTAATTTTTGTAATGAAAGCTACCTAAAAAATATGGGGGAGACTAGGGAGCGTTGACCATGAGGGAGGCTTGACTAACCCCTCAGTTTTCACATTCAAAAGAATTTTAGAGTTTTATCAATAAGTGCCAATCAAAGGTACTGGAATGCTCAACAATTGTCTTTGTTTTATACGCATGATCGAAGTAGCTATTGAAAAACAAATTGCGGGGTGTTTTCAACTTAAAAATTGAGTTTTTTACTTCCCCATTTATACGTATTATAAAATAAGTCTTGCAATCGTTTTGAAAATCGAAAAAAAAATTGACGAATATACACATTTTAGACACTGGATATCCCGAAAAACATATTTTTAGAAAAAAATCTGCCGTCCATCTGTCTGAGTGATTGTGTGAGTGTTTGTCTGTTTGTGTACCTGTAAACTCTCCCGAACAAATTGAGATAGAGATTTGAAATTTGGTGTGTACATAATATGTAATAATGGAAAGAACCCTATTTAGTATCAGTAACCTCGATAATTCGGAACTCTTTTTTTGGAGACTGGAAATATTCTTTCTTGTGGTATATAAATAATTTCGATTTTTTTTATTTTAAGGAATGACTGTAAAAGATAATAAAGAAACTTAACTTTTGCATAAATGACGAAATAGATCAGGTAATTAGTAGTCGAGACACTTATGATGCTAATTTCCACACTCTTCAATTTTTCATGACCCCCCTATTTCAATCAAATTTTAATTCAAAGATGTATTTTAATTGGATATGAGATGCTTAATCCGACAAAGTAAACTGTTAGTCGATATGATTATTATTTTTGGAGTTATAAGGAAGTTACTTTTATGCAATTCTGAATTGATTATTTCGTTGACCAAAAAACTATCGCCAAATTAAAAGATTTAATAACAGCTTGTCGTAAATGTCATACACAGGATAATCATGTAGTATCCGCAACTCAGTAACAGAACATTACTATGCATTAAAAATGTTTAAATTTTATTTTGGAATTGCGATGCATTTAATAATTAGTTTTCGCATGTTTTATTTTCATAACTTATACAGTGTATCCACTCTCAACGGTGACCAATGGGTAATTTCTAAACCGTTTGTCATAGACATATAGTTCCAATTGCAAAATGCTTTAATAAAAATAAAGAATTGTTTTTTTTGTTTTGTTTTTTAAGCAATTTATGTCAAAAATTTTTTTTTAATTACGAAAATTGAATTTTTATATGGTCCCCCGGCCCTATAAGTGATATTTAGTAAAAAATTTCTATTACTCTAACAAGCAATACAAAAAAGGTCCCATTCATCTAACATTAAAATTGACCGAGTTATGAAACTTTAAATTTCATGAAAAGGGATAAGTTGGACTAACAAGAAAAGTGCTAACTTTGATATTCACAAATTTTGATTATTTTAATATATGTTGAAGGGCAGAGATCCCTTAGCCTCAGGTTGAATGGATTTTATACTTTTTAGTTCTTGAGAGACAAGGGGGGGGG
Organism: Maratus speculifer; assembly: GCA_964019185.1. Classification (NCBI taxonomy): domain Eukaryota; kingdom Metazoa; phylum Arthropoda; class Arachnida; order Araneae; family Salticidae; genus Maratus; species Maratus speculifer. Next base: position 89,965,975 of record OZ025298.1, read on the forward strand.
GGTCTAATATTATGACACAATTTAAATACAAACTTTGAAAGGAAGGATGATGTACGTGATCGCAGCTCAGTTGGATAAGTAATAGCCGTCCGGGCGCGCTACATTTGTTTTCTCATTTTTTGTTTCATAATTTATAATTTTATATTCTTAATTAGAAATCTTAAAATCGTACCTTAACTACAATGTTAGCATATTTAAGCATTAATTTAGCATTTTTTATTTTTAAACCATTATACCTCATAATTTAAGGCAATAAAAAGAAATTTCAATCTGTTATTATTGAATAATAAAAATATGTGTTGTGATGCCATTTACTTATAATAAAATAAAGCATATTCAAGTAAAGTAAAAATAAAAGCAGGAAGAGAACAAATGTGAAAGTAAATAAAAGAGCAGCAAAATTTAAATAATTCAAAGTGCAGGTATATGTTTTTCAAAATTTAAAAATATTCAATATACAAAAAGTAGGTTGTAATTTATTTCTTACGCTTACTTTTAATATAATTATGTTTATTAATTTAAAAAGGAGTAATTTTATCATGGTATTGTTATTGACTTCCCATGTTAAAGCAATAGATAATTGATGTTTCTTCAAAATCACGAATTGACACAATTGTTTAATATTAATGCATAATAAAGAATGGATGAAATACATTTTAAAATTTATTTTTAAAAAATCAATAGTTTTGCATCTATTTATGATGTTTTATACAACTATTTAATTGCAAATAAAAAAGTAAACAGGTTGAAATTAAAATTGATATACATTATAAATTTTAATTGACAATGAGAATATTAAATTATAACTACATTTATAAAACAAAGAATGAGGAAAAGAAATGCAGCGCGTCGTTATCCCACCCGGTCCCACTGGGTGATAGGTTACTGTTTATCTGACTGAGATACGATTCCATTCAAAGAAAGCATTTCAGTTGTGTTATTATATTAGAACCCCTGTTCCTCAAGAATTCGTTGTATAAAATCCATTGAACCTGAGGCTAAGGGGTCTCTGTCCTACAACATATATTAAAATAATCAAAATCCGTAGTTATCAAAGTTGACCCTCTGCTTGTAAGCTTTAAGGGAATGTACACTAAGTGCTTAAAGTATTATAAAGGGTGCATTACCAGAGCATTACGTGCATTTCCAGTGCTGTCCAATGGCTAATTGCTGAACCATTTGTCACAGACATGTAGTTCCACTTACAAAAACTTTTTAAAAGAGGTAAAAAAAATGTTTTAAAGCAGTTTAACTGAAGATGATGCCACCATATAAGTTTTACGGTAGTGTTATTTTTTATTAACTAACTTCTAGATTGCTTAAAGTAAATGAAAACGTGAATTTCAAAATTCCTTTTATCGAGAATATCAAATTTTGGGAAATCGTGAAAAACCTTTAAATGCGTTCATTGTTTTTCATTATAAATTTGAAGATTGTAGTGTTACCGTAGTGCAGATTAGTATAGACTGATAGAGAAAACAGTTTTCAAATTCACGTTCTCAGTTGTATTTTTACAATATGTTTTATTTTGTAATAAAATGAAACTTTTTTTTTCATGATTTTATTTTGAAAAATATGTTATTTTGTTAAACTTTTATTTTATTTATAACGTTCGTATGTATATTTTCGTAGTTTAAAATTTATATTAAAATTTTAATTCACTTCCAAATATCCGATAGAGCATAGGTTCCCAACGGGGGCGGTACCGCCCCCCAGTGGGCGCTGGAGCCTTCCAGGGGGGCGGTAGCGGGTCTGGAGAAAAACGGGGGGCGTTAGGACAGTCAAGGGGGGCGGTCGTGGCTTACTTGATTATATAGGAATTATACACTGGCGGGAAAAAAATCTCAACACAAAAAGAAAAACTTATTGCAGAGTAATGAAATTTAGACAGTGCATTTGTCTAGTTAACATGCTTATTTAATTAGATTTTCGAGATCACAGGTTAATTTAAGCTCAATAAAATGCATTTCAAATGTGAAATGCTGTTACATTAATAGTCGCCATAATCTCCAGAATTTTGAATGCAATCCTGCACACGTGCATGCATTGTGTCATACAGGTGCCGAATGTCACTTTGTGGTACGGAATTCTATGCTTGTTGTACTTGCCTTGCCAATACTGTGATGGTCAGTGCTGGCTGGGGATGACACCGGAGTTCTAATCCAATAATATCTCATACGTGCTCAAGGGGAGACAGATCTGGTGATCTCGCTGGCCAAGGTAATATGTCGACATTCTGTAGAGCATGTTGCGTTAGAACAGCGGCATGAGGGCGAGAGCTATCCTGTTGGAAAACTCCCCCTTGAATGCTGTTCTTGAATGGCAGCATTACAGGTTGAATTACCATACTGATGTACATATTTGCAGTCAGTGTGTTTAGGATAACCACGAATGTGTTCCTGCTATCATAGGAAATTGCTCCCCAGACTATGACTCCAGGTGTAGATCCAGTGTGTCTCGTCCGCAGACAGTTTGGTTGTAGACGTACCCCTGGTGTACTTCTGACTAGCACATGACCATCACTGGCACAAAGACAGAACTGGCTTTCATCAGAAAATGCAACAGATCTCCACTCTCTCATTCAATGAGCTCTGGCTTGACCCCACTGGCGTCGCAAATGGCAATGACTTGGAGTCAGTGGATTGCACGCTACAGGGTGTCTTGCTCAGAGCTGCTCTTGAAGAAACCGAATTCTAACAGTTTTTTGAGTCACTGTGGTATCAAATGCAGTTCGAATTTTTGCCGCAGACACAGTACGATGCGCCACAGCCATGCGCCGAATACGACGGTCCTTCATCTCAGAAGTGTCATGTGGTCACCCGAAACCCGTTCTTTTTGAGGCAGTATCATCTCTTGACCACTGCTCCCAACAATCATGCACAGTGGATACATTCTGGCCAAGTCTTTCTGCAATATCGCGGAAAGAAAATGCTCATTCTCGTAGCCCTCTTTCGACCTCTTTCCAACTCGGTGAGCTGATAACAATGGCTTCTTTGTCTTCTTACAATGCTCACGGACGTTATAGTACGCATTTAAAGCAAACCTGACTTGAAAGTTGTGAGAGGCGCTAGTAGCGCCACAATAATGCGCGAAGCGTGAAATTTGAATCGATGTCGTCTTTCAAATGTATAAACACGCCTACAAAATTTCTTTTAGCTAGCACAAGTCTTTATTGGTGTTGGGATTTTTTTTTTTCGGGAAAAATTTATTTCAAAATATCTTAATCAAAGAAAAAGTGGCCGCAATACAATATTGAGTATTTGAAATATGGATCTACGCACTATCCTACAGGTCACTCGTTATCTATGTGCTTAATTTGTCAAAAAATGTTTTTTTCAAATAAAGCAATGACGCCTTCTAGGCTATAAAAGCATTTGAATAAATACGTGCTGATAGAAAAGGCAGAGCTGCCAAGTCTCCAGCTTTTATTACACCATTATTATCTTAGTGAAAATATGGTTATTTTATATTTCCCAAATGTTAAAATTAAATAAAAAAAACATTTTCTGAATTAAAATATTGGTATCGAAAAAGCTGGAGAGGATTGGCAGATCTGGAAAAGATATGTCCTATTTTTCAAAGACTAGAAAAGAAAAAGTTAGAACTGTCAATTATATCAAACCTTTTCTGTTGCTTCTAAAGTGATAGACTACGAGCCTCATATAATAATATATTGTTAATCGGAAAAGTATGAAAACCGGACACAAATGACGAAATCTTGCTGGCAGTCAGAGAGATAAAAAAAATACGTGTGGCACTCGGGGACTGCCGCGGTAAAACTATTGCATAGCATTTTTTATCAACTTATGCAATTATATTTATTTATTTATTTATTATTTATGCGAAAATTAGATCGAAAATTAGATCGCGAGTTATAAGCATTTTAAATTTTCCGAACCTCACCGTGGGGGGTCTCCTGTCACCAAACATTAACACTGTCTCATAATAAATTACCAAACAAAATTTGGCCGCACTACGAAAATAGGATCGCTAGTTATAGGCATTTAAAATTTTTCGACCCTCACCATGGGGGATCTCCTGTCACCAAAAATTAACACTGTGTCATAATAAATTACCAAACAAAATTGGCCGCGCTACGAAAATTGATCGCGAGTTATAAGCATTTTAAATTTTTCCACCCTCATCGTGGGGGGTCTTCTGTCACCAAAAGTAATACTGTCTCATAATAAATTACCAAACAAGATTTGGCCGCACTACGAAAATTAGATCGCGATTTATAAGTATTTTAAAATTTTCGACCCTCTCCATGGGGGATCTCCTGTCACTAAATATTAACACAGTCTCATAATAAATTACCAAACAAAATTTGACCGCGCTACGAAAATTAGATCTCGAGTTATAAGCACTTTAAATTTTTCGACCCTAACCATGGGGGATCTCCTGTCACCAAAAGTAACACTTTATCATAATAAATTACCAAACAAAATTTGGCCGAGCTACGAAAATTAGATCGCGAGTTATAAGCATTTTAAATTTTTCGGCCCTCACCGTGGGGGGTCTCCTGCCACCAAAAGTAACACTGTCTCATAATAAATTACCAAACAAAATTTGGCCGCACTACGAAAATTAGATCGCGAGTTATAAGCATTTTAAATTTTTCAACCCTCACCGTGGGGGGGGGGGGGTCTCCTGTCACCAAAAGTAACACTGTCTCATAGTAAATTACCAAATAAAATTTGGCCGCGCTACGAAAATTAGATCGCGATTTCTAAGCATTTTAAAATTTTCGACCCTCACCAGGGGGGGGAGTCTCCTGTCACCGAAAGTAACACTGTCTCATAATAAATTACTAAACAAAATTTGGCCGCGCTACGAAAATTGATCGCGAGTTATAAACATTTTAAATTTTTCGACCCTCATCGTGTGTGGGGGGGGGTCTCCTGTCACCAAAAATTAACACTCTCTTATAATAAATTACCAAACAAAATTTGGCCGCGCTACGAAAAATAGATCGCGAGTTATAAGCATTTTAACTTTTTCGACCCTCACCATGGGGGTCTCCTGTCACCAAAAATTAACACTGTCTCATAATAAATTACCAAACAAAATTTGGCCGCGCTACGGAAATTAGATCGCGAGTTATAAGCATTTAAATTTTCCGATCCTCACCATTGGGCGGGTCTCCACTCATCAAAAGCTACATTATCCTACCTTGTTTTATCTTAAGACGATTCTTTTCTATACACATTCTTTCAGGAATTTTTATTATTGAAACTATAGATTTATAGTAACTGAAATAAGATATATAAGTTTGAGACTTGATATCCTCTAAATATCTGAAAAATACCGTGTCAATGTCTGCTAAGTCTACCGAAGGATACCATGCCGAAGTCTGCCGAAGTGAAACGACGGTAGTCGAGTGTTAGGTTTTTTCGTTACGGATGTGTTAGGATATTTCTCGTTACGGAATTTTTGGATTCGGTCGCCGCGCTCAAAGCCCGAGATAAAAGCTATGCAATAGCTTAAAAAATGTTCTTCATCATAAGAAACTGCCAGATATCACCAGAAAAAATACTGAGTAATAATTCGCTACAAAGAAGTATAGATGGCTAAAGGCATTGAAATAGCATCATACTGTTACTTAAACACATGCAAATTTTCCATTCAACTCGATGGTCAGCGTTACCAAATAACAAAAACTCATAAAAGAAAAAAAATGTCAAGAGTTATTATTTGCTAAAAAATTTGGAAACTAATACTAAGAGAGAATCGATATTTAATACCATGAAATTAGTCCAAGAGAAATTTCTTTTCAGATTATCTTGCTACTGATGTTGCCCCAGCAACGACAGACCATCTTAAGGGTTTCATTAACATTTTAAGAAACAAACAGTACTAAATGTATTCTCTGTGCAATCTGTTACACATCATCAGTATTTGGTTTCAAAATTGCTGAATGAACACCTGTATACGTCGCTTCATTTTAATATGACAGTAGTCAATACTAATAGAAGCAATTTATTGAATGACAAGATATTTAGCCAACTTTATAGTGAAAATCATTTCAAACAAAGTGAAACAATTGTTTCATTTGTAGTGCAGTTGCCACTATCACTTTGCGGCAGACTTGCAAATGATTACAATTTTTTGCCGCTGCATACACAAGTTCGTTTTCTTTGAAAAAGTATTTGTCTGAATCGTTTTTTAATATATTTTATTCTGTATTATACTTAATTGAAAAAAGTGGTGTAAAAATACACTAAAACCTGATTACATTAAAGAGATGACATCGATTATTTGGCAGATCTGTTTAAAATCTTTAATTAAATCAATTTAAATATTCGCTAAATATGTTTAATAAGGCATCAGATGATTGCAAGATAATGAGTTAAATTTAATTAAAACAAAAAACCTCACAGCTGCTTCTATGGGTAATTTTTTTCAAACAAATCTAAGTAAATGAGAATACAGCCACTTTGACACATTATTCGCAGTTTGTGAAAACAGGAACATTTACTCCGCAAATGCAGATATAGCAGTATCATCATATTTAGACGAGGAAATCGTGGAACTCGCAAGCAAACAATAACTAAAAGTAAAATTCAAAAATAGATACTAAGAGTTCTAATTAAAAAAAAACAATGCAGGTCTCTAATCTGGATTGTAAGCGAGACTACATAAAATTTTAATTGTTTTTCCTTCATCAGATTTGCTGAAAGTGGGTTCCGTGCAGTAGCAATTTATTGTATAAGAAAGGGAACATACATCTTTGAACTGACAATTTGTGACTGATGTTGAAGAAATTGGAATCTAACATTGAACAAATTGCTAAAACTCCATCAGCCTCAACCACTTCGGTATTTAAAAAATATATATATTGGTTTTGAGTTTAGTTTTCAGTTTTTAATAAACATTTTTTTTTACTACATTTGATGATCGTTTTAATTAACTTCTACTTTGTGATTCTTAATAGATAGATATACAGATAAAATCTTGATAATGTGCAACAATATTTTTACATTTTGTATAATTAACTATTTTGAAAGAAGGGGGCGTTGGTATTTTTTTCTCTTGTAAAGGGGGCGGTGGTCCAGAAAAGGTTGGGAACCTATGCGATAGAGGTTCAATTTGCATACTTATTTATATCCAATGACAATGTAATATTAATACGATTTTAGGTGCGTACCATTTTTTTTTTAACTACACCAAATTCTATTAGGTTAAGTAATCTAATAGAATTTTACATATGTATCATTTTGTAACGAATTGTGACTGTTGCTTTTTATAATTTAATTTAACGAAATTTAATTTCTGTTATTTTATTTATTTATTTTTTTTACTTATATTTTTTGTAAAGGTTGTGTATTTTGTAAATATTATAGTATGTTGTGTATAGTAAAATTTACTATATATCACTTATAGGACCGGAAAATCGTATAAAAATTTCATTTCCGTAATCTATATAATAAAGGCCAAACGTATCTGTGCGTAACGCATACGTCATGTTTTGAATGGCAACGCTTTCCGATGAAATTTCGGTTTTGCAATTTTCGCTATTGTAAATTTTTCAACTTCTAAACATTGCACGTTTTCAATCTTTATACCATCGTTTAGAGAAAAAAAATGCACTTTTAAATGCCGTTTGTTAGAAAACTGTATCTCAATTTGTTTTTGAGATATTAATTTTTTTGTAGTTTTTGGTTCAATTTCTCTAATGGTGGCAACTTGAGTATCGCATTTATGTGGGAAAAAGAGAAAAAATAGCCACAGAGTAAAAAAGGAAAAAAAATTGAGATGCAGTTTAGTGGCTGGAGGTGACGCCAAAAATGTAACTCTAAAATTCGCTTCATTGCATCAAACACAACGGTGTGCTTTCACAAAAAAGAAAAACTTTTAGCGATGCAATTTTAATTCATAATACAATGAAATGCTATTTTATAATGCTAAAATATATTCAGATCTTTTTATATAGAGAAAAAATGATGTTAAAAAATTCGGTCTCTGTTCCATGTGATTGTTTTGTTTGGGCCGAATGAGAGACTTATATTGGAAGAATAACGCCCATCAAACCGTTTTAATCGCATACTGCACATCCATCTATCTCTTTTTTTTTTTTTTTTTTCCATGGAAAATAACAGATCACTGTATATTTTAGTTGTCACTTTCTCATAGCAACTGAAAAAAATAGTAATTAAAAACCTGTTATGTCAATATATCGTCGGCTATAAAACCCGGTGAATGTTGTTGGTTTATTTCGTTTTTATCTATGAATTTAGTGACTTTTAGTTCGTTGTAAACTTACTTTACAAAAGATACATCAATTAACCTTTACAAAAATGTATTTTAAAGAATATCTGGGTGCCATATTTTCTTAGTTGTTTTTAAAAACTGAGAATGCAATTTTATTCTTTGGCGAAATCTTTGGCTAATAACTGCTATCTTGCGTCTAATACGCAGGGCCGTAGTGAACAACAGGGAGGGCTCAAGAGAATGTAAGAGGGGCTCATAGGTTTTTTTTTTTTTTTTCCTCTCTCTCTGACGCAGAAAGATAAATTAGTGCATATTCATATTGTAGGGACTCTGTTTCTTATTAAACTGTTAAAATAACTTCATTTAATGCTTAGAAAAGTATATGATGATGAAGTTTTGAGAGTATAACTGGTGCAAAATAACCCATCATGTTAGCTTCATATGTACAAATAGGATGAGGGAGTGTAAAACACTTATTTTAGATACAATTTAGTAACTCTGCAAAACTGTGAAAGGGTTTCAAAACTAAATTAGATTTTTAAACAACATTTCATTTGAATTTTCGGAACAGAAATTCATTGAGTGACACCTTGGAATCTTTTCCAGGGGGGGGGCTTAAAATATTTTAGGGGGGGGGGGTGAGCCACCCATAGCGCCCCCTTAGCTACGGCCCCGCTAATACGGAAGTACCGATAATTTTTAAAGCTGTATATGATTACATAAATAATATGTTTCATATAAAATTGCTATTTGGAATTAGTTGGCAGTTTAAAAAGCCTATTACGCAGAAAAAATTTATTAGACTTTCCAATTTTAAATTTTAAAAAAGTTTTCACCTTTACTTTGTGACCCGGGAACCTCGGGTTCGGTGTACTAGTTATTGTAATAGAAATTCTTTTTGACTTAAATCACTTGAAAAACAATTCTTTACTTTTTTTAAAGCACTTATGCATTTGGAACTATATATCTATGACTAACGGTCTAAAAATTAGCTGTTGGCAACCGTTGAGAGTGGACACGCTGTATTATGCATATCCATGATGGGTAAGTATTACGATGGCCTCCAGCGACTAGTTAGAAATATTTTGTAAGCTTTTTTCAGACAAAATATATCATAAAAAAGTTCAGTTATTAGACTTTAAGTAGTGCAGAAATATTGAATTTTTATTCCAGGCATAAAGATTGTACAGTAAGGTTCAACATAGCAATTTGCTATTCTTTAGAAAAGGGATGTGTGGGGAATCTTGACTCAATCGATGTTCAGAAGGGTTGACCAGCAGGTCAAGATTACCTTAATTACGTATACTGTAAAGAAGAAAAAATCCATTAAATTTGAGGCAAAACTATATATAATTACTAACGTTTTATTATGTACAGTGTACAATTAAAAGATTTCCGAAAGCACGCTGTAAAAAATATCCGTTAAATTTACGGCAAAAACTACTGGCAGCAATGTTGCTAGCAGTTATTGCCATAAAAATTGCAGTAAAATTAGATCTAATAAAAAATTCCACCCAATTTTATTGCAGTTTATACGGCAAAAACTGCTGACAACATTGCTGCCAGTAGTTTTTGCCGTAAATTTAACGGATATTTTTTGCAGTTTGCTTTCGGAAATCTTTTAATTGTACACTGCACATAATAAAAGGTTAGTAATTATATACAAAAAATGATGTAGATTTACAGTTCATGAAAATTCACAGTCATGTAAATTTACACACTCGTTCTCTGCTTCAAAGTAATGGGGAAGGTGGAAAAGAAAATGTTTAAAACTGAATAAGAAAGATGTGAAAACTTTCTATAATATCCATTTAAAGAAAACATTTGATGAAATATAAAAGTATAGTCGATAGGAACTTTTTTCCATTTAAATACAGGATGTCAAGAGAATACGACCCTGATTTCAAAATCTAATTTCTTAAAAACAAATATTGATAAAATTATGCGGTAAACGGTTTATTTATCAGGTACGTTGTAAAAATTTTATACAGAAATTTCGAACGATGAATATTTTGAAAAGGTAGTGTTTTGATTGCAGAGCATGCTGGATTTGTCATTTTTTTTTTATTTAGACTGCTTGCAGAGAACGAGTTTTTCGGCGTATTGTGCCATATTTTAACGATTTTTGGAGTTATATTTTTTAAATCTGGAAGTTTCAAAAAGTTTGTTCAAAAAATCGTTGAAAAATAGCCCTCTACGACGGAAAACTCATTCTCTGTAAACAATCTCAAACAAGAAAAATGTCATATCCAGCATGCTTTGCAATCAGAACAAAATCTTTTCAAAATAGTCACTGATTGAAACTTCTGTATAACATTTTTACAGCTTACCTAATAAACAAACAGTTCAACGCTTAATTCTACCGATCTTTGTTGAGGAATTTAATTTTGAAATCAGGGTTTTTTTCGCCGGATACTTCATAAATATACGTTTAAATATTATTTTGTAATTTCCATAATTATTTTGTATTTTCCATAAATTTTAAAGTATTTTTCTCTTGCAAATGTTGTCAAAGTGTTTGTTAAAGATTTATGTTTTGGGAAAGTGGTGCAAGTTAGAATAAACAAGGTCTGAAATTGCACGTCAAACGCAGCAAGTGAGATGCGTTCATACTATAACAAAGTTTTTAAAATATTCAGATATTGATGTAATTAATAGTATATAATACTTAGGATACAGTATAGTTTCCTTAATCTTTTGTGTGTCCTTGTAAGTACTATCTGCGCTCTATTATACAGGAAGTAGAATGTAGTAAATCTCAGCAAGTATATCAATTTTATAAAATACAAAATATTTACTATAATTAAAACGCGCCCTAAACAGTATTTCCTTCTATACCATTATGTGATGGAATACTTTTGGGTTGTCCTGTAAATTAATAACAAATATTCTTTGCACCATAGATTGTACAGAGTGTATAATTTAGTATATACTTCATAGATGCATATCAACTTTATTATATTCGAAAGAGTGTAACATCATTAACCTCTTAAAGGGCGGTGGGATAAAATAAATCCCACTTAATTTTAATTCCGGAATGCCACTTTGACACCAGAATTTTGAAATGAAAATTTTAATTTTTTTCAAGTAAGTGCTGGAAAGACTTTATCTATTTTGAAATAAATTTGCTTTAAATTCGGGTGTAAATCAGTCATTTCAGCATTTAAACTATACATCCGACTTTTTTAAATTTTGAAATGACAAAATTATGCAACAATGAAATATTTTAAATTTCAAACGATTCGGTCGGGTAGTTTTCGCTCTATTATACAGGGTGATTCATAAATATCGAAACAATAGGCTATCTCCTTAAATATTGCCCTTAGACCTATACTTCCCATTACAAAAATTCATAAAAAAATGTGAAATTTTTGATAAGGTAAATTGCGACTCCATGGGGGGTCTAGTTGAAAAGTTACGAAAATTAAATTTTTATACGGCCCCCGTAGGACAAAAATTCCAGTTAGGAAAACTTTTCTTATTCAGTCCTGAATAAGAAACAAAAAGTTGCATCTTCATATCTCCAAAATTCGCAAAGTTATAGCCGTTTAAAAGATTCATCAGGTTTTAAGGGATTAGACACAAATTGAAATGCGCGCAATTCAAAAAACAATGTTACTTTAACAGTTCTAGAAAACGCGTAAAAAATCTATTTCTTGAGTTAGAATTTTGATTTTTTTTCTTTTTTTTTGTGATGGTTAGCCTTATAATTTGCTAAGAAAATCACATTCTAAAATTTCTCATACAACTTATAAAAGTTTCATGAGGTTAGTACTGGTTTAAATGGGACAATCAAAAATCGTTATAACTAGTAACATTATTTATCGGATTTCAATTTCTTTCCATTTAATTAAAGATGAAAATCTGATTTTAGTTTTGTTCCAAAGTTTTTTTATATTAATTTTAAAACTATTAAAAATGTTTATTGAAAAAATGATATAACTTTTTAAAAAAAATCATATTTTCAAAAGCAAACATTTTTTCAGAAGTAAACATTTTTTCAAATTTCCCGAAACTAAACTAATGTAAAAAAATCAAAAATGACGTGTTTCAAGTTCTTTTTTCTTTTAAAAATTCTTAACATTTAATAATTTAAAGACAAGAAATAGAGGATAAATAATTCATTATGCAGAAAAACAAAGGGCGTTGTTTAAATATCCGTCAGTTATTGAAAAAAATGATTTTTCTAAGATGCAGATTAAGTCTTTTTTTTTTCTTTTTAAATTTACCTCTGACAACTTTAGGCTTTTTATCGTCCTCCAGAGGATATTAAAAAATCTGTATTCTGGGCCCAGGTATTGCCAGGACCAAGATGTTACTTTTTTCTGAAGACCCGCCAAGTCGGGCCTAGCGTACTTTTCATAAAGGAGGGGTAACTTCAACTTCCTTCAACTTAGGTGTACTCTGGATGAAATTTTCAAACCCGGTCTCGACAAAACTTGCATTAAAATCACTGTCTCTGACTGACTTAATGCGTGCATAAAATAAATAAAATTCGGCTCAATCGAATTTTTTACGAAAAACATATAGATTTTAAAATCTTTATTTTACAAAAAAAAAAAAAAAAAAAAAAAAAAAATTAAAATTAATTTTTATTAAATAGATTATTTAAAGGTAAAAAAAATTAAGTACAATAAAACCAGTGAAAAAATATCTGCCTATGACGGAATTCTGTTTTAAACGGAAAATATGTTAATCCATGCAAAATAAATGCAATAGTACCTGAAAAGAAAATAAGCTCCAATTACATCTTCTAGGGAGAGCATCTGTCTCTAACGTATTTTTTCTTTCCTATGTGATTCCGTCTTAAAAAGTTTTAGTGTATAACATTTTTCAGAGTCTCCAATGCATGGGATATGGATTAACGATATTAAAATATAAGTGAAACATTTACATATAAATAGAGATTCATTGATAAAATAAATATATTACAGCCTTTGGCACTTCTTTAATAATAAAAAGTATAAATATAAAAAACGAAAAGCTATAAGAGAATTTTTTGGTCAGAACTCCTCCATATGAAACATTTTTTTCCCACGCCGAATTAAAAAACTATGTAGAAATTTGCGACTGAACCGAGCTATGATTTAAACTATTTTCCAGACCGGTCCGGGTTATAATGTTGACATTTTTCAGGCCACACCGAACTTTTTCCCCTATGGGTCGGTTTGGGACCTGACCTAGATTTTTTGACCCGGGCAGACGTCTGGTATACCAATTTAGCGTAAAAATTATACGCTGCTATTTTATGTCCAAAGGAAAAGCGCTATCTTAAACCGATTTTTATTAAATTGCAATTTGTGAATGTTCCCTAACAAGCGTTGAAATTGAGTTAAGAAATCACAGTTTAGAGGCAGGGAAAAGTGGTGTAAGTCAGGAATTTATGAGGATTTTGGAATTTAATATCTCTGTGGGATTTTTAGATAAGGAGATGAAATTTGTTTTGTTCAATTTAGGAATGGATAAGGAATAATTTCCTAATTGGGAATTTTGCCCAACGGGGGCTGTATAAAAATTTAATTTTCGAATTTTTCCAATAGACCACCCATGGAGTTGCAACTTATCTTATCAGAAATTTCACCTTTTTTATGAATTTTTGTAATTGGAAGTATGGGTCTAGGGGCAATATTTGAGGAGATAGCCTATTGTTTCAATATTTATGACTCACCCTGTATACAAACAGACGAAGTGACGGACGGACTGAAAAACGACTGTAGGTGCTTCGTATTACATAATTGCGACCGCACCTAAAAAGTAGTCGCCTGTAGAAACCCTGCTACGGTAAATAAATAAAAACATTGGAAAAGGCTAGAAAGGTTTACGATAAAAACAGCAATCTTAAAAGTTAACGGCAGACATGATTAAAATGCCATGCTCACTCAATTTATACTAACATCTGATACTAATTTATTATGTTTAACTAAATTTTATCAAGTATTTATATATATTTCAATTCATGTGTTTGGTAAAACTGTACAAAAACTTCACACAAGTTTGAAGTAGCTAAGTTTTTTAGCTCTCCGAAAAATTTTACCTTTCAGTTAAAAACCTCAATAAACTCCTGAAGTACTCAAACGATATATATATATATATATAGATATTTATATATGTGTGTGTGTGTACATTTTGTGGGAGCTTTAAAATATATTATCATATGTAGCAGACAATTTAAATAAAATTAAATAGTTTCAGAAATAAATTCTAAAAAACTGCCATTGTTCTAAAAGTTTAAGTCGCTGAAAAAACTGTCTACCGCAAGTCTTGAGCATAATCCAGTGAAAATGGATTCCAAATTAAATCAAAATCGCTCGGGTAGTTTCCTAGGATCTGTCTTAAAAGTCGAATATTTCCCTTAGGATTGCACCCAGTTTTGTCTTCCCTAAGTGTTCATGCGGCTATCGAAAAGTACAGAATTCATCGAAAAACTTAGAAAGATATGTAGACAAATTTCTTAAACTTGAATACAGTGAGATGAAACTATGCAACGACTAGTGTTGTCAGTTCAAGAGTCAAAAAGAGAAAAAAAAAAGTGGGACGGTGTTTTCTTATTCATACATGAAACAATATGAAAACGGAACTGGTCTCAAAAGGAATACTGTTTTAAATGTTAAAACTGCATTTTCCTTGCTGTACAATTATGAACGGATTTCATAAAGGAAAGGAGTTCGGAAGGAAGGGAAGAACGGAGTTCATTTCCTCCCTTCACAAGGAGAGGGCCATCCTTGATATTCGCAGGTCTTGATTATTGATTATTTTAATTTCAGTTGTTGTGCAAATATCTTTCACACGGAAAAAACTGTTTTGTTGAAACTTCTTAGGTACGGGGCTTGTTGAGCTCAAGCCATATTAGTAGGCCTCCCCCACCTAGTTGAACTTGTTGAAACTTCTAAATTTTGGTTAATATAGCTCCAACCAAGTATTCTGGTTGGAATCACCAAATTGTGGTAGGACTGATCAAATAATTTTGTTAATTCAATAGAAATTTGTTTAAAATTTGGTATTTTCAATTAAAATTTTTGCTTGGAACTGTATTAATTAAAATTTAGTTGTTTCAACTAAACAGTTTTTCCATGCAGCCTCAAGTTCAGTGAATTTTATACAATGTTCCTTGATTCTTGAGAAACAGGAGGTAGGGGTCTAATATTATGACACAACTTAAAGACTTATGTGGGGAATCATGTTTTAACGCCAAAAGGGCGATGAATCCTGATCTTAGTTATGCGTGGCAACCCTCCTCGTCTCAGGATATTTTTTGTTTTGTTTATGTTTCAGAGAGAGAAAAAAAATACGAGATGGGGTGATGACAGTTTTGATAGAAGAATAATTCTAAAATATATTGAATTTCATGCAAATTCTGTAGCATATGTGTAAATAAGATGTACAGTATTTGTATAATGTGTATATAATTTCTTCCAATTAAAAACAAGAAAAAGAAGATGCCCGTTTAAAATTATTGAATAAGTGTCAATCGTCTAAATAAAATTTGTGTTCGACAGCCACTGAACCAGCCGACGCGACAATGGTGCGTTCGACGGGAATAAAAGAATGAAATAAGAGTAGGAGATTGCATTTTATTAAACGGGTAAATTTTTTATTATTATTTCTCCTGATTTTATTGGAAGAAACATTATTGTAAAAGATGAATAGTGGAGAAATTTTGAAGCGAAATATTACTAAACGCGGATCAATTAGATCCACAATAACTAAATTAATTTAAAAAATTGATAACGAAATTTTGAAAGAAAGTGATTTAAAACCGGAAATTGTGGAAGATTGTTTAGCAACATTGCTTGAACACAATTCACTAGAAAATTTAGACGATGTGATTCAATGTGAAATCGAAAGTTCTAATTTAGAAACTGAAATTGAAACTTGTTTAGAATATAAAGAGTCGATTATTACATGTAAATCGAGAGCAAATAAATTTTTGCATAATTTAAAGAAAACTTCTGATATTACAAGTGAGCCAAAAATAACTATGCCCCCCATATCAGATACCCAATTAAAATGTAACACCAAATTGCCGCAAATTTCTTTAAACAAATTCACCGGCGACATTTGCGAATTCCAAGAATTTTGAACCAGTTTAAAGTCGCTGTTCACGAAAATGAAGCCCTTCAAGAGATAGAAAAATTTACTTATTTGAAATCTTTGATTTCGGGATCAGCAGCTGCTGCTATTAACGGGCTTCCATTAACTGGTGAAAATTATGCAACGGCAATAAATATATTAAAGGATCGTTTTGGAAAAAAAGAGGTTTTAATATCTGCGAACACAAATAAATTATTAAATTTAGAAGCAGTGCGAAGATCAAATGATTTATATTCGTTGAGAAAATTGTATGATGAAATAGCGATACAAATAAGAAGTTTAGAATCATTGGATGTGAAATCAGACCAATATGGTTGTTTACCAATATGGTACCAATTATCTATAAATGTATACCAAATGATCTTTTACTACAATTTCATAGAGAACAGTGCGAGAAAAAAGATGTTTGCGTAAAAGTTTTATTATTGTTCCTTAAGCGCGAAATCGGAGCGCGGGAAAAGGTTGTTAATGTTACATCTGTCAGTTTTGAGATTAAATCTCATGAAAATAAATTTAAACAAAACTCTTCTAAACATTTTCTTCAAGGAAGAAATAAAAATCCTTCAGCATTTACATTAAATACAATTACAGAAAATCTTTGCCCTTTTTGTTTTCAGAAATATGAAGCGAATTTGTGTAACTTAAATTTTAAAGAAAGAAAACAATCGTTATCGAAACCAGCGAAATGTTTCCGATGCTACAAACGATTTCATAAGAGTAAATTTTGTAAAAATTCTAATATTCGTTGCACTCTTTTCAATTTAAAAGCTCATCAAAATTCTCTTTGTAATAAAAAAATAAAAGAAAGATCATCAAAGGAAAATAAAATTGACCTTGTTTCAACTGAAGGGGATGAAATAGGGGGAAAGCAAAATACGCAGTATGAAAAAATAACTGTTTCTTTACTTTGTTGTAAGCCAGATGAATATGTTTATTTTCAAACTTTAAAGGGAATAATTATTGGGAAAGATAAAAATATTAATGTTCGTATCTTGCTAGACAATGCGTCGCAACGTACGTTTGTCGGAAAGAATTTGTCAAAGCATTTAAATTTAGAGGTGACAGGACAGGAATCATTAAAAATCCATACTTTTGCTGGGACGAAACCTATTGTTAATAATCATAATAGAGTTAAGATTTTCTTAAAGGATAAATTTTCTGACAATGTAATATGTCTGGAAGCATTAGAAACAGAGAAAATTTGTTCAGATATAATACGCGCCCCAAGTTCCGAGTTAAATGAAAAAATAAAAGAAATGGGTGTACAATTATCAGATGTTTCAAGTGAATTAAGTGATGGGGAGAATAAAATAGATTTTCTGATTGGTAGCGACTACTATTGGTCAATTATGACAGGGAAATATAACGCATGTCACCATCTCTTGTTTTGAATGAAACTAAACTAGGTTGGACACTTCATGGGAAGTTCTCAGATGAAGTTAATGTAAATAATTTAGTGGGTGCTATGTATATATCTATTTGGGATAGTAACAAAGATGATAAAATGTCAATTCAACTTGAAACATTTTGGACTATAGAAGGGTTGGGGATTCAGGAAGATAATACAAATAAAGATTTGTGTGATAATCAAATATTAGAACAATTTGAAAATTCTATTCAATTTAAGAATAAAAGATATGAAGTTAAATTACCTATGAAATATGACAATGTTGATCTTCCGAATAATTATGATGTTGCCAAAAAGAGATTTAATAGTCTAATTAAACGATTTGTAAATAATCCTGCATTATTTAAGGAATATAAAGAAATTATTGATGAATATAAAGCTTTAGGAATAGTATAAATTGTTGAACTGCAAGAAATAAATTCACCGAATGGTATTTTGACCTATTACTTACCTCACCACCTTGTAATTCGAAGGGACAAACAAACAACCAAATTACGCATTGTTTTCGATGCCTCATCTCATGCTCCTTCTGAACCTTCTCTAAATGATGTACTCTTCCCAGGTCTCAATTTGAACTCAGATTTATTTGATTTAATTTTGCAATTTCGAAGCAATAAAATTGCCGTAGTGACAGACATTGAAAAAGCTTTCTTACAGATAAGTCTTGCTGAAAGTGATAGAGATATGACCCGTTTCCTGTGAATCGAAGAACTCCCTCAAGATAAAAATTCCCCAATGAACTTTATAATTATGAAAATGTGCCGTGTGTTATTTGGCGTCACCTCGAGTCCATTTCTGTTAGGAGCTGTAATTAAACATCATTTGAAGAGGTATGCAACTTTATATCCGGAAATTTGCTCTAAAATTGACTCTTCCATGTACGTGGACGATTTGTTGTTAGGAGCACATACGGTTGATGAAGCTTTAAAAATTTCAAAGGAATCTTTAGCTATTTTTCAACAAGCAAATATGTTCTTACGAAAATGGCAAAGTAATTCTACCATTTTAAAGAAAAATTTAAAATCTTTAGATATGAATATTTGGCTGATTCATCAGCTGATACAACCCCATTTAAAATTTTAAGGTTAATATGGGACACTGAAGAAGACATTTTTAGATTAGATAATCAAAGTCTGTTAGAATTTGTCCATTGTCAAGATAAGACCAAAAGAACCATAATTCGAGCAGCTGGGAGAATTTTTGACCCTGTTGGGGTTTTATCACCATTTACGATTTTAATTAAAATGATTTTTCAATCATTATGGGAACATAGTATCGATTGGGATCAAAATTTGCCAGAAAACTGGTGTGCACAGATTCCATATCTTAGTAAAATAAAAATTCCAAGATATTATTTTCATGAAATAGACATTTACGACAATGTAGAAATTCACTGTTTTAGTGATGCAAGTATTAAGGCCTATGGAAATGTTATATATCTGAGATATAACAACAATAATAGTATAAAGACAAGTTTTGTTACATCAAAAAGCAGGTTAGCTCCCATAAAGAAGTTAACCTTGCCCCGCCTCGAACTGATGGGTGCTCTGATTAGAGCTAGACTTGGAAAGCGGGTAATATCTGTTCTCACGATAAATGAAGACAAAGTACACTATTGGAGCGATTCAAATATCTTGCTTCACTGGATCAAAAGTTCGTCAAGTACTTGGAAGCCATTCGTAAGCAACAGAACATCAGAAATGCAAAGTTTAACAGATCCGAAGAACTGGTGACATTGTTCCGATAGCTCAAATCCTGCTGATCGACTCACAAGAGGACTATCTCTTCTCGACCTCGAGAAAGATGATCTGTGGTGGTTAGGGGCTCCATGGTTAGTTGAAGATTCAAAATTATGGCCCAAAGAAGACAGAGAAATAGATGAAGATATGAAACAACTAGAAGCCAAAAGAAATGTGATTTTCCAAAATGTTTGTTCATCAGAACATCAGAAGCCACTTATAGAAATTGAGCGTTTTAGCTCTTTTTTGAAGGCAGTTAGAACACTGGAAAGAGTTAGAAGATTTATTTTCAATTTAATAAATCCAATCAATCGTAAAGATACATTATCTGCTGAAGAATTGAAAGAAGCTGAAGAATTATTAATCAAAGAAGTACAAATGAAGAATTATAAGGAGGAAATTGAGTCATTGGAAAAGGGAAACTCTGTTAAGAAAACATCACGAATTTATTCCCTGTGTCCATATTTGGATGAAAATAAAATTTTACGAATAAAAACCAGACCTTTTGAAGGCTCCTTTGATTCGAATGAGACCAACCCAATCATATTGCCGAAGAATGAAAAATTAAAAGAATTGCTAATTATGCAAGAACACAAAAATTTGCTGCATAGTGGAGTTTCTTTAACACTTGCACAAATCCGGAAGAAATTTTGGATTCCACAAGGAAGACAATCTATCAGAAAGAATCTAAGAAAATGTCTAATTTGTAGAAGATACAATTCAAAGGCAGCTGACCAACTAACTGAGCAACTTCCGAAAGAAAGGATCTCACAATCCCCTGCGTTTACCGTTATAGGATTGGATTTTACCGGCCCAATAATTATCAAAACAGATAATAAAGAGACGTCAAAATCATATATTGTACTGTTCACATGTGCAGCAATAAGAGCCATACACTTGGAAGCAGCCAGGGATATGACTACAAGGTCTTTTATGGTGTATTTTCGTCGACTTATTTCGAGACGCGGAAACTGTAAAATATTTTTTTCTGATAATGCATTAAGGTTTAAAGCTGCCGACAAAGAACTACAACAATTTGAAAAAATCATTAAAGATCAAGAACTTCAGGACTTTATATCAAACAAAGACATTATATGGAAATTTATCATCGAGCGTGCCCCATGGTGGGGAGGCTTTTACGAAAGACTCATAAAAAGTGTAAAAGAACCCCCTAAGAAAAATTTTGGGAAGAGCTCTCATCACATTTGAAGAATTGGCTGCAATTTTGACACAAATAGAAGCCGTAATAAACATGAGACCTCTTACGTATACAACAAGTGATTTCGGCGAGCCAGAGCCACTTACACCGGCTCACTTTCTTCAACTCGGAAGAGAAAATATTAGTTTTCCACTACATTTTGCCGAATTAGAGAATAAAATCTCTACCCGAGAAACATTATTAAGGAGAAAAGGATACCAAACTACCTTGTTGAAACAGCTGTGGACTAAATGGAAGGAACAATACTTGCTGAATTTAAAATCGATCCATCAATTTTAAGTTCAGCAAGTCCTGAACTTAAAATTGATGGACTCTCTTTTTGACTCCTGAGAGACACAAAAATCTAAAGATTGGAAATGTTGTCTTAGTGGACGGTAGTGCTAAATCTAAACTGTTGTGGGACTTAGGAGGAGTTAAGAAAGTGATTCTTGGCAGAGATCAGCTCATTCGAGCTTGCATGGTAAAGACTGCCAAAGGCCTGCTAAGAAAACCAGTGCAACTGGTGTATCCTTTTGAACCAGATTGTTGAATGTTAATTGATTTCAGTATTTGAATTTTAAATTAATAACTTTTTCCTACTATTGTTTGAATATGTAAATGTGATTTATTTCTTATTATAAATTCATAGTTGAAATATGTTTTTTTATGTGTGTATTTTACAATTGTTAATTTATCCATTTTGAAAAAAAATGTTTCATTTGTGTATAATTAAGCCTTATTTCAAGTTGAAAGGATTATTGAAATGTTAACAATAGTATTTAATTTGTTTATATTATGTATATATATTTAGTTTATTTTATTCAGGTAAATATCTGGCCAGATACGTTCATGTAGCTACATGTTATTGAAGTGTCATTTTTTAACTATATTAATCATGGTATTATCTTATTGTTTAATGCTTTATATGTCAGCATCTGAAGATTGAAATTTTTTTTCTGTTTTATTATTTGAGTTATGATTTAAATTAATGTTTATTGTAAGAATTTAGTTTTATTGTTTTATCATTATGTACTCTTATGAGTCCAGATGGGCAGTGTGTGGGGAATCATGTTTTAACGCCAAAAGGGCGATGAATCCTGATCTTAGTTACGCGTGGCAACCCTCCTGGACTCAAGATATTTTTTGTTTTGTTTATGTTTCAGAGAGAGAGAAAAAATACGAGATGGGGTGATGACAGTCTTGATAGAAGAATAATTATAAAATATATTGAATTTCATGTAAATTCTGTAGCATATGTGTAAATAAAATGTACAGTATTTGTATAATGTGTATATAATTTCTTCCAATTAAAAACAAGAAAAAGAAGATGCCCGTTTAAAATTATTGAATAAGTGTCAATCGTCTAAATAAAATTTGTGTTCGACAGCCACTGAACCAGCCGACGCGACAACTTACTTACACTCTAAAACTGGGAGGAGTGAAAAGCTCACTTTTTGTAGGAGTGATTTGCATTTTCACTCTTTTTAGAGTGAACTTTATACAAATACACTCTTTAAAGAGTGGAATTTCCGACTCCCTAAAAAAAAGTGAAATATCTCACTCCGTTCTCGAGAGTGAAATATCTCACTCCATGGTCGAGAGTGAAAAATCTCACTCCGTCAACGAGAGTGAAAGCCCGGCATTATACGCTTGAAAAAAATCCCCGCTCAACTTTGAACCAATATATGGAGTAAAACAATGAAAAGTACCAAAATATGTCAATTCTTACTTTTCAAAAATTACATTTTATAATACAACCTATAAAATTACGCTTATTTGCCATTAAAACGCACTCGTTTTCAAAAATGAGTGTCACTCCTTCGATAGAGTCAACGGTCACTCTTAAAAAGTGACTTAGATATGTATTACGCATCAGCCAATCAGAAATCGACTTCTCAGTTGTGATGATAAAAATGTTTCCGCCATTTTATCGTGTCCGTTATGTGTCTCACTTTCGTTTCCTCGGTCTACAAATGTGGATCTTTAATTTGTATTATTAATACTGAAAAGTAGTTTAAATTTCGATCTTTGAATGATATACTCCGATATCTTATGATTCAAAATAATCCACATAGATTAAGTTTCTTGATCTGGAGTCAAAATAGAGAACAAATAATTCAGTAAAAAGCAATAATACTCCATTAATACTCAGTGACGAAGATGTTGCACTGCACATATCTTATTTATCAAACAAAGGATTATTATTCATCAAACAAGGGATAAAAAAACCGGTAAGTCAATTTTAATTTCAACTTTTTATTTTCCGAATGTAACTTCTAGAATGTTGGGTTAAAGTTTTATTTTAACAGGAAGCTGTCTGCTTCTGCTATCTTTATGTGCGTGGAGGGAAAAAAAATCGCTGACGCAAAGATTTGTGTTTTATCCTTGATGTTTATAAATGAACGGCTATAGTAATTTTAAAAGTTTGCAGTATGACTTATATTAGATGAAATTTATTTATTAGAGATAAATAACTCATTAAAATTTTTTTTCCAATAGTAAGAATAATACATATGTAGTCATTTCTTGTATTTTATATTTTCTTTATTTTTCTTTTTCGTACATGAGTATACTTTTATAAAACTTTAACTCACATTTATAGAATACTATAGGGTAGATGTAACAGTAATGTACACACCTGAATGTTTTTGGTTTATAAAAAAAAATAATAATAACTAATAAAAATTTAGCTTTTTTTTTTTTTTTTTTTTTTTTTTCGTAACTCGCCCTTGCATATTTTATAATTTAGCACTTTTGTTGACACTCTTAATTAAACCAATCAGGAAGCACAAAATAATGTTTTTAAGTTTCACTGTTTTTCATTGAAAATCGTGTTTTCATTGAAAATCATACTAAGAGCTGGCTTCATTTAATAAATTTATGTATTCCTTATTTTATTGCAAAATTTCCATTTTTTTTTGTTTTTGTAGTTGAAGAAAGCTTTGAATTTTTTATGTATTTAATATCGTTTATAAAATTTCATTAATTTTTAAGGTTTTGAGAGGAGTGTCCATTACTGGAATACTTAAGTAGTGATTTTCTAATAACGTACACCTCATATAGGCACTATTAAAAAATCTATTACGGTAAAGTTTATAGTGCATAAAATATTTTGATTTAATTAAAAACTTAAGTAATCAATTTTAATTTTTAAATTGCACTTACCAAAATGTAATGACACTAAAATTTTTATAAATAGTTGTTTTTAAGTTATATTAATGTGACTTATAAAATTTCAATATCTTCTTCATTTTATTATTATTTTTTAAAAATGAATCTAACGATGTTTTGCCTATTTTATAATCTGGCAATCAAACCGCTCATAAAGCCGAAAAAAATGTTTAAGGGCACAGTCAAAGAGGGGCTTATAGGGCTTAATCGTTCACCATTTAAATAAAAACACTTAAGTTACAGAAGTCGTCAAAAACACATTTTCTCTTAAATATTTGTTTATTTTTACGTTTTCAATTTTGTCTGCAGATATTTTTTAAAATAACACTTTCATTTTTGGTACCGGTTTTGAAAGTAAAAGAAACTTTATAAAAATATCTGAGACCGAAATCGAAAAAGTAAAAAAGATGCGATATAGAAACAAACCTCAGCTATTCAATGTAAAATAAATAAATAAAATGTCAAAATGCAAACGAGATATTAGAAAAATATCTCCCCATAGGATTAGCATTAGCTCGTGAGTGTCTTCGCCGGCAAGTACTACATGCACATCTACTCTATATACGGAAATAAAAAATTGAAATTAAATATGACTTACCATGTCATTTTATAAATACGGCTTGTATTTATATATATTTTTCAGAAATAAGATTTTAATTATACATAAAAAAAAAACATAGATAACGTGCATTATGGATTTATTATCTTATACTATAATGCGAGCAAAAATTGTGTGTGTGTGTGTGTGTGTGTGTGTGTGTCTGTGTGGGTAAATTTTATCTCAAAAACGGCTCTAACGATTTTCGCAAAAATTTGGATTTTACCATTTTCGGGCACGAGAAGACCATTGGGCTAGGTCACATGTTCGAGAAAATTCGATTATTGGGTCATTTTGGGTCATAATGGGTCAAGATCAAGCTATTTATATCTAGAGAACGGCTGGATCGATTTTAAGGAAATTTTCTATCCAATCGTTTTTTCGCACAACAAAACTATTGGGCTGGGTCACATGTTCGAAAAATTTCGATTAGTGGGTCATTTTTGGGTCATTATGGGTCAAGCCATTTTTATCTAAAAAACGGCTCTAACGATTTTGACCAAATTTTATATTGTATCGTTTTAGATTACAAGAAGACCATTGGGTTAGGTAACATGTTCGAGAAAATTCGGTTAGTGGGTCATTTTTGGGGTCATTGTGGGTCATGCTATTTTTATCTAGAGATTTTCTCACGCAATTTTGACTAAAAATTGCATTCTATGGTTTTCGGGAACGAGAAAAACATTGGGCTAGGTTACATGTTCGAGAAAAAATTTTAATGGGTCATATTGGGTCATTAAGAGTCTGGGTCAAGCTATTTATATTTAAAGAACGGCGTGATAGATTATAACGCAATTTTGTATGTAACAGTTTTTTGACATGAGAAAACTAATGGGCTAAATCACATGTTTGAGAGATTTCGACTATGAGGGTCATTTGTGGGTCATGATGGGTCATAATGGGTCATAGTCAAGCTATATCTAAATAACAGGTTGATCGATTTTAATGAAATTTTGTATGCAACATTTTTTTGGCACGATAAAATCATTGGACTAGGTTACATGTTCGAAAAATTTCGATTAATGGGTCATTTTTGGTCATTAAGAGTCTGGATCAAGCTATTTATATTTAAAGAACGGCGTGATGGATTATTGTTAGGAATTGATAAATTAAGTTATCCCAGTTTATTCACAGAAAATCGTTTGCATATTTGCAATTGTGATATTTAATTTATTTATAAGACGCGACTCGTTGCTATGGAAGCGAAGCTGTTTTTTCGTCTGCTTTGCTTTTTATATTTTTTATCTTACGAGATGAGTTAAAAGTTTAGATAAAAAAGTTGGCATCAATTTTTGAGGGAATGTAAAAGAATTTTTTAGAGAGAATGTTTATATTTTTTGTTTTGTCGTGCGTGTCTTGAGTTTTATTGAAGAATTATGTTAATTTTATGAAAAGGCACGCAGAAATGCATAAAGGATCATCTTTCCAGTTTTTAGTATGATGATCAAAAATTATCAAGGTAAAAGCATTTATATTTTGTACATATTATACATTTTGTACATAGTATGTAAATAATTTGAATTCAATATTTCTTTATTCTATAATTCTAAGTATGTAATAAAATTTTTAAAAAGAAAATTCAAGAATATTTAGAAGAATTTTGAACCCAAATAAGTTTTGATTGTTTACAGAACAAATCTGGCGCCCGAACAGGGACATTTGAATAATACTGTTGAGATATTGAATTGTTTTTATAGCGTATAGTGTTTTCATAAGCTGTGCATTACTACTTAATTTTTCTAAGATGAATAAGCTAAAGAAAAAGCGTACACCACTACGTTCGTCATTTACCAGAACTTTAAATGTTTTGAATGAAGAAATTAACAGCGAGTCATTAGATAAGGACAAAATTTTAGACGGTTTTAGTAAATTAGAAAATTTGATTCATGAAATTAAATCTATTGATGAAGCTATAATTGAACTCATGTTAGATGATGATAAATGCGATGAAGAGGCTATTGAAAATGAAGTAGTGGAAAATGAAAGTTATTCAGATCAATTTATTACCATTAAGCGTAAAGTTAGTGAAGCATTGGGTACAAATAAACGTAATGAAGGTTATAGTGAAAAAAGCACAGATTACGGTTATTCCAAATCAAAGCATTATAAATTACCTAAACTAAATATTAAGCCATTCGATTCACAGTTAATAAATTATCTTTCTTTTTGGTCCCAGTTTCAAAAAATTCATGAAGACATAGATTTGGATAATAGTGACAAATTTCAGTATCTTATACAATCGGTAGAACCTGGAACCAGTGCCAGGCGTTTGTTAGAGAGCTATCCAATGACCGCAGTTAATTACCCCAAAGCTGTCGAGGCATTTCAAGAGCGTTTTGGAAATAAAGATTTACTAATAGAAGTGTACGTTAGAGAATTCCTAAAATTGATTGTAGCTAATGTACAGGCGCACGGCAAAGATAAACTTCCCTTATCAGATTTATTCACGAAAGTCGAGGCATATTTAAGATCGTTAGAATCAATGGGTTTAAGTTTAGAAAGCAATTCGGCGTGGCTCTATCCCATGATAGAATCTAGCTTATCGGAAGATGTATTAAAAGCATGGCAGCGAAATAATATTTCAATCACATCAAACACTGTTAGTAATAATAATGCATTGTCAACAAAAGCAAATATAGTAAGTTTGATGGAATTTCTGAAACAAGAAGTTGCAAACGAGGAAAGATTCAAATTAGCCAAATCGAGTTTTATAGAGCTGGGCTTTAAAGACAAACCTAAAGAAAAGTTAAGAAAAGCAGAAAGTAAAATACCTACTGGGGCAGGGCTATTTAGCGCAAAAGAACGCCTTTGTTTATTTTGCAGTAAATCTCATGAAAGCAAGGACTGTGTTAGGGCTAGATCTCTTTCCTTTAATGAACGGAAGGCCAAAATTAAGAATAAAAATTGCTGTTTAAAATGTCTTCGTTTTGGTCACCACGCTAATGTTTGCAAAGTTTTTATTCGTTGCCACGTTTGTTCTAAACCCCATACCGAGTTATTATGCCCTGAAATTTCAATGTGTAAAGAACCAGGAAATACAGTTAAGACCCCAGAAGTTATTCAAAGCACCATAGCAAGTAAGCAGTGTTCTGCTGAAGTAGCCCTTATGACTTTAGAAATAGTTATTAAAGGTCGAATAACAAAGAAAGTACGAGCGTTACTTGATTGTGGGTCGCAAAAGAGCTATATTTTAAAAGGTACAGCTGAAGAGCTAGGTTTACACCCCATTTCTTCTGAAGCTATTGTGCATACATTGTTTGGTGGTACACAAACAGAAGCTAAATCTCACAATAAATTCCAAGTTGAGTTAAGTTCTTCTGATAGACAGAAACAAACGAAAGAAGTCTTAGAACTTTTGGATCAAGATATAATTTGTAATAATATTCCTCGGATACCGAAAGAATCAGTAATTAAAGAGCTTAAACAAAATAAACTGTGGATTACAGATTTAGGAACAGGAAGACCAAAAATTGAAATTTTGATTGGAAGCAATTATTACGGACAACTTCTTACAGGTCGAGTAAAACAGTTAAAGAGCGGTCTTACAGCAATAGAGACAAAGTTTGGATGGACACTTTGTGGTCGTTTAGAAAGTACATCACAGTCTTGTCTAAATTATGGAACTATGTTTATCACGAACCTAGCTTTAAAAGATATGAAGATTCCAGAATTATGGAAGTTAGAGACAATCGGTATAACAGATCCCTGTCAAACTTTGTCTAAAGCAGAAGAAGAAGAACTCGCTCATGATAATTTTATAAAAGAAGTTGATAGAAATATAGAAGGTCGCTATATTGTAGGTCTTCCTTGGATTAACGGCAAATGTGAGATTCCCTCAAATAGACACATAGCTGAACGAAGATTGATAAATTCAACAAAGAAATTAAAATCAATGAAAATGTTTGAAGAATATGCTAAAGTTTTCTATGAATGGGAAGAAGAAGGCGTTATAAGTAAAGTACCAGATGAAGCACTCAAGATTCCAGGACATTTTTTACCTCATCATCCCGTCATCAAACCAGATAGTCTTACTACAAGTGTTCGACCAGTTTTTGATGCATCGTGTAAGGTAGGGAGGTCTCCTTCTTTAAATGATTGCCTCTTTAAAGGACCAAACCTCATCGAACAAATTCCTGCAGTGTTAATAAGATTTCGTGAGAAAGCTATTGGGGTAGTAGCCGATATAAGAAGAGCATTTCTTCAAATTGAAGTCAAAGAATCAGATCGGCATTTCTTGCGATTTTTATGGTGGAAGAGTCCTGACGAATTTCAAGTTTATCAACACAATAGAGTAGTTTTTGGAGCAACTTGTAGCCCATTTTTGCTAGGTGCAGTTATAAGATATCATTTGAGTAATGTTGATGAAGAAAACAAACAGATAGCTGAGAAGCTTATGAAATCATACTATATAGATAACTGCGTTACTTCAGTCGACAATGTGCCTGAACTAGAAAATTTTATTTCAAAATCTACAGAAATCATGGCTGATGCGAAAATGGAATTAAGAATGTGGGAATTCGGACCAATTAAAAGTGAAGACAGCAGTTTCCTTAACGAAAAGAAGATGCTCAGCAAAAATGTAACAACGATAGTTCCGGTTTTAGGGTTGAAGTGGGACACAATGGAAGATAGTTTGAAGATCGCTTATAAATTTAGTGATGAGATAGAAAATCTGTCGAAAAGAAAGATATTAGCTGTAACCCAGGGGATCTTCGATCCAATAGGATTTTTAGCCCCAGCATTGTTGCCAGCCAAACTGATAATTCAAGACGCCTGGTCAACGAAATTAGATTGGGATGCTCCACTTCCAGAAGAAATCCGGAATAATTTTCAAAAATGGTATAGCGAACAAGTATTTGAATGACGTGAAGATAAATAGACGTGTAGGCTATGGTTGTAAAGGAAAATGGTCTATTCATACATTTTGTGATGCAAGTACCAGAGCTTATGCAACAGCAGTTTTCTTACGTTCTGAAGATAAAGACGCAGTCTTTGTACAACTTTTAGGAGCTAAGTCTCGTCTTGCACCAAAGAAAAATATAACCATACCACGTTTAGAGCTTCTTGCTTGTATTTTAGGAATAAGGTTGACTAAATTTGTTTTGAAAGCCTTTAATTGTATTTCCATACCAGTAAAGTATTGGACCGACTCTTCGACTGTTCTCGCTTGGATTCGAAGAAATGATCAATGGGGAACGTTTGTAGGCAATAGAGTTAGAGAAATTTGTAAATTTTCCGAATCTCAACAATGGAACTTCGTACCTGGTCATCTCAACCCTGCTGATCTACCTTCTCGCGGATGTAGTCCTAAACAGCTGCTGAAGATGAGATGGTGGGAGGGACCAGAATGGTTGAAGTTATCAGAAGAAAATTGGCCACATTCAGAAACAAGCCCCAACGAAGAATTAGTAATGATGGAAAAGAAGAAAACTTCAGTACCTACTCTTTTATGTTCTAATTCACATGAATTTATGATATATAGTAGAATTTCAAAATTTGGTAGATTTATTAATGTCGTATGTTGGGTGAAGAGATTCATAATGAAGTGCAGAAACAGAAATATATGTTTTCCATCAGAATTGTCAATTGAAGAAAAAGAAGATGCGGAAAGGTCGCTCTGGTCAATAATACAATCTGAAAGTTTTGGTAATACTACTGATGCAATAAAAGGATTAAAGGTTATGAAAGATCAAGAAGGTTTGTTAAGAGTAAAAACAAAGATATTAGAGCGAGATGACGAGTTTTCTTTCAGATATCCAATTTTATTACCATCGAAACATCATGTAGTGAATTGTCTGATTCAAGAATGTCATTTAAAGAATTGTCATGCTGGACTTCAAACAGTTGGATCCATTTTGAGAGAAAAATATTGGATAATTTCTTCTAGACGCATCATTAGAAGTCAATTGTCTAAGTGTTACAGATGCAAAAGATACTCTACAAAGCCATATACTACACCTCCAATCCACCTACCTCTAGATCGAGTCAGAGATTCCAAAGTTTTTGAAGTTGTTGGAGCTGATCTTTTTGGCCCTCTTTTCGTAAAGCAAAGATCCAAAGTTTGGGTTGTACTTTTTACATGTGCAGTATATAGGGCAATACATTTGGAACTTGTATCCAGTCTCTCAGCGGAAGGATTCATTCAGTCACTTCGAAGATTTATATGCAGGAGAGGAAGGCCGACTACTATATACTCTGATAATGGCTCAAATTTTAGAGGAACCCATAACCTTTTAAAATCATTGTATTGGAAGGCAATAGTTTCTTCGAAAGAACTGTCTCCTATTATTTGAAAGAACTGTGCCCTATTAGTCATCCATCCAGCAGCAGCTTGGTGGTGTGGATGGTGAGAAACAGTACAACTAGAAGTGGTAGAGTAGTACAGAGACTTCTGAAATGACTTTTTCTAGAACTCTGAAATGACTTTTCTAAAACTCTGAAATGACTTTTTCTAGAACTCTGAACTGACTTTTCTAGAACTCTAAATGTTTCATTATTATTTTATTATTGTTTAGTTATTATCTTTATTTATTTGCATATTTTTTATTTTGAATTAGGGCTTAATTTGATCAAAAGTGATCTTAAGTTTAATTTGGCTTCCGCCTAAATTAAAGGTGGGAGTATGTTAGGAATTGATAAATTAAGTTATCCCAGTTTATTCACAGAAAATCGTTTGCATATTTGCAATTGTGATATTTAATTTATTTATAAGACGCGACTCGTTGCTATGGAAGCGAAGCTGTTTTTTCGTCTGCTTTGCTTTTTATATTTTTTATCTTACGAGATGAGTTAAAAGTTTAGATAAAAAAGTTGGCATCAATTTTTGAGGGAATGTAAAAGAATTTTTTAGAGAGAATGTTTATATTTTTTGTTTTGTCGTGCGTGTCTTGAGTTTTATTGAAGAATTATGTTAATTTTATGAAAAGGCACGCAGAAATGCATAAAGGATCATCTTTCCAGTTTTTAGTATGATGATCAAAAATTATCAAGGTAAAAGCATTTATATTTTGTACATATTATACATTTTGTACATAGTATGTAAATAATTTGAATTCAATATTTCTTTATTCTATAATTCTAAGTATGTAATAAAATTTTTAAAAAGAAAATTCAAGAATATTTAGAAGAATTTTGAACCCAAATAAGTTTTGATTGTTTACAGAACAAATATAACGAAATTTTGCATGTAACAGTTTTTTGACATGAGAAAACTAATGGGCTAAATCACATGTTTGAGAAATTTCGACTATGAGGGTCGTTTGTGGGTCATGATGGGTCATAATGTGTCATGGTCAAGCTATATCTAAAAAACAGGTGGATCGATTTTAATGAAATTTTGCATGCAACATTTTTTTGGCACGATAAAATCATTGGACTAGGTTAAATGTTCGAAAAATTTTGATTAATGGGTCATTTTGGATCATAAAGGGTCTGTGTCAAGCTATATATAATTAAAGAACGGCAGGATCAATTTTAACGAAATTCTGTATGTAACAATTTTTTTGATTATAAGGGTCATTTGTGGGTCTTAATGGGTCAAGGTCAAGCTATATCTAAAGAATGGGTGGGTCGATTTTAACGAAATTTTGTATACAACATATTTTTGGCATGAGAAAATCATTGGGGTAGGTCACATGTTCGAGAAATTTCGATTAGTGGGCCACTTTTGGGTCATTCTAATTTTATCTAGACAACGTTTCGCGCAATTTTGACTAAATTTTGTATTTTATCGTTATCGGGCTCAAGAAAATCATTGGGTTATGACAGATTTTTGAGAAAATTCGATCAATGGGTCATTTTGGACCATAAGGGGTCAGGGTCAAACTAACTATATCTAAAAAAACGGCTCAATCGATTTTATCTAAATTTTGTATCTAATGTTTTTCGGCATGCTAAAACTAATGAGCTAGGCCACACGTTCGAGAGATTTCGATTATAAGGGTCATTTGTTGGTCATGATGGGTCATGCTGATTTTATATAGAAAATGGTACTCACCATTTTGACCACTCACTATACTTTGTATTACATCGTTTTTGAGCAAGAGAAAACCATTTGAATGGACACATGCTCGCGAAAATTCGATTAGTGGGTCATTTTGGGTCTTAATGAGCTAGGGTCATTCTAATTATATGTAACAACGACTCAATCAATTTTACCTAAATTTTGAAACAAAACGTTTTTTGTCACGAGAAGACTATTGGGCTGAGCCGCATGTTAAACAAAATTATATTAGTGGGTCATTTCGCTTCATTGCTGAATGCTGCCAAGCTAATTTTACCTAAAAAATGGCTTAAACGATTTTGATTCAATTTTATATTCTACTGTTTTTGATTACCTGAAGACGATTGAGCTATGTCGCATGCTTGATCAAATTTGATTAGTGGCTCATTTTGGGTAATACGTGTCAGGGTCACGAGAATATGGCAAAACCAATAACTTGGTGATATTTGACAAAATATCGGCGACATATGGCTAAAAAATTGACTATAAAAATTACGAAATCCAAAACACGTATTTGGAGCCAAATGAAAGAATGCCTCCAAATTTGGCTATATCTAGCAGAAAATATTGTCTTTCAGAATGTAAAGAATTTTTTTATACATTCTTACGAGGATTCGAGATGCATGGTTAAACCAATCAGAGTCGAGCTAAACAAATGATTTAGATCGATGTCCTTTCGTTGTAAATTTTAAAATAAAGTAAAATTTATAAACATGCGCATAAAAACATAGTTTTCTTATTGATTGTTTTTTTAAATAAACAACATGTTTTACAGTAATAATACCGAGTGAATGACACAGTGAAAATACTATATCGAGTTGAACACAGTTAATTTTGACCGAGCTAAGCTCGGTCTCCCCTGCTAGTGTAACATTAATTGAACTTTTTAAGGGAAAACGTAGTTAAAGTTACACATGAATTAGATTATTGACAGAAATAAACTATTTTATTCCAATCTTTCTGCTTGTGTTTGCTTTCATTGGTAGTCCCATTAATATATGATAGTTTTAAAATGCCCATAAGCACAAGTTATTAAACAGTTTTAAAATATTAAACATATATTTTTTTTCAGATATACCCATTAAGTTTTACACTAGCAGGGGAGACCGAGCTTAGCTCGGTCAAAATTAACTTTGTGTTCAACTCGATATAGTATTTTCACTTTCAATTAACCTCAACGATCACTTAATCTGGTCTGATACTCTGGATCAGCTCAGCAGAATAAATCGAAGGTCGATATATGGAACTGCAGAAAATCGCTGCATACGAGTGTTCCCATAGTCCTCCAGTGTACGTGTCCGGGATGGCTCAGTTGGTGGAGCATTCGCGGCTTTAGCCAATAGGTCCCTGGTTCGAATCCTGGCCCGGACTTTTATCACCCAAAATAAAAATGGAAAAATTTACATCTGTTATAATTAATTTACCGATTGAATAATCGTGTTTTAAATTTATCTAGTATACTTGTAATTATAATTAAATAACCTCATTGTCAATTAATCTGTTTTAATCTATTTACTTTTTTTATTTGTAACTAAATAGTTGTATAAAACATCATAAATAGATCAAAAACTGTTATTTAAAAAAAAAAACATTTTTGAAGTGTATTTCATACGTTCGTTGTCGATGCAATGATATTGAAGAGTTGTGTAAATTTGTGATTTTAAAAAACATCATTTATATACTGCTTTAACAAGGAAAGTCAATACGATGATAATATTACTCTATTTATAAAGTAACAAACATAATTGCTATGTTAACAATCACAAATCTTTTTTTTTCTGCATTCTTTTTGGTGTTATTATACCGCCATATTATTTAGCTTATGTTGGAGCAGAGTAAGTCATCAGCTTTTTGCAACTAATATTTCTGAAATCGCTTCGATAGTTCGAGAGATAATCCTCAACAAACAAACACATAAACATTACTTTTTTATCATATTGATATAGATGAAATGTTTCAAATCTCATAAAAGCATTAAATTAAGATTGAATCATGCGTAGATAATAGTTACTGATTTCTACTTCATATACTTTCTCGTATTTCATTTTCTTTATACTCACTATTTTCAGAATCGCTTTTAAAGTATTAAACATATTTTAATTTAATAATAAAATTCTACCAAGACTATCAAATATTGATTTGTTTACTCTCCGATTATGAAATTTGGATCTTTCAAAATTGGGATAAATAAACTTTAGCTGGACCGAAAAGAAAGCCTCGTGAGAATCTGAGAAATTATTTTATCGGAACTTCATGAAAATTTTATCGCAGGAAATATTGGTTTAATGAAATTTAAAAGCTAAATTAAATAACGCATGAACAAACTCACTATTATAAAGGTTTAAAGCTTAACCCATTAATGTGTCACGTTATCTTTTCCATAATTTACAAAATGGTTTATGTGTTTACTTTATAGTTTATTTATAGGAACTCATACTTATTTAAACTTTTTTTAATTTGAAACATTATTGCGAAATGTGTTTCTAAATTACATATAATTTAAAATTATATTTAAATTTAAACAAATATGAAAAATTATGCATCAGTTATAGATTATGAAACACTTTTCAGGTATAACATATATTTCAAATTTGCTTTTTCATGTTTTCATGCATTCAATTTAAATTTTCATTAAAGTGAGATATCTAAATAAGCTAAATAGATAATCTAAGCTAATAATCTAAGCTTATACTAAGCTTATAAGGTATCTAAATATTTTTATAAATATTCAGAGCTTGATGCAGTAGCTGTTAAATAATTTTGCAAAAACGTATGAATACAAAATTTGATGCGATTATATTTCTTCAATTCAGTAAGACGTAAATAATAGGACTTCATCTTAAATAAGAAAAATCGAATCGTTAACCATCATGGAATATGATAAAAATGCGTAACTCATTCGAAAACTACCTTTAAGCTATTTTCATTCATATTCGTTAACTCCTACAGATTCTGCTGTGTTACCCTGTATATGATCTACAACATTTATACACACAGCCTAATATGCAAAAATTTAGTTAAACTTAAAAACTCATATAACAACTAAAAAAGGACTCCTCTCAAAAATCTGTTGCGTACAGTATTTTTGGTACAATATAGTATCCAAAATCTTTTGTGAGTCCCTGTGAATACTCTTAGCATTCTGTTATACAAAAATTAACTTGTAATAAATCTCAGCAACATATACCAATTTTATTATACATGAAATAATTTAACATGATTGAAATACGCCGAAAACAATGTTTTCCCATACAGCATTATGCAACGGAATTCTTTTGTGTAGAGCTGTAAATTAATAATAAACATTTTTTGCACAGAATGTATATTTTAGTACACTTCAGTAAATGAATATCAATTTGTTTTATTTGAAAGACTGTAACACCATTAAAATGAACTTGGAACATTTTTTTTTCATTGACCGTAATGTAGTGGAATACTTTTGATTGTCCCTATAATCAAGTATGCATCTAATTTTCATAAAATTTCAAATGACTCGACAAAATTAAGCAATAATTACATAATTTAAATTTCGAACGATTCGGTTGGATAATTTTTGCTCTGTTATATGCGAACAGGCGGGCAGTTTCAATACATTTGGAATAACGTAATCTCATACGTTAATCTCATTAATATGCTCCAAAAACGATTTTTCCCATGTACCATAATGCAATGGAATTCCTTTGAGTGCCCCTGTAAATGAACTAGTAATCCAACATAATTTTTAAGCAATACCAAATATGCTTTGGTAACCCTAAATAAACTTTATCAGTTGCATGAAAATCTGAGTAAATTTACGGGAGTTAGAGCGGTGACAGACAACAAGACAAATCGAATGCATAAATACCTTTCAACTTTTTTTGAAAGAGCTAAAATTGTGTAAGCAGGTGTATTTCCGAAATGTAGTAAAACATTTTAATGTTTTCAGAATTTAATTATAAATTAATTTTAAAGCTGTCTTTCATTAAGCGGATGGAGATGATAAATCTCCAAATATTATTTTCAGTTACTGGCGAGTTACAACAACAATTGGATTAATTATGCACCCGATCACGCTCGATAAAATATATTAACTGGCTCTAAAACTAACTATACAAAAAAATAAATAAATAAATAAATAAATAAGCATGGAAAATGTAAATGAATGATATAATGCATTTAGAAAAACATGCTCTAATTATTCATTATTTAATATTAATTAAATTATTATTATACGCTGAAGAATTATTTAGGAGGTTCAGCATAGATAGCATTAAAAATGGGGGTTTATCTTTCTTTCTTGTTGTCATCTTTTCAGAAAAAAAGAGCACAAATTATGGGAGTTTTTTATATAAATACACTAATTTGTACTTTCTACCAAACGTAATTCCAAGCTGTATTTTTTCTATAATTGAGGCCTACGCGAAATTAATGTAAAGGAAATTATTTGAAATAACATTAATATGAAGTGATACAATTAGGCAATAATTAAATGTTTAAAAAAAATTAGATGCTCGTAAAAAGTGGTTTATTTTTCCTTTGCATTTATACAAACTGAAACAATTAGAACCTGCCGTAACCATCTTTTGTTAGCGTACAAAACATTAGCTGGTATTAAAAAAAAAGTACATCATCACTGAAAACGCTAGAAATAGTCGCCCAAAAATCATAATCCACCTATTTCGATGAAACTCTATATATGAGGCATTCTCGCGTAATTTTGACTTTCAAGTTCCAGAATCTTATATATTAAAAGAATAGCCGAAAAAAGTCAGCATGCTTTTAAATTGGTCTCTACGCATCGATACTTGCGCCGATATCTGAGAGTCTCCTCCTATTGGTTAATCGGAGGAGAGTGTAGTTACTGTCTGTAAAAGCATTTGCAAAGCGCGTTTGTAAATATGGGATAAGATAAGACTGCATTTCGCTGACACTGTTTAATGCAATGCTATAATAATTAATTTTTTTCTTTAGTCATCTTATAATGATCGAAATACATTGGTTTTTTCACTTTACGTAAGTTATTTTATTCCCATCTGTATTCTTTTTTTGCAATGTTATTCCCGGCAATCTTAGGCTTAATTGTAGAGATGTTTCATATGAAATTGAAACATTCAATAGTTAATGATTAAAGTGTTTATTTACGTTCTTGGACGATAAATCATTTTCTATATTGTAATTTTCAAATTTATACTAAGTATGTATTAAAAAAAAAGGGCTGGAAATCACATTGTTTTTTGTTTTGTGTTTTGATGGTGCGATTTTCGACGGATATTTTGACTTCATGGATGTAAACAAATTCGCAAATCACTATTTATTTTTTGCTTCAGTTTCTTATTATACTCATGTCAAAAAACGGTGATTTTTCCCCCTTATAATTTCATTTTTGAGCAAATTCATAACGTTTAGGAAGTATTCACATTACATTGTTTTCACCGAAGAATGGAGAATTGCATATGAAATGAAAATATGCCCAGTTATAAACAGAAACAGCTTTGTAAATCATTAATATTTATTTGATGTTTCACTTTCTTTGTGTTGACTCGAAGTTCCCTTTTTAAAAAAGTGTTCCCGTGACAAAATTTGCTGAGTTTTTTTGGGGAGAAGGAGGAGTGAATATTTTGATGAAATTTGCTATTTTTTTCGATCGCTTGATCTTGATCTCTCAACAATGTTTTTTCAAAAATATGAAGATCATTATAATCAACAAAGAAAAATAAAATTATCAGAAGAGATCCTTCTTTTGCAAAGCTTTCAATCATGATAAAGCAGTCTTTATATACCATATTCATCGCTTGCTGTTTGTTGTTTGCTGTGCAGAATACTAATGGAAATAAAATAACTTACGTAAAGTGAAAAAAACAATGTATTTCGATCATTATAAGATAAATAAAGAAAAGAAATATAATTATCATAGCATTGCATTAAACAGTGATAGCAAAAATGCAGTCTCTCAACAATGTTTTTTCAAAGATATGACGATCATTATAATCAACAAAGAAAAATAATTGTAATCGATGTAATTTACCGTTTTATCGAATTTATCCTTTTTTCGTGATTTTTTTGTGAAATTTTTTTTTTGTTGTTGTTGTTTTTGTTTTTGTTATTTTCTAAAATTTGTCATATTTTCGCTTTTTTTTCTTTGCAAAAATTACCTGTTTTGCAGTCTTTTAATGAAATGTGCCTCTTTTTTTCATCTTTTGACAAAATGTGTTGTTTTCTCACAATCTGTTTACCAATATTTGCGTTTTTTGAAGTACCAAGACAAATTTAAAGTATTTTCACGATCTTTTGACAAAATTCACATCTTTTATGGTATCAGGACAAAATCATTTGTTTTTTCAGGGATTTTCGGTGAAATTTGTCGTTTTTTTTCCCGCTATCTTTCAATGTAATTTACCGTTTTATCGAATTTATCCTTTTTTCGTGATTTTTTTGTGAAATTTGTTTTTTTTTTTTTGTTATTTTCAGAAATTTGTCATATTTTCGCTTTTTTTTCTTTGCAAAAATTACCTGTTTTGCGATCTTTTAATGAAATGTGCCTTTTTTTTCATCTTTTGACAAAATGTGTTGTTTTCTCACAATCTGTTTACCAATATTTGTGTTTTTTGAAGTACCTAGACAAATTTAAAGTATTTTCACGATCTTTTGACGAAATTCACATCTTTATAGTACCAGGACAAAGTTATTTGTTTTCTCAGGGATTTTCAGTGAAATTTGTCATTTTTTCTTGCTATCTTTCGATGTAATTTGCCGTTTTATCGAATTTATGCTTT
Organism: Maratus speculifer; assembly: GCA_964019185.1. Lineage (NCBI taxonomy): Eukaryota > Metazoa > Arthropoda > Arachnida > Araneae > Salticidae > Maratus > Maratus speculifer. The sequence goes on from OZ025298.1 coordinate 90,005,145, forward strand.
TTTGTGATTTTTGTTTGCGAAATTGTTGTTTTTTGTTATTTCTTTTAGAAATTTGTCGTTTTTTTCACTATTTTGAGCTAAATTTACCTTTTTTGCGATTACCTGGATAAATTTTGTGTGCTTTTTGAGATTTTTGGGTGAAATTCACGTCTTTTATGATAACTGGACAAAATTCGTCATCTTGAGGTCTTTCGGTAAAGTTTATCGTTTTTCTCGATTTCTTTTGATGAAATTTGTTGTTTTGTCACGATTTTTCGATGTAATTTGCCATTTTTCGAAGATCTTTTTGCAAAATTTGTTGTTTTTTTGCGAAATTTATCTTTTTTGTGATTATTTGATGAAATTTGCTTTTTTTCAATCCTTTGACGAAATTTGTTGTTTACTCACAATCATTTGTCGAAATTTGTTGTTTACTCACAATCATTTGTCAAAATTTGTTGTTTTCTCACAATGTTTTGAATTTTTTTTCATAATATGTTTACAAATTTGCCATTTTTTAGGGATTTTTTTGTCAAAATTTGACTTTTTTTCGAAATTTTTTCATGAAAATTGCCATTTTTTAGACGTTTTGGCAAAATTTTGATTTTTTGCAATACTTTTGCGAAATTTGTTTTATTTGGGATACCTAGACAATTTTTTTTTGCAGTTTTTTGACAAATTTTTTAGAGATCTTTTGAAGAAATTTGTTGTTTTTTGCAATCTGTTAACGAAATCTGCTGGGTTTTTTTCCACATCTATTTATAAAATTTCTGGGTGGTGTTTTTTTTTTGGGGGGGGGGTATTTTGACGAAATTTGCTATTTTTGTGATTATTTGCCAAAATTTGCATTTTTTATGGTACCTAGACAAACTTTGGTACATAGCAAATGATTTCTAGCATTTTTTTAACAGTGTTTTTTTTTTGTACTTTTTTTTTCTTTGATTCTTTCATATTGTTCCGTCAAGTTTTGACGGGTTTCACCTAGACAGAATAAATATTATCATTAATTTTTTTAATATGTGAAATTTACATGTATTTTTGATTTATGAAAAGGTAATAGAAAAGTAGTTGAAAATGCAAATGTTTATTTGTTGAATGGGGTGGGTAATGTAACAACAAATTAACCACTGAGAGGATCATTGTTATTGTTGTTGTTAAATGGCAAACTATAAATTCAGTCTTATTTTGCTGCGAAGTAAGTGAAGTATGCATATTTTGTATGAAATGAGTAATGACAGTAATTTATGATTTATTCATGTCATGTACAATTTATTGGTGTTGTATTTGTAAAAGGAAAATTATCAAATGAGAGAGATTCTAATTCTAGGACAGCATGTATGAATGTAACTCGGCCAATTGCGGGTCATTTGCCTGGATGTAAAATGCAGGTTTTTCTTTTATTTATTGAAATTTTTGCTGAAGATTAGTCGTTAAAAAATCCTTTAATAGCTGGAAAATACCTTTTTCTTTCTTCGGTGCCGTCAAGTTTTGACGGGTTCCATCTAGTAATTTTTATTTTAGTACATATTCTTGGGGATTTTATATTTGTAAATATTTGGTTTTACCCGTAAGGCATGGTGACGTCACTGCGACGGCGTTGTGAAGTCACATTGTGACTTATGTGACCATCGATCGTCGATGTGAAGTCCCAATGGCTGAAATGTGAAATCGTTATGGCCGTTTTAGAGCTCTTTTGTGACCACTTCACAAAGTGGTCACAATGTAACAAATTTGTGAAGAATGTGTCATTTGTGACTACTTTGACATTAACATTGTGACGGAACTGTGACAAAAGCGACGCTATTTAAATTGCCAGAAACATGTTTTTTAAAGTAAATAACATGTTTTGAAGAATTTTTGTAATTTTCTAAGGATTTTTAAAAAAGTCACATCTCAGTCACAATGTGACGTCATTTAGTGGTGGCATTTTGGTCACAGATGTGATGTGACCAAAGTGACTCTCAGTGACGTCATTGTGACTATGCATGCTATGAGCGTATATTGAAAAACATTGTGTTGCATGGTTATATAACAATATTTACGAGATAAATAAGTTTTCATTGATTACTGGTCCAAATATACCATGACCTTCCTTATCGAACCGAGTAACTGGCGTTGATTGCCCCTGTAATTAAACTATGCAACCGATTTTCATGAAATTGAAATGAATCGACAAAGTTATGCAACAATAGTATATTTTAAACTTCAAACGATTCAACTTGGTAGTTTTTGCTCTGTTATATACGGATAAACGGACGGACGGTTTGAATGACGACTATAGGTGCTACGTATTTACATAATAACGAACGCATTTTAAAAAAAATTATCCTTTAAGAAAAGAATACTGAAAAATTAAGTTTAAATATTAATTTCCTGAGGAGATATTTTAAGTATAAGAATGCATAAATCGCCGATAGACTTAACATAACAAAGTGTTATTCGGAATCTGAATGACCAGCAACTTAAGACAAAGTTGTATCAAAATTTTGCACTAACAATACTACATTCTTATTATAGAAAAAAAAAGTTAGAACGGTAAAATATGAAAGGGACAGTAAAAAAAATTAAACACGCAACAGTTGAATTTAGTTTTATTTAAATAGTTTAACTTAAAACGTTAGTTAAATAAAATAAAAAAAATCGTCGCTGCTGAAATTTTTTAATTACTTTTGAATCATTAAGGCATTCTTCTGTAACTTTTAAATATTATTAAGTTTAATTTCTCCAGATTTTCATTCTTGAAAATTTGAATTTTGTGAGAATGCCTCATATGTGGAAGAAGGCCAGGCTCGCCTCTGTGAACTCCTATAGGCAAGACGACATGTGTGTTAATATATTGAGCTTAGGAAAAAGTTTAAAATAACACTAACAATCGTCTTTTAGAATAAATCCTATTGAATACAGTAAAGCTGATTTATATCAACTTTTCTGACACAAACATATCCGTGACATTTTTGGCAATTCGTTTGATAGACGTCTGTTTCTCAAACGCCGTAAAGTCACGATTCTGTGGAATCATTACCGTCTAAAAATATTCAGCATTTCCAAAAGAACAAAACTGAATCAAAATGTACGGTATGTTAAAAGATAAATATTTTTTTCATTTTCATTGAGAATTTTAGAATAAAATGGGAGGTCACAAACAAAATAAAATTGCAAAGAAGATGGGGAGATAAACATTAGTTTTGAACCCCTCTTCATGCAGTTGTGTCCTGTTTCTTCTAAGATGTGTTCACTGTTTTAATTATAATTTAGGATTTATGGTGTTTCCGATTGATTTTAATTTGAAGTTTGTTGAAAAGGGATATACAGGAACAAAAACATAGATTTAATTAAAACATTTTAATGTATCTCAATTATAGGTTGTTTTGTTTATTTGTTTGTAGGGGATTTTTTTGTTGTAGTTCTTGCCTGCTTGTTTGTTTATTTTAATGGAATCCACATAACACTGTAGTAGGTTTTACATATGTATCTTTAATGTATCAAAAATAATAATGTGGGAAATTTCGCAACAATGTATGATATGTTAAACGATCATATTTTTCCCTATTGATTGTGAATGTCAGAATAAAACGTGAGACCATAAACAAAACAAAACTAGCAAAAACCATGTTTTGTTCGAATTCGCGGAGCATTATTTTATGATAGATATTTGAAAATAACAATACTTTTTATATTAATTTTGCATCTTTATTAAGCGGAAAACGTTAATTTTTGTTTTGGCGCATTTTAATTTTAGAATTGAAAAATTAGCTAAGTGACTTTGAATTTCCTCGGAATTTTTCATGTATGATATAAGACTGAATAAAAAATTATTTTCAAAGCAAAATTTTACAAAATATTTTTCATTTTTCAACTAAAAGCTCTTATAAAGATGCTTTTACATTTCTCAATATCCTCCGGTGTTTTCTCAAATGGTTTGAAATGGATATTTTTCCAATCTTTGTAATCACTTTAAATAATCTTTAATTAATCTTGAAATAATATATTCGAAGAGAGCTTGAAGAAAATTACTTCTTCAAAATTCTATTTTCTGGCAAAATAATTGAAGTCTGCTCTCGTTAATACTAAAAATTAACTGTAACTCTTTTCATTCTAATTTCTTCTTTTTTCTGCATGTTACAATATGAGAATTTTTGTTATTGTAGAATCACTCGGACATCAGAAGTAAATTTTCTATTGATTTTTCTATTGAATTTTCTATTGATTTCTATTGCGTATATGATTTTGCGGAGTGATGAAAATATTTATCATTTATTTATTTAATCATGATTCTATCCATAATCAGTAACTCCATGATTTATTTTTTCTTCTGAAAACATACGTGTTTCATTTTTTATTTATTTGCAAAAATTCGTCCCTAATGGTAAAACATGTAAAATAAATTAGTTAATTGATAATTTTTTTAATTATTCTGTAATATATAAGTATATATATATCCATTTTTATTTCTAATTCTGACAACTCCTCTGTATGATATAATTTGGTATTAACAAATTTTTACAGTTATTGATGTTGATTTGTCGTATTATCTAATGGTTCTATATATATATATATATATATATATATATATATATATATATATAGTGCAAATCTACTGATCATAATTTATTTTTGTGTTTAATTTCAAGTCAAAATATTAAATATTTTTTTTATATACGACAAATTGTAATTTGTGTGGCCTAGTAGAGGATTCACCTCGCTCAAAGAATTATAAAGAATGTGGCTAGATAAACATTAATTTTGACCACCATCTCCGTGCGGTCGCGCCATTTTTTTTTTCTTAAATGTGTTGATTGTTTTAATATAATTTAGGATCAAGGATGTCGTGAAAGCATACGGGAGTATACGCCTGTGCACCTTCTTGATTTGTAAAAAATGCTCCGTATATCCTCTGTTGCATAAATAAATCATTAGCGTATATCCTATCTATGAGCGTTCATAATGACAGCGTATACCCTCTGCTTTTACCATATACTCTCTGCTCCTTTTTACGACTACATCCAAGGTTGGGACGGTTTTAACCATGGTTCAAACCACAGTGTAAACCAACTATTTTTTTTCTCAAAAAAACTAATTGTTTTTTTTTAGAAGAAATTTGATGACATTTTCTCTTTTTTCTTTATAATTTACGTGTTTCAGAATATTGGATATAAATAATTTCTATTTTTAACACTTTATTTCAGCAATAAGCATTAGATATAGTGGGTTTAAGTCACTTTTTATGTATAGGATAAAAATCAGTATGCATTGGTAAAGGTATCTGTTGCTCTAAAGGAAAAGCTATAAACATGTGAATTGATCAAAGATAAAATAGATTAAAAGTATTCAATATTTAGTATATAAAATATTTTATTTTTAAAAAAATGCAGATTATTTAATGCAATTAATAACATAACACGATGTTATTTAAGATTTTGCTCTAGCTCTAAAAGAAAATTTTCTTGATTGGGAAGATTATCTTGAAGAATTAAAATCAAAATGTTAAGTTGAATAAGTGAGTATTCAAAGATTAGGTGCTGGTTATAACATTACATTGATAATAACCTTCTTATTATTTTTTCTGTCATTTGCTGAATCTAATGACCAAAAATATTGACTTCGAATTGTCACTCATGAAACAAAATCCCATGAAGTATTTGAAATTTATTATTTGAATAACTGTGGAAAGGAATGTTATATTTATTAAACTACATCCAAATCAATGTTTCTTATTAGTAATCAAAATATTGTTATGGATATTTTCAGATTGTCAATGTTTCAGTGTGTAGAATAACTTATTCTTTGAACATAAGACTATTTGCTAATATTGTTCTAGTTAAAATATATGATTTTTTTTTTCAATTTTCTAAATAAATTCACTGTAATTATTTAACTTAAATTATTTTAAAATGAAGTTACACTACTTATAATCCAAAAATATCTATTTTATCAATAAATATGTATGTATATGTAATAAGAAAGTATGCTTAAAAAAATCGGGGTTTTTTGGGGGGAGGGGCTGAAAAAAACCTGGTTTTTTGCCAATCCTGCTAACAACACTGTTTAGGGCACATATTCATAATCTTGCTGATTGATTTTTATTTGATGTTTGCTTAAAAGTGTTACGCATGAGCAGAAACATAGGTTTATCTAGAACATTTTAATGTACCTCAATTATAGACTATTTGTTTTGTTTGTTTATGGCCAATTTTTTAGTTTGTTTTTTGTTGTTGTTCTTGCCTGTTTATTTGTTTGTTTGTTTTCGTGAAATCCTCACATCACTATGGTAGGTTTTACATACGTATCTACAATGTATCAAAATTAATCATGTGTGAAATTTTGCGAAAATGTATGATATGTTAAAAGATAATATTTTTCTTTATTCATTGTGAATGTCAGAATAAAACATGAGACCATAAACAAAATAAAATCATAAAGAAAATGGGTAGATAAACATTAATTTTGATCCCCTCCCTGTGCGGTTTTGTCAGTTTTTCTAAATGTATTAATTGTTTTAGTATAAGTTAGGATATATATTAATTTTCTCTCCGATTGATTCTTATTTGAAGGTTGTCAATAAAGTGATACACAAGAGTTGAAACATAGATTTATTTAGAAAACTTTAATATATCCCAATTACAGATTATTTATTTAGTTTTGTTTGTTTATTTAGTGGGAGTTTTTGGCTGTTGTTGCTTGTTTGTTTGTTTGTTTATTTTAATGAAATCCTCATAACACTATACTAAGTTTTACATATGTATCTACCAGTTAATGAAAAACAATTTTCGAAGTTTTTCGGTAAGAGAAGTTCATTTATGACATTTAGAATGCGAGCAGACGGACAGACAGATTAATGAACCGACATCAAACGCTTTCAAATATGTTTCAAAGCGTAAATAAGTAATTATAAAACTAAAAATAGTTTTTAAAAAACACTCTTTTATAAGCTTCTTTTCTATTATATATCTTGATAATAACATAAATAAAATTCCTATTTATTTTTTAAAAAATTTCAGTTAGAGAACTAATTCCGCGTAACCTCCAAATTTGAAAATTTAAAGTTTTTTATGCTTGTTAAAAATGCGATCTAGTATATTTATTTAAATTATTATTAATTTTTGCTCTGTTTCTTCTTTAAGATATGGAAACTAATAATGAAAACTACAAATTAAAATTACCTTTTTAGTATCTCTGATTTGTCAAAGTAGAATTGTTTAATTAAGCATCATAATTTAATTAATTTGAAACCATTAATTCTTTAAAGCGCGCTTTTAAAATCAGCTATTAACCTCTTTATTTTTTATTTATGTTTTCTACTATACTGTTAAAAATTTTTCATTGTTACTGCTAAAGCTTTTTCTTTGAAATTACACAGAGTCTTCGGATAATCCTTTATCTTATGTCTCATGTAAAGCTATCAAGACTAGAAAAACTGAGATTCTATTAAGGGTGTTCTTAAATAAAAAAGGGCAAATTTGTGACACATGCTTTCATTTATTTTTATTCGGAAACGCATGAAAATAGCAGGTGCTGTTATTCAGAAACTGTCTAATTGCACTCAATTTTTTTAACACAATAGATCTTTCATCACAAGCCTCAAAATTGACGTTTTTGAGCACATTTCCCGGCGAAAGCAGAAAACCCGGTTGAAAAACGGGTGATCACGTGATCGAAATAGCTTAGAACTTGATAGTTAATTTACTTATCATAAAATGGGAAACTAAGTTCGATTCAAAATCGCTTCCATAGTCAGGCATTCCAATTTTATATCTACCTGTTGAACAACTAACTTGTAAATGTGTCAAAACGTTTCGGGTTTGTTGAGCGGAGCAGTTCAGAACACTCTTAAATAACAAAGAAATTTAGAATTCACTCTTTAATTAACATTGTTAAAGTTACACGAGACTGTAAATGATAATAATTTAATTTAGTTTTTAAAATTAATAAATCATTCAACCTTCAGAGAGTTGCAAATAATTTGAAATTTCCGAGTAAATTTGAACTGCTGTATCATTAATCTTTAAGAAGTCTTACCTAGTGGTGCAATTTAGCAACATATCACATTTAATTTTTTTCTCAGTCCCTCAGTCTCTTCTTTATACTAAGGAGACATATCATCCAAAAAGAGAAATGATTTTCTCTAGTCTGGACAAGAAGTATTTCTTAATTTGCATAAACTTTAAGGTAAAATTATCTTTAAATAAAATATTCCGTTTTAATCAATTTCTCAAACACTTTTTACTCATAATTATTGCAATCTTAACTAGTAATTTACAGGACCTAAATCATTTTTCTGTTTTGGAGGATTAAAACTAATAAATTAATTCGAAACATCACAAATTACTGCCTTACATTTGAGTCAGAAAGATAGAAATGAAATTTATGCTTTAATTTATTCCTATTTAAATCAACAAAGAAACTGAACTCCTAAAATTATCGCACTTTTTGATTTATTTTTAGTTTCAATCTCGAGGTTTCTAAAACTACATCGGAGTTAAATTACGCAACGGTAAACATTAAAAATGTTTCTAGAAGATCAAAAAGGAGAAAATAAAAAGATAATGTAGAATCGCTTGAAATAAAGTTTTTGAAAATTTAAATAAATCATCAGTAAGGAAATTTGACACAGACGATAAATAAAGCAAATAAGTTTAGAAAACTTTATACTATGGCAGCTATTTTCTCTAAATAGACTCCACAATTTAAAAAAAATAGACACATGATTTTAAATAGGTACGCCATTCTAAAATATAGTTTGATAAATTTTAATAAATGACGATAAAGTTACATAGTTTACTTCTTAAGTACAATTATGTAATGCATGGTTCGTACGGGTACCGTTATTTACCAGGAGATATACCAGTACTTTTTTATAGAAAAATAAATTTAATTCAAACACGCGAAAATTCGCTTTATTTGATCGGATAATTTCAATAAGAAAAATGCCGGTACCTGATAAGAAAATTCCAGGAATTGTACGTACCCTGATAATACATATGTATAAACTTATATGTAGTAGAAAAATCCACGCGTGGAAAACTAAATAACGTAATACGTGTACTTACCTCTTCAAATCACGTCTCTTACAGAACTCTGCAGAAAAAACTTTTTGCAGTCTCTAATCACGTAAAATAAAGGAATGTCGTTTAGTGCTGTTACTATCGTAATAAACATTAAATATTTACTATCTTCGTTACATACTCTCCCCCTAGTTCCTTAGACGTCTTGGCAAAGGACCAGCAACATTTTTCTTCGGCTTATTATGTTCCCAGAGTAGAGTAACTGGTTGGTCAGAAACCTTGTCACAAAGTTTTAGGGCCGTAATATGGTACGTTCCTAAGTGAAATCCAGGTGCTTGTGAACAGACAAAAACTTCATAAAAAGTAGGTGAGCACTATCCAGAGTTCGTCATATCGGGTACTGAATTCAGAGAATCTTTTTTACCAACCTTGATAACGGGACGGAGTTCTACGCAAACATAATCGCCACCATTTATTAAATATGTTAATAGTCCAAGAGCCGTCAACTCAAAACCCTAAGTCATCGAGCACAAAAAAAAATCCTTTATTTTATGGAAGAGTAGCAATAGAGGAATCTAATGATCCATGTCGGCTGTAAGCGAAGTGGTGCATAAGCCTAAAAATGATGCCACTAGTAGTTTACTCGTAGCTTTAACATTTTGTTTGCCGTACAATCAAAAGTATGAAAACATAGAAAACTGGGTGCAAGAAAAAACAATGCTAAGTCTACGAGTGAACCACTAGTGGATCAATTTTTGACTTATGCACCACTTCGCTTCCGGCCGACATGGATCATTAGATTCCTCTATTGCTACTCTTCCATAAAATAAAGGATTTTTTCTTTACTTGATGACTTGGGATTTTGTGCGGTCGGTGGGGTGTCGGTCTGAGGGAGACAAGCAAGACACTCGAAAACAGATGTAGACGTCTTTAAGCTCAGAGTGGAAAATTTCTAAGATCCATAAAATCCGTGCAGCTTCCCCTATTTTATCTCGTACGAAAATAACTAAGGAACTCAACTCATTGTTTGGAAGAAAGAAAAATCAAGCGTTGAGCTTAGATTATGAAGCACTTACCAACACTTCCTGAGATCTTTAACAAAACTTCGTTATTTAGGAAAATAAGGCTACTGTTCGTAGCCAAATAATAATTCAAATACTTTTGAACAGCCCTGTATTTTATCTGTCGATTGATATATAAATTATATAATGGGAAAATTTAGTTTAGCGAGAAAATGGTTAGCAGGTTGGAATTTCTCTTTCAGCAATTTATACTAATAGATAGAAACATACTCGAATACTTTTGTTTAGCCTTGTAGTTTACCAAGTAACTTCATTACAAGCCATAAATTTATTTTAAACTAAAACACTCTTACAACTACTGAAATCACATTCTTAGAAATTATCATTCATAGGTGTCCATGTATCCAGTTCTCTGCGCGTATACCATTTTATCTATATTCCACAAACATTTTTTAGTAAACTGAATGCAGTGCAGCATAAAAATGCATAACTGATTTAAATATCACCTTTAAGTAATTAATGTTTATATTCAGTATCGTTTGCCAGCTTTTTTGTGTAGTCCTGTATATCGACCCTGCATATCATATAATATGCAGAGATTTCGTGAAACTTAAAAGCTCAAATCATCATTAAAATGTATTTCATCCATCCATCAGCCATCATTGGTTGAATATACAGTACTTCGGAAAGGATATATTATTTGAAATTTTTTGTGTGTCCCTGTAAATATTATGCACTTCATATTAAATCGTATGATTAAATCGATTAACTTATGCTAAGCTTCAGCGATATATGATATCAATTTTTTTATATATGAAATAATTTAATACATTTAAAATATGTTGCACATAATTTCTCTCTTTATCATTATGTAATGGAATACTTTTGTGTGGGCCTATAAATGAATAATAAATGTTTTTTCACCGCATGATTTACAGAATGCATATTGTAGTGCACTTTTTAAATGCATTTAAATTTTAATATGTTTGACAGGGTGTAACAGCTTTAAAAATTCGTTTGAAACGATTTTTCCCCATAGGCCGTAATGTAACGCTAAACTCTTGACTCTTCCGGTAAATAAACTAATCGTACTAGAAACTTCATTTTCAATAATGTTCAATCTAGGGTAAACGTTAATAGTTCCAAAAATTTCAGGGCAATCTGAGTATATTTATGGCAGTTAGCGCCAATGGCGGATCTAAGGGGGGTTGCCCGCACGGAAAAGTTGTTGGTCCTAAACTCGAGACCGGCGCGACCCGACCTGGGTCGCGCCCACTTTATTATACTAGGACTGGGTCAGGTCTTAACACTTTCAGAACCGGGTTGGGTCGGGTCTTATTTTTTTCTTCAGAGCTCAATCAACCCACACTGTTTTTTCCAGGTCGGGTCTGGCGTAGACTTCCTTCCTACTAGAGGTATACACGGGCCAAAATTTTCAAGCCCAGGCTCCGTCCGGTATAAAAACTAAACGCTCGATCTGCAATCAACACAGCCCGTAAGCTGTGGCAGTACTAAGGGGCGGGGAAAGGGGGCGAAGTTCCCCCCTTTGGGTAATAAAGGGTTTACAAAGTGACTTTATGCATCCTCACGAGAAATAACTTGGGGCGAAGCTCGAGCCCGTCACGGCCTAATACGGGTCGTGCCACGAGGTGTAAGTCCATGAGACTCTCCTTTTGAATCGGGTCGTGTCCTGATCTTGCTTTTTTTTTTAGAGTCGGGTGGGGACAGGCTTCTTTTCCTTCCAGACCGAGCCTGGTCACGATTTCATTTTTCCTAGAAGCAATGGCGGATCTAGGGGGGGGGGGGTTGATGGGGCGATCGCCCCCCTCTTGGGACATGAAGGTTTTCAAACCAACATGAATTGATCTTCATGGAATAGGACTTAGACTGAAACTCAAGCTCAGCGCGGCTCGGTCCGGATCGGGCCACGCCTATTCATGAATCAGGCAATGGCGGATCTAAGGTTGGGGAGGAGGGAGAGATGGCGAAATGGCGAAGGGGTGATCGCCCACCCTATGTTTAGGCTGGTTCAAGTCTTCTGACTTTTAGAGCCGAGCCGTGTCCTGATCTTTATTTTTCTGCCGATTTGGGTCGAGTCAGACTTGTTTTTCTTCCATGTCGGGTCCGGCCTGGAGTCATTATTCCTAAATGTAAGTATTAGAGATGAGACGGTGCTCGGTCTCGGACTCATTTTTTCTGAATCCTATAAATTTTATTTATCAATGAATAGAAAACATTAAAAGAACCCCCCCCCCCCCTTAAACATTACTTATTCCTTTTCAAATCACTATATTGAACATGGATTAGAATAAAAGGAAAGCAGAAATTATGTGTGTGCAGGCCCGTAGCCAGGATTTTCTTTCGGGAGGGGCTCAATTTTGGAATTTTTTCTATTCTTACAAAAATAATTTGAATAATAATCAGTAAAAATTTTAAAAATTATCCAGGCTTATCCTAATGTGTATTCCTATATAAGATACTTGTTAACTATGTCAAATATTATTTCATATTCAATTTTTTCAATTTCTGTTGCAATTTTTAATTTTTAAGAGCACTTCCAGTTTCCAAACCAGTTCAAAAACCGGAGAGTTTTTAGGGAAAAATTTCTGCGAAACTTAAAAAGCACATAATAGTGTTTGAGATGAGCCTCAAGTATCCTATGAAAAAAACGTAAAATATTGAAATGCAAACAAGTAATGTATATTGGTTTGAAGCACAGGATGAATGTTAACGTGCGAGAATCTGACATTACGAGTGCAAAGTTTTGAAACTATTGATCCATAAATGAAATAAAGTACATGCATTACTTTTTTTGAAATAAAAATTAATTGCTACAATCAAATTTAATCATAAAAATTATGTTTGTATTTCACATTCTCTGATTATAATAATTATAAATAATACTCTTGGTACAATAAATTTACTAGCAGTGGTGAATTCAGACGCTTTTCTCCAGGAGGGATTTTGGGGGTTCCGGGGGAACATTACAGTGTTCTGGGGGGGGGATTGTACTTTTTGACCATTGAAAACACAAAATCACAAATTTTTCCGGGGGGAGGACATCTCATTGCTACGGGAGAAGGTGAATTTCCCTCCCCCCCCCCCTCGGGCCACCACCTGAATTCAACACCATTTACTAGTACAACAGAAGCAATCATCATAATTTCGTCTTAGCCATGATGCTGATTGACTTATCAATATCTTCTGTAATTTCCCAATGAACGGAAATCATTGAAAAGCTACTTAGCCTGTCATCAACCATAACACTTTGAGTCAAAGATTTAATTATTTTCTTACCCGAAAAATATCTTCCAGCACTGACTGTTGTTACCCGGCTTTCAACCAAAACTGTCAACATATGTTTGATTTTATCGTAATACGTCACATTACAGTACTAAAACTTTTAAAACCTTTGTGTTGGTGTCAACATTAACAATTTGTTTGTACCCTAATTCATATTCAGCTTTAACTGGCTACATTGACACTTCACCCAGAAACTATTGCATCGGATTCTATAATTTGCTTGTTTTTTCCAGTGAAGCGCATCTTACAAGATGTAATTGGGAATCTCTTAGAATGTCTTCATTCGAAATGAATTCATCATTTAAATTTTGAATAAGACTTTCTACATGGGGAAATAAGACCGTGGTATTGTAATACTTGCCAGTGGATGTAATTTGAGAGTTTGTACCTGTTGTCTGTCAAAATGTTAGTCTTGGGATCTTTATTTCAGTTTGGAAGATGTCTTCCTGAAGTTTTGAGGCACAATAAAATCTCACAAAATCTTTCTACTTCATTTTTCTGCATACTTATGTAAAACAATTAGGCACTTTAGCATCGGTTACAAGCAATATTATATCACAACTTTTTTTTTTTTTTTTTTTTTTTTTTTTTTTTTTTTTTAAAGAAATTACTATGGATTGTCAGACAGAAAACCTTCTGACAAACAGACAAGCTTATGAGAAGATGATTCTTCTCCCTGACTGCAAAAAAAGCTCCAGCTGTTGAAGAAATCTTCCATATGTTTTTCGAAATATTTTGTGAGCTAACACAAATGTATTTAAGTAGCTCAACAAAAGTCAATATGCTTTCATGCCTCTCGATAAAACTCGTATCACAAATGCGGAGAAGTCATTTTCTTTTGTTTTCTAGGATATATGATGCAATTACTTCTTGAAGCACTAAATTTGCCTTCAGGTGATTTTTAAAAACTCTAGTCGATGCTTTAACAAGTCCATGATATTTTCGAATGACGGGAATCAGCATGCTATTGGACAAGGCAAAATTTAACCAATGGCCTTCACAGAGGACGTGTCTAATTTTTAGATACTCTGAAGAATTCTAGAATTAATCCTGCTAACATGACCAAACTTATTGGCTACTTTGTCATACGCCTATGCGACGCATTTATACATGCCAAGACATAGATCATCATAGTGTTGTAATATTACTTTTCTTGAATTTTTGGAAAAGACATTTATTGAAATAAAACGTTAAAAAAAATCCGAATTTTTGGTCTTGTGAATTTTTTAATAGTTCACATATCTAACACAAATGGCAAGCTGTTCTGCGCTTGAAATGTGCACAGTTTTATCATCAATTAAGCTAAAACAGATCGCAATATTCATTTTGATAATTAAAACTTCGGTAACTGTATCCCAAAATATTTCAATGATGTCATCTTAAGTTTCTGGGTTAACATCCTAGGTTTCTGGTTAAGTTTCTTTTTCAGCTTTTTAAGGCTATTTTATTTATAATACCTCGTTTCAATTCATTCGCTCCAGACTTTGCTCAAAACTTAAAAGAACTTTTAGCTAACAGTTTTTTTATACCATTTTCTCTAAGTTAGAGGATCGTCATCGTGTTCAGTGGCTATTTTGTTCTGTACAAAATAAGATTGTTTCAAGTATTAGTCCAAGAGCTACTCTAATATCTTCTTTTTATGGAGCTCTTTTAAAACTCAACAATGAAATAATTCTATTTCTATTTTTCTGAAGAAATCTAAAGTTTGCTTGTTAAAATAACATACGGTTTGTGATAATCTAATTGTACATGCTTTGAGAAAAACATTTAGCGTTTTTCCGATGACTGAGATATGTAGAAAAAAGTCTTCATTTTCCTCACCTTTCTTACGCCGTATGCGTATTATAAGTAATTTTTCTTAGTCAAATTAATGATAAGAAATTACACTGATCGAATTTTACTCCGCATAAAGAAAGTAAAAAATTACTTTTCAGGAAGAATTTATATTTTTAGTGGTACTTACTTATTAAAAAAACAATATATCCAAATAACTGATATAATGGAGGATTACCATAACTGTAATTCAATAAATGAATATTTTTACAGTTAAAAATGCAATTGATTTTAATGTAATGGAAGGTAAAAACAAACAAAACTTATTTTTTATCATACAGATAATTTTGTATTTTCAAAATTTCGGGAGGGGCTTCAGCCCCCTTAGCCCCCTCCCTGGCTACGTGCCTGTGTGTGTGTATGTTTTTTTCTAATTCTAGCATTAGAATGCTTTTTTTATAAGTAAATTATTAGTCATTTCTACAAACCTATTTTAGCCATTTCCGACGACGTTCTGGCGCCAACGAAAAGGCGCGAATAATGAATTTGTCTTTAGTTTGATTTTTGTCTGTAGCAGAGGTTGCAATAGGGTTGTTTATTATTATTTAGACGTTGAATGGGAAGAGGATATTTTCTTCAAATTTAGTTTGCGGTGGGCGCATAATTCAGATTTCTATTGTACTCAGCGTACACAGGTCTTAATCGTTTTTAATGTGGAAATAATTTAAGTGATTGTTTTTTTTTTGTTTTTTTTTTTTTTGTTTTTTTTTTGTGAATTCTGCTGATGCTGAAGTTGTTCTGCACAATTTACGAAGTCACTTTTGGTCGTAAGTAAATTTAATTTCCATATTATTCCGATAGAAAGCAATTGAGCAGTGTTTCCTCTATTCCTATAAAATCATCGGAATTTAAAATTTTTAATTTAATGTTATTGTCTGGGTCACGCCTATCACAAAAGATTGTTATGAGGTATGAAATGGTTATAGTTAAAAATGTACACTTTTTATAGAAAATTGATAAATGTTGTTTGATTCTACAAATAACCGCCAGTAATTTCTACAGGTTCCATGCATTTATTCATGAACCACACTTCATTAACATGTCCATAATATTTTTTTATTAAAGGAAACAAAATATAAGAATTTTTTTTATGTATAAAAGTACATTTTTATTTTATACCAAACTTTTCTTTTGATAGTATTAAATTTAAAATTTCGTTTAAGAGTAACATTTCTATGTAAAATGTACTTTAAAAATCATATTTTTTTTGGAACATTTAAAAAATATTATTATACATTTTTTTCTTATACTGTATACTTTTGTTATTGGGCTTGGGCTCTGATGAAGCAAAATGTTTCGGGTTCGAGCGGGCTCGGATTTCAAATCGTCGAGATCGGGTGGGACCTAATTCTGAAAAAAGAGCCCGAACTCATGTCTTGTCTGTACTGATCAAAATTTTCATGTCGGGGCTCGGCCCTGAGTAAAAAATAAACGTTTTTTCCGTGTTCGACCCAGCCTATATGATAAGCATTATTGGCCCGACCGCGATTCGTGCAAACAGTGTTAATTAAGACAGTTTTCTCCGGGAGGGACTTCTGTGACTCTAGGGGGAATACAGTAGAGTCCCGGGCGAAAATTACACTTTTTTACCACTGAAAACACAAAATTTCCGGGGGGGGGGAGATTTTTGATAGCTCAGCGGGGGGGGGGGGGGGGGACACTGCGTGCAATTCTTCAATTCGAGCCCAATTTGGGCTAGCATCTTACTTAATTGTTATTCATAAAAAATATATTTATGTTGTACATTTGTTTAGTGAAATCTTAAGAAATACATTTTAAAAAATTTATTTTAGCTCGTAATGTAGAGCTTAACTATTATGATTTATATTATAAGTTGAAGTTAACCCGACCCGCAGCAAAAAAGAAGTCAACCGGACCCAAACACAACCCACAGCAAAAAAATATTAAGTTAACCCGACCAGCAGCAAAGGAAAAAAAAAAAAAAAAAAAAAAAAAACAGAAGTCAATTTAACTTGTAGCAAAATATAGTAGTCAACCTGTCTCAAACAAGTAGCAAAAAAGTAGAAGTTAACCTGACCCACTGCTAAAAGTAGAAGACAAATAGACATAAATGCGAACCACAGAAAAAACATTACCGTTACAGCGCGGTGCGAAAGGGTGGAGGCGAAGGGGGCGGCCGCCTCGGGTCCGGAAATTTAAAGAACGTCAAATTTATACTATCAACGTCATTGTTGGCCTGTCACAAGAAAAGTCGTTTTTTTTTTGGAGGGGGTTGGGTAAACTGAAACTTTGCCCCGGCGCAGTTTTCTGTTCGCATGTCCCTGATTAGTTAACACAACCAGCAGCAAAAAATAGAGGTCAACCGGGCACAAAACCGACCCGCAGAAAATGTAGAAGTTAACCGGACCCAAACCCGACCCGAAGTGAAAATATTAGCCCCGACCCACGCATAAGATTCGAGTCTCCCAATTTTTGAAATCGCCCCCCCCCCCTTGAGTACTGTCCAGATTCGCCATTGGTTAGCGCGCGGACAGACAGTCAGACAAACAGAAATCATAAATACTTTTCAACTTTGTTAGAAAGTGTTAAAAAAGAAAAAAAACATTGGGATGAAAACTTATCAAAAGGGACCTTTTTTATAAAAAATATGATTTCCATGAAACAGGAAGAAGTGTTGACGAGTACAATGAAACCGATGCTATTCTACGAAAAGAACTCGATGAATTAATTGTTTATTTCTTTTTTTAAGAAATCTTTGATGTTATATTACATTCTATATCTTTTTTAAAATAACAAATTTATCATAATCATAATTTCTTTGCCCTTTAATTTTATTGTTTAAAAGTTTACTTTTTTAATAAAATGCAATGCTAAATAAAATTTCAATTGCATTTCTTTGTTGTTGTTAAAATTACTTTTAAGCCTAAAATGTTATTAATCAATGACGATAAATAGAAACTGTCGATTAATTTCAGCAAACTTGTTTATGATGTATTATTGAAGTAAATTTGCGTCAAAACTGGTATACTTAGTTTGGCAACAAAACTCATCTCATCTGAAACTTTTTTCCTTTTCATTGAAGTAGATTTTCCATTTTAACAAAGTGGTATCATAGCGCAACTAATTATAAATATAAAAAAAGGAGGTATACTCCGGGTCGTACCCGCATAGCATGCATGGTCACAGTGACATCACAATGACGTCACTGTGAAACACTTTGGTCACATCACATCTGTGACCAAAATGCCACCACTCAGTGACGTCACATTGTGACTGAGATATGACTTTTTAAAAAATATTTAGAAAATTACAAAATTTTCTTCTAAACATATTATTTACTTTAAAAAACATGTTTCTGGCAATCTACTTCACATCGACGTCACGTGACGTCACATCGACGATCGATGGTCACAAAGTCACAATGTGACTTCACAACGACGTTGCAGTGACGTCACCATGCCTTACGGGTAGTTTACAATTAGATTTTGTGATTTCTCAAACTTTCATTTCTTGAATAAGGCAAATTTTGAAATTCACGTCCTAATTATAAACTCTCACAAATTCAATTTCGTTTGAATAGAAAAATTATTTTTTTATTTCTTTCTTAACGAATAAAACAAACAAAAACAGTTTCTAAATGTGATTTATATTGGGAAAATTATAACATTATGACTCCAAAAATGAGTGTAAGTGGATTATCAGATGTAATTACTTATCTCATTCTATGTGGACATAAACTTCATTTAGGGGAGACTATGGAGGATTCACCATAAGGCAGGCTTCACCCATCCATTAGTTTATATATTTAAAATAATTTTATAGTTTTATCGACAGGTGTCAATCAAAGCTATTTGAATGCTCAAACATGAGTTTGATTTCATGCTGATAACCGAAATAAATGTGGAAAAAAAATCAATAGTGAGGCGCTATCAATCTACAAATTGCTTTTTAGATCAGGCTATCAAAGCCTGGGAGCTTATATGCCCATCTGTTCTGTATGTGCGTAACGCGATAACTTATAATAAAAGTATCAGATTCCCTTGAAATTTTGGATATATGTATATTACGATAAGGCACTTCCCTGATTAGTTTTTGGAGTCCATTCGATATGTATAAGAGGAGGAACGGAGGCCAATGACCCTCCCCTTAATTTATATAAATGGGTTTTTCATGCAAAGTTATCAGTTTTCATTCAAAATTTAGATATAGGATTATTCTGATGAGTCATTTCCGTGATTAGTATTAGGTGCTCATTCGATAAGGATAAAGAGGGGGAGTGGAGGGCTCATGTCCCTCCCCTTAATTGATGTTTTCCGATTTGCTCTGAATTTTGGATATAGATGTTTTATATGATAAAGCATACCTCTGATTGTTTTAATGGGTTCAATGATTAGCATAAAACGGGGAAATAGAGGGAACTTCCCCCCTCTTAATTTGTATTTCGAACGGAATTAATCCTTGAAAATATAAGGTTGTTATGTACAATTAGTACGCGTAGCCTGTGAGCTCAATACCATCAGTTTAACTGGGCAATAATCTTTTTTTTTAAATAAATATTTTGCAAACTATTTCAGACAAAATATATCATAGAAATTTAAGAAGGTTTTAAGTAATGAAGAAGTATCAAGCTTTTATTCCAGTCATAAAGAATCTGCAGTAATTTAGGCTTAACATAACAATGTACTAAACTTTTGAAAAAGCCTTGTGGGGAGACTATATTTTTTACACATTTAAGATTTTTCATAATATAGACCAGTTCACAGCTATTCTTTATACAATGTGTATTATCATTGGTTTTTGTTATTGTATATATTTGATTAAGAATTTTTAACAGAAGTTTATTAGCTGTATTATTATAAGTATTACCACCAATTGTAACTGTTCTAAATTTAATTAGATTCTTATGAAATTTGAATATAAGAACTAGATATGGATATTTAAAGTTATTAGAGTTAATATGTATGTCTAATAATTTATAAAAAACATCTAATTTTACGATTGTTTACAACTATGTTATACTGTTGATTTCGTCCGCTTATAATATAACACCGACGATTTGTAGAGATAATTTTTAAATATGATAAAATTCTAAAGGGTGAATAAAGGCAGAATACACACATACAGCCGTGAAGATTAATAACACCAGGTTCTTTTGATTTAAGTAAATGTTTTATTGAATCCCTTTTCTATAATGGGAGGCCCCCATGCAGAGAAGTCGTATTAGACTTGCAGGAAGCTAGCGAGAGTCTGAGATGCTTACACGATACATGTGCATCAAGTTGATATCGCCAATATATCCGCCAAAATGGTTACATTTGGCGCATTCTCTGAAAAATTTGTTTTGTATGAACTATACTATTTTGGCATAATTAACCCGCAATTTTGAATATGAGGTATATGGAAACGGATTTTTAATTGAAGACAATATAAAGAGCATATGGGTTATACTGGAATTTCATGATCGCGGGATAGCAAACCAAATAAGGAAACGTTTATATTTTTGCACAGTTATCAAATGCTAAAAAGAGAAAGAGAGGCTATCTGCAATTCTATAAATGGTCATGGAATGATATCGACATGTAATGAAACTGAAAATTATGGCAGATGACTTCTAACGGCTAACTTAGAAGGGATCTCATATAAATTGCAACGATAAAGATAGGGAATGTATTTTCACTGAAAAAGATAAATTTTCGTTATCTTTGAATCCAATTGCATTTATATTGGTTAGACACTATATTATTTGAATTGAAAAAGGGGTTTTCTTAAGTTATTACCTGATGGAAAAGGTAAATAAAAGTATGATAAGAGAAAATAGCTTAATATACGATATTGATATCATATATGTCATCATTAGTTTTTTGGAATGAGTTATTAGAAGATATACTGGATTTAAGCAGTTGGTGATAACAGGATTTACATATAATTGCATAATTCTTTGGAGATTTGTCCACGTAAATGATTACAAAGTTTTGTTACAATTTAGTGATTTGCTGGAAAAAATTCTTTGTATTTATATAATTCAGGTGTGAAATATTATATTTTAAAGCCTTAGTTAATTTATCAATAACTAAAATTTTCCACTGGTTGAAATATTCAATAGGTTTGTTGTAATATATTGCAATTTTATAAATAAATATATCCACATCATATGTAAATCGTTTTATTATAGAATTAATATTTAATTTGGGTGGAATTCTATACTTAGTACTATACTCCATTAATTTTTTCAACGTAAAATCTTTTACAATATTTAGATTTCCAATGATAATATGTGCATAGTTATTATTAATGGGTTTTTTTTTTTTTTTTGGTTTTTTTTTTTTTTTTTTTTTTTTTTTTAGGCATTATTCCATTTACAGGAGAAGTGCTATCAACAGATGTATTTTTTGAGAACGAATTATAGTTAAATATCTGTCTCTCTATAGTTCTTGGATATTTAAAAGTTTTTGATATTTGAATATTATTAATAGCAAAATTACAGTTTTTGTTATTTACTATAGAATTCATATTGATTTTATTAAATATTTGATTAGAAAAAGTTATTACCGTTTGAGTATTAGTAATTTGAGTTTTAGGGGTTTTTTTAGTAAATTAATATTGAAAAGATCAACTCTTAGTCATAATAAGATCATAAAAAATATCTGAGACATGCTCAGAGTATGTTTTACTCAGAAATATATTTAAATATTGTACAATATGTTTCTTTTTAATTGCAAATATATATTTTCGTATTAATAACCAATTGTAATTTTTTATATAATTACTATACAGATTATTTATTTGCTTAGTTATAGATTTTTTGGAAGCAATTAAAGTTGTACGATCATACACACACACATGTATATATATGTGTGTGTGTATTACCTGCTTTTGCTTACATACTATAATCAATTACTCTATATAATCTACATATATAAAAGTCAGTGTCGCTCTGTATACTCCTTACGTAAATCTTTAATTTTTGATCAATATATACAGAACTTTATATAAATGCTTAATATCATAAACTTACTTTTTTATAATTTAAAATAGTAACACAGGAGCAAATATTCTATATATTTAACTCTTTATATGGTAAATTTCAAAAATATATATTTATATAATACACTACGGTGCCACAAAATAAACCAATCTAAACAACGATACCGGACCGCGCCCATCCTCCTAAGGGAAAAGACACAACACGGCAATGCTAGGCTTAAGCATTCCGATGCCGTATTACAAGTTGAAAAATTGCTTTACTTAATATTCGTGGTATCATATCTTTTCTTCTTCATTTTCTCCAAAATCTTCAAAATGTTTAAAATTATAAGGTTTGGAAATCTAAAATAAAAATACACAGCTACAACATATTACCGATGTAAATCATATATATTTAATTCTTCAATTTAATGCCAACAGATGGCGCTAGCTGCTCTAGAATTCCCTTCTGAATATTTAATAAATTAAGATTCGTATTCTGCTTGTATTCTGTCATTTGAAGCTGAAACTTTAAAGAACCTCAGCTTCGAAAACAAGTAACTATGCCATATGTTGGCACCTTTGTAATCCTGTGCTACCATGCTAATAGGAAAGCAAACATTACAGGATGAAGCATGAAGCAGTGCGCGCGCCAAGGACGAAAGATGTGTTTCCGTTGATATGCGCGCGCAGACGCCGCGTTTTTCCTCCGATCAAGAACTTGAACCAACTTGAACACTTGCTTGTTTTGGTGGCGTGGGTCAGCCATCTTGCCGGCTCGTAAAAGCAAAGGATATTTTTAAACATTTTCAGCTTTTTAAAACAGGGTAAGTGACAGATGCTTATGTATATGTTATTTATTTAAATGTTCCCATAAGTTTCCATTTTAATTTAAAGAATATTATCGCACTATTGTGTAGTTAAAATGTAAATTATGCCTTATATTATTAATACAATATTATTACGTATTTTTATATTAGTATGCATTGTGAAAAGTCCATTTTTTTGAGATCAGGTCTGATCTTGTGAAAGATCGCTGATAATGTACAATAATATAATAATATAACAACGCAATAGTATTATTATTCTTTAATTATTATAATAGTAATATATAGAATAGTATTATATAGTATAGTATTATTTAGTATAGTAGTATTGTATAGAATAGCATTATTATTTTTTTTTATTATTATTATTATTATTTTGATTTTTCTGATCTTGTGAAAGACAGATCGCTGATAATGTGCAATAATTTAATATAATGTAACAACGCAATAGTATTATTCTTTAATTATTATAATAGTATTATATAGTATAATAATACTGTATAGAATATTATTAATGTTCTTTTTTATTACAAATAAAAATAATGATTTTATCATAGTTTTTTTTAATAAAAATGGAAACTTGTGTTAATATTTAAATTACATATAAATGCATAAAAATCTGTCGCTTATATTTTAAAATGAGGAGGATGAAAAATCATATATTATTAACGTCCTCATAATTTGAGTGAAAATGATTAATTGCAAAGAATTAATTCATTGCTATCACAAATGAAAAAAAAAACTTGAATGAAACAAAAACATTTTTTTATTCCATTTACAAATGAGTTAAAACGATGTCCCAAAAGAAAACAATAGTTTTCAATTGTTAAATATTTTTCTTTCCTTTAAGAGAATAGCATCAGTTCTTTCATATCTATACATACATTTCCCCTTAATGAAACAAAAAAAAATAAACACTCATTAAATAATAATAATAATACAATATATATATACTTTTATTACTAAGATTAAAAAAAATAATGTTGTTCTTGAATCACTTCCTTATAAGTCTGAAAACAAGCAGGAATGTGAAAACACTATAAGATCGAAATGCGCGGGTCTCCCCCCCCCCTTCCCCCATCACGTGCTCGTCGCTGCGCTTTATCCCTGTAAAGTTTCTTTTCTAGCACTGCTCAAAGTAGCGTAGGTTACGTAGCGGTGAGAGAAGTCTGCGTTTACATTGGGCCAATGAGAGCTATCTATCTTTTTTTTTCCTTCTCTAAGATCTTTGCTTTAAATTAGTTGTGCATGGCTATAGCCGTTAAGAGTTAAGTAGTATTGATGCATGTAAATCGTTTTTACGGCTTATTAAATGATTAAGTTTTAAATCTTCATATATTATTTTATTACAGATACACAGAATAAATAATCCAGGCTTAAAATGGAAAGAGTTGGATTGAAGGGTGATTTAAAACCCGTAAATACACTATATGGCTAAAGATGACCGTCCACTTGCGATTTTAGACATTTTGTCAAATATCTAGAAAAATACATGAGGAATTATCTTGAAACAAATGTGTAAATATAATAGTAAAAGCCATAAACTTCCGTGAAGATTTTTTTCCCGGAACTCCAAAGAGGACCGTCAACAAATTAAAAAAAAATGAATATCTTTTGAATAACCGTGTCAAAACTAATGTAGAAAAAGCGTTCAAACTGTAGATTATGATTAAGTGGATTATTGTAATAAAACTTATTTTCCTTTTTATGTCGATGGCATGTATACTCGTAGAAAAAATAAGGTTTTTATAAAGACAGTCCCAAACTTTTTTCAAGATTTTTGCTTACAATTTGCAGAGTTCTTAATATAAAATAATATTATTTTCTGAAAATATGACAAATAATATTGTACACAGTACCCTGTTATCAGAATTAAATAATAATAAAAATTGTATGAAAAATGAGTAAGTTTAGTAAATAATTTTTCACCATACATGCGTCAACGATATCAAAATTTTATTTGCATATTATGTTACCTAAATGTATAGAGCAACTTTTGTGAAAGTTTAAAAATCATAGCTTGAAAATTCTGAAAGTAATCGTCTATAGAATAAGCACAAAATCCGTTGTTCACAAAATGAAACAAAAAAATAAGGAATTTTATCCAAATGTACCGTAAAATGGGGTGAATGGGAACGAAATTTCCTGATCGTACGAATAAATTCATTATAAATGTATGTGATGATGTTTTTAGTTGCCAATTTTTTTTTATAAGGCAATATCATAAAGAGTTGGGAAATTCAGTTTTGCCATGTTGTCACCACTGCTGGGGTATATAAAAAAAACGGCAACTGGATCCTTAAAAACCTCATATTTTCAACGTCTTTAAAACTTTGTAACTGCAGTATTTTTCGTATTCTAAACTTAAGAGTAGGGATCTTTAATTAATGATAGACCTGATATGCTGTGTTAAATTCTACTTGTTTCTAAACTACATAATGAAAAAGTGAAAAAAAGGTTTGTAACATCAGAAGTTTAAGATTTGCGGGGTGAATCGGAACACGTTTACTGTCATGGTTTATTTTTCTATAGAGTAATAGTTTCATGTAATATCTGAAAATGTATGTATGAATATGCATTGTAACAATATTTTGTTTGTTCCAATTACTTGAGGAGTTTAAAGGGGCCAAGAAAGTACTTAGTTAAACAAAAAAAATCAACCCTCAATCCAACTGACATGGAACACAAAATAAAAAAATTTAAAAATGGCAAATTACTAACAAGGAAGGTCTCCATTGGGGGAATACTCAGAATTTTTTGAAAAAAAATAAGAATTAAACTACTCATGTAGGTAATAAAGGATCAGTGAAAATTAGCGGCGGAATTACATTATTAGATATGTAAAAAAAATAAAATAGTTTGGAATAATTGGCGTGAAAAGATGAAAGCGACGCGAGATTTGGCGAGCCAATAGCAGACGATTTTAACGAATCTGAAAATTGATTTTAATTGACTTCACTGTTAAAAATCTGCAGCATTTACTGCAACGTCACTCCACTACTTTTATAGAATATCTGTCTTCTGGCCTATGATAATGCTCCATATCACGGTGAATTGACCGTTTTCTATAAAAGCGGTGGAGTGACGCTGCAGAAAATGGTACAGATTTTTAGTGGTGTTGTAGCTTGTGCAACAATGTTAAAAATCTGCTGCATTTTGCTGCAACGCACTCTACCGCTTTTATATAATATCTCTATTCCAACCAATGAGAAAGCTCCATTTCACGGCCAAGTAACCGTTTTCTATACAAGCAAGGGAGTGCGTTGCAACAAAATGCAGCAGTTTTTTAACAGTGTATTTTTCAATTTGGAACAATTTTAATCAGTTTAAATTGTTTTTTAAATGATAAAATATATTAATTTCATTTTGTTATAAGTACATATAAACGTATATGACAAAATTACGCTTAAAGAAAAGTAAAAGGTTTGGTTACGTATACCGATCCATTACTGGACATCATACGTCGCTAACGGTCGGGGCCTCCACGGGGACCCGAGAGCCCCCACTTCGACCGTCTCCCGCTTCGCGAAACTCGTCCTGACATCCAGACCCTGCAACAGAGACACCCACTCAGTACTTATGAGAGGGGTCGGAACAGGTCCGAGTGAGAGCGGTATCACCGTCACATCATCGAAGCCTAATCATTGGGGACTTACAGAAGACCCCATGCTCGGCGACTAGTGAGGGATCCACCACCCCCCCTTAATCTACCGCCAGCCAAGACTGAGAAAGTCCTATAAAGGCAATCTCTGCGATCTCAGCCAGCGGATGAGTGTTAATAAAAAGATAGAAATAAAAACTACGAAAGTTAGTACCATTGCAACTCTTCAGAACGTTCGCACTGGGTTAGCGACTCCCCGGACTGTGTGCGAACGAACAACTTCAAGCTGCAACAGCGAGAAGTAAAAGAAACACATAGGACAACACATGCACATATCTCAGCCACGGACCATGCATACACGGGTGCAGCCCGACACCCTATGAGATGCTTTGGTCAATAACTAGCCGAGAAGTGGGAAACGCCTCGGACCTCCCAACAAGTCGAGGACACGCTTCCCAGAGACGACATAAAGTGTTAGTATGGATAGAATAAAAACTAGGAAAGTTATCCCTGTGAGTACTCGGACCGACTGTCCCATTGCACACGGGTGGCAGCCACACCACCCCAGATGTTCGAAAGGTGCAACAGGTGTCAACTTCTACCCCGCAGGGGAAGAAAGAAAAGCAAAAATGATTTGAGGTCCGTTCGGACCCAGGGGTGCACAGGCGCGCCCAAGCACCCCAGATGACATGAGGCTCCCTCTGAGTCAACCTTCAAAGTAAAAATGCAAAACTAAAATTACTTAAACTAAACTTATTTAAATAAATTGAACATAGAAAGTTTGTTCTTTAAAAAGTATTCGAAGCGTAAAAGCGTATTTTTCAAAATTTCGTTTTTTCGGCAACCGGAGGTAAATCGCCAAATAAACGAAATTTTTATTATTTTTTTACGGACGTTTTAAGGAGGTTCCGCCGAAAATTTTTTATAAACATATATAACTATATGAGAAGAACATTTTGTAATTTTTTTCAGATTTTTCTGAGTATGCCCGTATGGAGACCTTCCTTGTAAGAAAAATTGCACAAAATTATTCTTTAACAACCACAACATTGCACAAACATCTCAAAACGGAAAACCAATTAAAAAAGAGTGGGGTGCAAACAGTACTAAAAGTTGAGGATGAGGCCGTATTAGTAGATCATATCAAAACATGCAGCGATATAGGCTACTCAATAGATTCACTTACCCGATGACTACTAGTAAAGAATATTTTAGAACAGGGCTGAATATGTATGAAATTTCATTTTCTGCATTTCGAATACAATTTCTTAGAATAAATTTTATTTCTTCTCGATATTAAAGTTCTTTTCTAATTTTTGAAAAATAATACCTTCATCTATACTAATAAAAGAACAAAACGCTCTGTCTGCGTGTGTGTGTGTCTGCTATGGCTAGTAAAAATCTACAGCACGTACGAAGCTCAAAAGTTTTTTGAGAGTAGCCCAATACCTCTCCTGATGCACCTGAGGCTCAGAATTTTAATTTTTTGATTAGTTTCATAGATATTAATTATGAAGCGGAACTCACTTTCATCAAAAAGTCATTTTTTAAATGTTCTGGGAAAGAAAACGTTTGCACATGCGCAGAAACTCAATTACGCATCTAATCGGAGGAAGAACCTTTTCCCCCCGTTTATTTCTGTTTTTGGATCATTTTGTTTAAATCCAAATCAACCAAACTGCTCGACGTAGTTAAACTTAAGAGACATATTTCGAAAGATCATATTTTTAGGTCTCAAATGCAATAATCAATCGAAAAAATGTTGCAGTTAACCCTTTGAAAACAAATATTCAAAAATGGTCGTTTTTTTCCAAAACTATTTTTCTCCCTGTTGTCAATGCCCCTCCAGGGCGTAATTTTTAAGATATAAAAAAACCAAAAAGAAGAGCTTAAAGTTGAAACTTTCTTCTGACTGATGGTGTAATTGGTTTTAAAATATTTGGATTTTAACCCTTTCAAATACACTGGCAAAAGAAGGTCATTTTGCGACTAGCAGAGAGGGTATTTTTCCCATGCTAAAATTATCTTAACGTGCATATTTCTACTCAATCTTTTAAAATCTTCTCAATAAACCAAATTTATACTCCCTACAAAAAATTCGGCACGTTCGGACGGATAGAAATATTTTTTACAAAATAAAATGTGCGAAAAATTTGATAAAATCAATAAAAAACAGATCGTTTTCATTGCGGTTTTGACTTAGCAAAACGCAATCCTATAGGTACCGGTAAATAAAAAACATATTCTTTAATCTTAAAAACATTTTTATAATCTATGATGCAATCGGTTTTTAAAATATAAGATTTAACCCTTTCAAATACACCGGCAAAAGGAGGCACTTTGCGACTCACAAATAGAATATTTTTTCTACGCTAAAAGTATCTAAGCGTACATATTTCAGCTCAAACTTTTAAAAGCATCTAAATAGATCAAATTTACACCTTCTTAAAAATTTTTAAAATATTCGGACGAGTAGAAATAATTTTTACAAAATAAAAAGTGCGAAAAATTTGAGTAAATCAATAAAAACCAGATCGTTTCATTGCAGTTTCGCCTTTGCAGAGCGCAATTCTATATACGTCCTGACAAACCGAAAATATTTTCTTAAAACTAAAACATTCTCATAATTTATGTTGCAATTTGTTTAAAAAAAATATGAGATTGAACCCGTTCAAATACACCGACAAACACGAATTACATCCCAGCTAAAAGTAACTAGATGCCTATATTTTAGCACAATCTTTTTAGATCCTTTCTATAAACCAGATTTACATTACTTTCAAAAATTTTGGAACTTTCGTATGGATAGAATTCTTTTTTTACAAAATAAAATGTGTGAAAATTTTTACGAATTCAGTAAAAACCTGAATGTTCCGTCACGGTTTCGTTCGCTCTCGGTTCGCATAGTTTCCAAAAAATCAAATTACATAGAAAACAAAATACCAAACAGCATGTGCTTTCAATTCAATATCTTTTTGCGATTTTTCCGTTTTAAAAATATAAATTTTGACAAAATGGACTAAAAGATATAAAATCATAGAAATTTGAGTTTAATTTAAGGGTCATTTAGAAAGCAAATAACACATTTGAAAACTGAATAACATCACGGGCCCGGGCAACGCCGGGCAGGACAGCTAGTTTGTATATAAAATAAAGGCTTGGTTTGATAGTAACTACGTGTTCCTATTCCTCCCTTATCATTACTACCTGTTTTTACTAACCCTAATAAAGTTTGAATCGGAATAAATAAGGATTATAACATATGTTCCGATTCACCACTATCCGCAGGGTGAATCGGAACACCATTAAAAAATTAAAAAATATAGGTAAAAACAATAAAAAATGTTACGTTTTTGAATAAAAAGTAAAGAACAAAACAAGACCGAAGTTTCTAATAAAAAAATAAAAGAATTAAAAAATCAGTAGTTGCTTTTTTTTAACGTTAAAGTTGAAAAGTGTTTCGATTCACCCCATTTTTCGATAGTAATACGTCCCATATTGTGTATTCTATATTGACACCAATCAATAAATATATGGATACAACCCCTCTTGTTTTTGCTTCATTTTGGGAATAGCGGATTTTCAACTTATTTTATTGAAGATTATTTTCAGAATATTCAAGCTATGATTTTGAGACTTTCACAAAAGTTGCTCTATACATTTAACTAGCATACAAATGAAATCTTGATATCGTTGACGTATGCGCAAAGAAAAATTATTTGGTAAACCTACTCATTTTTCATACAATTATTTTTTTTTTTTTAAATTCTGATTACAGGACAAGCTTTTGTGTGCAATGTTGTTCGTCATATTTTCAGAAAAGAATATCATTGTATATTAGGAACTCTGCAAATTATAAGCAAAAATCTTGGAAAAATTTGGAACTGTTTTTATAAAATCCTTAATTTTTCTACGAGTATACATGCTATCAACATAAAAATGATCACAGATTATTACAATAAGCCACTTAATGATAATCTACAGTTTGAGCGCTTTTGCCACAATAGTTTGACAGGGTTATCCAAAAGATATTCATTTTTTAGGTGCGTTCGTAATTATGTAAATACGTAGCATCTATTGTTGTCGTTCAGTCCGTCCGTTTGTCTCTCCGTCTGCATATAACAACTCAAAAACTACCCAACCGAATCGTTTGAATTTTAAAATTTATAATTATTACATAATTTTGTCGAGTCAGTTCAAATTTTATGAAAATGGGATGCATACATCAATTACAGGGACAATCGGATTCCGTTACATTACGGTCAATGGGGAAAAAGTTTCAAATGCATTTTAATCGTTTGAAATTTTAAATACATAATTATTACGTAATTTTGTAGAGTTACTTCAAATTTTATCAAAATCGTATGCATAATTCAATAACAGGGACAATCAAAAGTATTCCGTTATAACGGAATACTTTTGATTACGGTCCCCCCCATCACGGTTAATGGGGGAAAATGTTTCAAATGCATTTTAGTGGTGTTGCATTTATTCGAACGTAATAAAATTGATATGCATCTATAAAGTACATATCATAATATACATTTTGCATAATCTGTGGTGCAAAGAATATTTGTTATTGATTTACAAGGCCACGCAAAAACATTCCATTGTATAATGGTATAGGGAGAACATTGTTTGGTGCGCATTTTAATTGTAATTATTTACAATTTTATGAGATTAATATATAGGAGTGATATTTTTAAAACTTCGTTATCGTACGAACGCACCTCATTTACTACGCTTCACGTGCAATTTCCAACTTGTTTTTATTTGTTGACGGTCCCCTATAGAGTTTCGGGAAAAAATCTTCACGGAAATGTATGACTTCCACTATTATATTTATACAGTTAGAGTTTCGGGATAATTCCTCTTGTATTTTTTTAGCTATTTAACAAAATGTCTAAAATAGCAAGTTGGCGGTCATCTTTGGCCATATTAGTGAATAATAAAGTCAAAAGGAAACAAATAGTGATGGAATAATTTACGCTGAATATTATAAAAGAAAATTATATTAATATAAACAAATGAACACCATTGCTATAATCAACCATTCCAAATCAAGAAACAAATGAAAGACGGTTTGAGTAATTTATTTTAAAAAAAGAAAGAGAGAGATTAATATTCATTTTTTAAAGTATTTGAGGACCCCAGAAGCCAAGGGGTATAAGTGACAAAATTGAGTTAAGCGCACAGGGTATCTGGAAATATGCTTTTTTTCATTTCAGGTAAAAAAATATAGATCATTTTCTTATTATTTGCTGAGTTATAGAGATAAACCATTCTTTTCGAAAAACAAACAATATTGATTAATTATACATTTAAAGAAAATTGTACTTTTTTTTTTTAACAGTTATTGAAATGAGAGTTCAAATATTAGAATGCAACAAGCAGATGTTTCCTATTTCAATTTAGTCAATTGTTATTGATGTTCCAATTTAACATCAATTATCTTTAAACTCAATTTACTCCAAATCGACATTTTGTCACTTGTACCCCTTGGCTTCTGAGGTCGCCATTTGTAAAAGCATAATAAAGCCTTTAAACATTTTGATACGTCTTATGAATTGTCTTATCATACATTTACCATAAATAAATTTATTGAAAATAAAATGTTTTTGTAACCGGTTAATTCTTTTTGCATACAAAAAATTGAAAATATGGGATAAACACTGGTTTTTGCTTATAAAAATCTTAATATTTAATCTAAACATTTCTTTCATTAAATAGTAAGAAATTGTATTTTAAAAATTTTGTGATGTCAAAAAACTTTAAGTGAAGGATTAAGCAAACTCTTCTTGTCCGTATGTCATACAGGCAAATCAGTTAAAAGCTTGAAAGAGTGGTAAGCAAATAGCGTTGGCAAGTTCCCTGTCTAAAAAAAATCGGGGCAGTGACTTATAAATCGGCACATAAAAATGTATTAAACCTTAGAATAAAGGTTCGTTTAATAAATCCTGTCTTAAACATAAAAAAATTAGTGATCACGACGGACAAAGTGTCATACGAAACTGCCTGCTTAGACAAAAACCTGTCTAAAGCGAAATAATGTTCATTTTTCCGAAAACCGAATCATCCTTACGTTACATTTATATTTTGATTCGGAGAGTTTTACAACAATATATAAGCCAAATTTTTATTGAAAAAAATTTGGGGAATCCTGAAAAAGTCAGTTTTTTTTTTCCAGAATTATATTGAAACCTTGTTATTGGATTTTAGTGGTAATACAGGAGAAAAAGTAATTCATGTGAGGGATGAAGACGTATTCGAAGTAAAATGGAATTCCTGAGGTGCATGGATATTTTGTATCATTTCAAATTCAATATTAAAACATGTTATTGAAATAGATATGAAATTTAAGAGTTTACGACTTAATTCAAGTATATGGATAAAATATATCAATCCTTGTGAAAACACTCTTCACGAAGACATTCTGGCACCAGCAGCCGCTGATTTTCAGAACATTCTTTTTTATTTATTTTTTTTCTTTCTTGTGCAAACTAAACGCTCATTGGTTATTTTTACGATCTTTTTTATTAATGTTCTTTTTGTACCTTTCAGATTTCGATCTAGTCAGATTAAGAATAATGATCAAGAAACATGTAATATCTGTGCGCGCGTGTGTAAATAATCAACTTTTCTTTTTTGTGTGTTTACGTTTTGTCTCTTATTTTTTATGTGGATTTTCTGTCTTTGAAGATTGCCAAGAATTTAGATTCGGACCACCGTGCATCCCTCAAGAACCCTCGAGAAAGGTAGGAAATTTTTATATTATTATTTTAAGAATATTTTTCTACTGAAATATCGAATTTGAAATTAACATGGCATCCCTGTCGCGGGATGTACGGTGGTAATATATTTTGAAACAATTAAGAATTTGAATTTCGAAATAAACTAATTAAGTAGAGAAAAATAGAAAAATGGCTGAAAGTTTAGAAACACTTAAAAAAAGAAGAACAATTTTTCGATCGGCTGTTACGAAAATTCTAAATAAAATCGAAACTTCCATAAAATCAGACGATGTGTCTATCGAAGAACTGCAAGAACATGTTGAAACATTGACCGACAAGTTTAACCCATTAACGCCCAAATTATTTTCTTCTCTAAAATTTAAATTTTGTATTTCCCACCACTTTTAAAAGCAAATTAACTTTTATCTAAATTTACAGAGGATTCTGTCTCGTGAAATAAGTTATATATTTATCTTCCTCTTTACTGGTGGGAAAACCGCTTTCTTGCTGTTTTTGTAACCGTCCTCAAAAAAGGACGCTGGGCGTTAATGGGTTAAGTCACTTAAGACAACAGATAATTCAATTGAATTATTAGTCAATCCCGATGATTTAGAGAAAGAATTAGAAGCCGCTGAAAAGTATAGCGAAAATGTAATATTATGGAAGTCACGCGCAAATCAGAAAATTAGAGAATTAAATGCCGGATTTTTAAATTTAAAATCAAAACAAGAAAGTAGTGCTCTCGATTATACGTTTATACGCGTATACGTATAATACGTATTATACGAAATACGGATCAACTATACGTATAATACGGCATCGGCGGTTATACGTATTGCGCAAAACAACATATACGGTACATCGTATATACGGATCTTATCCAAGCGGTTAAACGTATAAACGTTTAAACGTTTTTCATTCAAGATATGAAATTTGATGTTTCAATGCTTTTCTGCGGATTACAGACATTGAGAAATATCCGGTTGAGTATCCCTATAGCGATTCTCTGTTTAAAAAACTACGATGCGTTTACTTAACTACTACTTGTTATGCAGGTACCTAAAAAATCTGAATACGTTTCTCAGTTTAAATTTTGGTTTCTTATTAAATTACTTCTGGTTAAAGTTATTTATTATAAATTGTCTTACATTAGTTGTGGATAGAATCAAACTAGGTAATCTTTGAAAGAGCTGTGGCTCAGTACTTAGTTTTTTTATATTTTCTTGTATCTTAACAAGAAGAAAGTAATGGATTCGAGAAATCTTTCGACTGTTTCACACTTTTTAAGGGTAAGATAGTCCGAAAAATAAGATAGTCCTGTCTGTGACTTTGTCTATATGTGGTATGAATTTTGTTCCACCAGTTGCACAAAATGAGTTTTCAGCAATATCATCATCACATAGCAGGCAGTAGGCTCTGTCATTCTTTTTCTCAGCGTACTGCCACACCCAGCTTTTTCTATTCATTTCTAATTGTAATCTAAGCAGAACTGCGTCTATAAATGCTCGTTCTTCTACTCTACGAGATACTTATACTAAGTGTCTGTGTCACGTGACACAATGGTTTTACTTTCACCATATGTAAATTGTCTTACCGCGGAGGAATTTTAAAATAATTTACATATTTGGTAATTTTTATTAGTTTCTTTTTTAAATAACTAGGGGGGCTCAGCCCCCCTGCTCGCTACGCTCGCCAACTCCCCGCGATTCCAAGTTGTAGGCTTTGCGGCCAAGTTGTAGGCTTCTCGATTCCAAGTTGTAGGCTACCCCTGATTGCTGCGCTCGCCAATATTCCATGGAATCGCTTCGCGATACCTTATTTTCCATACAATCAATTTTGTAATGTTTCTTGATTGGTCTATTCGACTCATGGAAGGTGTGATCCACCCGGACGCGTTATTTCAGGAAACCTTACACATCAGCATCATTCCACAAGTTATTTCTTGAGATTTGATTAAGTATAGCTTATTTTACTATAGAAGGAGAATAAACGAGTGCATTCGTATTTCAATAGTATTCGATTAAACGGGTAAGCATATAAGTGTAACGTTTCAGTAATATTCGAGTAAACGGGTGCATATAAATATAGTATTTCAATAATATTCGATTAAGCGGGCAAGCATATAAATGTCATATTTCGGTAATATTCTATTAAGCGGGCAGACATATAAATGCCGTATTTCGGTGATATTCTATTAAACGGGCAGGCATATAAATGCCGTATTTCGGTGATATTCGATTAAGCGGGCAGGCATATAAATGCCGTATTTCGGTAATATTCGATTAAGCGGGCGAGCATATAAATGTCGTATTTCGGTAATATTCTATTAAGCGGACAATCATATAAATGTCGTATTTCGGTAATATTCTATTAAGCGGGCAATCATATAAATGTCGTATTTCGGTAATATTCGATTAAGCGGGCAATCATATAAATGTCGTATTTCGGTAATATTCGATTAAGCGGGCAATCATATAAATGTCGTATTTCGGTAATATTCTATTAAGCGGGCAATCATATAAATGCCGTATTTCGGTAGTATTCTATTGCGGGCAAGCATATAAATGTCGTATTTCGGTAATATTCTATTAAGCGGGCAAGCATATAAATGTCGCATTTCGGTAATATTCTATTAAGCGGGCAAGCATATAAATGTCGTATTTCGGTAATATTCTATTAAGCGGGCAAGCATTTAAATGAAGTATTTCAGCAATATTCTATCAAGCGGGCAAGCACATAAATGTAGTATTTCTGTAATACTCGATTAAGCGGGCAAGCACATAAATGTAGTATTTCTGTAATACTCGATTAAGCGGGCAAGTATATAAATGTCGTATTTCGGTAATATTCTATTAAGCGGGCAAGCATATAAATGTCGCATTTCGGTAATATTCTATTAAGCGGGCAAGCATATAAATGTCGTATTTCGGTAATATTCTATTAAGCGGGCAAGCATTTAAATGAAGTATTTCAGCAATATTCTATCAAGCGGGCAAGCACATAAATGTAGTATTTCTGTAATACTCGATTAAGCGGGCAAGCACATAAATGTAGTATTTCTGTAATACTCGATTAAGCGGGCAAGTATATAAATGTCGTATTTCGGTAATATTCTATTAAGCGGGCAAGCATATAAATGTCGTATTTCGGTAATATTCTATTAAGCGGGCAAGCATGTAAATGTCGTATTTCGGTAATTTTCGATTAAGCGGGCAAGCATATAAATGTCGTATTTCGGTAATATTCGATTAAGCGGGAAAGCATATAAATGTCGTATTTCGGTAATATTCTATTAAGCGGGCAAGCATATAAATGTCGTATTTCGGTAATATTCGATTAAGCGGGAAAGCATATAAATGTCGTATTTCAGCAATAATCTATTAAGCGGGCAAGCATACAAATGTCGTATTTCGGTAATATTCTATAAAGCGGGCAAGTATATAAATGTCGTATTTCGGTAATATTCGATTAAGCGGGCAAGCATATAAATGTCGTATTTCGGTAATATTCGATTAAGCGGGCAAGCATATAAATGTCGTATTTCGGTAATATTCGATTAAGCGGGCAAGCATATAAATGTCGTATTTCGGTAATATTCTATTAAGCGGGCAAGCATATAAATGAAGTATTTCAGCAATATTCTATTAAGCGGGAAAGCACATAAATGTAGTATTTCTGTAATACTCGAATAAGCGGGCAAGCATG
Source organism: Maratus speculifer (assembly GCA_964019185.1). Taxonomy (NCBI): domain Eukaryota; kingdom Metazoa; phylum Arthropoda; class Arachnida; order Araneae; family Salticidae; genus Maratus; species Maratus speculifer. The sequence continues at coordinate 90,042,072 of OZ025298.1, forward strand.
TAACACTCTGCTGCGATATTGCTTTGCAATACCGGTTGGAAACGCTTCGCGATGCATAGACTGAGCCCTTTCCTGATTGGTCTATTCGACTCATGGAAGGAGTGGTCTACCCGGATTCGTTAGTTCCGGAAATCTTACACATCAGCATCATTCCAGGAGTCATTCCTTTTAAGGCTAGTTTTTTTTTACTATAGAAGGATTTAATTATTTTGTCCTCCCAGAATATTTTATGACTTATTTAATGAAAATTAGAAGAAACATAATTAAACATTGAGTATGTTTAGAGTAACTTACCGGTCACTTACCGAAGTGACCAATGTTACCAACCGATTGTAGGGTAGTATGAAATGAAAATCAAGGCGAATTGTGACGTCAGCTACAGTTCAACAGGATAGTTTTCATTGGTGCCACATTTCGGTTTCGTACTGCCCTACAATCGATAGGTAACATGGGTCACTTCGGTAAATTGCACTGAACATGTATGTTGATTAAAATATTTACTAGCAGGGGAGACCGAGCTTAGCTCGGTCAAAATTAACTTTGTGTTCAACTCGATAAAGTATTTTCACTGTATCATTAACTCTGTATTATTACTGTAAAACATGTTTATAATAATATTATTTAGAAAAACAATCAATAAGAAAACTATGTTTTTATGCGCATGTTTATAAATTTTACTTTATTTTAAAATTTACAATGAAAGGACATCGATCTAAATCACTTTTTTAGCTTGACTCTGATTGGTTTAACCATGCATCTCGAATCCTCTTAAGAATGTATAAAAAAATTCTTTACATTCTGAAAGACAATATTTTTTGCTAGATACCTAGTTTGGAGGCATTCTTTCATTTGGCTCCAAATACGTGTTTTGGTTTTCATAATTTTTATAGTCGATTTTTTGGCCATATGTCGCCAATATTTTGTCAAATATCACCAAGTTATTGGCTTTTGCCATATTCTCGTGACCCTGACCCGTATTACCCAAAATGAGCCACTAATCAAATTTGATCAAGCATGTGACACAGCTCAATCGTCTTCAGGTAATCAAAAACAGTAGAATATAAAATTGAATCAAAATCGTTTAAGCCATTTTTAGGTAAAATTAGCTTGGCAGTATTCAGCAATGAAGCGAAATGACCCACTAATATAATTTTGTTTAACATGCGACTCAGCCCAATAGTCTTCTCGTGACAAAAAACATTTTGTTTTAAAATTTAGGTAAAATTGATTGAGTCGTTGTTATATATAATTAGAATGACCCTAGCTCATTAAGATCCAAAATGACTCACTAATCGAATTTTCGCAAGCATGTGTCCAAGCCAAATGGTTTTCTCTTGCTCAAAAACGATATAATGCAAAGTATAGTCAAAATGGTGAGTACCATTTTCTATATAAAATTAGCATGACCCATCATGACCAACAAATGACCCTTATAATCGAAATCTCTCGAACGTGTGGCCTAGCTCATTAGTTTTAGCATGCCGAAAAACATTAGATACAAAATTTAGATAAAATCAATTGAGCCGTTTTTTAGATAGAGTTAGTTTGACCCGGACCCCTTATGATCCAAAATGACCCATTCATCGAATTTTCTCAAAAATCTGTCATAACCCAATGATTTTCTTGTGTCCGAAAATGATAAAATACAAAATTTAGTCAAAATTGCGCGAAACGTTGTCTAGATAAAATTAGAATGACCCAAAAGTGGCCCATTAATCGAAATTTCTCGAACATGTGACCTACCCCAATGATTTTCTCATGCCAAAAATATGTTGTATACAAAATTTCGTTAAAATCGACCCACCCATTCTTTAGATATAGCTTGACCTTGACCCATTATGACCCACAAATGACCCTTATAATCGAAAGCTCTCGAATATGTGACTTAGTCCATTAGTTTTCTCGTTTCTAAAAATTGTTACATACAGAATTTCGTTAAAATTGATCCTGCCGTTCTTTAATTATATATAGCTTGACCCAGACCCTTTATGATCCAAAATGACCCATTAATCGAAATTTTTCGAACATGTAACGTAGTCCAATGATTTTATCGTGCCAAAAAAATGCTGCATACAAAATTTCATTAAAATTGATCCACCTGTTCTTTAGATATAGCTTGACCATGACCCATTATGACCCACAAATGACCCTCATAGTCAAAATCTCTCAAACATGTGATTTAGCCCATTAGTTTTCTCATGTCAAAAAACTGTTACATACAAAATTTCGTTATAATCCATCACGCCGTTCTTTAAATATAAATAGCTTAACCCAGACTCTTAATGACGCAAAATGACCCATTAATCGAAATTTTTCGAACATGTAACCTAGTCCAGTGATTTTATCGTGCCAAAAAAATGTTGCATACAAAATTTCGTTAAAATCGATCCACCTGTTCTTTAGATATAGCTTGACCACGACCCATTATGACCCACCATGACCCACAAATGACCCTCATAGTCGAAATCTCTCAAACATGTGATTTAGCCCATTAGTTTTCTCATGTCAAAAAACTGTTACATACAAAATTTCGTTATAATCCATCACGCTGTTCTTTAAACATAAATAGCTTGACCCAGACTCTTAATGACCCAATATGACCCATTAAAATTTTTTCTCGAACATGTAACCTAGCTCAATGTTTTTCTCGTGCCCGAAAACCATAGAATGCAATTTTTAGTCAAAATTGCGTGAGAAAATCTCTAGATAAAAATAGCATGACCCACAATGACCCCAAAAATGACCCACTAACCGAATTTTCTCGAACATGTTACCTAATCTAATGGTCTTCTTGTAATCCAAAACGATAAAATATAAAATTTGGTCGAAATCGTTAGAGCCGTTTTTTAAATAAAAATGGCTTGACCCACAATGACCCAAAAATGACCCACTAATCAAAATTTTTTCAAGATGTGACCCAGCTCAATTGTTTTCTCGTGCCAAAAAACGATTGGATACAAAATTTCCTTAAAATCGATCCAGCCGTTCTCTATATAAAAATAGCTTGATCCTGACCCATTATGACCCAAAATGACCCAATAATCGAATTTTCTCGAACATGTGACCTAGCCCAATGTTCTTCTCGTGCCCGAAAATGGTAAAATCCAAATTTTTGCGAAAATCGTTAGAGCCGTTTTTGAGATAAAATTTACCCACACACACACACACACACACAATTTTTGCTCGCATTATAGTATAAGATAAAGGAAAATACCAAGATCTTGGTTGGAATCCAGATAGTAGATATTTCACTGTTAGTGAAGCGAGATTAGCCAATCAGGAGTCTGATCTTTTGTGAACTTTTTGCAAACTGTTTTAAAAAATATACGCTTTTCATTGCTTGATCTCGTATGTATAAGACATACTATCAGGGCCGTAGCTAGAAGTGAACCATAGGGGGGGGGGGGGGGGGGGGGGGCTCGAGAGAATGTAGGGGGGGGGCTCATAATTTTTTTTTCTCTTTCTGACGCAGAAAGATAAATTAATAACTATTCACATTGTAGGTATTATGTTTCTAATTAAACTGTTGTACTAACTTCATTTTATGCTAAGAAAAGTATAGGATGATGAAAATTTTGATTGTATAACTGGTGCAAAATGAAACATCATGTTAACTTCATATGTACATATAAAATGAGGGAGTGTTGACACACTTATTTTAGATACAATTTAGTAACTCTGCAAAACTGTGAAAGGGTCTCAAAACTAAATTAGATTTTTGAACAGAATTTCATTTGAATTTTTGGAACAGAAATTAACTGAGTGACCTTGGAATCTTTTCCAAGGGGGGGGGGGGGCTCAAAATATTCTACGGGGGGCTGAGCCGCCCATAGCGCCCCCTTAGCTACGGGCCTGCATACTATGCGGATTTCTGTCGTAACGCTACCGATTTCCAAATTATTCTCCATTCAGCGACATAAGACTGGTGAAGTCCGCTATTTAAATTAGATACGATACGGCGAATATACGTATACATTAAATATACGTATTCTTAAATATACGTTTAGTTGATACGCCTTATACGTATCCGGATACGTTTAAACGTATATTCGAAAGTATCCGTATAGCAGAAAAACGTATTATACGGATATACGTATATCGTTTAATCGTATACCTGCTATACGTATCCTATCGCGAGCACTACAAGAAAGTAACAAAGGACAATTTTCAGACAGTACATTTAATGAAAAAGTGGATAATTGTGTAAAAGTTAAGTTACCGAAATTGCATATACCAATATTTGATGGAAATATAAATGAATGGCTTTCCTTTTGGAGCAGTTTTGAATCGGCCATTCATGATAATAAGTCGTTAAATAAAGTTGATAAATTTAATTATTTAAGATCGCAATTAAGATCGACCGCTTTAAACACAATAGAAGGTTTTCCTGTGTCCGAAAAAAATTACGATGCGGCTATAGAATTGCTGAAAAGTAGGTTTGCTAATAAACAATTATTAATACACAATCATATTAGTAATCTTTTAGCTATCAAGCCTTTGAGAACTTCGAATGATATATATGCTTTCCGACAATATTTTGATAAATTATCAGTAGAAATGAGAAGTTTGCAAAGCTTAGGAACAGATTTAAATAGCATTTCAAGTGTATTATGTACAACCATTTTGAAAACAATTCCGAAAGATTTGTTAATAGAACTTAACAAGTCCGATAATGAAAAAGGATTTTATGAAATTGAAGAATTGATGAATTTCTTATCTACTTGTTTAAAAGCAAGAGAAAAGGCTAATCTAGTAATAAACCCAATTCACGAAGAAAGGAAAATGTTTAATCCTCCTGAAAAGAAAAACTTTAATTCGTTTCGAAATAACAATAAACAAAAAAATTATCCCACAGCTAATGATTTAGTGTCAACGAACAAAAAAGAGAATTTAAACGTAATAAACTGCGTTTTTTGTGAATCATTTCATCACTCATCGGTTGATTGCGATAGAACTAATGAGTTATCTATTGATGAAATTAAGAACATTCTAATGAAAAAGGGAGCATGTTTTAAGTGCCTAGAAATGAAAAAACATTTATCGCGTTTTTGCAAAAAAAATATAAAATGCCGGATTTGCAACGGGAGTCATAACACATTGTTTTGTTATAGAAACATAAAAAGGGAAAAATCTAAACAACAGACCGAAGTGTCGGATACTGCCCTTTTTGCGAATGAAAACTTGCCGAAAGAAGTTTATTTACAAACTTTATATGTTTATGTAAGAAATAATGGTTGTGAATATATAGTACGCGCATTGTTAGATACGGCGTTTTCTAAGTCGTATATTTCAAAGTTCGTAGCCAATAAGATGGAATTAAAAAGTTTAAGAAAGGTCAGAATTACTCACGGGTTGTTTGGAGGTACCGAAACAACGGTAGATCATAACTGTTATTCTGTTAATTTAAGGGGTTTAAGGGGAGGTAAAAAGATTAAAATTGAGGTAATGGAACAAGAAAAAATTTATGCTAATGTACCCAAAATTAGAGACATTCGTTGTATTGCGGAATTAAAAGGAAAAAGTATATTTTTGAGCGATATCTGCCCTGAAGGTAAAAATTGTTTATATGAAAGAAATTTAAATGAAATACATGTACTTTTGGGAGCAGATGTTGTGGGAGAACTGTTTACAGGTAAAATAGAAAATTTATCTTGTGGTTTGGTTGCGATGCAAACAAAACTGGGTTGGACTACTATGGGCAAAATTGGTGGAAATGAAAGGGATAGTTCTCTTTTGGTCCTTTCATTATATGTAAACGATGCCAAAATTACAGATTTGTGGAATTTAGATTCTTTAGGCATAGTAGATCCGGCGGAAAAACAAACTAAGGAAGAAGTCCAGAAATTAGTTTTGGAGCATTTTAAAGAAACCGTAAGACGCGAAACTGATGGTAGGTACAAAGTTTGTCTTCCCTGGTTAAGTGAGCATCCTCCCATTCCAAGTAATAAAGATTTAGCGATAAAACGCCTGCAAAATAATATTAAGAATCTCCAAAATTGCGGTTTGTTGAAAGATTACGAAGCAGTTTTAAATGAGTGGGAAACGGAAGGGATTATTGAAAGAGTGAAAGAAGAGGAAAAACTTAACACCAAAGTCCATTATCTCCCTCATAGAGCTGTAATAAAATCTAATTCTACGACCAAAATTAGGCCGGTATTTGATGGATCAGCACATGTTAAGGGTTCTGTTTCCATAAATGATTGTATAGAGAAGGGACCTAATTTAATTGAACTAATTCCTTCTGTTCTAAATCGATTTAGAGTGGGAAAGATAGGTATTGTAGAAGATATTCGTAAAGCTTTTTTACAGATATCACTGAATGAAAAGGATAGAGATTATTTACGTTTTTTCTGGTGGAGAGATGGGAATTCAGAAAACCTTGAAATTTATAGACATTGTCGGGTTGTCTTTGGGATCAGTTGTAGCCCCTTCCTTTTGGCCGCTACTCTAACAAGTCATTTAGATGAAGCACCTGAGAACATTAAAGATGTTGCTATAAAACTTAAAGAATCTTTCTATGTAGATAACTGTGTAGCTAGTGTAGAATCGTTATAAGAGTTAGAATATTTTCGCAATGAAGCACGGAAACTCTTAGCTTCGGCACAATTTGATCTTCGTGGTTGGTGTCATAATCGGTGCGAAGAAATCGGATTGAGCTTTAATGAAAAGGGTCATTTGAGTGATGCGGATGAGGATAAAATTCCCTTACTTGGTTTAATGTGGGACACCAAGAGTGATACATTGTCGTGTGATTTTCGGAATTTTAAATTGGAAAATGAGTGCATCACTAAAAGAACAATTTTGTCCTTAACTCATAAAATATTCGATCCCATCGGTTTCACTTGCCCCGTGACCTTAATTCCAAAATTACTTTTACAGAAATGCTGGAAAATAAAGGCGTCATGGGACTCCAAGCTGCCCGATGAGATAGTTAAGGAATTTAGAAAATGGACTAAGGAAATTAATGATTTGGGAAATCTTGAGATCCCGCGAAGATTGTCCAACTTATCTCTAAAAGAGGGAAACTTATCTTTACATATTTTCTGCGACGCTAGTAAATTTTCTTACACTACATGCATTTATCTAAGAAATGAAGTAGAAAATCGTGTAACTTGTCAACTTATTCAGGCTCGTTCTGGAGTAGCTCCTCTAAAGGACATTTCCATTCCACGCCTTGAGTTATTGGCCTGTTGTATTGGAGCTAGATTGTCTAATAGCATTAAAAACGATTTGAAATTAGAAAATGTTGATACTTACTATTGGTCAGATTCAATGGACATGTTATACTGGATAAAATGGGAAGGTCCTTGGGCTACATTTGTAGAAAATAGAGTTAGAGAAATTCGAAAGCTTACCCCCAACACTTCATGGAATTTCGTACCTGTACATATGAATCCAGCAGATTTACCGTCACGCGGTTGTTGTGCAAAATCCCTTATTAAATCTCAGTGGTGGTTAGGACCATCGTGGCTTTCAGAATCAAAGGAAAATTGGCCTAGTACTAATATTTTTCCTAATATGGATATAGTGAATTCTGAAAAAAGAAAAACTATTGTGACCGCTCCTAATGTAGAGAGTGATGAGGCACAATTTTATAATCGCTATTCTTCTTACAATAAAATTTTGCGAGTTACTGGTTGGATTTTGCGATTTTACCAAAATTCGAAAAGGGGTAGTACCGACAGAATATTCGGTCAATTAACACACAACGAATTAAAAGCGGCAGAAACAGTATTATTAAAACTTGTGCAAAAAGAATCCTTTGTGAATGAACATAATCAAAGACTCAAATGCCTGAATATTTTTACAGATTCGGAAGGAATCATACGCGTAAAAACGAAGATATTTCAACGAGAAGATGAATTTAATTTTAGATTACCTATCTTACTCCCTTCAAATCATTACGTCGTAGAACAGATTATATTTTCGAAACATTTAGAATTCGGTCATTGTGGCGTACCCCTGCTAATGACTGCGTTACGAGAAAATTACTGGGTACTGAAGAGTCGGAAAACAATCAAAAAGGTAATCGGCAAATGTATCATTTGTAAAAGACACTCAGCAAAACCACCTGATGTAGTAGAAAGTGTCTTACCTCTTGATCGTGTCAGAGAAGCCGCGATTTTCGAAATAATAGGAATTGATCTGTGCGGGCCTCTTTATTTGAAAAATCAAAGTAAAGTTTGGATTTTGATAGTCACGTGTGCAGTTTTTAGAGCTGTGCATTTCGAGCTATTGACAGCTCTTTCAACCGAAAGTTTTATCTTAAGACTGAAACGCTTTATTTCTAGACGAGGTCGTCCTGCAATAATATATTCAGATAACGGCACAAATTTTACTGGCTGCCACAATTTATTGAAAAAATTTGACTATGAAAAAGTAAAAGCGGTTACGGCGTTTTCACGTATAGATTGGAAATTTATTCCACCTTCTGCACCTTGGTGGGGTGAATTTTGGGAGAGGCTTGTTGAAATCCTGAAACGAATCTTGAGAAGGGTATTGGGCAAGTCGTCTTTAAATTTTGAAGAACTACATACCGTTATCTGCGATTGTGAAAGTATTATAAATGCCCGCCCCTTGACGTATGTTACAGATAATAATGAAGATCTTCAAGTTATAACTCCTTCAATGTTCTTACAGGAAAATACTAAAATAGGTATGCCTGAATTAGAGTTTCTAGACCACAAAGAAATGAATAAACGATACCATTATAGAATTAAAATTAGAAACGATTTAAAATCAAGATTTAGAAGCGAATACCTCGGCACATTAAAATGTTCGGACTTTAGTGGGAAAAAATCAAGATCTTTGTGTGTAGGAGATGTTGTCCTGATATGGACGGAAAATTCTAGCCGAATAAACTGGCCTCTTGGTAGAGTTGTGGAACTTTTACCCAGTCAAGATGGCGTTGTGCGCGTAGTAAAGATTGAAGACTGCAACTGGAATGCTAATTCGTCCCATTAAGAAACTTTGTTCTTTGGAGGTGAATGAAATCGCCGATAATCAAAGTGATGCAGTACTGCAGAAGCGTTTGACTACTCGCCATGGTCGAATTGTACGGCCGCCCGAAAGACTCCAACTGCAGTGATTGAGTTCTGTCCCCTAATGAACTCAAGGTGGGGAGTGTGAAAACACTCTTCACGAAGACATTCTGGCACCAGCAGCCGCTGATTTTCAGAACATTCTTTTTTATTTATTTTTTTTCTTTCTTGTGCAAACTAAACGCTCATTGGTTATTTTTACGATCTTTTTTATTAATGTTCTTTTTGTACCTTTCAGATTTCGATCTAGTCAGATTAAGAATAATGATCAAGAAACATGTAATATCTGTGCGCGCGTGTGTAAATAATCAACTTTTCTTTTTTGTGTGTTTACGTTTTGTCTCTTATTTTTTATGTGGATTTTCTGTCTTTGAAGATTGCCAAGAATTTAGATTCGGACCACCGTGCATCCCTCAAGAACCCTCGAGAAAGGTAGGAAATTTTTATATTATTATTTTAAGAATATTTTTCTACTGAAATATCGAATTTGAAATTAACAATCCTCACCAGAGAGCTATTTCGTTTCAGAATTTTGAAATAGAAGAAATTTTACAATTTAGCATTGCATCACATAAAGAACAAAGAAAACGGTAATAGTAGAATAAAACTAGAAGTAAAATAATACACTACATTAAAACCTCCGTAACAGATACTTCCGAATAACGAACATATCTATTAAACGAACAGTTTTCCAATCCTCGCTCCCAAAACTTAAATTTTTGCATGTTTGACTTCTGAATAATGGGCATTCCGAATAGCGGACAGTAATTTTGGTGACCAAATCTGGTGACCAGTTTGGTCTCCTTTAAATTTATGCTAAGCCTTGCAATATTTCACTTTTATTCATAATTTTATTTATTCGCGTACCTTCACTAAATCTGCAGATTCTGATAAAGAAATCAATAAATCTATGCGATCAAGGCAACATTTAGGGGAAGATTCTGTTCTACGATTGGCGAAGAAATCCCAAAATAGCACCGAAAAACCGTTTTTCATTTGTTAATTTAATGAAAAATTGGGTTTTGAAGGAGATATTAAACGAAACCCTCTGTGCGATCTCGAATCACACTAACCCCCTTTTTTTGTAAAAAAATATTATTTAAAAGAATTAAAACTACTGACAGAATTAAAACTTCACATTGTAAAACAAATTATATCTAATCCCAAGCTAAAGCTAACTTTTGTAACAGATTTTTTTCATAGGAATGTAACAAACAGTGGATAAAGGCATGCAATATTTTATTTCAATTTTATTGCTTTAACAAACAATTTTAATTTCTGATTAATCATGTAATAGAGGTTTTAGGACATATAAAAGTCAATTAATGAAAGATTCAGCATGTCTTAACAATTGTTGTATCTCTCAGGTTTTCTCGATAGCGGACTATTTCCGCGCTCCCAAGGTGTCCGTTATTTAGAGATTTCGCTGCATAATCAAAGTACGGAGAAAAACGAATTCACGCTTTCTAATTTTTTTTTTTTTTTTTTTTTTTTTTTCGAACTTCAGTTAATTTCTTGATACAAATAAACTTGATAGAATGCAAATATATATGCAGTTTCTATATATGTCTATCAATCCCATTACATTTTATATGAATGTAAAGAGAGTTAAAAAGTTGCAACCAAACTGTACACTGAAACCTTCGATGATTCATTTTCTGAAAAAAATACGCCCACTCTCTGAAATATACTCAAGAAGAATTATGGAGTTACGATTTATGGGAATTTTTTGTGTTTTGCACAAAGCAAACTTTCTTTTTCAATAATAAAAAATACTAAGATATTTTAACACTGGGTAATAAAAGACAGAAAGCTTAAAATTATAGAAATTATGCACATTTAATCTCTAATATTAAAGCAAAATTGCATTTAATGCTGTTCTCTTATTCCCTGCTCTACAAGACGAAATTTTCTTACTCATTTTCTGATTCACTTTTAAACATAAGACATAAAATTAGTTAATTTCAGTATTGAAGGGATGTGAGATTGGGAGGTATTTTCCATTTGAAAATAAATAAATAAATACTTATTTAGTAATGAGCGATTTTTGTCCTTTTTCTCCGTGTCACGCCAGGAACTTTTGTTTTGAAACATCAGCTTTGACAGTGTTTTCAGAAATATCTTCTGATTTTACCAAAATATGGAAATCACCATTCAAGTACATAGTTTCTGAATAAGAATATCTGTTTAGTTCATGAGTGTCCAAAAACAGGCGAATTCATAGGCGAAATTCAGTCGAAATAGTTCCTTTCGATTTGTGAGCAACTTTAATATGAAATGTGAAAATTACTCAAGTAAAATTTATTGTTAAACTAAGAAAATTCTATTAAGGTTAGAGATGCTTAATAAATGTTTACATGAAAAATACATTAATTTTTAATTTTCCTTACTGCAAATTTATTCTGGGAAAAAGATATATACACATTAAAAAGATGACGAATAAACATGATATTGCATTGTACCGATTGATTCAGCAATCATATCTGTCCGACTCTCTTTTACGTACATCATGAGAGAAACGTACTGGCAGTTGCCAAAAGTACAAATATTAAGTGCATCATTTAGATATAGAATTTGTTTTAAAAGAGGCTATATTATATACAAGGGTTGGACAAAAATATGGAAACACCTTAAAAAAACACGTTTCCTTGCCTAGTATTGTATACGGTACGCGTTGTTATTCAAAACAGCTTGCAGTCTTCTCGGAATGGATAAATACAGTTTCTGTATGTTTGCCAAGGGAATATTGTACCATTATTCCTGCAAAACGGTGGCAAGTTCAGATAACGATGTTGGCGGTGAATAGCGAGAACACACTTTCCGCTCCAATGTAGACCACAAAGGTTCGAATATATTCAAGTCTAATGACTTTGGTGGCCTGGCGAGATGCGAAAATTCCTCCTCGTGCTCAGAAAACCAGTCCTGGAAAATGTGAGCTGTGTGAACGGGGACGTTGTCGTCTTGGAAGATACGATCATCATTGGGGAGCAAAGCTTGTACCATTGGATGGACTTGATCGGCCAAAATGTTCACATAAGTCTGAGCAGTAATACGCCCTTACAGAGTTATCATGGGGCCAGAAGAGAACCACGTTATGGCTGCCCAAACCATCACCGAATCCCCGCCATTTTTCACTCTTGGCAACAAGCAGTATGTATTATAGGCTTGAGATGGCGTTCTCCAGACGTAAACTTGGCCAGAAGTGGGGAACAATGTAAACGATGACTCACCAGACCATATTACGCTCTTCCACTGCTCTATAGTCCAGGCTTTATGACTTAAACACCACTTTTTCCTGTTACAGGCATTAGCATTACTGATGGATGGCTTTTCAATTGCAACACGGCCAGCAATTCCCTATTTATGAAGCTCCCTTCTAATTGTTTTGGTACTCGCAGGATTTGGTGACACGACATTCATTTCAGCAGTAACTTTTGCAGCTGTGGTCTGCTTATTTTTCGCGATAATCCTCCTTAATGATCGTCTGTCACGATCTCAGCACACACTTTCGTCCGCGCTGTGATTTAGCGGATGATGTTTTTTCCGCGTTTCAAATATGCGGAATAAATCTTCGACACAGTACCTCTTGAAACACTAAAAACCTCGGCTACCTTGCTTACGGAAGCACTCACCATACGCGCGCCAACAATTTGTCCACATTCGAAGTCTGTTAACTCTAACATAATGCAATGATAATCTCATATAACAGTGCTCCAACAACGACTGAGCGGTGTAGCGATTTTACGAAGTTGTATAGGTGGCGTCAGTAGGCAAAAACTCCAGTGCCATCAACATAGTTCATTATAATCAATCTTTCTTTTCAAACATGCATTTCAAAAGGTGTTTCCATATTTTTGTCCAATCCCTGTATATATTAACATATGAAGCTTAATTTTAACAAAGTCCCTGGTTCTTAAAAAGCTGCTCTATCCGCTCATCCCCACCCTCAATCCTTTAATAAAGATATTTTTAAGAATATCACTCTTTTACGACCAAAACTTATTTGGAATTTTAAGAAATTTCAATTTTTACCTACATTAAAAGTGTTTCTTTGTGTTTTTAGTGCAGCCGAAAACATTAATTACCGCAGATTACATAAAAATCATAATTTCATGAACTTTGACTGCAAAAGATTTTTATAATGTCCTTCTTAGAAAATAGGCAACATTTTCCCAAATATAACTCATAAGACACCGAAACCATATAAAAATTAAATTTGGCATTTTAATATTAAGCCCTCATAAAACAAATACCTACCTTTTATAAAAGCTATACTTAATCTCTATACTTGTTACATATTTTTATCATCAACGTTCAACGATTTATGAGCTAATGAAACAGACGTATGTTTTAAATTTCTAAGTATATATCTCTTTGAAGGAGTGAAAAGGGGGCCTCCAGACAGTCAAGCTTATGAGCTCAGGTGGTAGTTGACCCGCTTCTGAACATGCGGAGTTTAATAAAACTTTTGATATAGTTATATCTTGATATAAATTATGCTTATTAATTTTTGTTGAAAATCGCCCAACAGGTAGCGCTGCTAAGCCATATTTCCCACCAATTTCCGCGATAGCTATACCTCACAAATTAATGCACTAAATTTTACAAAACTTCATTTGCGGTTAAACTTTAACATCCATAAATGAAGATTATGGTTTGGGGGAAATCTCCGAAGAGGGGGCGCTGATATGCCACAGTTTTCCCTATTTCCAAGTTAGTTCTACCTCAAGAGCTAATGTACAGAATTTTATCAAATTTCATAATCTATTAAATCTTGATTATATATAATTTCCTTTAATTTTGTTTTGATTTAAATAGCTCAAAAGGTGGACCTGATGTGCCGCATATTTTTTAGATTTCCGTGATAACTATACCTCAAGAACTAATGCAAAGAATTTCATAAAACTTAATACTATATTAAACCTTGCGATAAATAGAACCTGATGCAATTTTGGTGTAAATTGTCTCACAAACAACGGTTTTTTCCGATATGCGAAATAACTATATCTCAAGAACTAATGTAAGGAATTTCACCAAACTTTTTAGTCTGTTACACCTTGAAATAAATGAACACAGATTATATTTCTGCGTAAATCGATCAACATGTAGCATTACTATGCCAAATTTTTCCAGATTTCCATTATATATATATATAAACTAATGCACGGAATTTCTCCAAACTTCATTTATTAATCATTATGAAATATACAGATTTTCTAAATAAATTTCTAAATAGACAAAAGCTTATTATTTAAAAGATTACATAAAAGTAATATTAATGTGTTTTCTAATTCAGCACTTAATATAAAAATTTCCTTTTTGTGAAGTAATGAGATATAGTTATTGCAGGTATCGGAAAAAATGCGTCATAGTAGCGGTATCTTGTTGGAAAATTTATATCAAAGCTTAATCAGAATCTATTTATCCCAAGATCAAACAAAATATTAAATTTAATAAAAATTCTGTGCATTAATTCTTGAGATATTATTACCGTGGAAATCGTGAAAAGATACAGAATAACAGCACCAACTTTTCGGTTATTCACACCAAAACACAATTAGCGTCTTTATACGTCAAGGTGAAGCATATTACGAAGTCTGGTCAATTTCCGCTCAGTAGTTCTTGAGATATATTTATCGTGAAAATCTGAAGAAATTCGGCATGGTAGCGCCACCGTCTGACTGATTTATGCCAAAACATAATCAGCATTCATCTATCTCAAGTGCTAACAGGCTACGAATTTGGTGAAATTCTGTGCATTACTTCTTGAGATATAATTATTGTAGAAATCGGGAAAAATGCTGCATAGTAGTGTTATCTTATTGGACAATTTACATCAAAAATTAATCAGAATCTATTAATCACAAGTTTTGACAGAATATTATGTTTTATTAAATTCTGTGCATTAGTTCTTGAGATATAACAATCGCGGAAATCTCGAAAGAATGTGGAATAGCAGCGCCACCTGTTAGGCAATTTACACCAAAACACACTCAGCATCTATTTATGCCAAGGTTTAAATTTCATAAAATTCCATGTCAATCTTGTTCTTGAAACATAACAAACACGGAAACTGGGAAAACTATGCCATAACAGAACCATCTCTTCAGCGATTTGAACCAAAACAATATCAACATCTATGTCGGAATATTAAATTTGATAAAATTCAGTGTATTAATTCGTGAGATATAGCTATCGCGGAAATTAGGAAAACGGGGTTTAGCAAAGCTATCTCCTGGGCGATTCACAAAAATAATAATACATATATATATATAATAATCAGCGTTAACTTGCATCAAGTTATAAATGAATTAAAAATGTGTTAAAATCTGCTTGTTCATTTTGTATATACAGTGTGCAGAAAATTTGTGCCACATTTAGCTAGACATTCATTTTCTAAACACTTTCAAATCTTGTTCAAAATCTTCTAAAACGTTTAAATTTATCAAAAACAAATTCAGTTTTTTTTACGATTCCAAAACAGTCTGCTATTAAAAATGGAAAGAAGCAAAAATGAAAAAAAAAAAAAAAAAAAAAAAAAAAAAAACAGTTATCAGTGTTGAGCATTGAGATTTTCCTCCCCCTCCTGGATGTTTGTGATTTTGCATTTTCAATGGTCAAAAAGTGCTGTCTCCCAACCCCAGAGCGATAGAAATCCCTGACGAAGAAAATTATCTGAATTCAACACTGCCTACTATAACTAAAATTACACAAAAATCACATTTTACGAATTTTGCATTTAACAGTTTTTGAGTTTCTGGACAATGACTTATAATTTACACTATTTCCTCCCGAAAATAATTAAGTTATAAATTTGCTTTAATTTTTCAATTTGCATAGATATCAAAAGTTGTGAATTATTTAATTATTCAAAGGTTATGAAAACTATACGCGAAATTAATTTTTACACCAGAAAATTTAATTAATGCTTTTAATTTCTAAAAATCATCAGTCTATTTCGTGTCAGTGGAATAACCGGCAATATTCAATGTTTTTATCTGGCCTACCATTTGGTTGTTGCCAGAATTATCTCGTATTTTAAGTCTTAAAAAAGCAATCGAAGCGCTAAATTCCTTTAAAAATATATGTATCTTGTGAAGAAAACTTCAATTAATCAGATTTTAATCTATTCGACTTTCTAAAGATTTAAATTTTTCATTATAAAGATTTTAAAAATGATTAATTCCCATTGAAAAGCATTTCAAAAACATCGATCTTCAGACTACCATCTACGGTTGCGCCCTCATTACAAACCAAATGAGCCAATTTGCGTTTTCTGCGGACCATGCGTATTAAGTTTCCCCTCCAGTCTCTTACTCCATGGCATATATCTTGGACAACCCCTCCCTTCTCCTCGCTAATGAAAATCTTACTCTCGACTCTCGGCCGTATATTTCACATAAAATGAACAATGCATTCGTATACCAATAAGAACCAAGCTTTTCTTCTGCAGAATTTGAAATCAATGTGTTACTTTGCAGCTATCTTAAGAAGATTAGGTCGATTGTGCCTTTACTGACAGTCGATGCTCCATAAATGATAAAATTAATGTCCAAAATGTACAATAGGCATACATTTTGGAGCTTCTCCGCCCCCCCCCCCCTTGCTTATGAAAATCTTAGGCACGCCCATATTCCTCACATAAAATAAACTATGTATTCTTATTCCAATCCAGCCTCTTTTTTTTTTTTTCTTTTTTTGCCGAATTTGAAATAAATGTGTTATTTTGCAGCTATTTTAAAGAGATTAAGGCCAACCCTGCCTTTATTGACAGTTCGTATGTCGATATTCCATGAATGATAACATTAACGTCCAAAATATACAATGGGATGTTCCTTTCGCTAGTGAAAATCTTAGGCACGCCCATGTTCCTCAGGTAAAATAAACAATGTATTCTCATTTCAATCGAACAGATCCGTTCTTTTGCAGAAATAGAAATCAATGTATTATCTTGTAGGTATGTTAAGAAGATTAGGACCAACAGTGCTTTTAATGAGAGTTCGTATGTCGATATTCCATGAAAGATAAAATTAATTTGCAAAATATACAACAGGCATACATTTTGGAGCCTTCCCCGCAGGGCCGTAGCTAGAAGTGAACAATATGGAGGGCTCAAGAGATTGTAAGGGGGGGGGGGGAGCTAAATTTTTTTTTTCTTCCTCAGACGCAAAAAGATAAATGAGTGCATAATTACATTGTAGGAACTATGTTTCTTATTAAATTGTTGCAATAACTTCATTTTATGCTAGGAAAAGTATATGATGATGAAAATTTTGAGTGTATAATTTGTACAAAATTAAACATCATGTTAGCTTCATATGTACAAATAGGATGAGGGAGTGTTGAAACGCTTATTTTAGATGCAGTTTAGTAATCCTGCAAAACTATAAAAGGGTCTCAAAACTAAATTAGATTTTTGAAATGAAAATTCATTTGAATTTTTGAAACAGAAATTAATTGAATGACCTTGGAATCTTTTCCAAGGGAAGGGGGGGGGGGGTGAGCCTTCCATAGCCTCCTAAGCTAAGGCTCTGTTTTCTCCCATAGCTAATGAAAATCTTAGGCACGCCCATATTTCTCACATAAAATAATCAATGTATTCTTATTCCAATCCAGCCAATCTGTTTTTTTAAGACCAACCGTTCCTTTATTGACAATTTGTATGTCGATGTTCCATCAATGGTAAAATTAACGCCCAAAATATACAATGGGTATTCCTTTCGCTAATGAAAATCTTAGGCACGCCCATGTTCCTCACATAAAATACACAATGTAATCGTATTCCAATCGAACAGATCCGTTCTTTTGAATTTTTGAAACAGAAATTAATTGATTGACCTTGGAATATTTTCCAAGGGGGGAGGGGGGCGCCCATAGCTTCCTAAGCTAAGGCTCTGTTTCCTCCCATCACTAATGAAAATCTTAGACACGCCCACATTTCTCACATAAAATAAACAATGTATTCTTATTCCAATCCAGCCAATCTGTTTTTTTAAGACCAACCGTACCTTTATTGACAATTTGTATGTCGATGTTCCATCAATGATAAAATTAACGCCCAAAATATACAATGGGTATTCCTTTCGCTAATGAAAATCTTAGGCAAGCTCATGTTCCTCACATAAAATACACAATGTAATCCTATTCCAATTGAACGGATCCGTTCTTTTGCAGAATTCGAAATCAATGTGTTATTTTGCAGTTATCTTAAGAAGACTGGGATCAACAGTGCCTTTATTGACAGTTCGTATGTCGATGTTCCATGAATGATAATATTAACGTCGAAAATATATAATGGGTTTACATATTGGAGCACACATCCCTCCCCTCGCTAATGAAAATTGTAGGAACGCCCATGTTCTTCACATAAGTTGACCAGTGTATTCGTATTCTAATAGAACCAATTCAGTCTTTTGAGAATTTTATAAGAATAAATTGCTTTCAATGAAACTTTACTTTTAAATGATTTTCAATATCTGAAAGACCATAAAAAGTTTTTGTGTATTATTATGGCTTTAAATCAGCAAAGCGCACAGTTTTTGTATTGTTATTATTTATATTAAGCAGCTATATCTATTTCCCTAATATATATAAATTCTAGCTTATTTGGAAGCAGAAAAAGCGAACAAAATAAAATAAAGTGAAAGTAAAATAATACATTTTAAAAAGTTAAAATTTTCGAAATGTGACTTAAAGTTTATTTTTAAAAAATTCCCCGTATTTCATAAAAATACATTTTCAAATTCAGTTCAAAGAACATTTTCAAAAATTTTCAACAAATAATGCAATAACAATTAATAATTTCCGAGAGATAATTAACACATAAAATTTGTCGCGATATAAACACGTAAATACTACTAATAATAACGATAAATACGCGGGCTGTTCAATAAATAATAAGACTAAAATTATAAAAAATACAGAATACCTTTAATTGTTGTCATTTACATGGTCCTTTTATAAAATAACTACCGCGGCATGTGATGCATTTATCCCAACGTTCTGGCCACTTCTTAAAATCCATGTAAAGTCCGTTTTTGAGAGCTTTTTCAAAACCGTCAACACAGCCTTAAACACGTGCTTTGTTGCTTGCAAAATGGTTGCCTCGCAGGTCTTGACTATCGCAGGGGCACCCGGGCCCCGGGCACGAATATTTTGAGGGGCACAAATTTTTACACAATTTCATCTAAATTTATATTTAAAAAATCAAAATTGTGAAAAAATGTGATATTGAAGATATTAATACGAAGAAATGACCAAAATATATCGCAATATATGCTTAAACAAACATTTCAATAAATAATACATATTTTTTTTTTTCCTGGAACCTTTTTTCAATTTTCTGGAAATTTTGATTTTTAAGTTGACACTTTTTGAATAAATGTGTACTATGTCAAGAAACAATATATATATATATATACATAAAAAACCTGGTAGCAGTAAATTAACCAATCTAAGGGGGGATGAAAATTTGAAAGTACCCTGAGCACAAAAACTTGGTAATCGGGTCCAGTTGCCTCGTAATGGTTTCTTAAGTTCAGGAAAAAGCCAGAAATCACATAGAGCGAGATCAGAACTGTATGGAGGGTGTGATAAAATCTCTATGCTATTCTGCTGCAAAACATGATGCATGTTGAGGGTTGTCCCTCACGGTCAATATATTCCGCATTTTGCCTTTCTTTATGCCAGCAAAAAATAATTGTACTAGACATTGCTTCATCGTTGAAAACTTCACGTATCATGTCAAAGGTTTCCGATGCTTATTTTTGCAGATGAACACAAAATTTAATAGCATAACGTTGTTCCATCGACGCTTCCATTTCGACAACTGGCCGCTCATCTGTCGGTAACATTTGTTAATACAGACAACAAACTTTTTATGCAACAGAAATTAACATTCCAATAAGTAGTTTCGCGGCAGTAAAATTAGTATTATTACTAATTAAACAGCCTATGTATCATATTGGATCTCCTAAAGACCCATCTGAAAAAATTTTCTACCTTCTATCTTTATTTATCGATACTCTGTGCATTCACTTACTAAATAAAACTCATGTACTATATAAAACTATGATAACCATGGAAGTAGGAATTAAATTATTTCTGTGTAAATCTATGAGGGTTACTAGTGAAATGAGAAAAACACAAAGGAGAAAATGATTACCCTCAACAGAACGTTCGACAATCGATTAAAAGTCGTTATGAAATAACTTCAGATAATTACAACTTACACTATAATTACAATACTACAATACAACTTACAATACAACTAACTCTATTTTTTATACCAGGCGCGAGGTGACACTTTATTTTATGATACAAAAGCTGAGCGAACAGCTTTTCTTGATTATTATTCAAAGTTTCTCTTTTATTTGTACAGTAAAGTAGCAATTTACTAGAGGAGACTTAAATCATTTTACGTTTTATAATTTCTGATCTGAGATAAATACTTTTATTTTTCAAATACCATACATCGAATTTCTCTATATAACGAATTTTTAGTAAGAACGGTCCCCTTTTCACATGATTACATTAAAAACAGTCTCTATATAGCGAAATATCTATCTCCATATAACGCATTTTTTCATAAATTGGTCTTAATTTATTGAGTTTTAAAAAGCTTCAAAATAATATGGAATCAATTTTCCATCACTTATTTTTTTATTTATCGTCAGTGCTGAGTTTTTTTTTTTTTTTTCTTTTTTTTTTTTACTTCTCTTCTTGTTCTTTAAATCCAACGAATTCATCCCACCTCCCACACATTTCCACATCCTTCTCAAAACAGAGTCAATTGGATTGATACACATGTAAGAGAGGAGGAATCAATGAGAGGCACATAAGAGAGGCCTTCAAATGGAGGAAAATGTTAACTACAATTTTTCATTCCTTGCTAAAATTTGAGCCTTTTTTTTTTTTTTTTTTTTTTTTTGAGAGCGTAACAATTTTAAAATCAAAACAACAAAAAATTACAGATTTTATCGTCTGAAATTGATGCAAGTCTTCCTTAGTTGATTTTCATTAAGCTTTCAAATAAATGTCTGTTCTCTTTTTTGAAACAACTTAAATAATTAAGAAATAAAATAATAGATTAATATTTACTTTTAAACATTTCAAATTCTTAATTCAAAAGATCAAAAATAATATTTGTTCAAATTTCACACATTAAATACGATTTTTAACATCATTCTCTATACATCGAATTTCTCTATATAACGAATTTTTTACTGGAACGGTGGATTTCATTATATAGGGACTAGACTGTATGTGTTTAGTGAATAATATATGTTAATATAGTGAATAATATATGTTAGTGAATAATATATTAATAGATGTATGATAAATTTAATTGGATTTGATATCGTAAAAATTGACGAAGTTCTGGATTTTTTAGTTTTAGATACTATTAAAAGCATTTATATATAAAAAAAATAGATTGATATCTTGAGAATTGACAAAGTTGTGAATTTTTAACTCCCCAAAACCCTATTTTGGCCTCGCTCCTTGAGCCCCACTTTTAAATTTATCAAAAAACTGTCATGCATAAATATTTGACCCTTTTTTTTTTTAGAAGTAATATAAAATTTAATCAGATTTTATATCTATTTTAATTGACAAGTTATGGTATTTTTCAGTTTTCAGAAACCTCTACCAATTTCTACTTCCTTGGTCTGATTTTGCCCATTACGAACTTGACCGAGATTTTATGCGCCTTGATTATATGTATCAGTTTGGAAAAAAAAAAAAAAATAAATAAATAACAGATTTTTAGAAGTTATCGTGTCCATAAAAAAGCGATATATATATATATATATATATAATATTTGTATATATATATTAGGGTGGTCCTTAAAAGTTGGGGGGGAAATTTTCACGATTTATACCGGGGCACCCTGCAATTTTGTTCTACTCATTAAAAAGAATTACAGCAATTTTTTCAAATTTTTAACATGATTTTAGAGATCACTACCGCTATTTAAATTTTAGACTTATTCAAAAATATTGAAATGAAATATATAATTATTCTTAAAAACAAGTAATCATAATTTTATTAAATATTTCAGTAAATTCTACAGCAACTACATAGTTATGTACATTTAAAGAAGAAGAAAAAGCTTTCGGTTACTCCTCTTAGAAAAGTGATGGCAAGTTTTAACAGTTCTTTGTAGTCGTCCCTTTGTTGAAAATCATTAAGTTGATTTTGTGCAAACTCTGATTTCTGATGCATTTCTGTTGTTTTTTCATTGATAAAATTATCAATTATGGAAGTCTGAAATATGCCATGATCAATAGAGTTCCGCAAATTTTTAAATCGTTTACATAAGAGTATATCTTGTCCGTTTGGAACTCCGAGTGACTTAACAACAACTGCCTCCAGCATAATCTCCAGGATGTGATGACGGCATGCCAAACAAAGCATTTCTTTCTTCATGTTCTGTTCCAAAAGAACACAAGCTCCTCTTGATTACCCAGAATTTACATAGGTTGTATCAAAACACAAAAATTTTACTTGCTCTGCAATTCCCCATGACTCCAATGTTTTGTTAACAGTAAAAGATATTGCTTTACCTGTTCTTGACTGAAGTTTTGGAACTGCAAGTAATTGGTCAATATTTTTACCAGAAATAATAATTGGCAATCTACCAACAGATTCAGATCCTAAAATATCTTTTCAAATTTTACAATCCCAGTGAATAGTCAATGGAACACTTGTAGAAAATTCTTCTTTGTAATTTTCGGCTTCTGATTCTAAGGCGCCGAATCGATAGTTTGTTAACATTATTATTGGCAGGACCACAACCCACACGTTTTGGTGTTGTAGTCAAAACTATAGCTGCCTTTCTATCACTTAACTTTGCTACATCAAGGGTTGCAGCTACGCTGTTGTCCAAAATGTTCATTCTACCTCTTTTTTTAAGAGATGTATCACTGTGAGAGCATGAAGCATCTTCTTCCTGAGTGGAACGAGTTTCATTATCACTTGAGCTTACTTCTTCAAATATGTCTGGAGGAATCGATTGCTTCTTCAAAAATCAATGATTTGTTTACTTCTTCACACTTTTTTATTTGTTCAAAATGTTCTTTTTTCTTGATTGATTCCGTTGCTTTTTATACAAAATGTTTATCGACTTTCTATTTTAACAGGTCTTCCTCTTTTTGTCTCTGAGCAAGTAAAAATTCTTTATCATCTTCAATTTTTATCATAAAAAGGGCATTAGCGTGTGCAATATCAAAAAAGATCGTCCAAAGTCATCTTCCAATCCTCTTTTTTTCTTTCTCAAACCTTCTGAGCGTTTTTATTTGTTTTCTTTGTTCTTTTTAAGCTTTTGTCTTCTTTAAAAAGTCTTTCAATTTTATCAACTGCGTATTTTTTCAATCTAGTACGAATGTTAGCTTTTCCCCAAACTATAAGGATGTTGTTTGTAGCATAGTGCGCTGAATTTCTAATATTTAACTTAATTTTTTTTTTTTTTTTTTTTTTTTTTTTTGGCAGCTTTGTTTGGCTTAAACTTTGGTTTTACTAGCTAGCAACACACTGAGAAATAGGCGGGAAACGATACGAAAGAATATTGTCTACATTTCGCATAGAATTATACAAAAATAATACTTTTTATGTCTGCTCAATAGCCGAATTGTAGCTGTTGCCGTAGCAACCAAGTGTTACGTTAAACGTACAGGATTTTGGACTATTAGCACACAAGAAAAGCACCACTTTGGTGAAAAAAATGTGGCGCACACAAAAGTTAATAATTTGAATTAAATATTTTTTTAATGCTCATGAAGCATATTTTATTACATAATCGTTTATTAAAATTAAAGCTGAATTGTTATTCTTTTTGTTATTTTTAATGATTTTTAAATTTATTTAAGCACTATTTTATGTTAATTAATAGTGCTTAAATGAAGTTAAAGAATTGACCCGTCGGCATTGCTTTGGCCCATTTAAAAATGCACATAAACTCGACTATATTTAAAAATCGCTGAAAATTTTAAAAACTCAGCATGGATTTTGGGGAAAAAATTAAGCATTCAACAGTCTATACAGCCTAATGTCATACTATGACTCAATTTCATGATGATTATGGATATATATTAATAACTTAAAAATTAGACTAAAAAGATGTCAAAATTTCTAATTTTTTAAATATTCAAACGTTGGTAGCGACCCTTAAAATTTATTTTAAAATTCTGAAATTTTTGTGGAGGTCTTTTTTTTATACATAGAACAAAATAAAGGGGTGCCTTATACAAATTTTAAAAATTCATTTTTAAGGACCACCCTAATGTTTAGATTGATAAAATTGGCGAATTTATTGAAGTGCCTAAAAGTCTTATACCAAATAGTCATTAACTCTGCAGTTTAGTCATAAAAAATTGCCATAACTTGAGTTTGAAGGCCTAGTTCTGTAGATTTACAAGTCTCATCACATACCAAAAATGAAATACTATTTTTTTTACTATTATTCTCAAATACTATTATTTTTGAAAAATTTCATTCTCCTTAATTTATTTTGATTTTCTTCGAACATATAAGGCGGGAAAATTTTAAAAATATGGTATAGGTACAAACACCCGGCACAGATGTCATATACGCACTGGGTTAGGCGCGATTTTTTTTCTGGTGTCAATATGCCAGAAACCTCGCTTTCAAAAACCAGTTACATATATTTTTTAAAGTTTTTTTTATTATTTTGTATTCAGTTAAAAACTTCTTGATCTATTCACCAATGTTTGAAAATGTATTTTTATTATAAAAATCATGCTTCTTATTTATTGCTTTCTGTAAATGATCCTGGTCTTTATTCAAAATGTTTCAAAATCTCCATTTCATTTCCAATATGACGTCGTAAATATGCTGTTTTTAAATCTTACCCCCCTCAAAAAAAAAAAAAAGTGCGTAAGTGTGATAGGAGATAGTACAGAAGGTTTCGTTTAATATCTCCTTCAAAACACATTTTTTCATTAAATTAACAAATGAAAAACGGTTTTTCGGCGCTATTTTGGGATTTCTTCGCCAATCGCGCTAACCAGAAGAGAATATTAACAGAATCTTCCCCTAAATGTTGCCTTGATCGCATAGATTTATTGATTTCTCTATCAGAATCTGCATATTTAGTGAAGGTACAAAAAATAAAATTATGAATAAAAGTAAAATATTGAAAGCTTAGCATAAATTTAAGGGATGCCAAACTGGTCACTCCTTATTTAAATGAATAATAATTTAATAAATACAAAAAATATTTCATTTCGTATGTGTAAATAGATGATAAATATGATTTAATAGGATGAAATAAAAACAAAAAAGCTTTTTTTAACGTGATCTATTTAATCCATTAATTTAAGTTACACACATAATACTTTTATTTAAACTTGCGCGCAGCAATTAGAAGAAATGAAATTTCAGTTTTAAAATTTAAGCTACTGCAAATTTTTAATAAATTCTAATTTCTAAATATCGCACATTTTCAATTTTTACATCATCGTATAGGGGGGGAGGGGGAATGTACTTTTAAATGCATTTTGTTTGAATACTGTATCTCAATTTATTTTTGAGATTTTTTTTTTTTTTTTTTGTAGTTTTTAATGCCAATTTTGTAATTGTGGCAACAGAGGTACTCAATCTCTTTTAAAAGTAACGGGTAAAAGACGAAATAATTTTATATCTATTTAAATTTGCGTGGCAACTATTAGAAGAAAAAACAACAACAACAAAATGAACTGATGGGATTTAAAAAATATTTAAATTAAAATAATAGTCCTTTTCAAAAATTTATGATTTTTTGTGTGACAAGAGGTATTTAGCTGTAAGTACACAAAATTTGAACTCATATATAGTTTTGCATATATAGTTTTTGTGTACGGTCTATGTGACAGATAGACAGAGGACAGAGACGAATTGGGTTTCGTCAGATGAACAAAACCATACATTTCAATTTTAATATTTATTTTAAAATCGCGTAAAAATGATTAAATACTACATAAAATATGTCCATTGACCTCCAGATTTTTATATTGGAGGTTTTTTTTTTTTTCTTTTTTTACACAATTAAGTTTTTCTAAGAAAATTTGTGGAAGCGCGTACAAAAAGTGGGAAAATGTCTACTAAATAATTCGCTCAATGTTAAATTCCATATCAAAATAACACTAAAGAGTCACCCTGAAGGTAAATAAAGTATGGCATTGACATGCCATTTAATTATATATTATTCACTCCACACATATTTGAAATGTAAAAGTATTAATATCACATCAGAAAATATTTAACATAAAATTATTTAAGTTTTCTCTAGTGGTTCCTATTACAAGAAGAAATTCTCAAGGTGATAAATATAAAAAGCTGTTAGCTCAGCTTTTGTATCACAAAATAAGTTCTCACCACCCTCACACCAACTTCTCATATACGTCGACGATACATTCCATTGTTCTCTCGGCCTGATTTCGAATCCAACATCTTTGGCGATAAAATGCCGCTTTTTGGCACTAGCAACTCTTTCGAAGAGTGGCTCACTACGTAATGGCCTAGTCCATTAATACTGCAGGTGGGGAAAAAGGGGTAGAATAGATTGGGAGAATTAAAGAGAAAATAATAATACTAAATATAACTGGCTCAAAAACAAACTATTTCATCTTACTATATTAGTTTAAACAATGCAATTACAAACAGGATGTTTATTTGAATTTTTCATGTAATTACATCGGTGCAAGAATAATGAAAGCAATGCGTAACAGCACCAGACATTAGAATAATGAAATTGTATAACATATGTTCAATAACCTCAAATGTAAAATTTGTGCGAAACCTTGTGTGAAATGTAATGCCATACAATTTAGATCGTAGCCGAATTTAGAAAATAAGCTATAGACTCCCTCGTCCCTCCCAGTGTCCTCTTTTCATCCTTCCCCACCTTCTATAGTAAGAGTTCTAAATAGACTGATCCGTTACATAGTTCGCCACTCTTCGAAAGAGCCGTTAGTCTTGTCGTTCTTCCGTAGGAAACTATCTAGAAGTGCGACACTAGCCCTTCAATGACAAACTCCCTCCCTATGAGGCAGGATCATTTCATTTTTTTTAGCAGGTGGGGAAAGGTAGAGCAGTCAATCGAAATGGTGGCTCCATCTATCAATTTCAAATTAAAATACATTAGCGGAACTTTGAATACAGTCGAGCCTCTATATAACGAAATCCATCGTTCCAGTAAAAAATTCGTTATATAGAGAAATTCGATGTATAGAGTATGATGTTAAAAATAGTATTTAATGTGTAAATTTTGAACAAATATTATTTTTGATCTTTTTAATTAAGAATTTGAAATGTTTAAAAGTATATATTAACCTAACATTTTATTTCTTACTTATTTAAGCAGTTTCAAAAAAGAGAAAAGACATTTATTTGAAAGCTTAATGAAAATCAAATAAGGAAGACTTACATAAATTTCAGAGGAAGAAATCTGTAATTTTTTGTTGTTTTGATTTTAAAATTACAATTGTTACGCTCTCAAAAAAAATTATCAAATTTTAGCAAAGGAATGAAAAATAGTAGTTGATATTTTCCTCCATTTGAAGGTCTCTCTTATGTGCTCTCATAGATTCCTCTCTTATATGTGTAACAATTCAATTGACTGTGTTTTGAGAAGGATGTTGAAAGGTGTGTGGGAGGTGGGATGAACTTGTTAGATTTAAAGAATAAGGAGAGAAGTAATATTAAAAAAAAAAAAAAAAAAAAAACCTCTCCACTGAACGATAAATCAAAAATAAGTGATGGAAAATTGATTCCATATGATTTCGAAGCTTTTTTAAAACTGAATAAATTAAGATCAATTTATGAAAAAATTCGTTATATTGAGATAGATATTTCGCTATATAGAGTCTGTTTTTAATGTAATCATGCGAAAAGGGGACCGTTCTTACTAAAAATTCGTTATATGGAGAAATTCGATGTATGGAGTTTCGTTATATAGAGGTTCGACTGTATATGTTTTTTTTGTTTAATGTTATTTTTATTATTTGGTTATTAGATAAAATAAGAGAAAATCATATTTTTTTCAATTGAAATCGAATTTTTAAAATTCAAATCTCATTAATTTTACCTAGATAAGCTGCAGTAGATAAATTAATAATCGGCAAACTTTATTTACGAGCTTTCGAATTGTTTTGATTTTATTTTGTAAGCAGATACATCCTCCAAATAATCAACATTATTTTCTGAGGTCAATATTTTATTCCTATAATCATTAGCTAAAATCTGTTCCGAATCGTCATCAAAATTAGTGAAGATGACCTTGAAAAATGTCTTTTGGTTATAAAATCTTAATCAAAATATCAAAACGAGGTAAATACGGATCCTACTACATTCATTCCCTTCGTACCGCACGACTTCGTATCACTCCCAACCTTTCTTCACCTGCTAAAAAAGTGGAATGATCCCGCCTCATAGGGAGGAAGTTTGTCATTGAAGGGCTAGTAAGTGCGACCCTAGTAAAATTATCTAAATGGAACAAGAAACAAGACATTACCGAACCGAGACTTGTGATCTTTATCTTTCCTTAGATTTCAACTGCCCAGAGAGCAGTTATCTGGATCAAACAAAAGGTTTTTTTTTTTTTGGTATGAATATGCAAAACTGAACACAGGTAAGCTATTATGAATATTTTATTTTTAATATTTAATGGTGAGAATATTTTATTTTTAATGCAAAGGATATTAATGTAGTATTTAATTATCTGAAATGTATGACATTTTTTTTTTGCAATTTGTTTAAGAACAGAAACTTGGGGTATACCAAACCCGTAACACAAAAGTCACAATCCAGCCCGAAATCAATCAGAACACATGACAAATAATGTCAACCTAACTTAATAAAGACTCTCAAGGAAACTAATCATCAAATTAAAGCTCCTGTTCCATTAGGCGAAGACACTCGCGAACTAAAGCTAAATCTACAGGTAAGTTATTGGCTAATATCAGTTTTGCATTTTGAAATTTTTACTTTTATTATTATTACATTGGATAGCAAATGTCCATCGCTACATCGCCTCAACTATCGAATGCAAAAACAATAATAAATATTTAAAATGTGAAAATGCAAATTAAATAAGTAAATAATACTTTCAAAGGTTTAGTATTAGTTTGCGCATGTCTTCGCTTGAGGGGAAAGGAGCCTTAAGGCCCCACACTAGGCACAGAAAAAGACCCGGATGATAATTTAAAGTATATGGGAGCGTTCTTTTCAAATATCTCGAAAAATTTTAATATTTGTACATGATTTTTTTTTTGCACAAGATAGCTGAGGAAGATCTACAACCGGCCTAGTTTTTACTACTTCGATTTTGCTTAGTATATATTTTTTATATTTCGATAGTTTCAATTTCAGAACAGGTTTAAACCGGTTTCGAAAGATAGTAATTTAAAAAAAAAAAAATCTGAAACCAAAACTAAAAAAGTAAAAACTAGGCCGGCTGTGGATCGTCCTCAGCTAACTTGTGCAAAAAAATCATGTACAAATATTAAAATTTGGGCGAAATATTTGAAAAGAACGCTCCCATAGACTTTACATTATCATCCGGGTCTTTTTCTACGCCTAGTATTGCGCTTTAAGCCGATTTCTCATCAGGATTCCAGTTCAGATACATTTTGAATTTTCTTATTCTGAAAATATCCTCCAGTTCGAACTGCAGTGATACATTTATGTTTCGATGGTTTTGAAACATACTCATACTCAAATACATAAAAGAATAATGCATCTATGTATAGGTACCATATTTGCCTATGTATGCTAGATCGAATGATGCAAGCGTACAAGCATACATATATTTTTTAATTGTTATTAATTGTTTGTTCGTTTTTTAAAATGTATTAGTTCCTTTTTTACAGTGGATTTCTAGAAGCAACATTGTGTATAAAAGTGTCCGCGTGAAGAAAATTTTTTATATCATTTAAATATGGAATTCAAAGGTACACAGGAAATAAAGGCGGAGTTTAAAGTTCTTAGGCGTGTCATAGTGCACAGCGTGTAGTGTAGAGTTTATACAAATATTCAAATACTAAATAGTTCTGCTATTTTTGATTATCTTTCAGTGCTTGTGGAAAGAGTGATTGATTCATCTTTAGTTATTCAAATGAATAATTAAAGAATTTATACAGAGCATATGAAATAAATCAGAAGTTTTAATAAAACAAAGAGACATTAATATAATTTTGGGCATCTATAGAAGAAATGTTACATGCAATACTACATGCAGAGGCCTCGCTATCTCACGTGCAAATGTTGGGGTGGAACCTTCCCCCCCCCCCCCCCCAACATTTGCACGTGCTGTTACAGTTGGCAAATTTACAAACTCAATTGGCAAATTAGTTCAAAACTTTAATTAAAAAAAACTATAATACACTTTCTATTTTTGATAGATTTGACGTAAGTTAACAATGTAATTAGAAATATTAAGCTTTTTACTAATAAAAACTATATTACATTTCCTAATCGCGATAACTTGGTAGAATTATAAAAATAGTTGGCAAACGCCGAGAACTATTTATGTTTGTTTTTTATTCAGTCGGTAAATACTGTATTTTGACATGGCAATGTAAGGCTCTCTTCCCCCACCAATAAAAAGTCTTCGCGAGGGCTCTGACTACGTGATCTGAAACAGCAATCTAGTACTTGACAGTCTGCAGAGGGTGGACGCTAAATCGCACAACGCTTAGGGATAAACAAACTGAAGACTCCTCCCACACTAGGAACGAGCGCCATCTACAGGCTTTTCATTTAATATGATATTATAAGCTAGTAAATTGAAAATGAAGGTTTTTTTTTAAAGTAAAATTAATAAAAAGAGAGGGGGGAGAGGTACATTTTAAAACTAAATATTTAATTTAAATGATTTAATATTGAAGTTACGTTTTGTACCTTGTCTTAGGACTAGGCTCTTTTATTAGTAGTATGTTTTATTTATTTATTAATTACAGATTTACTAGTTTATGAAGTCATGCAATAAATTGAAAAAATTACAGGCTTTTCATTTAATATGATATTATAAGCTAGTAAATTGAAAATGAAGGTTTTTTTTTTAAAGTAAAATTAATAAAAAGAGAGGGGGGGAGAGGTACATTTTAAAACTAAATATTTAATTTAAATGATTTAATATTGAAGTTACGTTTTGTACCTTGTCTTAGGACTAGGCTCTTTTATTAGTAGTATGTTTTATTTATTTATTAATTACAGATTTACTAGTTTATGAAGTCATGCAATAAATTGAAAAAATTACGGTTGGTCATTGAAAAATCCATATTTAATTATTATTATTATTTAAGAATTCGAAGAAGAGCTTTATTTTATTCATTATTTTTGCATCTTGTTAAAAAATTAGAAAAGTTTACGTAAAGAAACTCCCATAATTTTATTTTCCATAGTAATATTTTGAATTTATATTTAATAAAAGAGAAATGGATATAAATATGAAATGAAATATTAACAAATAATTTCTGATAATTTTAGCTGTCAATTACTTTCCAATACCTTAAATATCTAAATGATTTGTATAAATTAAATAGACAAATTTATACAAAAGTATTTATAAAAAATTATCTTAGTAATTTTTAAAAAAATAGTAAAGAAAACAAATTATTTTTCAAGTAGAAAACAGCAACAAAAATGTACAATTTATTTAACCTATTTCGGATAAATAACTATTTAAAAGCATGTTATATTAAAAAAAGACGACATACTCAGTGGCGTAGCAAGGAAGGGCAGTCACCCTGGGCGCCGAAGTCAAGGGGCGCCAAATTGAGAGTGGTTTAAATCGAAATTACGAATTGCTCCACTAGTGGATTAGAGGTTTTGCTCCCGAAGCTGGTAAATATAAAGGTATTGGGTTCGAATCTAATCGCGCCCCATCGGCCTGATCATTCGGAGTTTACCTTGGATTTCCTTGCGTAAATACGGATTAGGTTCCCTTAGAAAGACCCCCTACGGAGGGCACCTTCCCTAGGGCCTATATCCGTCGTGCAGATAATTGGTCATCATAAATACAACCAACAACCCAAAAGGCATTTTCTTCTTTTGAGTAAGAAAAAAAATAATGTGGTTATTTTCCTTCTTTTCTTTTTTATGGGGCGGTGTGGACGAAAAATTTCTTTCTTCCCCAAGCACCAAAAATCCTAGCTATGCCACTGAATATACTCTTATATTTGGGCTTAAAAATAGTATAAAGGTTTGTTTTTAAATATATTTTAAAATTTTAATTTAGTATAACACAAAAATTAAATACGATTTAGGTAAAAGTTTTGAAAAGTAATTGATAGCTAAAATTATCTATACTAATAAAATAACAAATCGCTCTGTCTGCGTGTGTGTGTGTGTGTGTGTGTGTGTGTGTGTGTCTGCGATGGCTAGCAAAATCTATGGGACGTACGAAGCTCAAAATTTTTATGAGAGTAGCCCAATATCTCTCCTGATGCACCTGAGCTTCAGAATTTCGAAATTCTATTTATTAACTGAGTAATTAATTAAATTCCAAAGATCACTCTCATAAAAAATCGCCTTTTTTCTTCTTTTTTTCTCTTCATTCAGTTATGGTTGGTTGGTTGCATAAAATTTTCGCATAAATAATTAAAAAAGCTGGGAATAGACCTTTAAAATTCATAGACTGGCAAACTGTCAGTTTAAATGATGATTTTTTATCACAGCGGTTGTAAACCATGGAGGAAAAAGATAGGTGGTGGTGAAGTGAACCGAAAAAAGGGTTGCAATATTAAATCATTTATCGCTCAAATTTTAATGTCCCAAACAAAAGCATGTGGAAGTGATTTTGTATTAATAAGACGAATTGAAAGAAATGAATTACAGCCGAAGCGTATTTTATGAAGAAATAGTAATTTTTTAAAATGGTCTTTTTTCTATTATATTATTTATTTTTAAAAAAATGTTTGCTTTTAAAATAATTGAAATTGATAAATTCGAAATAATTAAATGTCAAAATAAAATAAAATAAAATATTGAAAACATTTGATTTGAACTAAAAATTGTATTACTAAAAGGTTTCTTTTTTTTTTTCAGAACTTTTTAATACTTTATAACGTAGATGAAAATATGGTTTTAATATAACAACATATTAATAACTCTATATCAATATATAAAATATATTTATGAAAACATTCTTTTAAAATCATGCGCGAAAACTTAAATAACAAATATTAGTCTAAAATCTAGATTTCAGAGTGCAGACGATTTTAAGACATTAACGAAAGAATGCTAACTTTTCAAGCAAAATCTTAAATGATGCTTCTATATTGATATTTCAAAGTGACGGCTAGGTTACATTTATGTTATATTTAAGTTACGGTAGGGTAATGTTAAGTCGCAGTTAGGTTACAGACAGATTATGGTTATGGTACAAAAGTTTACGGTTAGGAATTTGTCCACAGAGTCAACATTACGCATGCTTTGATTAAAAATATACACTTTTGTTAAATGGCTCTGAAATTATAATACTATATACCAATCTTTTATCATCGCGTATCGATTCATTCAAGGTATAGTCGGATTTAAGAATGATATAATTAGTTTGAAATTCAAAATATTTCACTTGGGATTGCTATGTGAAAAAAATAATTAGTTACGTGATTTAACAGTGATTTTTACGGGTAAATATCAACACTTTAACACGAAACTAACGCAATCGTTGGATACATGTTCCCTCCCGTGTTTCTCATTGCTCATTTTAAGTATTTTTAGAGCTTAATATTAGTTGTTGTTTTTAAAACCGATTTTTCACAAAGTCAGCTGCAACGTATTTCAGACAATGCATTTCTGCATGCTTCCAGTTATTGATAAAATCATACAAATTTCAAGTTCGTTTAATATTGTTAATACGGACCCGGGCAACGCCGGGCGGGTCAGCTAGTTAAAAATAAATTATTTTTTTTCTCTCCCTTTCTCCTTTATTAAGACAAATTCAAACTATTACTATGAAAAATAAAATCCTTGGAGTTCTCAAAATATTTTTTTTTAATTTGTTAACAAGATTTAAAAAAAAAAAAATCTTACTTGAATTGTTCCATAATATTAATAATCGAATATGATTTTTCTATTTATTGCATAACATCATAAATTAGTAAATCTCAAATAATTTTTCTTAAAAAAAGGGGGGGGGGAGAAAAGAAAGAAATAACAGACAAATAAAACATGCTAATATTAACAGATGTTAGTCTTAAATCAAGTAAAGTATTTCTTTTTTTTATTTCTTTCTTTCTTTCTCTTTTTTTTTTTTTTTTTTTTTTTTTTTTAGCAGAAAAACTGTACACGTACACAAATATACTATAGCTTCAATTTAAAACATATAAATGAAATAGTTGAATTAAAATATATTTCCTCTCTCTTTTTCAACTTTATAGAGTTTCTATACAAATTCAGTAACTTATGATATCATATTGTAAATTGAAATTTTTCTGGGCAGTCACTGAAAGAATTATTATTACTATTTTAAGAATATTATGAAAAATGTTTTTAATGAATTACTAAGAAGAAAAAATGTAAAATTAATTTGGATTTAAATTTTAAAGGTAAGTACCATTAAAATACATTTTAAAATACGTTTAAAATACCTTTAAAAAAAAGGTTTTAAACAAAAAACTTTTTAATACTATTTTAAGTCCAAATGTAAGGGTTTTTTTTTTTATGTTACATGCTCTTAAATTATTATTTATCAAAAACAAATTAAATTAATTGTGCATCCTTATTTTTGTTTTTACATCAAAATAATCATTTACACATTTTTACATACACAATAAAAAATCATTTACATATTTAAACTATTTATGCATTTAAGTAAGATTTGGCTAAAAGTATTGGAAAGTAACTGATAGCTAAAATTATTAGTTAATACATTTAATTTCATATTTATTTTTATTTCTCTTTTATTAAATATAAATTCAAAATATTACTATGAAAAATAAAACTATAGAGGTTTCTTTAAATAAACTTTTCTTGTTTTTTAATGATATACAAAAATGATGAGTAAAATTGAATTCTCTTTGAATTCTTAAATAATAATAAAAATTAAATATGGATTTATCTGCGAGTAGCCGTATTTTTTTTTTTCAGTTTACTGCATGACATCATAAACTTTTAAATTTGATATTTATTTATTTTTTTTTATTTATTTATTTTGGGGGAAAAACAAATAAATAAAACATTCTATTATTAGAGGCTAACCCTATGTCAAGATACAAAACATAACTTCAGTGTTAAAGCACATGTATTAAATATTTGGTATTAAAATATACACACACCCCCTTGTCTCTCTCTGTTTATTTTTTTTATTAATTTTACTTAAAAATATTATTTTAAATTTATTAGCTGGTGTCATATTGTCAGGTTCCTAGAAGACATCTGCCCTGAATTAGAAAGGAATAACATTTCCTTATGTGAATATTTTATGTATTGTGGGTTGTGTATCCGTGAAGCTTTCGAAATACCTTTCTTTCTTTTCTTATAATGACAAATGACAGGTGGTTATCCAGGCGCAGGTGTGCGGATGACGCACTCGTTGCTGAATGAAAGTGATGACCACGGGGCATGGCTCAACTGTCATTTAGTATTTAAGTGATGTGTAAACAGTAGATGTCATGACTCAAGGTTGGTATGCGGAATTGAACCAATGGAGGAATTCTAAAAGGCCCTACTGGGGGAAGGAAGATCTCTGACAAGGTCAACTCTGGACTGAGAGGTTAGACAGTTCTCGCTTGGCGTTGAGACCGATAGGTCGCTCAGGATTTGTGGTCCTGTTGGATAGTGTATATTTTGAGCGTGGGACAAGGCGTCCCTGTGGATAGTGTTATAGGCCGAGAAGTGAGGCCTAGTACCCTCGTGTATTGAGATTCTGCAGTAATCTCTGATAAAACGTATCCAACGTGCGTTGAGTGTGAGAAAGAAAGTGTAAGTTGAACGGTACACAACCAACGTTTATCGTAGTTAATTTAATGCTGAACCGGATCATCTATATCCGAGTTGTAATTGTAGATAGTTGTAAATATTGTTTCTTGTGTACATATCTATATCTTAAATAAACTGTTAGTTCAGTTCATTAACAGCGTCAGTGTTATTTTACCCAATCCTCACAGCAGGTGACCGATATCACCCATTAATATCGGTGGTGGCAGCTAAAACTACCTAGGACATTCTTCTAAGTTTGGTGGACTGAGAGGAGCGTCCGACAAATTGTTGGCAGCGTCGGGATAGAATCGCCTGAAACCAGTGACCAGCGAGCCGTGTTGCAGTCTGTTAATGCCAGAGTATCCAGTGGAATTCTTGTGTGGTCGTGCCATATCGTCGAGTATGTGCTAAAGCATCGTGCCGGATCGTCGATTGTATGCTAAAGTGTCGTGCCGTAGCGTCGAATGTGTGTAAAGTGTTGTGCCGTATCGTCGAGTATGTGCTAAAGTATCGTGCCGGATCGTCGAGTGTGTGATAAAGTATCGTGCCATATCGTCTAGTGTGGACTAAAGTGTTGTGCGTATCTTTATTAGAAAGAACTAAACTGAACTGTGTTGTGCCTGATTATCGCTACATCGTGGAGCTATCTGTAAATAGAAGAGTACCCCACCAAATAAAGTATAAGGTAAGGTGTTTTGATCATTCATTTCTTCTGACATCTCGAACCAAATTGTATTGTTGTATAATTAATAGTAATTTAAGTAAATTGTCTAGGTAATTTATGTGCAATGAAATAATTGTGTTCAGATAGGTGTAAAGAATTAGTAACCATATTGCTATTGTTTTAAAGAAAGGTCATAATAATTTGAGATGATAATGATATGCTATTTATAATGATATTAGTGAACTAAATTAATGCATTAAATCTAAATTATTGTTAAAGTAATTGTTAAATGAAGCAATACTGTTTAAATTTTAAGAGTTGCATTATCAAAATTCTAAGCAAATGAAAATTTTAATTGGCCAATACTAGTGAGAAAAAAAAAAAGGCTCAAAAGAGAGCCATAGTGAAAAAAAAAAGGCCCAAAAGAGAGCCATAGTGAAAAAAAAAAGGCTCAAAAGAGAGCCATAGTGAGTAAAAATAAAAGTAAAGATTTTCGGTATATTTGTTTTAAGTGTGAGAACCAATATTGAATTCGGAAATATTTTAGTGAGGATAATTGTAGAAATTTATGTATGCATGTGTTTCAATTTTTCTTTATGTGGATTTTTTGATTGACATCAATACTTCTATTCAATTTCAACGTATCAGTGTTATTATATAAATTGTATGTTGCTATCTAAGTGTATATATTGGAATCTATATTGCATAGCAGTCAAATCGAATTATTGTTTTACTTTTTTGTTTTATTGGAAGTAAATTGTGTGATATCAATGGTTGAGAAAAATTAGAGTATTCAGTAGGTTAATTAGAAATGAAATGTATTGATTATCTGAAGGGTATTAATTAGTTTAATAAGTGGAGAAATATCTGTACTAAGTTAGAAATTTCGGAAATATTAAGTTGGTAGGTTTAACTATTCTTGTGGGGTGGTTATAACAATCGGTGAAGGTATGGCTTTCTTATTAAAACTAAAAAAGGTTGATCTTCAGGGGATAGCCGAAGAATTGGGTGTTGAATTCACGGAAGATGATACCAGAATTCAGCTTAAGAAAAAGATAATGGACAGTGATGAGTATGACGAGGGGGTTATTAAGGAATTATCTGACGCTATTGTTGCAGAACGATTAGAACAAGAAAAATTAGAACGCGAAAAGTTAGAAAAACAGGAAAGGTTAGAGCGTGAAGAAAAACAGGAAAAATTGGAGCAGGAAAAGTTAGAAATGGAAAAATTAAGAATGGAACATGAATTAGAAATGGAGAAACTAAGGGTGCAAGGATCGGCAAATAATTTCAATGGGTCTAGGGAATCTAATAATGAAAGTAACATAGAAAAATTGATCAAAAGTGTTAAAACTCTATCTATCAAAGTACCAGAAGGGACTGAGGGATGGAATTTATTTTTCAACAGCTTAGAAAGGGCATTCAAAACTAAAAATGTACCGGAAAACCAGCAGGCCGAAATTCTACTAAATATGTTAGGAGATAAGGCGGATAATTTGTTAATTTATACCACTACGGAACAAATGGAGAATTATGAGGAGTTAAAGGAGTTAGTTCTAAGGGAACATGAGCCGACCCCGAAGGCATGTTTAGAAAATTTCCGGAAAGCTAGGAGAAATCCGAACGAAACCCATGTATTATTTGTATCGCGTTTAATAGCTACGTGGGAAAATTATTGTAAAATTAGAGGTGCGGACACTTATGAAAAGGTCAACCAGTTAATAGTTACTGATAAGCTAATGAGTACGCTAGATAAGGATACTGCAGCATATATTAGTTTAACTCACCAGGGTAAATGGTTAGAAGCTCCTAAAATTGCTAAAGAGTGTGATAATTATTTTGATGCTAAACATAAGTCTTATGTGGCTACGCATAAAAGCTTTAAAGGTAAAGATAAGTACATAAACAATGAAAAAATGAGACCGAGGGAGGATAATAAATTTAGTGGTAGTTGGAGGCAAAATGGTAGTAATGAGTGTAATTCTTTTCCGGATAGGAAAACAGAGTTTAAGAAGACGAATGATGCTTCAGGGCCTAAATGTTTTAAGTGTGGTTTGAAAGGTCATTACCAACGTTTTTGTAATAAAATGGGTAATGAGGGAACTAATAATGGCAATAAAGGGCGAGACCAGAAAGCAGGTGTTCATAAGATTATGGTGAAAGAAAATCAAGAGTTACCTAATGGGGCTATTGTGGCTAGAATATCGGCAAAGGCCGAGCAGAAAACTAATGTTATTGGTGAGAAATTAAATAAACTTGAGAAAATTGAAGTTAGTGTTAATGGGCAAAAAGCAAAGGGATTGGTTGATTCTGGATGTGAGATTAGTGTTGTTCATAAAGATTTAGTACCGGAAGAGAAATTAAAGGGAGCGGGTAGTATTTATTTACAAGGGTTATTTGGTGAAGCTGTTAAATCACCGTTAGTTAAACTACCGCTAGCTATTCCGCAATTCGGGCAAACTAATATTATTCATCAGGAAGTACTTTGCGCAGTAACTGATAATATTAATGAGCAAGTAATTTTACATCCCAAAGTGATTAATGAGTTGTCAGGTGTCAATCTTGAGGAGCCATTGATAGAGTCCGAAGAATTAAAAAGTTCCGAAATTATTATTGATAACTCGAATGAAAAGGAAGATGTAAGTAACGATAGCTGTAATGTTTACGTAATAGACGCGAGATCGCAAAATGTACAAAGTCAGGATCCAGAGAAAACTGAAACGGAGGAAAATAATGAATCTATGGTTAGTAACTCAGATATGTTTAAGAAATCCCAGTTGGAATGTAAAGAATTAGAGAAAGCTTGGGAATTAGCTAAAAAGGAAAAAGGGGATTATTATATTGTAAACGGATTATTGTATCATAAAGAGAAATTGTTAGGCGAAACAATAGCGCAATTAGTAGTACCCAAGGTAAGAAGGGAAGAAATCTTAAAATTAGCGCATTCATCGGTATTTGGAGGGCATCATGCAGCCAAGAAAACGTTGCAGAGAATAAGGTATTCTTTTTATTGGGAGGGAATGGCAAAAGAAGCTAAACAGTTTTGTGAATCATGTTTAGAGTGCCAATTGACTAGAGGGGTTAAAGTAAATGATAGAGCTCCTATTTCCCCAGTGTCGCGGCCGGAACTTCCATTTCAGGTTGTTAATGTTGATTTAATTGGGCCTATTGATCCTAAAAGTTCACAAGGGCATCGGTATATACTGACTTTAATTGATCAGCATACCAGATGGGCGGATGCGATCCCTCTAAAAAGTTTAACTGCTAAAACCGCGTGTGAGGCGTTACTTCAAATATTTATGAGAACAGGAATTCCTAATGTAATTGCCTGCGACAATGGAACCAATTTTACTGCCGACTTAACGAAAGAATTTGAGAAAAGGTTAGGCGTCTGTCCAAGATTTTCGACTCCACAGTATCCACAGTCCAACGGACTTGTGGAACGATTTAATCAGACTCTTAAACGTATGCTACATCATACGATTAGGGAAGAAGGAAAAAAATGGCATGAACAAATACCATTTATATTATGGGCGTATAGGGAAGTCCCAAATTCTACGACGGGAATCGCACCTTTCCAGTTATTATATGGTAGAGCGCCGGAGGGTCCGTTATCGATTCTTAAGTCGTCATGGGCAGGAGAAAATAAGGGAGCGCAGTTAGATACTACGCCGATTCATGAGTACTTGGATAAACTTAAGAACCGCTTAGAAAGAGCCGCAAATGAGGCAAAATTGTCGTCTGAGGTTCAACAAAATAGAATGGCGTATCATTATAATTTAAGGTCAAAAGAAAAAACGTTTGAGGTAGGCGATAAAGTTATACTGTTAATCCCCGATTCGACTAATAAGTTATATTCTAGGTGGCAAGGGCCGGCAACTATTGTAGAAAAACGAAACCAGCATTCGTTTATTGTTGAGTTAGCCGACGGGAGTAGGAAGCATGTGCAACAAAGTAAGATAAGAGAATTTATCGCTAAATGTAATATAGTTAATATTGTTTTCGAAGGTGATGAGGAATTTGGAGAAGTTGGGGAAATTCCTATTTTGAATCGGGATCAAGAGATAGAACGGGATATTGAGAGGTTTGAAATAAAAGGGCTATCTAATAGTCAAGTCAAAGATTTAAAGTCCATTTTGAGGGAAAATAAAGAAGTGTTTATGGGTCCTGTACGACCAGCGGAAGTAGGGGAACATCGTATTGATCTGAAACCGGGTGTAGAAAGGAAAAAACCAAAGTTATATAGCGTGCCGGTAGCTTATAAAGAGGAAGTGGATAGGCAGATTCAGGAGTTATTAGAATTAAATCTAATCGAACCGTCGAATGCTGAAATTAGCCATCCAATTGTTTGCGTTGCGAAAAAAGATGCAACTGTCAGAATGTGTATTGATTACAGAGCTTTAAATTCTGTAACGCAGGTTCCCACCTTCCCGATGAAAGATTCCCAAGAAATTATGTATACCGCAGGGGCGGCTAAATATTTATCTTCAATAGATTTATTGAGGGGTTATTGGCAAATTAAAATGGCTGAGGATTGTAAACCGCTGACAGCTTTTACGACGCATAACGGAACTTATCAGTGGCGTACAATGCCTTTTGGATTATCAGGGGCTGCTGCTACGTTTCAAAAAGACATGAATGAGGTTCTCCAAGGTCATCGGAGGTATGCAGAAGCATATATTGATGATGTCATCATTTTCTCCGATACCTGGGAAGAGCATTGTGAGCATGTCAGGGCTGTCATTGAAGAGTTGAAAAATAGAAATTTTACGATTAGACTAGACAAATGTAAATTTGGAGAGAAATTGACTAAGTTTTTAGGTCATGTTATTGGGGGTGGAACTCATGCACCTGATGAGGAGAAAATCGGAGCAATAAGGGACTTAAAGAGACCAAAGACTAAAAAGGAAGTTAGATCAGTTTTGGGATTAATGGGATTCTACCGATCTTATATTCCAAATTATGCTGAGATAGCTATACCTTTAACCGAATTAACCAAAGGAAATGTCAAAAATACTGTACCATGGGATGAAAGGGCAGAAAAAGCATTTAATACTCTTAAAGGTGAGTTGTGTAAAGTGACGAGTTTGGCTACACCTATCGTAGGCCGGGAATATCAGCTTCACGCCGATGCTTCCGACTTGGCAGTAGGATGTTGTCTTACTCAAAAAGATAAAAAAGGTCAGTTTAAACCTATAGCTTTTGCCAGTCAGAAATTGTCAGGGGCTCAGCGTGCTTGGCCGAGTATAGAGAAAGAGGCTTGGAGTGTTCTCTTCGGGTTGCGGAAGTTTGAAAAGTGGACTTATGGATCTCAAATTGAGGTCATTACCGATCATAATCCATTAAAATTTCTCACGGAAACAACCCCAAGGTCGCCCAAACTCACTAGGTGGGCTCTAGCCTTGCAACGCTGGAACCTGAGCATTTCTCATCGTCCCGGAGTTCAACATTTGAATGCTGATACAATTTCGAGGCTACAGAGAAAGAGCTGGGAAGAACAACCAGTTACTAGCCCATCAGTATCAATGTCAAAATAGTAGACAACCTTAAAGGATGTCATCACATGTCTAATTTTTTTTTGTGTGTGTGTAAATATTTTTTTTTAAGTTTTGTGTTTATAATAGTAAATGAGCATGTGTATTGTTTATGCAATAGTAGTATTAGTATAAGG
Organism: Maratus speculifer; assembly: GCA_964019185.1. Lineage (NCBI taxonomy): Eukaryota > Metazoa > Arthropoda > Arachnida > Araneae > Salticidae > Maratus > Maratus speculifer. Next base: position 90,084,371 of record OZ025298.1, read on the forward strand.
TTCAGTAGAGAATGTTCAGATACCTGAAAATGCCTATGTAATATTTAGAATGAAGAAATCTGCAAAGAGACTATTGAACTCTTCCGTAATATTATTATATGTTTGGGGAAAATTAGCCCCTAAGAGGCATATTTTCCGCTAAGGTGGGGGGTGTCAGGTTCCTAGAAGACATCTGCCCTGAATTAGAAAGGAATAACATTTCCTTATGTGAATATTTTATGTATTGTGGGTTGTGTATCCGTGAAGCTTTCGAAATACCTTTCTTTCTTTTCTTATAATGACAAATGACAGGTGGTTATCCAGGCGCAGGTGTGCGGATGACGCACTCGTTGCTGAATGAAAGTGATGACCACGGGGCATGGCTCAACTGTCATTTAGTATTTAAGTGATGTGTAAACAGTAGATGTCATGACTCAAGGTTGGTATGCGGAATTGAACCAATGGAGGAATTCTAAAAGGCCCTACTGGGGGAAGGAAGATCTCTGACAAGGTCAACTCTGGACTGAGAGGTTAGACAGTTCTCGCTTGGCGTTGAGACCGATAGGTCGCTCAGGATTTGTGGTCCTGTTGGATAGTGTATATTTTGAGCGTGGGACAAGGCGTCCCTGTGGATAGTGTTATAGGCCGAGAAGTGAGGCCTAGTACCCTCGTGTATTGAGATTCTGCAGTAATCTCTGATAAAACGTATCCAACGTGCGTTGAGTGTGAGAAAGAAAGTGTAAGTTGAACGGTACACAACCAACGTTTATCGTAGTTAATTTAATGCTGAACCGGATCATCTATATCCGAGTTGTAATTGTAGATAGTTGTAAATATTGTTTCTTGTGTACATATCTATATCTTAAATAAACTGTTAGTTCAGTTCATTAACAGCGTCAGTGTTATTTTACCCAATCCTCACAGCAGGTGACCGATATCACCCATTAATATCGGTGGTGGCAGCTAAAACTACCTAGGACATTCTTCTAAGTTTGGTGGACTGAGAGGAGCGTCCGACACATATTATAAAATGAAAATGCTGTGGGTTGGGTAAGCACAGAAAAAAAAATATTATTATTATAATTATTGTTTTAAGAATATAGTAAAGAATGTTTTTAATTCATTAAAACAAAAAGAAATTTAAAATTAAAGAGCTCTGCGTGACGTATTTTTAAAGGGCTCGTCAGTAGATGCAGCTCAATTATTAGTGTGGGAGGAGCTTCAGTTTGTTTATCCCTAAGCGTTGTGCGATTTAGCGTCCACCGTCTGCAGAGCCGTCCTTATCAAAAGCGAGGCCGGGTGTAAGAATTTTTGCGAGGCCCTTCACTTTCAAACTATGCCCTCCTCCCCCCCCCCATTCCCGCCATTTTTGCCAATTTAGTTGAGGTTTTTAATTGATTTTTCAGAAATTTCCAGTAGTATTTTCTGAATTATGTACTGAAAAGCATTCTGTGATCAAATAAAGTGGAAATCATTGGGAAATTCTGGTAAATTTTTGAATAAATAAATCTGCTAAGTTGGTAACACAACTTCTCATATCCCAATCGCCTTTTAAAAAAAGTTATATGATATAAATAGGGTCGCACCAATAATTATGCTTTTTGGGGGGGTTGGAGGGGTGGGGGGAGAAGATTGTACATTTGTTAATAGAATCTTTATATGCTTATTTTGGTTGATTAAATTAAAGAGAAATATTTTTAAAAATCTACTTTTGTTTCTTTTACAGAGCGTGAATTATAAATTTTAAAATCAACTTTCTTTTTACATTCTAAACAATTTAATTTTAATAGCTCTTGATTTCAATATAATTGTCTTATGTGATCATTAATACTGTTATTTCAATATACCATGGCTTGCGGACCACTATCTGAAACGGCTGTACTTTAAAATATTTTCTTAAATATGCATCCACCCAATTCATATTCATTTTTAAAAGAATTTTAATTATAGAATAACACTGGTTGATAAAAATTGGAAATTTTGAAATAATTGAGTTCGGTCAAGACAAATCTTGATTTTTTTTTTCGACTCAGGGCTGAATCGATACTTTTCCCACCCCCTTACACCGAGTTTGAATAGCTTTTTCTATACTGGATTGGATTTCAGTTTCAAAATTTAGGCCCATGCAAACATCTAATAAATAATAATAATAAAAAAAAAAAAAAAAAAAAAAATCGTGAGCATGCAATTAGATACATCTATCTGGTCGATAATAGCATACCCACTGTTGAATATTTCTATATTGGATTTGTATTAATAATTATTTACAAAGATTTAAAAAAAATAGTAAATTTCTATTGAAATTTCATAAGTGTACGACAAATATTTGTGTTGAAAACGTGCAACGAATAAAATCAAATAAAAGTCGTCAGTTGCAGCAATTTCTATTCACAAACAAATTCATAGTCAAGGATTAGCCGATTCAGTTACTCGATTAATCTACTTTGTATTTAATGTCATCATAACGAGCGTGATACGAACATGATAAAGACGAAACTTTGGAGCTATAAACTCTGTTATTGCTTTAAACATATCATGTTTGAAGGATTTGACAAAATTAGCAAATATTTAATACGTAAATATTTTACATTTCAATAAGATAATTTAAAAGTACGTAAAAAATCTGAATTGCATTTAATATTTCGCAAAACTTTCTTTTTCCTTTCTCCCTCAAAATTTAATCTTTTGTTGTTTTTGGAGACTTAATTTAGTTTCGGAATAAAGAGTAGAGTTTCAACAAGAAAAAGAGAGAGAGAGAGAGAAACTTGATTACACAAGAAGGAGAGAAGATCTGCTGCTATTTACATTACAAATAATCAGAAAAGTAATAAATGAACACTTTCTCGGAATCATCATTAATACCAACAACATTTCAGTAACTAAAATTCTGCAAAGCTTCCCAGATTAGTTATGTGTCTAATGATGCCTAGGTTAGAGAATAACGGTACAAATAGATTGAACATAGGCTGGAAATCAGGGCCGGCGCTAGGGGTGAGGCAAGTGAGGCAGCCGCCTCAGGGCGCACCATAAAAGGGCGGCATTTGTTCCACATATTTTTACAAATGAAATGTACCAAAATATGAGTAAATACAACAATTGATGGCCTTTCACGAAAATTTGAAAACAGTTTTGTTTTGATAAAAGAAATTACCCCCCCCCCCTCCGCTAGGGCTGGATTTCTGCCATGCCAGTGACAGAAAGTGGTTATAACCAGTTTTAACCGGCAGAAACTGGCAACAGCTGGCATAAACTCATTTCAAGATATAATCTGCGACTTTTTTAGAAGTTTTAAATTGTTTATAGACATTTTATTATTCAGGATAAATAACAAATAAAAAATTGTGAAGAGTTTTAATTAAAAAATAAATAAATTCATATTGGAATACGATATTTTTGAATCTTTCACAAAAAACCAGATATATTATTTGCAGATTAGAGGTCTGCACGGGCCCGGGCCGGGCCGGCAGATTTAGAATAGTTTTTTCAACGGGCCGGGCCGGGCCGACAAACAACATAAACGGGCCGGGCCGAATTTTTTTTTTTTTTTTTCGGGCCTACCGGCCCGTTCTGAAGATTTCAGCAGAAACGATAAAATATGAGCTATTTTCAACGAAAATGGTTTTAACGAGAATAAGTATAAATGTGGCCATACTAGTTTGACAGCATCAATATAAAAATGCACAGTGTACCGGCATCGGAGAATTACATTATGTGTAACCCGTTTTGATATTCTTTTAGCTGACTCATGCCGGTCCGAGATCACGCTTGCATTATTTTTCTACATATAGACTGGCCGGACTGGTACTAGACTTAATTATTAGCAGAAAACATGATCTGTAAAATTAACAGCGATAAAGAACTTATGTTAGCTTAGTCTTCGGATATATACTTCTTGATGATTTTTAAATTAGTTTCTCAATAGTGCGAAAGTTTGACACATTTTCTGATTAATTTTAAATTGTAAAAGTATAAAAGTGATAAGCCTAACTATTGAAGGGATTTGGAATCGAATAGCGTTTTTCATTTTTGGTAAATAAAATACTTGTATAACCTTGTTGAGATATAATCGTTTCTCAAATGATTGCAGGTTTTTCTCCCTTCCCTTGCTATTGCTTCCGAAAATTCTATTCAAAACGCTAATTATGACAGTATTTTATTTGTTTGCAGTATTCTTAAATTGCTTGTATCAAAAAAAGGATAACGCCATTCGATTATATAGTTTCTGAATAAAGATATCTGCTAATCTTATGCGTTTTTGAGGAAAAAAAATTTAATTTAGAAATGTATCAGAAAGGAGCTTCTTTGAATTTAAGAATTAATTTGGATTTGAAATCTATAATAAAATGATATAGAAATATATTTATAAATCTTCTTTTATTAAACAGCTTCAAAATTAACGATGTTTTTAGCTTTCTTTCTTTTTTCTTTTATTCTAAGCCATATTAATTTTTTAATGAATCTTTATTCGAATGTTAAAAGCCTAAGAATCTAAGTAATCATTAACGTTGTTAATATGTATTTGCTGTAAAATGTACTGTAAAATCATTCCATAGATATGTATGCAGTATTCTTTAAAGGACTCTTAGTTATATGATAAAAATATGAATTTTTTAGAAATCGTAGAAATTGTAACGGGCCAAAACGGGCTAAGCCGGGCCGGGCCTGTTTTCGCTGATTTTTGTACGGGCCGGGCCGGGCCTAAAATACAAAAATTTAAACGGGCCGGGCCGGGCCCGGGCCGAACTTTTGAGTTTTGCAACGGGCCGGGCCGGGCCTGGAAATTCCGGCCCGTGCAGACCTCTAAAATTGAAAATCATGAAAATGATATTAAGGGCATAGCATTTGTTAAAATTGTAAATAAATATCATGATTTATAAAGAAGTTAAATACTTGTTACAAATGTTAAAATCTATTGCTGTTGCTTTAGGTAAAAGTAAAAAGCATGACTGTTCTATTGCAGCTGTTCATAAAATTTCGTTAACTTTATATAATGATAGAAATATCATGAAAACTCACAAATGCAAGATTCAAATCACATTTAATGCAGTGATAGTTTTTAAGTTAGCTTATTTACTTTATACTAAGTATAGGGGATCGTAATAAACATATGAACATAAAGAAAGGGCAAGGAAATAGCTTTTTGATATTAATCAAAATTTTGTGCCACATATAATAACCCCTTGTAGCAAAATTGACTCCTTTCCCAGAAAAAAAAATTCCCCCAGGAAGTCCTAGAAAATATTTTGCCTTCTGTGGGTAATCGCCTTTAAAAACAAATATCGGTGGAAAATGAGAAATTTTCAAATTTTATATCTTCAATAATGACATTACCAGCAAGTGATGCTAAACTTGAAAGAATATTTTCGAACTTTTCTTTCATTCAGAACGAATTAAAAAGCAGTCTAGGATAAGAAAGGTTAGAAAAATTTATCCTATATTATGGAATGCTGTTAGAATATTACTACTTTTTCCACAAAAATAATTTTTCCTTTCAATATATTGTAAAATAATTGTACAAGATATTTCATTACATTTTTTTTCTTTTATTTTTGAGCTACAATTATTTACTTATGCATTTTCACAAGAACCATTCCTCATTTTATGTAGTAGTAGATAATTTTTAAGTTATTGTAGTGTATTATTTATTTTAAAATGTTCTGAAAACAAATGTTAAAATATCATAGAATTTTTTGTAAATTTCTTTTTTTTCTAATTTTTAAAATAGAAATTCAACCGTAAACAATAATATCAATAGTTAAACTTTTACAGCATCAGATTACAGTTGTGAAAATTTCTGTTTTTCAAGTGCCAGAAAATTATTATAATAAACAAAGTATACTTATAAGATCCTTTTGAAACCTTTTTGCTACTTTGAATAACATTCATAATCTTTATTTTATTTTTTTTACTAAATTCTTTATATATTAAATACATTTGTGAATTATGAATCGTTGCAGATTAACGTTTTTATTAGTATTATTTCTTAGTTTTTGCCGCTTACTGGCAGAAACTAGTTTCTGCCATGCTGATTTTAATCGGTTATAACCACTGGTTTTAACCACCCCGGCAGACACTTGCCAGCACAGCCCCTCCCCCCCTGAAAAAAAGCTGTTTTACCATATTTTGGGGGAGGGCGCATTTTTACCCCAGTGGAGAATTCAACTTTTTTCTTTAGCTAAAGTATAATATCATTTGCTATGTATTTTTTAAATTTGGATGGTTGCGTTTATCACGGCCAATTATCTGAACGAGGGACATAGGCCCTAGGGAAAATGCCATCCCTGGGGTCTTTCTAAGGGAACCTAACCCATATTTACGCAAAGAAATCCTCGGCTCAAAGAAAACCACTGAAAAGTCCGAACGATTACGCCGACGGTCACAATTGGTTTCGAACGCAGTACTTCCTGTCTTCTAGTTTCAAGGGCAGAATCTCTCGGCTACTGGTGTGGTCGGAGTCAAATGATATTTCCGCAAGTCAATACGGCTATATGTTACAAAGTTAGGCAGGTTGCACGAATACAAAGCCATGAATGGTTTAATCAAAAAAGAATTATGAATACACAGTTATTTTGACAACTTTACTAACCTTGAAGAAATTCGATGATCCTGATTTTGATTATGGTTATTTTGAGGACGTTTAAAAATCTTGATATTATTTGACATGCTACAAAGTACAAGTTTTGAACGTAAAATAAATATGACAAAGCTATACTCAATAATAAAACATAATTACAAATAAAACATTCTATAGTTATAAAACCTACCGTAAATTTTAACTTGCAAAGGAATTTGTTCGAGAATTTGAAAATAAATAACAAATGATACCCACTTCCCTTAATTAAAAAAAAAATGAAGTATCCCTCTTCCTCAATTACCAAGATAGAGCTTTATTTTATTTTATTTTTATTTTATTTTTATTTTTTTGGAGGGGGGGGGGAGGAGACTCGTCAGATTTTCATGTCTAGTGACAAAACGATGTTCTTCCACAAATTTTCATGAATGGCCATAAGTTTTTACTATAAAAAACTATTTTATCTAAATAGGTTATAATTTTTGCCATTTTATTTGTAAAATATACCGTTACTTCGAAAAAAAAATTGATTGTATCGACTTGCAGATGGAGTTTGATTTAGAATTTAAAAAATCCATGTGAAACGATACCCCATTTGATCTACTTAAAAAACGTTGATTCCTTCCTCCCAGGGTTAAAAAATTCCTCTTTTTACTTCTTAAAACATGGTAAATTTTATTTTTGAGGGATTTTTCGTATTTTCATTTCTTATGCAACAAGCAAGTTCTTTCCAAATTTTGATTATTGGCCATCAGTAATGTGCTTTTCATTTTTAACTGTTTTATTGTGTGCAATGTATATTGAACATAACGATTATATGTAATTAGGAATTTAAATTTTTAAACTAATATAGTAAAAGTTGCATTAAAAAAACTCAATAAAGTTTATTTACAAAGAGCGATTTTTGAATTTTCTGTCATTTCACAGCATTTTTTAAAACGTTTGTAAGATTAGTTATGTTTGGCATTTTTACCTTAATATAGTGAATTTTATCAGCTGCTGTTTAAAAGAAAATTAGTGAGTTTTTAGCGTTTTTCGCTTTCTTTTCAGAGCAATTTTTCAACATTTGGTAAAGAGTTCCATTTACTGTTTTCTAAGGAAATATATTCAATTTTGTTCTGCAATTTTTTAAAAATTATTTTTAAATTATTTTTATAGTTTTTCCGAGTTTTACGGCAATTTTTTTACTTCTCTGTATTCCCAGAAATTCTGTGTAAAAAATTTAGCTAAATATATTAAAAATTCTTTTCTGCAATTTTAAAATATTTAGTTATTTTAAATTCCATTTTCAATGCGATTGTTAGCGATTATTATTTTATTTATTTATTTATTTATTTATTTATTTATTGTGTTCTGTTGAAAGTTTTTGACAATCGTTACACAAACTTTTTCAAATTTTTTGCCTTAATTTAAGAAAATTTTCCTTCGCTATTTTTAAAGTGTTTGCGATTTTCAGTGCAATGTCTAGTTCTTTTTTTTTTTTTTTCCGCAATGATTTTGTGACATTTATAAAAGTGAATTATTTTTTAAACATTTTGTCTAATATTATATTAAGGTGCCCTGTCGTAATAACACCACGCTAAGGTTCTACCAATTTTCACGGCTTACTTTAAGATATATTTTTAAACAAATATGGGATATGATTTAGCAACTTATTGACTATGTATACAAAAAACAATATTTTAACAGATATGTATTCATAAAATGTATTGACGTGATATCTTGACTAATGCTATTTGGAGTTATTACATGGAAACGAATTATAAAATATAATAAAACAATGACATATGTGAATTATCTAATTCTAAAGATACAAACTCTACAGCCCTAGACATTGACAAATTTCTCTTTCTTAACAATTATTGCTAGATTAAGATGCAGCAATAATCATTTGGTATTTCATTCATCTGACAAGAAAATAATTAGCAGCACTTATGATATAAAAATTTCACTTTATCCTGTATAGTTTTGCTTTATAATATTGATTTCGCCAAAGATAAATGGTGAGAAATTACTAACTTCTTGAACTTTTGTCTTATTTTTATTAACTGTTTTTATATTAGTACAAGCATACACAATATTGTTTTGTATGTACAATTTTAAAAAAATAAACAACTTGTTATGCTACATCATTATTTTCTGTTTGAAATTCATACCCAAATTTTAAATGCAATGTGATTGGTTTTAATTTTTTTACATAATTTGTCTTCGTAATATTCATTTTAAAAGCATTCATTTTAAAAGCAAATCTGTTGTAACAGGTAACAGCATTTTTTTTTTTCTAATATTCATAACGTGCCTGATTTTCCGAAAGGAAAAAAAAGGGAAAAGAGATTTGGACGTGTTACTGTTATATCATATCATATCATATATATATTATAAAGCAGAAGTTCTGAAACTTCCAAACGGGTGTTTTCAAAAACTACCCGATGGATTTTTTTGCCGATTGTATCATTCGATAGGAAATATTTTTCCGAAGGTTTAAAATTCAAATTTACAGGGATACCTCTGATTTTTCGTAGTAAATTTTGTATTTTTCGGTTATTTTTGATGAAAGGGTTGCCAGTAGTTATTTTTTTGGCGAAAATTATCATTACTAAACAAATTAAAAATGACATATCTGTTAGAAATATTACAAACATCTTGCAAATAAAAGCAGAAAATAACTATTGATAATAATAATAATAAAGAAAAACCATTTAATAAGGCATGATATTATAAAAAAATATTTATCTTAAAAATAAAAGAAATATTTGTAACGCTTAAAAAATAACATGAAATATTACATTTGATGCAACATTTGGCGACTTATCCTTGCGTTAGAAAAAAAAAAAAAAAAAATAACTTGAAAATTTGATTAAATGAATTTTGAACGATATTTATTTTCCTTTCTATTATTTTCTTTCTCTTTTTTATCAAATTTCGATAGTATATAACTAACTCCAGAAAAAGACAGATCTAATTATAAAAGTAATTGTGAGTTATATATTTGTTTCTTTGAGATTTTTTTTTTTACTTTTGTCGGCAAAGAATTAAGCCAAAAATGCATATGTCTAACATCAGGTTGGAATAATGTTGTTTTTTCCAAAAGAAGATAATTTTTGGAGTATATTTTAGTATTCAGTTGTAAATTCAATAAACATAAGTTAATATTTAAAAAATTGTAATTAAATATTTAAATTTTAGCTTTAGTGTGAAATTCGGTCACACACATATATATATTCTAAAATAATGTCATTCTTTTTCAAAAGTTTTTCACCGCAATTTTGAAAATTGTAATCAACAAACATACTTTTTTTGCGCCATTTTGTCAAATTCTCTTCCAGGGAAAATTAGTTTTAAAATTTACAAACTGAACAAGGAAATCTATGCAATTTAAATGAAATTTATGCAATTTCGCGTTATTACTATCGATAAATTCAACATTTTGAAATAAAAATTGCCTACTGAAAAAAATGGCACAGATGTCATATATGCACCACATTGGCGCGATTGCAACAAAACGTCGATTTTATGTTCATATGGTAGCTCGGCTATTGTATATTTATTAATAAACTACTTACTCTTATTTTTTTTTTTTATTGATGTAAATTGTTTTATTTTATAATTATTAACAAAACATTATTTATTTATTTTTATTTCCTTTTTAAAATAATAGAAAACAATTAAAAAATATACATGTAACTGATATTTTATAATGAAGTTTTCGCCAAATTGGCTTAAAAAAGGAAAAAATATGCACAAATGTGGTGCACATAAGACATTTGTGCCAAAATATTTTACAAGTTTTTTTAATTAGCCATTTCTTCTTCAATTTTCTTCATATTTTCCTGTGTTAGATAATGTTTAAAATGATATTGGACTAATTTTCAATAATTGAGCACCACCAAATAGCATATTTACTATATTATTGAAAGTTTTATTGGCACAGATATATTATATATCACCGAGGTAACTAACAGACTTTAAATTGGCATTATTTTGTCTGAGATATAGTAACCCGATTATTAATATTTATTTATAAATAAAATGTTTATTTACTTTATAAATTGTATAAATTGTTTTGTTATATACTTATTAATTAAACTTTTTTCATAAATTTTTATTACTTTTTAAATAATAGAAAATAATTTAAATATACACATGTAACTGGTATTCGAAAACAATGTTTCCGCCAAATTAGCATAAAAAATTATCGCGCCAAACACGGCGCATATGACATCTTTGCCTTTTTGTTTATGTATTAAGAGATTTCTAGATCATCAACGAGATAATAGAAAATTTGTCAGATTATTTTATTTGAGATTATTAAATTTATGGTTTTTCATTATGAAACAAACGAAGAAATGAAAATTTACTATTGATGCAACTACAGAATTAACGACTGCTTGGCATTATTTTTAAAAAAACTCGAAAAGACGATTTTTTAATTATTTGTTTACTTTTTTTGTTTACATTATTATAAACATTTTTCCATTTTTATATACGCATCACTTTTGGCGCGTTTTTTTTTTTTTTTTTTTTTTTTTTTTTTTTTTTTAAATCTAACATCAGTTTGGCAAACACTGCGTTTTCAAATACCAGTTACATGTTATATTATTTTAAATTATTTTCTATTATTTTAAAAAGGAAACAATAATAAATAAGTGAAGTTTAATTAATAATTATAGAACAAAACAATAAAGAAAGAAAAAATAAAGAAAAGCAAATAAACAAAGTTTATTAGTAAATAATCAACAACCAGATTAACACGCAATCCTTAAAATCACAATTTTGTTGCAATCGCACCAATGTGATCCATACATGACAGCTGACCAAAATATTATTGGCTATATTATTATTCATATTTTTTTATATTATTTGGTACTACTTGATTATCCCTTTGACCAAAAAACTGCCGCCAAAATAAAAGATTAAATGTCAATAATAGATGATCGTAAATGCCACATTCATTTGAAATTAAACATGTTACATGCGTTTTTTATGTCATTAACTACTTTTTAATTCGACGTTTTATTTGTATTTCAATTAATATTTTCGTAATTTATTGATTCTTTGGTTATTTAAAATAAAAGTTATATTCGTTTGTATAATATGGTGAATCGTTTTACAATATGTATAATTTGGCGAAATTGATCTATGAAATAATAAAGTAGTACCTATTATTTATTAAAATTCTATCTGGATATTTAAGTTTACAGAACTGGCGTACTTTTCAAGTCTCTGTAGAGGCATTCGCCAAGTTGTCGTTAATTCTGTGTTTTAGCCTTATTATGTATTTTTTATCTGTAGTTATTTTACTATCCCTAAAAAAGCAATATTTGCAATGTGCAGGAAAAATATTCGGAATATCGATGATATAGAATTAGAAAAATATTTGCAATTAATTTATTAATCATTCAGGTAAAAAAAAAATACTTTAAAACTGGCTAAGAAAAAAATATACATTAAATACCGACAGTAGAAAATTTTGTTTATGATGTTTATGTTGCAGATTTAATTAACATTAAGCCCTATCAACAGAATTTTATCAAAAATTAACTATTAAATACTGCTTCATTACCCCGTCAAACAAACAAACAAACAAAAAAAATATCGCCAACATATAAGATTAAATGCCAAAAATAGATGATTGTAAACTTCACATTCATTTGACAATAAACGCGAAATAAGTCTGATACATTTGTAACGAATCGTTATAAGCAATACTAATGCTTGACGCCAAAAATCATAATGGAATTTATTACATGCTGAAGGTTTATTTCTCTACAAAATTTAGCATCAAGATTATTCCCGATTTAACAGCTACATGTTTGCAACTGCAGGGCTGCCACAGGCGACTATTTTTTAACTCTAACTGGCACCACTTTCTTTAAACAGAAATCCTTAACATACACTTTGACAACACTTGCAAGAAAAATGTATTTTGAAATTCATATTAGAAAAATAGTGGTGAAAACGGAATATAAAAATAGACGCCTGTGACAGCCCTGCAACTGGTTTAAAAAATGAAGAGGCAGTGAAACTGATGTAATTTTAATTTTACCCAAATAATTCAGCTTTAAAACACACCTTTTATGCTTCATTGTTCTAATAAATATATAAGTTAAACACTCTTTTTTACATTTTTTTTTTTTTTTTTTTTTTGCTATGTATTTTGTTGGAACAGACCAAGGTAGATAGAAAACTGTAGTAGAGTTGCCAGAAGAGGACGGTTATTAAAAAATGTAATGCAACATGTAATGAGATTGTATTTAGGTTACCAGATCTGCATATCTTGCAAGTTCAGATTCGGGAGTTTAAGAATTAACAAATAATAATGTGCTATTTGAAAATTAATAGAGTTTGATAATCATTGCAATGCTTTCTGACAAAATAATGTGATGAGTAGAGAACATTTTGATTCCTGCTGTCACAACGGTCTCATTTTTATATCAAACTCTACTACAAATCATCAAATAAGAGAGATGGTACTTAATTATCCAAATTTTGTCCAATGCATACAATAGTGCAATATCGCAATGACATTGGCACTGGCTTCGTTTTCAGCATTGCGGAAGGACATTCCAGGTGATGGTCTACACTGCTTTAAAAAAGAAATTTCAAATCACTATTTTGTTTGAGTCAAGATTTCTTTGGAAAAATGGACCAGCGCAGCGGGCATAGCCTGCTAGTATATTATAAAGCAGAAGTTCTGAAACTTCCAAACGAGTGTTTTCAAAAACTACCCGTTGGATTTTTTTGTCGATTGTATCATTCGATAGGAAATATTTTTCCGAAGGTTTATGATTCAAATTTACAGGGCTAACTCTGATTTTTCATAGTAAATTTCGTATTTTTCGATTATTTTTGACAAAAGGGTTGCCAGTAGCTGTTTTTGGCGAAAATTATAATTGCTAAAAGAATTAAAATGGCTATATCTATTAAAAATATTACAAATATCTTGCAAATAATAGCAGAAAATAACTACTGATAATATTAATAATAATAAAAAAAGACCGCTTAAATGAGCCGTAACATTATAAAAATATATTTATCTTGAAAATGAAAAAAATATTTGTAATGCTTAAAAAATAAATTAACGCGAAATATAATAATTGGTTCAACATTTGGCGACTTATCCCTGGTGTTAGAATAAAAACATGAATTTCAGAAATTGATTAAATGAATTTTGAATGATAATTATTTCCCTTTTTATTATTTTCTTTCTCTTTTTTATCGAATTTCCGCATAATATAACTTACAGCAGAAAAAAGCAGATCTGATTGTAAAAGACACTAAGTTGTGAGTTACTATTCGTTTCTATACCATTTTCATCTTGCTTTTGTCGTCAAAGAATGTGTTTTTAAGCCGAAAATGCACTACTGACTTAATGCCTGACTTAGGTTCTTAATGGTCGCAATAATGTTGTTTTTTTTTTTCAAGTGAAGATAATTTGTAGAGTATATTTTAATATTCAATCGTAAATTATATAGATATAACTCTTTTATTCCTTTTTTCAAATGTTTTCATTCTTAATTTAATTTTTCTTGCGCCATTTCTCAATTTCACTTACAGGAAAAATTTCAGTTTTAAAATTTAAAAACTGAAGAAGGAAAGATACCCCATTGATTAAAAATCTACCCCCAAATTCCAAGATTAAATGTCAATAATGGATGATCGTAAATGTCACATTCACTTGACATTAAGCATAATATAAATACTAATTATGTCATCAAGTGATTTTTAATTCGACATTTTATTTCTACTTTTATATATGTTCTGCTAATTTGTTTTTCGTTATTTAAATGAAAATTTATGCTAATCTATATAATCTGGCTAATAGTTTGGCGATTTGTATAATTTAGCGAAATCGGTCGACGGTATAACCAAGTAGTACTGAAGGAAAAATTTTGCAATTCAAAGTAAATTTATGCAATTATGCGTTATTACTATAGATAAATTCAACATTTTGAAATGAAAAATTCCCGCTGAATAAAATTTACAAGTCTTTTTTTAATTGACCATTTCCTCTTCAATATTTCTCCAATCAAACTTTCGCTATTCTCTTTCGTGCAGGCTAACAAAAATGTATTTTAAATATTTTATTAGATAAAACGTAAATAACATTCTTTTGTCTTTTAAAAAAATATTTTTAAAATCTAATTCTACCATTATGTGTCTTACAGGACAAAAAAGCAGAATTACTTTTAAAAATGGTTTTATCTGTTAATTGTATGTTATTTGTTTATTTGGGAGTTTGAATTTACTTTTGTCATCAAAAAATGCGATTTTATACCAAGAAGGCATAAGCTGGAGCGATGTTCACAATTACTAAATTCTCTCTCTCTCTTTTAAATATGTGAGAGCATTTTTAGGATATTTTTTTTTATGTTTGATTGAAAATATATAAATAGCAGTTATAGCAAAAAAAAAAAAAAAAAAAAAAAAAAAAAAAAATGCGTATAATGTTTAAATTTTAGTATAAATGTCTTCCTCATCCAAACTGTAAAATAATTTAATTGCAACTTTTTAAAGTTTTGGCGCAGATGTCATATACGCACCACATTCGCACGATTGCAACAAAATGGCGATTTTATGCCTCACATGGTAAACCGACTATGGTTGTTTATTTCTTAATAAACTATTTATTAACTTTCATTTTTTTGTTTAAAATAATATAAATCATTTTGTTCTATAACTATTAATTAAACTTTTTAGGTAGCTTTCATTACAAAAAGTAAAAAGCTACCTATTGCAGCCGTCCGGAGGAAAGCACTTCCGGAAAATTTTGGTATATTTTCACCGATCATGACCCCCAGACCCCAAAACCACCCTCCGTTCAAATGTTGACATATATATATATAGATATATATATATATATAACCATATATATCTGATTTTTGTCATGCGATAACTAACGTATTTATGAACCGATTTGGATGAAACTTGGTATGTACATAGTACATACAAATGTCTCGACCGAGTTCGTTGGTCAGCATCATCCGCCATTTTGTTTCAAAATGGCGGCCATTTTAATTTTTTTAAAAATTTTAAAATTTAAAATTAAATGCGAAAAAATTAAAAGTTGAAAAATATTTTTCTTTTACGTGTTAGAACTTAAAACAAAGATTCCAGAACACTTTTTATTTTGTCTATATCTTAAAAAATGATTGAGTTATAGCACTTTCAATTTTGCTTATGGCTGACATTTTGAAACGGTCTGATCTGAACAATCCACCATGTTGCTTTTAAAATGGCATACACTTCATGATATCGTGGAATTTGGTGACTCTCTAAATAGCTTAAAATAAAACCAGGTTGAATAAAAGATGACTAATTTCTAAAAATTCCTATTAATATTTAGTCTTGACAAAAACTAGTATTCAATCTTATAAAATCACTAATTTTATAAGATTATTTCCACTAATTTGAGCTTAGTATTTTTGAACAATGTAACTTACTTTAAAATAAATAAATAAATATACAAGTATATGAAAGCTACCTCTTCCTCCCGGCATTGCCGGAAGGACTTTTTATTTATTAATTTTTTTTCCAATAATAGAAAGTAATTAAAAAATATTTATGAAATTGGTAATTAAAAACCAAATTTTCTCCAAATTGGCGCCAGAAAAAAATTGCGCCAATGTGGTGCATACATGACATCTGTGTCAAAGTTTTTTCTCTATACATAAGTAGGGAAAATGCAGTATAAATACCGATTATTTTCCAAATATGGAAATTTTGTCACAGATTTGGTCATATACTCATCGAGGTATCTCACTGGCGCCAAAATGCCATTATTTTCCTTATATGGTAACCCAGCTATAGTTGTTTTTGTTTTGTTCTACAGTTACTTTTTTATTTATTGTTAATTGCTGTTTAAAATGATAGAAAATAATAAAGTATATATAAATTTCTTTGGTATTCTAAAACGAGGATTTTGCCACATTGTAGTTGCAAGAAAATCGTGCAAAACCTATTGCGTATATGATGTCTGTGTAGGAATCTTTTGTGAGATATGAAAAGTGTAAACTGGCTACTACTTGATTATCACGTCAACCAATTTCGCCAAATCGTTCGTCAAATTATACAAATTTACATAATTTTATTTTAAATAACTAAAGAGAAAATGCTTAAATACGAAAGAGCAAATAATTTTGTTTTCATTTTTCAGGAGGAAATTTTGCAATAATAAAGTAATTGTTGTAGTGAGACTTTTAATGTGTGTTTTTTTTTTTTTTTTCCCGTTGGCAACTTGCTGTAACGAAAAATGTTTATTTTTTTCCTGCTATTGTTTTGTAAGAGCTGGGTTTGTGAAAGACATGTTAAGATGGTATTTAAATTTTTGAACCCTTCCCAATTACCACCCCCTTGGGCCGATTTTGCTCATTTGCAATTCCCACTGAGATATTAACCATCTCAATGTATACTTGACGAGTTTGAAGATGATTCGTGCATAATTGTGCCTTTTATCGCGAGGACAAAATTTAATATATGTATAAACTTTTTAGGTGGGATTAGCTTTGGGTTCCTGGCTTCACATAATGAAAAGTTGTGAAGAAATTTTTCAGAAGTTGTACCATGGTAACGACTGTAATAATTAATATTTCTTCAGATAAGGGAAAATTTTAAATCCTGTTGCCATAATGGTCTCATTTCGCTTCCAAATGTGCACTGTTAGTAATAAACTAAAATAGTTACTTCTAAATAGCTGGTTTTTGCGCAACGTTTAAGATAATTTAATATCACAATGGTGTCTAATTGTTTTCAGCAATGAGCAAGGTGCTGCTGGAGGTCCAAATTATTTAAAATACAAATTTAAATTCACCAGTTCGTTTCATCCACGGTTGATTTTGAAATATTGGCCAGCGCAGTGGGCATAGCCTGCTAGTTCTTTATATAAAACTTTCTGTTTTTTAATATATTAGCAGAATATGATTCATTAATTTAGTTCTAAATTATCTGTTCTTATTTTTTAAAAAATGTAAAAAAATAAAAAAATAAATGACTAATGTAAATAAATTACACAGTCTGATTATTTTAAATTCCTTAAATGTAAATACATTTTATAAACATTTATATTTATGCAAATAAATTATTATATTAATTTAACTAATAATAACACATTGTTCAGTGGTGCACAAAACAGGAATTTTAATATACATTAGTACATATTAAAATAAAATAAAACTTTCAACGTTTCGCGCCGTCTTCTGCGGGCGTCTTCAGGAAAATATGAAATGGAAGGACTACGTTTGCATCTTGTTCGAGAGATAATATTTCTACTAATTTAAAAACTAAATGAATTAAAATTTTAAAAAGTGTTGCCAATTACACGTGAGTAAAAATTAAAATATCGCAAGGAAATAAAAATTTTAAGGTTTTATGATGTTATGCCATATTTTTGGTATATTGTAGGATAAATTATCATTACATGGTTTATTTTCTCGTGCTATGATTTCGATGGATTCTATTATTTTACCTTGAACTAGGTTATTGCATGGAACTATGATTTTGGCTTCCTCAAAATTAATATGGCAACCCTTGTTCGCCAAGAAGAACTTCTTTCTTGTCTAGCGCCGGCCCTGCTGGAAATAATCTATTCTTGTTGGGAACGTCCAGAACTTGCAAGGAACATAATTTGATAAAACACTTTACATTCTATAAATAAGCATGTTTGCACTTTACAAATTTTTTGATGAAATAAATAACTCACAACAAAATAAAAAATAAAATTTTCAGCTATTTTTTTTTTTTTTTTTTTTTTTTTTAGGCGCGAGGCCCTGTGCGGCCGCACCTGTCGCACACCCCTAATGACGGCTCTGACAGTCTGAACAAATAGTCAATAGTCATTGGACTGTCCTTTATTTATAAAAGAATAGTATTGAGAAATAAATGTGCTATGAGAAAAAAAAAAAAAACAGCGAAAAACCTTGTTAAAATGGAAATTGCGTGTAATAAAATCCTGCCTCATGCGGAAAAAAATTTAATCCTTCCACTTTGATTAATAGTATATAATAACAGAGAATATACCTGTTATTTTGGAATTATTTACTGACAACTTCAAATTCCATTTTAGTATCTGTTACTATACAATATTTTGCATTAAAATTCTATTCTTTTTAAAGCGACATAGTGCTTTGAAAATAAAATATCGATTTCCTTTTATTTATTTTTATTTCTATATTTATTTTATTTATTCAGTCATTGATTTATTTTAGGGAAGGGGGGTGGTGGGGGTAAAGTATTGAAGGATTTGAATTTAAACATCATTTATTTTTATTATGATGAGCATATTCATGAATTTAACTGACCCTGGGTAATTTTTTATTATTCTATTATTGATGATTTGAAATCATGAATTGTGAAAATTCACGATTATAAGATTTGGAGATTTTCAAAATTAGAAAAGAGGCAATCAAAGCAGTGCCAACTATTCAAAAAATATCGGGTGGGCTTATTTTTTTTTTTTTCTTTTAAATATAACACTAGTTTATCCTGGCTTATTGCGAGCGTGTATGGAGAGAGAGTGGGAAAGAATGAACGACTAAAAGATAACAATTCAAAATTAAGTTATGTTCTTTCTAAACAATTTTTTAAATTATAGCTTATTTATAATTTTATAAAATTATATTCTAATAAATCCTTTCTTATAAGTACATTAACACTTTCGAGTCCGATTTTTTTCTTTTCTTTCTTTTTTTTTTTTCTTTTTTTTTTTTTTTTTTTTTTGTTAGTTTTGAAAACAAATTTATTTTATTTTAATTTATTTTAATTTTTACTTTTATTTTAATCGTAGCTATCCAAATAGACTTATTAAAGTTTAAAGATCATCCCATTGTTTGAAGTCTTACGAATGTACCTTTTTTGTGTACTGTTCAATTCATATTTATATGATAACAAGCTAAGGAAGAGTTTTCGAAAACGTTTAGAAAATAATTAAAATATGGTTTGATAGGGTATTACAACTTTTTTTTTCGTTTTATGAGACATGATTGGTTTAGAACAGCGGTTCCCAATCTATGGGTCGCGACCCACTAGTGGGCCGAGGCAGTTGTTTTGGTGGGTCGCAGAACAATCTAGGTTTGTCATCAAAATATATATCTTTTATTTCATCTACTGAAAAAGATATGAGAATTTTATCAGGAAATAATATTTCAAGGGAAAATCCTTAATTTTCTCCTAGATTGAGATACGAACAGAACATTCAGAAATATTTAAATCAGATTTGAGGTTCTTGATGAAATTCAAAACTTTGTGTTTATGAGAACATGTTTTTTCCACTTTGCTGTTTTTGAAAGGCAAGTACACTGTAAAAAAAAAAGGGTCGATCTACTAAAAAAATTTTAGTAATCCTTGTAATTACTAAGAAATTTTTTGTAATCTTACTCGGTTACAAGGAATCTGTAAGAATTACTAGAAAAAAGCTAGCAATCAAGAATTAATAGTTTTACATTTTTAATAGCTATTACTAAAACTCACTTGGTGTGGCCTTGATAGCTTGGTGGTCATAGCACAGAACTCCAGGCTGAAAGTACCTGGGTTCGATGCTGGCCGACGCCAAATATGCACCGAATGTAAATAAAGGGATTATGAAAGTCCTGTCGTAGCAGTTACCATGGGTAATGATCTCTGAACTTCCCCTCCCCTTTAGAAACATGTCAAAATAGAGTAAGCAACAATGTTTGGTGCTGCCATCTATTGCGGCTTTACCGAAAATCTTCCGCTTCAGATGTCTGTCTTTTTAACCGCTGGGTGCAGCTCGAAGGAAGCTCCTGCTCTTCGGGCACACGTAATGGTCAGTAAAAATAATTTTGGAGCTATTACTAAAACTTGCTTGGTGGCCCATACTAAAAAGTTTTAAGTTAGTTATACAAAAAATTCTGTGGAATACAAATTTACTAACAAATTTTTAGTAACCTCTTGAATTTTTTTTTT
This sequence comes from Maratus speculifer, assembly GCA_964019185.1. Classification (NCBI taxonomy): domain Eukaryota; kingdom Metazoa; phylum Arthropoda; class Arachnida; order Araneae; family Salticidae; genus Maratus; species Maratus speculifer. The sequence continues at coordinate 90,104,841 of OZ025298.1, forward strand.
TTTTTTTTTTTTTTACAGTGTATTGAGACAAACTGCGTGTTAATATATATATTTCTACATTGGTAAACGCCAGTATCACAAATCTCCTTGATTATAAATTTGTGTTTTCATAATAATTGAACTTATTTTTAACTATCTTTCTAGTTTGTGCATTGTTTTAATTACTTTTTACTTACACATATTGAGATTACAGATTCTGGTTTTTGTTGATAATGTATCTTCCGTACGAAAATTTGCGTTTTTCGTAGGAAAGGATAGCTGAGCGTATAGTGATCGTACAAAAATTGCTATACTGATATACAACTTTATCTTGGGTGGGTCGCGATTTTTTTTTTCCCTACTGAAAGGTGGGTCGCGATTTTTTTTTTTTCCCTACTGAAAGGTGGGTCGCGATTTTTTTTTCCACTCAAAGGTGGCTCGCGTACCAAGAAAGTTTGGGAACCGCTGGTTTAGAAAAGTAACTCATATCTTTAATTTAAGAAGTTAAATATATTTATAAAATATAAGAATCGCCAATGGTGCAAAGAGAATTAAATAAACTTTTATTATTTTTATAATTTCTAAATGTAACCTAAATAAAGTCATTGCTATCATTATAAGTAGAAAGTAACTGAGTAATTCTTAAGACAAAGTAATACTCGATGCAAAGATATGTATTATTAATAGTACACCAGACCAAAAAGGGTAAATATTTATTTTAAATATCAATGGAATTACTTAACTATACATCCGCTAATGGAGTTTAAGTAAATTTACTACTGTAAATTTAATGGATGTCCTTACCATTTTTAAAACAAAATTATTTTCAAGACTTTGATAGAACCAAATTTCATTTCATCAATTTTAAAATCCAATGAATTAAATCAATTGAAACTTTATCAGCGGAAAGATCAAAATATTGGGTGGGCTCGCGCCCCAAAAGCCCATATAATTTGGCGTTTTGGGCAGTCCATTAATTTTACCATTCATGGAGCATATGAACTGTCGTCAGGCGGAGCTAAAACATAATATAATTCTTTAAATGATTCTCTCACACCCGAATATTTAATATATAACGACCTCAGAAGTCAAGAAAGAGTACAGGTGACAAAAGTTCGATTTCGTGTAAATTGAATTAAAAAGTAATTGACATTATAGTTAAATAGCAATAATTGACTGAAACAAAATAGATAATTGACGCTTGTTTCATTGTGGTCTTTGAACTCTTTTTTTTTTTCCAATAACTGAAAAGAAAGTGGAGTACATTTTTTTAAATTAATTTTTAATCAATATTGATTATTATTCGACAAAAGTGATTTATCTCTAGAAAGCAGCACATAATTAGAAAATAACTTATGTTTCATTACCTGAAATGAATAAAGCACATTTCCAGATCGTCTATGTCAGTTTTTTTTTTTTTTTTTTTTTCCAACTGTCAAACTTACAGCCCTGAGCTTCTCGAGACCTCAAACAATAGAGTTACATATCAAATGATATGTCATCATTCGCCCTTCCCCTCCTTTCCAGAGTTCTTAAGATTCATTTTTGAAAGATATTCAAGCCGAAAATAAAAAAATTCTGTAGGGAGGAAAATACTTACGTACATTGCTGATTTACAGATCATAAATTGAATAGCATAAAATACCGAAATTTAGTGTTTCAGCTGCTTGCTACTTACTATTCTGCTTCTGTTATTGAATTTATAACGAGATATACAGATTTACCATTTCTTTAATCAAAAATTCTTAATTGATGACTGGGATTACTGCACTACACTCTCAAAAAAACTTCCGTCTTTTTACAGAAAAATTACTGGCAGCACTGCTGCCAGAAATTGTCTGTAGATTGACGATTATCCGTTTATTTTTTTCTTCGTCAAAAGAGGTAAAATATCCGTCATTTGAAAAAAATTCTTGAAAAGATCAATCCGGCACGGCTGAGGATCGAACTCACGATCCCAGCATTGGCAGACAAACGCGCTACCTCAGAGCCACCATTACACGTTCATGAAGTGCTTTAAAGCAGAACCCTTCATTTTATATGTGTGTGATTGGTGTTTTTCGTTACAAAGCTTTTAATTTTAAAGTTAATTTGGGAAAGATTTCAACTTTAAAATAATGAAACTGTGGCTGGGAATTTTTTTACGTTTAGTATTAATATACTATAAAAATGTAAATTTTAAATATATTACGTAGATTGCTAAAGGAAAAGTATGGGTATTATATTTTTATTCGATAAGATTTTTTTTTAATAATATCAATTTTTTTTCATTTTATTTTTTAATTAAAATATCTTTTAAATGTGTTCACTTAAAGTATATTTTAGATGTGAAATATTATATTTCGCATTTATTATTTAAATTACTTAGTATATTCAACTTTATTCAACTTATCGAACTTTGAATAACAAATTGTGAGAATTTTTGAATGAATACAGAAAGTAATTGTTATTTATTTTAAAATTCGAAAACATTTTTGTTTTTTTTAAAACTAAATTAGACATTATAATCTATAGAATATTTTGTTTTTCATTTTAAAAACAAATTCGAATTTATTACTAACAGACCCAATACGCATGCGTGCTAGAAATAAACGGAAACTCTTCCTCATTTTTCGACGTTCAAAATGAATTCACAGATCAAATACGTTTTATGTGAGTACGGAAATTATTTGTGAAAAAATGAGGATAACTTAGTGTATATTGACGAATTTTTCTGACAGTGTACCGGAGGATAAAGTGAACATAAAATATAATAATAAGCTGCTCGATTTTGTCCAAACTCTAAATTTTTTTTGAACGTGCATTTCCATTATGTATAAGGAAATCAACAGTCAAGGGTGAAATACGCTATTATGCAGACGCTTTCAAAATAATAATAATGGAGGGAATGTGTTTGCTCGTTATTTCATGAAAATGTAATTAGGAATCTTTAGTAACTTATTAATACTGTTAATAAAACACTGTTGATTTTAATGGTTAAAGAAATTAAATATTGTAGAATTTTATGCCAGGAGAACTTTTCTTTATTTTTAGTAAAAATACAAATTAATGACTATTTTTAAAACAGGCAAACAAAATTCAATTACTGTGCAAAATATGCAAATGAATTGCCTCGCTTTTTTTTTTTTTTTTTAAGTAATAATATCTCACTTTTTCTGTGACAAATAAAATTGGGTTTGTTTTGAGGAATCATTTTCCAATTTTTCGACACTTTCGAAAATGTTGTGTGTTACATCATATTTTGATCTGAAATATCGACGAAAAGCCAAGTATGAACCTGTAATGTTTTTTCAGTGGTGGAATGTTATTTTTTGCTACATAATCGTTTCAGATAGTTAATTTATTTTTTAATAAATATCTAGCAACAAAATTGCTATTGAAACAAAAATGCATTACACAATATCGTGCCATTTGATTCAGCCCTGTTGTTTCACAAAATATTTCTCCGCATTATTCGATAAACAGTTACGTATATTAAGCGTTGTCTTTAATATTAATTGAAAATATCAAATGGTGCAAGAAAAAAAAATATTTTTTATTAATCGAAGACGCACTGACAAGAGTCTGCTGTATTTATAACGGAAATGTGTATCGTACAGTCAATCCGCGCAGCCGGATGCCAGAATTAGCATTAATGGTTTATGACATTTCAGAAATATGAATGTCATAGCAATATCCTACTATATTTTAAGGTGAAATGGCTATATCTTAATTGAATATCGAGGTTTTCACTAAACATTGGTGTGGAATATTGTTCAGTTAGTGAACTGTTTGTTTTACCAATATCGTCTCAGTACTGACAAAAAACTGAAAAGTAAAATCTGAAACTCATCAAAATTTTGCCCATGTTAATATTCCTTGTATTGTTCCATTATTTGTGCAATATACTATTTACATGTTGAAGTAACTACAAATCTAAAATTAACAAGCAGTATGCAGTTCGTGGAGTCGCTGAATGGAGTGGACGCTCATTGTGATCTCATTATATATAACAGCGCAAAACAGCTTTAAAATAATAGTGGTGGGAGAAGAATTTTTTTTGCCTCTTTCCAGCTGAAATTATGACTTTTATTTTAGCAGGTTCTATTTCTCTCGTAAAAAGTACCCAAATGTAAGAAAACAAGGGAGAAAAAAAGCTCTACTTTTTTTTTTAAATTGCAACTAAAAGCCCCTCCCCCCCCCCCCTCCATTGAGACCTGTTCAATAAACTGGAGCGGCACTAGAATTTGCCCGGCGACGACATCCAGGCCGAATTCGTAATGTATATTGAAGGTCTCCATCTTCACAAGCCCTCTCTTGTCCTCGAGCTCTGTGTAATTTTATTTCATTAAATACTCGGGTCGGGTTTAATTTTTACCTAAAGCCTCTCGGGACAGGCTCATACTAAAGTTTATTTTTTGAAAAGTTGGACCGAGCCTGAACGTTATTCTTTCCGAGACAGGTCCAGGTCTTACATTTTATCTGTATATTCGAGCCGGACCGGAATTGTATATTTTTCTTTCTCGGACGAGTCGGATGAGAATTTTCCCCCCAAAGTAATGTGGTAAGTTCTTACTTTATTAACACTAGAACCGCGGCGGCGGGTCATTTTGACCTGTGTCATGCTCAGAGATGTCAATTCGAACCAGAAAACTTTTAATAAAATAAGCTAAATACTATAAGCTGAGAATAAATAATTTCAATAAACTACTTAAACAGTTTTAAATGGAAATTCCGGTGAGAAATGTTTTTATAAAACTTGAACGAATTTTTCCGCGGTTCTAGTATTAATGAAGAAAACAAACGATAAAATATACCTTTTTTGCGTTTTTAAATAAAAGATGAAATGTGTTAGTTAATCACATGAAAGATCCTTTGATTTAGTGTTGTGTATATATTTTTTTCTTTTATAATCTTACAAATAGTCCAGTTTTATCGAGAAATATCAATGCAATCTTGGACATTTAGATAGATGTTTAAGTATACTGAAAACCTTAAATAGTTAACCCATTAACGCCCAGTGTCCTCTTTTGAGGACGGTTACAAAAAATGCAAGAAAGCGGTTTTCCCACCGGTAAAGAGGAAGATAAATACATACCTTGTTTCACGAGACAGAATCCTCGATAAATTTAGGTAAAAGTTAATTTTATTTTAAAAGTGGTGAGAAATACAAAATTTAAATTTTAGCGAAGAAAATAATTTGGGCGTTAATGGGTTAAGTAAATAAAGATTTGTTTTTTAGTTAATTTTTTTTAAATATACTTTATTTTATCTATTTTTCAAAAGGTTGGATAATTCGAATGCTGACAACAACAGTAATAAGGAACAGAAAATGATACGATTTAAATAATTATTTATTGTTGGTAAATAATAAAAAAGTAGGAAAGCAAGTCCTTCCGGTTCTGTCGGAAGTTTTATTATTATTATTAAGATAAATGCATCAGATTTCACCCTTTAACTGCCACGGGCGTATATATAAGATTCGCTAAGACAATGTGTTAGTTGTCAGTGTCGTAAACATATGGTTTCCGAAATATGATACTACTATGATACTTTGAAACTACTACTTTTGCTTTGGAATGCCATAAAATTACTTTGGGGATGTTTTCGAAGGATTTGCATTTTGTAGTTTTGTTTCCCTTTTTTTTCTATATAAGTAAACAGGTTTTAGATTGTAAAGCTAACCTCTTCTCCCCCCCCCCCTATTCACCGCATAACCACGCGCGCCTGTTTGAAAGACGGTGGCACTGTGGAGTGAATCTCATAAGTTTATTTCGGCAAGTAGCGGATTAATACAAATAAAACAAAGTTATTTCTTTCTTAATAAATTTGATATTTTGACAAAATGTAATTTGCGAGAGATTTTAAATTAAGTTTACCATATATAATTGAATGGATATGAGACAACGTTGGGTTTGTAAATAGCATATGATATGATATTTTCGAAAATATCAAAAGTATCCGATATTTAGCTCAGAGGTTACCAGAATGATTAAAATAAAAAATAATTAAATGTGCTTGTCGAATTACAACTAAAGATCCATATAACATTACAAAGTGTACATCCCCCCCCCCCCCCCCCCCGCCGATATGGACTTCCATATTCAGTAGTTTATGAAAATTATTATGAAAAGGACTGTGCAAACACAGAAAACAGTTTTGATTTAGATGAAGAAGATATTTAAATTAGATTTTGTCTATAAAATCATATTTATGTAATCAATTTTCTTGTGTTCTTATTTTAAACATATTTATATAAAACGATTATATTAACATACATTAACAAATATTAACATATTTATATATATATAAAAAAAAAAAAAAAAAACTTCGATTTTAGCCATAATTTTGTTTTTTTTTTTTTTCACTCCTACTTTTAAAAAGAAATATATTCTTTATCAGCTCAAAATTTCTTTTAATTTGATACCTCACATTACTGTTTTCGATTTTTAAAATTTTTTCATGTTTTCTTTTTCAAGATAGACGCCAAAAAGCGTATTTTGCGCGACAATACAACTGTATATTTTTAGTATGTTGTTTAGGAGCTCATCAGCTACCATTTACAACAAGATTCACTTGTGTTCCAGTTAGTTCCACTTAAAGGAGTTTTTACCTTATTTCTACTGCACTATTTAAGCTACAAGCAGTTATTTATTTTATATATAAATTTTAAAAAATTCTTGGATCCATTATGGCAAACATAAGGTTTGCGTTTTTCTTTATATTTTTTTCCCGGCAACTGTGCTGTCACTTAGAATGATTAATGCGGTAAATAGACTTTATACTTGTAATTACACTATTAAAAATTATGTAATCTGAAATATAAAAAGTGCGATATGGGCCATAATGAGAACACCTCGTTTTCAACATTGCCCACTTTGTAAATTTTTAAAAAATTGCAAAATAATTAAATTTATTATATGTTATATAAAATATATAGTAAAACCTCCCTAAAGCAACCACACTCCGTTCCAATAAAAAGTGGTTGCTATGAGAAGTGGTTTCTTAATGGAGGTCGTGATTAAATCTAGATTTAAATTTTTGAAAAAAAGGTAACATACAATGTTACTAAAATTTATTTCTCACATTAGGAAAAAAATAAGTATCAAATCAATAATTAATTGCATAGTTAATTGCATAGTTAATTACTGCAGAGTTAAAAAAAAATGAATACATTGATACTTGCTATGATTTTTACGGTTTTATCTTTTATAACTTATTTCCAAGTCCTTTCAAAATTCAGTATACTTTTTTATTTATTTTATTATATTTTTTTTATTATTATTTTTTTTTTTTTTTTGGTCAGATTTAAATAATAATGATTTTATTAATTTATCTTTTCTATCGAGAGTTTCTTGACAAAATAGGACAGAAAAGTTTCTTGACCGTCATTCTTATATTGTCAACGGATTTAAATTCATTTTCTAAAACGCCACAAATTTGTTTAAGCACTTAAAAGTTACCTGAATATATATGCATATGTATACACTAGTGGACAAAACTTAAGGACCAGTCACAAAACGCAATTTTCAAGTGATAATTTTTACGCGAATACTCAAAAGGAAGTAGGTAATATAATTCGAGTAATTACAAACCCTGAAAAAAAGCTATTTCATATAACATCTCATTCAGGTCACACATGGTCGCAGGAGTTACAGTCACTACGACGAAACAAAATATTGGAAATTCCATACGTCTCAAATGAAGACTATATGCGACTCCACTGACAGATCACTGTGATTGTTGCCTTGTGGCAAGTCACCAGGTGACTTTACAATGTCATTTCATTGAAACTCTCATGTGACTGTCATTTGGAGACTCAATTTCATAGTCATTGTGAACCTTGCATTATGATAAATCCCCAAATAATGTCACATTAAAGTCACATAGTGACTTTCCGTTACAAGAATTTGTCAAGTGGTGACAGAGACCCTACTGCGAAGTAACCACTGTGAAAAGTGGTAAAAAGTCACCATGTAATTTTGATGTGACATTATTTGGTGATTTAGCATAATGCAACGTTCACAATGACTTTGAAATTCAGTCTTCAGGCCCCACCAGTGGCCGAGAGGTTCTGACCTCTCAACTGGTAGACGGCAGGTGCTGGGTTCGAACCCAATCGCGGCTGTCGGCCTAACCGTTCGGAGTTTTCGTGGTTTCCTTCGAACCTTGCGTAAATACGGGTTAGGTTCCCTTAGAAAGACCCCCACGAAGGGCACTCCCCCCTGGTCCTATATCCCTAGCGTAGATAATCGGACGACAAAAATAAACCAAACCAGTCTTCAGATGAGAGTCACACGAGAGTCTTAATGAAACGACATTATAAAGTCGCCTGGTGACTCGCAACTAAGCAGCAGTCACAGTGACCTGTCAGTGGAGTCACATATAGTAGCCATTTGAGACTCATAAATAATTATCGTATCATAAATAATCGTTCAGGGAGGTGGTCGTAGAAAGAGGTTTCACTGTATATTTATGTATACATATTTTATATATATATATATATAATAATAATTGCAATTTTTTGAAAACCAGGAAAAATACAAAAAAAAAAATTAAATTAAAACTAAACTAAATTAGAAAAAATATTTTAATAAAAAATGTATTAGTTGAAGAACAGAAGTAAAACAAAATTATATTCGTAAAATATATAGATACGCTTGAAGTCACTACAAACTTTGAAACTGAAATGGAATTTGAAATGGTTCACTTTCAACATGATGGAAACCTCCGTCATTTTTTTTTTTTTTTTTTTTTTTTTTTTTTTTTGCCCCCTAAAAAACGGATATAATAAGTAATGATGAAACTTTTCATAGTAGTATTTTAAAGTGAATTAACGGTGATAATATATTCATTTTTACTTTGAATTAAAACTCAACATCTAAGCAGAGAGTATACTCTCAGGGCAGAGAATATGCCCTAGTGTATATACCATAGCCTTCTTGAGAAACAAAGGGTATACGGTGCTTTTAAAAAAATTCAGAAGGTATACGGCGTATACCCTCCACTACATCCAAGGTTAACAAATATTAATCAGGGGTATAATCGTAAAAATAACAAAGGATATACGCTCTAAGTAGAGGGTATACGCTCAAGGCTTGAGCGTACTATAAACTTTCTTGAGAAACAAAGGGGTACCCTCCACTACATCCCTGTTAATAATACGAAATATTCTTTACTTTTAAGAAATAATAAAACGATTTTTGGTCAGAAATTTCACTACCAATTCCAGTGGCGTTGTCCACAAGATACGATTTCGCCTTTCCCCCCCCCCCCCACTTTCTGTCGTCATCAGGGTCGAACGCATACTGGCATTTATTGAAGTAAATAGAAAGGAAATGAAATATACGAGTGGGTCATTTAGGACCTAGGTACCTTATTACATAATACGATTTTGCCTTTTTTGTGTGCGTTTGTTTTTTCCACTTTCTGTCGCCATGAGGGTCGAACGTATACTGACATTTATTGAATTAAATAGAAAAAAATATATATATACGATGTGGGTCATTTAAGACCTAAGTACTTTATTTCCATTTATAATTAATCATTGATTTCACACATATTACAGAATTTTTCTTTTTCGTCGTCTGACATTATTTAAAATGTAAATCATTAACCAAAATAAATACACCGGTTTCATTTCAGACTTAATTAAGAAAAAAAAATCGTACAATTTAAACAACTTACTTTTTTGTATTTATTGAAAAATAACACTAAAATTAATGATATTACAAACATAAAACTACAAGCATCTTTCGAATTTAATTTTTAAGAATTAAATCGAATTTCAGTTCGCTTTCCGTTCATACAATTGTGTTTCATAAAAAGAAGAAAAATAATAATTAGTAGACAAAAGCATAAACAAAATACATTCCGAATATATTTATGAAAACGCATCCCCTAAAATAAGTTATTTTATTTTCTAAATGGAAAAAACAAAAAAAGATTTTACTTGAATTAATGTAATAAAACAAAATAGCTCATTAAACGGTGCAAAATAAGTCTATCTCTTTGGTAAAAAAGTCAAATGTTTCATTGTTAAAAACTTACCTGCAAAATATTAAATAAATTCCGACAAACAACAAGCCTCATCTAATATTGCACAATTTCTAATTTATCGATGAGAAAAACATTAAGATTTATTTTTTAATTTTCAGATAATTAAACAGAGTACCTAGAAAATTAATAGTTGTAAATAAAACACGTTATGTGCAAATATTTAATTATGTTATTTAGATAGCATTGTAAATAAAAAAAAAATTTCATACCTTAAAAAATTCTCTTGCAAGATTTTTTTCCCAACTTGTTAAATGTACAAGATTAATTAATTTAAAATCGAAGCAATTTAAAACATTTTTTCCCTGTTATAATTAATATGTAAACAGCCGGCAGGCATTTTTAAAGCCTTTGAATAATGAAAACACACACTGCACTGTTTTTAATGAGATTTCAAGTATTTAATGCTGAAATAAATCTGCAAAATATTTCTTTAATTTATAATGCAGGATATTTCACTAAACTGTAGAAACTACAGTAGACTTGCTATTTAAACCCTTGAAGGGCTTGCGAAATGCCTTATTGACACCACAATTTTGAAATTAAGATTTTAATTTTCTCAAGAACGTGTAAAAAAAAAAAAAAAAAAAAAAAAAAAGCTTTTAACTATTTTGAAATAAATTTGTGCTTAAATTCTGGCTTCAGTCAATCATTTCAGCATTTTAAGAATAGCGGTGCTTTACCCTCAAAGGGTTAACGACCTTCACGGGACCAAGGCAAACACTGGACGTTAAATCGAATGGCCGTTAAATCAAAAGTTGCTAATTTTGGATGATTACAATGCAATTCAAAAATACTTAGACTTTTAACGCAATAAAAACTACTTATTTATACAATTAAAAAATATTTGTTAATTTGTCTAAAATTATTTTATTAAAAGGTTCTTTGTAGATTAATCCATTGTCAAATTTCGGAAAATTTGGAGCCATCCATCTGATATTTCTTAAATATCAAATAATTTGACAGAGATTGTTAAATTTATTATCCTTTTTAGAGTGTGTAAGAAAATTAGAGACCGAGGGGGGTAGAGCCAGTGTTGAATTCACACACTTTTCTCCGGAAGGGACATCTGTGGCTCCGGGGAGGAAATTGCACTTGTTGATAATTGAAAACGCAAAATCTCAAATTTTCCATATTCTCGAGAAGGTTGCTAAATCAAGATTTGGATTAGCTGTAGGTCGTTAAGCCAAGCGATGAAAACACTAAGTATTGGAAAATGATCGGGGCCTCATCCAAATGTCGCTAAATCGAGAATCCTAAAATCATGAATTTACTGCATTAGTGTAAGGGGAGAAATAAAACAAAGTAGGTACAGTCGAGAGGGGATGGGAAGTACACACCCCCTATTAACACTGAACTACTAGTATCAAACGATTGAATGTAAAATTTACTTTTAAATGATGCACATAAAATTTGCTTAGGGAGGTTATCTAGAAAACAAAATCAAACCAAACTTTATTTCTTCAATGGTAACACCCAATTTTGACAAAATATTTTAAATCTTCGGTTCAAACTATACCTAGAAAAGAAATTTCAAGTCGATTGGTTAAGTTTTTGAATTATAAATTGTCAAAATTTACAGCTTTTGATCTTAAATTACATTTTTATATTTTTATTAATACAGTGAAACCTCCAAATAAGGGGCTTTGTCACTTAAATGGAGGTGCCCCTTTTTTGGAATTTTTACTTTTTTTTAAATTATTTGTTTAGAAGAACATAAAAAATAACAAACATTAAAGATGAAGTTTAAATGTACCCGAAGGCTATAAATTACACTGATCACACATAAAAGGAATAGAAGATTAATTAATTAATTATAATCTTTGATAGATTACTGCATTAAATGATTTGTATAATTATCGATTTTTATATTTTACGTAAGCACTTGTGTGCATGTAAAAAGTACAACAACATTTAAAAGAATCTTACTTGAAGAATTCAATCAAAAGTGATTGTTTTGCAGATTTCAATTTTTCACACAAACCTTTCAACTTGAAATTTACCATACTTATAAATTTTAGTCCTTCATTATGAGCAGTATTTACGAAAAAAGTATTCCATCGCTTTATGTAATTTAAAACATCCGTAAAATTCTTTATTTCACAATTTTCATTCCTCGTCCACATTTAGAGCCATCCTCACAATTTTCAGCATTACTTTCAATCAGGGTTGGCTTTTTTACCGGTAAAAACTGTTTTTTAAAGTTCCTAATACACTTTAATCAGAGATTTTTTTTTTAATTTTCTATAATTTTCCAAATCTATACAAGATGTTTATTGTTTCACGAAGCAATTTTACATTTCAATTATACTCATTTCCAAAGAGTTTCTTTAAAGAAAAAGACGTAATAGGCAAAATTTAATGAAAAGCATTAAATAATGAAGAAATAAATCCCTACATTTAATGATGAATCTTCTCTTCATTCCTTGTAGTTTTTCACCCATAGAATTTTTTTTCAAACTTTTTATTTATGCATAATAAATTACGAAATAGACTTGGTATGCAGAAAGCTGCAGAGCTTGCATTTTGCTATAGAATGTTAAGAGGCTCGAAGGACATAGATTGGTAAAATGTACTAATATTTGTACAGACTACATTACGGGACAGTTAAAATTTGCAAGCGTTCGATTTTTATCAAAACGAGGTGGAACACGTCGAGTTTCGATGAAAGAAAATCTTTCAGAAAGATGTGTTTCATTGATTTATAATAAATCTACAAAATTAGTTACAATAAAAAATACATCTTACATTGGCCAGTCTAACTCTCAAACAAATATTATTTTAAGCTAAAATTAACAAAATACAATAAAACTCATTTATCTTAATTATTAAACGAAATAAAACTGAAATTCACCGGATTTTATAACAGACGATGTTTTTGAAATAGTATACGCATTTTAATTTTTTTTCCCCTCTCTCTCTTCTTTTTCTCTTATTTTGCTATGAGATACATGTGTAGTGTATAAATGTACTTGTAAGAGAAAATGAAGTGATTGATTTTGGTGCCACAATTACAAAATTGGTACTAAAAATTATAAAAAAAATTAATATCTCAAAAATAAATTGAGATATAGCTTTCAAACAAATTGCATTTAAAAGTACATTTTTTTTCTACACGACGGTGTAAAAATTTAAAATGTACCACGTTTAGAAGTGTAAATTTTGCAGTACCAAAAATGGCAAACCCGAAATTGCATGAAAAAGTGTTGTGCATTTTTCAATTTTAAGAGAACATGGAGCGATTCTGTTGGCACAATTACAAAATTGGTACTAAAAATTATAAAATAATTAATGTCTCAAAAGTAAATTGAAATACAGCTTTGAAACAAATTGCATTTAAAAAGTACATTTTTTCCCCTACACGACGGTGTAAAAAGTTAAAAAATGCGATGCTTAAAAGTGTAAAATTTGCAGTACCGAAAATTGCAAAACCGAAATTGCATGAGAAAGCGTTGCGCATTTTAATTTTTTTTTTCCAATTTTCAGAGAAAATGGAGTAATTCTGTTGCCGCAATTACAAAATTGGTACTAAAAACTACAAAATAATTAATATTTCAAAAAGAAATTCAGGTACAGCTTTCAAACAAATCTATACATATAATAAAACAGTAGGACCCGGTGTGTCTGTACATTGAAGATAATTGACAAAAATGGAGTCAGGGCGATAAAAGAAAACCAATGAAACACAAAAAAAAATTTTTTGAATTTTTTGTCTGTCTGTCTGTCTGTCTGTCTGTTTGTTCGAGGTTATCTTCGTAACTACTGAATGGATTTTTATGCGGTTTTCACTAATGAAGAATGCACACTCCCGGGCAGTGTATAGGCTTTGTTTCATCAAAATCGGACAACAGACAAAAAAGTAACAAAAAGAAACAAAAGAAACTATTAGGTGCGCTGCTCACGTTTTTTAGTACATAACGTTTTTTAGTACATATAAAATCCAATAGATGTCACTGTGCGATTTTAAAACGCGCTATCGTTATGTTTTCGCCAGTCTACTTAAGTATGAGAAAGTTTCAAGCTGGCTGTCGTTCCATGTGGTTTAGTCGGTAGAACGTCAGTGCGCCATACTGATGGCCCGGGTTCGATTCCCAGCATGGAATTTTTTTTCACTATGTTGGCATTAACGCCTATAAGCAATTAAAAGAATTTGAAATATTGTATTCAAGGCGAATTTTCTCTCTGGGAAAATTTCCTTGCATTAATATGTCAGTGTAATTTTTTTTTCGATTTAATTTTTTTTTCGAAACTTTGTTTTTCTTAAAAAATTACAGTAAATATTTGATATTTCCCAACGTTTTTTGAATGATCGACTTGCTTTTTTTTTTTTTTAATGTATGTCTGAACCTTATCTAACTACTTCTTCAAGATTTCTTTAGATAAACCGACCAGCGTAGCGGGCGAAGGCCGCTAGTTACATTTAAAAGTAAATTTTTTTCTCTATACGACGGTGAAAAAATTTAAAATGTGCGATGGTTAGAAGTGTAAACTTTGCAGTAGCGAAAACTGCAAAACCGAAATTGCAGAGCCATTCGCAAATTGACGTATGCGTTAATCACAGATACGTTTGGTCTTTATAATGTAGATAGATGTTTAGGATTTTTAAGAGTGGAAAATGTATACTTACATCTTTTTGTTTTCATTTAGTTTAAATAAAAATTAGTAAACTAATATCCATTAAGATAATTATAATAAATATTGTAATGTGAATTCTCATAATAGTTGAGATAATTTTTAGGCTTAGTAATGATAAATGTAAAATAATATCTTTAATATTTTTTATTCTTATTAAAGTTTTGTGGGCTTTTTATGTTCATTGAAACCCACTAATTTCATATCATTATTTTATTTACCCAAAAAATTATACTTAACTGGGAACTAAATTATTGGATATTCATTTTTATATGGAATTACAGTATTTAATACCCAGAAATGTTTTATCCCTGGGAAAATGAAAACTTCTATTTAGATAGATTTTTATAAAAACGACAAAAACAGTCAAACAATAAGTTTTTCGTAGATGGTAAAAAACCATCAGACTGTAAATACCGTCCAACCCTGCTTTCAATGGGTATAAACATATTGATGTCGTCATCTGAATTGTGGTTACATAAATGCTCGCGTTGCAAGCCTCCGTATCAACATGATTGTGCTTGCTTGTTTGATAAGTTCCCAAAAAATACGTATTTTTATTTTCTTTACAGACTACTCCATTTGCAAAAATCAGATCCTTTAATCTCATTTTCAAGTGTCCCGTAAATCGAGTGTCCCTTACTCAGAGGTAAATATATTACACGTACTATACCAAAGGACTGGGACCGGAACTTTTGTCCCTTTTTAGGAGGTTTCACCATATCGCCAAAATAATTCTAATAATTTTTTTGTATAGTTATATTACTAATCAACCCAAACACAATTACATTGAATTTGTAATTTAAAAAGCTTTAAAATACCAATTATGAAATTAATACTCTCAAAAAAAAAAAAAAAAAAAAAAAAGGAAATGCAATTTATAATTTTGTTTAGATAGACTTATATTTAGTATGTTCTGCTTTAAGCGAATTCACAATTTCTTACTTTATTTTTGCAAGTAGTTTTTGAATTATGATGAAAAACGTCAAATTAGTGGTTTAAAGTGCAGTCTATGAAGAGCAGAAATGCATGATTTAAAAAAAAATTAAGTTTTATTCTTTTTATTGAAAGATTTGGGCTGGAAAATGTCGAAACACATTAAGCGAGTAAGATGTTTATACAGACAAGAAACAATACATCAATTAAAGTGAGGTTTGGATTCTTTTGATGTATAGATGATTCCCTAAGCAAATTTTACATGCATTATTGAATTTCCAATCGTTTGATATCTGTAACCTTGAAATTATCACAGAAACAACTAATTTTTTCCCCTAGGGACGCCATTTGGGATAAAATGTGAGAAGTCGGCAATTTATCCCAATTATATATTTCAGAATCGGGCGTTAAAACAAATTACTTTTTTTCATTTTTGAAAAATTGCACAAAAGCTAGATTCATTCATACAGTATCATATATATTATAAAGCAAAAGTTCTGAAACTTCCAAAGGAGTGTTTTCAAAAACAACCTGATGGATTTTTTTGCCGATTGTATCATTCGATAGGAAATATTTTTCCGAAGGTTTATGATTCAAATTTACAGGAATAACTCTGATTTTTCGTAGTAAATTTCGTATTTTTCGGTTATTTTTGATAAAAGGGTTGCCAGTAGCTGTTTTTGGCGAAAATTATAATTGCTAAAAGAATTAAAATGGCTATATCTATTAGAAATATTACAAATATCTTGCAAATAATAGCAGAAAATAACTACTGATAATATTAATAATAATAATAAAAGACCGCTTAAATGAGCCGTAACATTATAAAAATATATTTATATTGAAAATGAAAAAAATATTTGTAATGCTTAAAAAATAAATTAACGCGAAATATAACAATTGGTTCAACATTTGGCGACTTATCCCTGGTGTTAAAATAAAAACATGAATTTCAGAAATTGATTAAATGAATTTTGAATGATAACTATTGCCCTTTTTATTATTTTCTTTCTCTTTTTTATCGAATTTCCCTATAATATAACTTACAGCAGAAAAAAGCAGATCTGATTGTAAAAGACACTGTAAGTTGCGAGTTACTATTCGTTTCTATACAATTTCCATCTTGCTTTTGTCCCCAAAGAATGTGTTTTTAAGCCGAAAACGCACTAATGACTTAATGCCTGATTTTGGTTCTTAATGGTCGCAATATATTTTCTTTTTTTCAAGTGAAGATAATTTTTAGATATATTTTAATATTCAATCGTAAATTATATAGATACGAGTATAACTCTTTTATTTCTTTTTGCAAAGGTTTTCATTGTTAATTTAATTTTTCTTGCGCCATTTCGTCAATTTCACTTACAGAAAAAATTTCAGTTTTAAAATTTAAAAACTGAAGAAGGAAAGATTACCCCATCGATTAAAAGTCTACCTCCAAATTCCAAGATTAAATATCAATAATGGATGATCGTAAATGTCACATTCACTTGACATTAAGCATAATATAAATACTAATTATGTCATCAAGTGATTTTTAATTCGACATTTTATTTCTACTTTTATATATGTTCTGCTAATTTGTTTTTCGTTATTTAAATGAAAATTTATGCTAATCTATATAATCTGGCAAATAGTTTGGTGATTTGTATAATTTGGCGAAATTGGTCGACGGTATAACCAAGTAGTACTGAAGGAAAAATTTTGCAATTCAAAGTAAATTTATGCAATAATGCGTTATTACTATAGATAAATTCAACATTTTGAAATGAAAAATTCCCGCTGAATAAAATTTACAAGTCTTTTTTAATTGACCATTTCCTCTTCAATATTTCTTCAATCAAACTTTCGCTATTCTCTTTCGCGCAGGCTAACAAGAATGTATTTTAAATATTTTATTAGATAAAACGTAAATAACATTTTTCAATTTAAAAAAAAAAATATTTTTAAACTCTAATTCTACCATTATGTGTTTTACAGGACAAAATAACAGAAACGCTTTTAAAAATGGTTTTATCTGTTAATTGTATGTTATTTGTTACTTTTGTCATCAAACAATGCAATTTTATACCAAGAAGGCATAAGCCGGGGCGATGTTCACAATTACTAAATTCTCTCACTCTCTTTTAAATGTGTGAGAGCATTTTTAGGATTTTTTTTTTTAATGTTTAATTGTAAATATAAATAGCAGTTATAGGAAAAAAAAAAAAAAAAAAAAAAAAAGTGTATAATGCTTAAATTTTAGTATAAATGTCTTCCCCATCCAAACTGTAAAATGAATTACAACTTTTTAAAGTTTTGGCGCAGATGTCATATACGCACCACATTCGCACGATTGCAACAAAATGGCGATTTTATGCCACACATGGTAAACCGACTATGGTTGTTTATTTATTAATGAACTATTTATTAACTTTCATTTTGTTTTTTAAAATAATATAAATCATTTTGTTCTATAGCTATTAATTAAACTTTATTTATTTTTTTTTTCAAATAATACAAAATAAATAAAAAATATTTATGAAATTGACAATTAAAAACCAAGTTCTCCAAATTGGCTCCAGAAAAAAATTGCGCCAATGTGGTGCATACATGACATCTGTGTCAAAGTTTTTTCTTATACATAAGTAGGGAAAATGCAATATAAATACCGATTAAAGTTTTTCCAAATGGAAATTTTGTCACGGATTTGGTCATATACTCATCGAGGTATCTCACTGGCGCCAAAAGGGCATTATTTGCCTCATATGGTAACCCAGCTATAGTTGTTTATCTGATGACAAGTTGTTTATTTACTTTCACTTTTGAAATGATATTTGTTGTTTTGTTCTACAGTTACTTTTCATTTATCGTTAATTGCTGTTTAAAATGACAGAAAACAATAAAATATACATAAATTTCTTTGGTATTCTAAAACGAGGATTTGCCACATTGTAGTTGCAAGATAATCGTGCTAAACCTATTGCGTATATGATGTCTGTGTAGGAATCTTTTGTGAAATATGAAAACTGTAAATTGGGTACTACTTGATTATCACGTCAATCAATTTCGCCTAATCGTTCACCAAATTATACAAATTTACGTAATTTTACCTTAAATATGTAAAGAGAAAATGCTTAAATACGAAAGAGCAAATAATTTTGTTTTCATTTTTCAGAAGGAAATTTTGCAATAATAAAGTAATTGTTGTAGTGAAAATTTTAATGTGTGTGGGTTTTTTTTTTTTTTTTTTTTTTTATCGTTGCAACTTGCTGTAACGAAAAATGTTTATTTTTTTTCCTGCTATTGTTTTGTAAGAGCTGGTTTTGTGAAAGCCATGTTAAGATGGTATTCAAATTTTTGAACCCTTCCCAATTACCTTCCCCTTGGGCCGATTTTGCTCATTTGCAATTCCCACTGAGATATTAACCATCTCAATGTACTTGACGAGTTTGAAGATGATTCTTGCATAATTGTGCCTTTTATCGCGAGGACAAAATTTAATATATATATAAACTTTTTAGGTGGGAGTAGCTTTGGGTTCCTGGCTTCACATAATGAAAAGTTGTGAAGAAATTTTTTAGAAGTTGTACCATGGTAACGACTGTAATAATTAATATTTCTTCAGATAAGGGGAAATTTTAAATCCTGTTGCCATAATGGTCTCAATTCGCTTCCAAATGTGCACTATTAGTAATAAACTAAAATAGGTACTTCTAAATAGCTGGTTTTTGCGCAACGTTTAAGATAATTTAATATCACAATGGTGTCTAAATCGTCTTCAGCAATGAGCAAGATGCTGCTGGAGGTCCAAATTATTTAAAATACAAATTTAAATTCACCAGTTCGTTTCATCCGCGTTTGATTTTGAAATATTGACCAGCGCAGCGGGCATAGTCTGCTAGTTTACAAATAAAATCAATCTATTAATTCCAAATACAAATAATAGTCCAAGAATCGGTAGCACAAAATCCTAAGGTGTCGAGTACAAGAAAAAAAACTTTATTTTATGGAAGAGTAGCAACAGGGGAATCTAATGATCCATGTCTGCCGGAAGTGAAGTGGTGCATAAGCCAAAAATTAATATCACGAGTGGTTTATTCATAGGTTTAACATTGTATTTGCCGTACAAAGGTATGAAATGATCGTACGGCAAACACAATGATAAACTTACCAATAAACCACTAGTGGCATTAATTTTTGGCCTATGCACCACTTTACTTCTCCTTTACTACTCTTTCATAAAATAAAGGTTTTTTTTTTCTTGTGCTCGATAACTTAGGTTTTTGTGCTATCAGCTCTTAGACTATAGCTAATATCTAATTATTTTGATGCAAACACGAAATCGGCCATAGTAATCAGATTTTATCTCAGTTACTTGCTGGGCTACAGTCGACCAATTTTCATCAATTTTTACATAAAAAGTGTTGACACTAGTTTTTTAATTACCAGAGCAGCTATCACTGGTTTCAGAAGTAGGTGATTGATCCATTGAAGAATTATCATTTGTAGTACTATCATTAAGATTATTTTAATTTAGTGTAACATCGTTAGACTGGTTTTTATACTTATTAAGTGGCATAGCTAAAAATTCCCTAGTATATTTATGTTTAATGCCTTTTTTAACGGCAGTGAATAATTCATTTTTCATAGATGATTTAGTAAGGATAGCATGACTAGTTTTTCTGTAATTTAAAAAGCAAAAGAAGCCGAAAAGGCCTGAATTTAGTAAATTATCATAGGTTGGCTCTGTAAGCAGAGAAAAAGTTTCCAAAACAGATTCTTCCTACCTCAGTTTGATCAGCCGTAAAACTGGCGTGATCTGGCTTATCTTTTAAATCTAGGATGTATTTGTCCATAAATGCGAAGAAAGTCGATGAGATGTAGTCAAACTAATCTTTAAAATTATTATTAAAATCGCCGTTGAGAACCTTTACTAGAATATCCTCTAAGACATGGGAATTATCAATGGATGTCATCGCGCAATCAAGCAGCGTCCAAAATTATTCTGACGAACTAACTTCAGTTACCGAATAACCTCTCGAAAACATCACCTTTGGAAACGGAGTAGGAACAACGTCGTACTCCAACCAGAGCAATGTCTACAGTGGATGCGTTGACCCTAGTCTGTTTTCGATGTCTTTAATGAAATTGGCTCCCAATTTTTTCTGATATATTGATCAATGTTTAAAAGAAAGCGATCATCGTTTAAAAAAAGGCCTCGGACGGATATGAAAATTGCGACGGCTTTGCCCAAGCACGGCACGTTTGGTTGTACTTATTATGGCCAATTATCAACTCGAGGAATATAGGCCCAAAGGAGGAAGGTGTCCTCCGTGGAGGTCTTTCTAAAGGCACCTAACCCGTATTTACGCAAGGAAATCCAAGATTTGGAGGAAACCACGGAAAACTCCGTATGATTAGGCAGACGGGCGCGATTGGGGAAAGCAATGACGGGTTTTAGCAGACGTATATAGTGCGATAAATAACGACAGTATAGTAATCTAGATGCGTGAAAATTTTCCGATTTGTTTAGGTAGGCTTTTGTGTGGCAAACAACAACAACAACAAAAAAAAAACAGCCGTTAGAACTTATGATTAAAAAATAATTTTATTCTCGAAACATACTTTTTTACATCACAACCACAAGACAAAAAATATAAAATCTTATTTTCAAATTTAAGTGAGAAAAAAAAATCAATATTTCTATCAAGAACAATAAGTAAAAAAATGTTCGCAATGTTGTTATAGTTTTATATTTTTCACCGTCAGCATTTTAGTTTTAAGCATTCAAATAATTAAATAATTTAATAATATTTCTTTAATCATTTCAACAAATTCTGTGTATTTAATAACAGCATTTGAATTTAAAAAGTTTAATTTGCAGTTAAATTAGAACGGGTCTACTTTTTACTCTGTATGCGATACGCTGAATTTCTTATTGCTAAAAAGAGTCATAAGGAAATAGAACTCTCTCAAGCACAACAATCGACGCAAAGAATATACTAGAAACATGTTATAGGCACATAAAAATAACACTAGTGGTAGGAAAAGGTCGTATACAGTTCTTCCATTCTGCATTACATGATGTTTGTCTGACCATTTCCAATTTTCAGGTATCCACAGACCATTAGATATTTTTATAATTAAGCTATAAGCCTTTAAACATTAACAAATACACGAGCTTTTTTTTTTTTCTTTGAAGTGGGTTAGAGTTAATACTACAGTTAAGATTATCAAAACTACAGTATGCGAATACAAAAACCATAACTAAGGCAAATATATAAGTGCCGGTATTCCAAAAGGCAGACTTTTTGATGATTTTTTTAATAAGTTGGAACGGAAGCAACAGTATTTTTTTAAAAACTTCAAAGTAATTCTGTATACTACAACACTTTATTTGGTTTTATGTTTATTCTTACATTTGTTTTATATATTTATGTTATCTTGTTACTTTGTTATGAGCATGAATCTCTAAAGGTACCAATCATATAAAGTATAACTAGAAACTATCAGTTTTCATTGGTAGAAGGGCAAATTTAAAAAAAATGTCCCTTTAAAAAAAAGCTTTTGGCTTTTGACTTTCATGTCTTTCCACATACAAGATGTCCGCACACATAAATGCACAGTGCTATTTAAAAGACCCAGGGACGCATTTTATAAAAAACACGGATCAAATAATCATCTTTTAAAACAGGTAATTTTACTTTGTATATGAAATAAAGCATGTACTTCAAAGGAATAAGTTACTTTTGGGTTTGTTACAATTGGGCTTATATGTAATCTGGGAACTTTTGGATCTTACAAAGAAATAATGGATCGCAGCATTTATCGCACCTTTTGAATACCTCAAATGTAGAAAAAAAATATTCAAAAGTGAAGGAGCGACACAATACACTTGAAAATTTTAAAAGGATCTTAAAATCAGTTTGAACTTTGTCAATCAGCTTTTAATTTTTTTTATATACATTTAAGAGCATAATTTACATATACATGCCTGATACATATTAAATTTCTTAATATTCGAGGTATTCCTGTTTATTAAAAAATATATCGTCAATATATATAAGATACTGCTATTTAAGAGAGACTTTTTAAATTTGTAAAGTTTAAAATAAAATTTTATAAAACATTAAAACGTTATAAAGTATACAAAAACAGTAATATCTTTAAATCAAATATTTTTTATACTATTTAAAATTGGAATTTATTTTTAAAAGTAACTAAAATGCAATGATTTAAAAAAAAATCAATTTTTTTTTTTTTTTTTTTTTTTTTTTTTTTTTTTACTCGTCTGATTGTTTGTCATGTGGGTAAAATTGTAATGTTTTCTCTTATTTTCTTTTCAATGTTCTGAAAATATGATTCTTTTAACATATTAAAAGAAACTTAATTAAAAATATGAATGTAATCCTACAGAGCTTTATTTAATCTTAAATATATTAAAAATTCATTTACTATCTTAAAACAATGCTTACATTGCAGTGAAAGCTGCAGCTTAGTGAACGGAATATTACGTTCCAAATACTTACAAGGTGAGGGCCAACCTTGATAATAACAGATTTTAAATATTTTAATGTGCGTTGTAGGGCAGGACCCCCTCAGCTTCAGTTTCAATTGATTTTACATAACTCTCTTTAGTTCTTGAGAAACAGGGGGACTAATATTATGACACAATTTAAATATTTACTTTGAAAATAATGAGTATGCTTTATCTTAGCTCATTCGGAATAGCATTCGCACATTGCATGGCGGGCCCGGGTTCGATACCGAGACGCGCTACATTTGTTTTTCTCACTTTTTGTTATATAAGTACACTTGTAACTATAATTTATTAATATTAATTAAAAATCTCAATATCGTTCCTTAACTATAATGTTAACATATTTAAACATCAATTTAGCATTTTTAATTTTTAAATCATTATTTTTCATCATTAAAAAGAAATCCGTTTGTTATGAATAATAAAAATTCCTAACTCGTTACAAAATCTGGCGCCATCTATTTCTAATAAAATACATATTTAAGTAAAATAAAAAGAAAAGTAGGAAGAAGGTAAATGTTAAGCAGAATAATTCTAAGAGCAAACATACGTTTTACAAAATTTTTAAATTTTTAATAGACAAAAATTACATTGTAATTTAATTCTTGTGGTAAATTTTAATATAAATATGTTTATCGCATTAAAAACAGTATTTTTATCATCGTATTGACTTTCCTTGTGTTAAAGCAATAACAAATGATGTTTCTTTAGAATCACGAATTGACACAATTGTTCAATATCATTTCATCGATAAAGAGTGTATGCAATGCCATTTTTAAAAAAATTAACAGTTTTGAATCAATGTATGTTGTTATAGAGCTATTTAGTTAGAACAATAACAAAAAAGTAAATAGGTTAAATTTAGAGTTGATACATATATTTTTTTACTATTAATTTATAATTACAAGTATAATTATGAAACAAAAAATGAGAAAACATAATGAAGCGCGTTCGGGTATCGAGCCCAGGCCCAGTGGACAACGGGATAACGCTATAATAAATGAGCTGCGATAAAGTACATCTACTCTTTTCAAAATAATTATTTAAATTGTATCGTAATATTAGACACACCCCCCCCCCTCCTGTTCCTCAAGAATTAAGGAGAATTGTATGTAATCCATTGAACTTGAAGCTAAGAGGTTTCTATCCTACAACATATTACAATAATCAAAATATGATTATCAAAGCTTGGCCCTCTCTTTGTTAGAGAATTAATTTCAATATATCTAAGCATTTATGAGTGAAATTTCAAGTTCAAAATTAAAAAACTTTTCTAAATTGACATTTTTGAAACGCATTTTTTGAAACAGGTTTCTTAAAAGGTCTTGTTGAGAAAAGATTTTGTCGATCATTACCGTTTGCCTCAAAACTGTTGCGAGACACATTACCCTCCCCCCCCCCCTTTTGCTGTATCTACATTCTGAAACAGTCGATATGCATGATTTTCTTGAAAATCCGACATCTGGACAAAATTTCCGAAATGCTCCCGAAATAATATAGACATACGCATTACAACTTTGCGAATAATTTTCTACTTATTCTCAAAAATGCATTCATATCGCGGCAATAATCTGACAAAAATTAATTAGTTCAAACCAAGTCAGTTTTCTTAGCTTGCATACATTTTCAAATCCTGTATTATCTTGTTTAACTTTTCATTTAATTAAAAATAACCAGTACTTAAGGCTGAAAGGATACTTCTTTTGCATCAGTTAAACACCAGACTATTGAGAGTTGTTTAATATTTAAATGCAAATCTTTTTCTCCGTGGACGCAGCGAGAAGGGGGCACATACAACAATAAACATTTTGAAAATCTAAGGAGAAAATAAAACCAACTTTTTTTTAAATAAACATTCTGCATAAATATGTATCTTTTAATATATTTTATATCAATTTTGATATTTTTATTCTCGGCAGAAATCACTCAAGGAAACACTACCAAACTGATGATAGTCTTCCGTCAAACTGCGGCCGACTCTTAAGATTTTTTTTTTTTTTTTTTTTTTTTTTTTTTTAAGCACCGTATATTATTTTCATGTCTACTAGAGTTTATTTTTCGTTATGCATTTAATTTAAAACTTCTAATTACTGTTTTTCTCGTTGTTCTTCCGAAATTTGTCTTTTCTCTACAGATAATTCACTAAAAGCCTTTATTATTCGCGAAATTTTCTCATTCGTAACTTCGGTTTGCCTGCGTGACGTTATCTCTTGAAGTGCTTTATTGAAAATTCCTGTTGGTCTCAATAACTTTCCATCACAGCTTTTTTCAGTATTATTTCCGGAAAAATTATCTTTTGAAGTTGTACAATTAAACGTTCTTGTCTGTTTTAGAAACGCTTCATGACTGCTCTTCTCAGAATTTCTTCCGGACGCATTTTTTGAAACAGGCTTCTTAAAAGGACTTGTTGGGAAATGATTTTGTCTATCATCACCATTTGCTTCAAAACTCTTGCGAGACGCATTACCCCTGTCGCTGTATCCACATTCCGAGACAATCGATATGCATGATTTTCTTGAAAATTGCACATCTGGACAAAATTTCCTTCGAAACTTTCGATTATTGTTAGAGGAAATATCAGTTTTTTTACCAACTAGTTCCATTTTTTTACCTGTAGAATATCTTTCATCTTTTTTCGAAATTTTTCTACTTTGTTTCACAGTATTGTCGTCAGAAATAGGTTTAGTATTTTCATCTAACGCTTTATCAAATTCATCTGATTTAGATTCATTTTCAACTTCAGCATGTGTTTTAGATACTTTTAGATTCTGTTTATTATCAACTACTTTTCGACATTTATAACAATCTCTCCTTTGCGATGCTTCAAGGCTATTTGAAAAGCATATAAAATGTCCATTTGGACATCGATACCATAGCGCTGACATATTCACAATCTCTTGAGAATGTGAAATTTTTGTAGGTACATTTTGTAAGTTGGTGACAAATTTCTTAATATGTCTATTAAAATTTTCGACATTTTCATCAGATAATGAATTAAAATGCATAATTTCCGAGGCACAATTTTCAAATTCAGGAGATAATGAAGTAAACTTCTTTTGTTTTGCATAATTAAGAAGAAAACTTAAAAGACTCATTCGATAAGCTTCTTTAGATAATTGCTGCAATTGATACTCAGATACTGAGAAACAGTTCTTTCCAATAAAATCAGTCATACATTCTCTAGAAAATTGCATGCAAACAATCATTTTCTCAATAAAAGGCGTTAAATCTGACTTTGGATACGAGTCACAGTGGTTAAACTCAATTTCTTTAGCAATTTTCATTATGCTTTCCAGATTCGTAAGTTCGTAAATATCCTTGATGCGTCCACCTGAAAGAACTTTTTTTACTGGTTTGTAAATATAATTTATATTGGAAAAAGACTCATTTATACATTTTAATAAATTTCTTTGTAAATTTAAACTTTTATCTTTATTAAACTTTGTCATTTGTTTGATTCTCTCCAAGTCTGATATACAGCTCTTGATAATTTTATTGAATCTCAAATTCGTTCGTATAATAGTTCCGCATTGAGGGCAAGTTTTGAGTTCAAATTTCTGTAGCCCTAATGAATGACTTACGAGGGATTTTCGCAAGTCATCCTCTTTCAGTGTATGCTGACAATCTTCTAAATAAATATAAGAGAATCTTTTCTCCTTCGTTAGGTCTGAAAAATTTTCTGTGCATGTATCATCACACATGAAACATGCTTTCGGACAAGGTTCTCCGCAAAATGCAACACATGGATGACCACAAGGCAACTTCTTCAAACACTTTTTATTGCAAGGACTTCGATTACATATTTCACTACAAAGAAGAGTGCATCTTTTGTGGTTGCAAGACCAGTTACAAGGTTTAACGCATTTCACACATGGATCTCCACATTTTTTGGGGCATTTCTTATGAATGCAGCTATTTTCACAAGGTTTTGTACAAGGAGGACAATTCATAAAGCATTTTGATTCACATTTATGTCCACAAATCAAAGTTTTATTACAAGGCTCACTACAGGAAACATGCAAACGACCCTGGTAACAATAACTACAATTTCCTCTACATGTATGGCCACAAGGTAATATTTCTTTGCAAGGATTAAGGCATCTCTTAGCCAATTCACTTAAGTTATTACTGAGATAGCATTCAATATTTATGAAATGGCCACATACTGGTGATGAGATTTGTATAATTTTTTGACAATTAACAACGCATGATTTTGTACATATATTTGAACATAAATGGCCACAAATTAACAGTTTTTGACAGGTTTCGTTGCAAATTCTATGTTCATTTCCTTTACAAGCGCTACAAGTGCCTTTGCATAAATGACCACAAGGCAAAAACCTTTTACAGGGCTCTAAACATCTTTTGGCTAATTCCACTGAATCTTGAGCAAAGCAGCATTCAATTTTAAAAGCATGTCCACATGCAGGTGATCGAATTTCTACTAATTGCAAGCATTTTTTACAACATTGTTCACTGCATTTATTTTTACACTGGTGAGAGCAAGGCAGTGTTTTATTGCATGGTGATAAACACTTAATTTCATTTTCTTTCATACCACATGGTACCATCACGCTGTGCCCACAAGAATTAAGTGTTTTTTCTACAATAACTTCACATGAACCACATGGTTCAAAACATTTTTTCTGACAAAGATGATTTTTTGAACAGGTTTTATTACACAGATTCTCGCATCTAATTTTTTCTTTAGGTTTCGAGCAAGGAGCTTGTATAGTATGATTACATTTTGGCAATACTTTATCAATCATAACTTCACAGGAACCACAGTCCTCAAAACATTTCTTAGGACATAAGTGACCTTCTTCACAAGATTTTTTGCATGATTCGGGACATTCAATATCCGTTTCATTTTCTCCACAAGCAGCATTAACTGTATGTCCACATCTCGACAAAACTTTATTCACCATGAAATTACAAGATCCACAGATCTCAAAACATTTCTTGGAACATGGATGACCTTCTTCACAAGATTTTTTGCATGCTTCAGGACATTCAATTTCAGATTCATTTTTTCCACAAGCAGCATCAACTGTATGCCCACATAAAGACAAAATTCTTTTAACTTTAACTGGACATGGTTTGCAATCATTAAAACATATCTTTTTACAAGGATGTCCGTTTTCACAAATTTTAGTGCATGGCTTTTTACATTTAAAATTTTCATGATCTGGGTCATATGGATGACACATTAAGGTACACAAATGCCCACATGATAGATTATACTCACATTTACGATTGCAACCACCTTCAGGAACAGAGTCAAAATCGGAATCGTTTGCTACATCAGTAAATATGTGCGGGTGGGTCTGACAAACAAGACGCAGGGAAGAACCGATAAATCTATTTGAAGTAAGTGTTTTATGAATGTTTTTCCATAATACACTTTTTTCAGCCAATAATGTGAAATTTCCAATGCAGTAAAGCCCTTTTTTAGCTCTCGATAAAGCAACACAAACTCTGTTCGAAATTTTCAAAAACCCAATGTTTCCTTCATTATTACTTCTCACAAATGATATCAGAATAATATCGTTCTCTTCGCCCTGAAAATTATCTACTACAGTAAAATGAACTTTGCGCACATCACCATCCACAGTTAATTTTTTCAATAGGAAAAGTTGTGCAGAGTAAGTGGTCAACACGGTAATTTGGGAAGGCTCATAACCTTGATATAGTAGATATTTACACAATCTTATAATAAACTTGGCTTCATGAATGTTGGTTTTGCTTTTAGAATCTTGCATATGCTGTTCGTCAAACGTGTGAGTTACGAAAAACACATCTTTTTCCACACCTTTAATATTTTCTAATTTTGTAACGATTTCATGATTCTTTAAATCAGGATATATATGGGGAACAATCAAAGAGGCAATTTCTGGTCTCATCCTGTGCTGAAGTAAAAGCTGACAATATTCTACTTCATTTATGATCATTCTTTCAAATAAAGATATGTTCATTCCATAGTTTTCAGCCAGTGCATAAACTGTAGGAGATGGTCGAAGCTGCTGCTGATCTCCAATTAGTATAACATGTTTAGTTTTTGGTGCAAGGGAAGTAATAATGTGACTCTCTAAGGTTTCAGCAGCTTCTTCTACAATCAAAACAGTGGGATTTCTAGCTTCTATGATATGCCTAAACTTCGAAGCTCCTGTAGTTGTCATGCCCACCACTACAGCACCTTCCAATACCCAAAGGTCCCGTTCAACACATGCATTCCACAATTTTTCAAAAGCATTTTTTAGACGATGCTGTAAATTTGAATATTTTAGCTTTTCTGTTTCGAGGAAACGATTCAGCCAAAATTTATATAACTGCCACCTTTCATTTAATGGAAGCCGCCATACATTTCTGATCCTTAATGCCCGTTGATTTCCCATAGCTGGATTACTCCATAAGCTATTTCTAATGTACTCATTCTGGTCTGACGCCTCACAGTTTTTTTCAGATTCCGATATACTTCGCGAAGCAGTTAAGTCATTAAAATCAGGACTATCTTCTATTTCCGATTCTCTGCCCCGTTTATCAGTATTAGTATAAATTAGAGATTTTTCTTCACAACCTTTGTTGTTCAATTGGAACTTGCTAAAATTATCAATTTCTAACCATTCATAAATTTTTCCTTTTGCGTTTTGGTATTTGTTTACGTCTGAATTTTCACTTTTTTTCAAAAATGCAAACTGGACACTGGGAATGTATTTTTCTAAAATATCTTCCTGGAGAATTTTGTTTGCCGATAAATCGTAAAGATACGATTCATAATATTTAATTTTTTTCTCTATTTTTTCAATTTCAATTCTTGCTTCATATATTTCTCTACCAATATATCGAGGTATACTTTTTTTTTCTCTTGCACGCATAACTAAATTTTTAATTCGAAATTCATTTATCATTTTATTGGAGCCACGTCCACCAAATCTAACAATTTTTTTAGTGAAATGCGAAATCCCTTCTAAAAACTGATCTAATGCATGATTGGTATAACATACAATAAGTATAGGCATTGAGCCTGATTCGTTACTAAACCACGCACTAAGATTATGAAGCAGTAACTGAACAATCCTTAAGCCAATATACGTCTTACCTGTACCGGGAGGACCTTGGATAATCGCGAATTCTTTCATGATTGCTGATTTTAAAGCAATATACTGAGATTCATCCATCTTTAATTCTGAGGCTGAGGGCCATTTTTTTTCATCAGTTACTTGGACAGCTTTATATTTTTCTGACTTCAAAGCAATACATTGAGATTCATCCAACTTTAATTCAGACGTTTCGGGCCATTCGTTCTTCAAAAACATTTTGTTATGGCGGGTAAAATGCTTCTCATTCTCGTAAATCTGGTGTGAAATAATAAGACCCATTTCCAAAGGGAATAATAATGGCCTCATATCAAACACTGTAGTTGATTGCAAATACACAGGCTTTTTAACACTTTTTTCAACGTTAACAATATAATTTTTCATGGGTAATGAATTATCACCCAATTTCTGAAGCGCTTTTAATGTATGACGATAGGATTCAAATAAAGTGGATAATTCAATGACTACGTAATTCATGGGAGAAACAAGATTCATCATTTTTCCTTCCATTTCTACGAATTTTACGAGAAGTAAACCTTTCCTAAGTTCTTTAGGTTCGCTTTTAATAACAGTAGCGAATGACATTGTACGGAAGTCGTCCACAGATAAACATAAAATATTACCAGTTAGGAAGCGTTTACTGTTTTCCCATTTAATTGTCGAGAAACATTTGTCACTGAATTGTATATAATGTAATAAATCTCCCTCGACAAATTTTTCGCTGTGTACGAAGGCCTTGTAGTAAAATTGAACATGTTGACAACTTTTTAAAGATTTTTTCTCTTTCTTGAACTTCCTGTATTCAGCTACTCCATCTCGCAATGGCTTAATATAATCTTCTCTTAACAATCTAAACTGTACATCTAGATAATGTTCAACATCCTTATACCTTCCTTTTACTAAATTAGGGCGTAAAAAGTAACGAGTCATGTGAATATCATCAATAGTTGGTATGATGGACAAAGATCTAAAATTTTCAGGAGGATCTTCTAATTGTAATTTTACACTTTCAGACGTCT
This sequence comes from Maratus speculifer, assembly GCA_964019185.1. Lineage (NCBI taxonomy): Eukaryota > Metazoa > Arthropoda > Arachnida > Araneae > Salticidae > Maratus > Maratus speculifer. The sequence goes on from OZ025298.1 coordinate 90,136,058, forward strand.
TCTCTTTGTCAAGAAGTGAAAGGGTGTCAGAAAATCGATTCTGTTTATCGTTAAGATATTTTAAGATTTGTCTAATGCTAATGTGGTTTATAAAAAAATCAGTTTGATTTTTCAAGATTCTGTCACATGTAGATTCAAGTGAAAGTAACAGCATAGGCATTAAATGTGAAGAATAGGAGGGTAAAATCATTTGAAATGTCTTCAAAAATTTTGCTAAGTTTAATAATGCATCAAAATGATGTTTTTCCAATTTTTGTATCTTCTTTAACAACAATAGATAATTCACAAAATTATTAATGATGTCATTCATAATTAGAGAGAGATTTATTATTAGCTTATTTAACATTTTTTGATGACGATTATCAGCATTACAAGCTTTGCCTAAAGTTATAATTGCTGATGATATTATGTCATCATTAGTACCATTTCCTTGAAAAAGGGACAAGAAAGCAGAATGATTATTTAAGATAAAAAATAGAGAATCATTTGGAGATTTTTCATTTAATTGGCTAAACCAGGGTAAAAAAATAGTTTTTTCATCAGAAACACCATTTTTGGTAAAAGTATAGTGGTTCTGTCCTTTAGCCTCCATTTATTTATTTTATATATTTATTATTTTATTTTTAACTGGATCTTTTAAAATGGACTTATTTAAATTAAATACTGAGATCATTTCTTTACCGGCAAGAAAGGTTAATTTAGCCAATACTCTTTCAACAAAAATTCCTCAGTACGTTAGAGAAAATCGAAATTCATGAAAAAGTAGATTGTTTCTTTTCAAATCAAGCTTCTTTTGACCCTTCTAAAACTATATATTCCTGTAAAAAATAAAACAAAATCATGAATACAAAAAATAACAATAACAATTTCAAAAGAGTAATTTTCACATTTACAAATGACTTAAACTTAAGGGAGACTGGGAACACAGTGGAGGACCCCTTATATTTGTATTTATATATATATTAGGGATGCACCGAATATTCGGTATCTATTCGGTATTCGGCCATGTTACCGAATATTCAGTTAGGCCGAATATTAAACTATTCGGCTTGGCCAAATACGAAACTATTCGGCCTGCCGAATATTCGGTATGGTCGAATATCAAAGTATTCGGCCGAATCCAATACTTAATAAAAACTTTTAAAAACTTTTTACTATTTCTACTTTTAACTGTCAATTTTTTTAGTTTATATTTAAAATAATTAGAAACAAAATCATTTTTAAATAAAATAAATGTTTTTACATTATTTATTTGCCGTTTGTAAAGTATAACTTAAAAAAATTAACCATGAGAAGGATTAAAATGGTGATTTATTAGGAATAAATTATGTGCTGATACAAGTTTCTAATTTTGTTTAGTAAATAATCTGTTTCTTGCTTTTCCCCAAATAAAAATTCTTAAAAAACTTTTGAGATTAGTAATAGCTATCAAGGCAGACAATTTTTGTTCATGAAACCATAATCATAATCAACTTATTGAGTCATAGTACATTGTATTTCATCTCACTCTAGGTCAAAACTTGTGTGTTCGTTTATTACATTAACAATAAATAAGATAACATATTTTCCACTCACATGCTTTGGTTTCTGTAAAAAATGATATGATGAGAAGGGTAGAAAATACCACCATTCATAAGAAAAGAACTATGAGCCAAACATACCTTTATTCAGAATTAAGTTGAAAGTATTTGTACTTTATATTGAAAAAAATATGCCTTGAGTTATTTAAAAAGGAGAATCATCAGACTGTAAAATTTTTCTTCGGCCATTTTTTCATTATTTGATTTTAAAATGTTTATTTTGACTCGTAGAAAATTTTATTAAAGTTTCATAATTGTGCTTCTTAAATAATTCAAGCCAGATTTTTTTCAATACTAAAAGCTCTTGTTTATCAAAATGTAAGTTTCTTTTATTAAATATTATGTAAAACTGTTTTAAAAAGTAACATTTTAATACCTTTAAATTTTAAAATATAAAAAACATTTGGAAAGCCGAATATTCGGTATTCGGCCCAACAATTACTATTCGGCCAGCCTAATATTTGGTATTCGGTTCACCTGCCGGCCGAATATTCAGCATTCGGCCAAAATCACTATTCGGTGCATCCCTTTATATATAAAATTTTTTCTTTCAGGACAATTAATACACAGCACTGAACTGATTGATTACTTGAAGCCTTCAAAACACATTGTAAGAAATCGGACGGACTTGCACGAGAAAATCCTCAGATAGTCTAAATTTTAACAAAGTCCCACATATTATCGTGAAGATGAAAAGAAAAGATGCATCACAATTCACCTTCGATCTAGACAGTTTTTTAATGCATAATTTTCACAATATCTAATAATCGCTTATTTTCTACAAAATATTGTTTTAAAGTAATTAGTTAAACAAAGAAATATGTCCATTTATTTAACATAGCAAAACTTTTCGTATTTTTGCTTTAAAAAAATTACAAGTATCCTATTAATTATAGCTTGTTTACTAAAACATTTTCTAGCAAATTCTGATTTTTTTTTTGTTGTTGTTTGTTTGTTTGTTTGTTAAATTTTGATGTAACATAAAACAAATTTACAAGAGTTATAATTTTAACGGATCAAAATTGATTTTGACCAGGACACTGGTTAAAAATGGTTCAAACCATCCATAACTGGTCAGAAATGGTCAAAACTTAAAAAGATCTTAATTTTAATTGTCTGAGCGAAGCGAAGTCTTTATACTCAGAGATACGTAACGATATTAATATTCAAAAAAATTCTTTCGTCAAGCAAATCTCAAAAAGTACTTGTCGGATTTTGATTCTGTTTGTACCAATATGTACCTATGAAGGTAATCTGGTGAATGCACCTACTTTTAAAAATTAATTCCAAATAGTTCAAAAGTTATATTAAAAAAACTGATAAAAAAGCACAATTTATGTGCATACGTCACAGAAATTTGGTGAGCGTGATTTTCACCGGCTGGACATTTTCGTGGATAACCGAATCAGTACATGGAGTAAATAGTAATCATTTTCGCACTCAGAAATATTGAATGCAATAAAACATTTTAAAATTTAATCATGCAGGAAAATAAAACTGTTATTTTTTATATTAAAAAATGTCATAAAAACTTTGATTTTGAGATTTTGTGATAATCACTTAACAGCACTTTTTGATCGCTAAAACAGTGTTTTACATATTTCGCGTGTGAAAATTAGAAACAAGTACGTTTTTAAATAAAAAGTTTCTTTTATGACATCATTTTCCCTTTATATTTATTTTCATTGCATGTTTTCTTTTAACTTATATTTTGTTTGTGTATGGAAGTCAATTCTGGTCACTAATTTTTCGGCACGGATACCACAAGCGCATCAGATTTGGCGCAATTTTTTTCAAAGCCCATTTGGCGAAAACTCCCTTTTCAAATAACGCTTACATACACATTTTTAAATTATTTTCTATTTTCAAAAAGAACTTACAGTAAATAAAATAATAATAATAATTAATAACTATAAAAAGCAATATCACTACATAGTATAAAACAAAGTCGCTTTTTCTGTCCCTATATCCCTATGTTCGCTTAAATCTTTAAAACTACCCAACGGATTTTGATGCGGTTTTTTTTAATAGATAGAATGATTCAAGAGGAAGGTTTATATGTATAATAACATCCATTAAATAGTGGAGAAATATTGTTATTTTTGAGGTTTTTAATGTGATGTCGTAAATAATTTCATTTTTTCTGCTTATACATTGCAAACGCAGGCTGAACCCTGCAAGATTTATTGTGTATAAAGACATCCTGTAATTGTTGTAAAAATAAAATAAATAGGTAAAAATGTTAAAAGTAAATAACTAAAAATGTAATGTATGAATTACAAATAAATAAAAAATAATACTAATATCCGAATTTTCTTTTATAAGTTTACACTTTTTTAATAACTCCATCCACAAAGAAGAGAGTATGAGCATGTGTGTAAAAATTTATAACTTGAATTTTTTTTAATACCCGTACAAAGCCTGGGAGGACTGCTGTAATCTATATTCATAAAACAAAGTCGTGTTAGTTACACCATCTATATCGTAATAACGGATGGATCGATTTTTATGAAACTTTGTATGGAGTTATCTGGCACCTTAGATTAACATACAGGCTACTTTTTACCCGACTACTTAAAAGGAGAGTAATGGTTTTAGTAGTTGAATTTAATAGGATGAAGTGGTAGTAACAATTTGCGGTGTCTGTATTGACACGGGAGTACCCGAAGCAAAGCAAGGGCGGGCCGCTAGTTTTATATAATTAAAAGAAGGAAGTGAAAGTAAATAAACATTTTATGAGTAAATAAACAAATTATAAATAAATAAAGCCGGGTTACCATCTCATGTAAAATAATGCCATTTTGACGCCAATTATGTACCTTGGTGCATATGTGACATTTTTTCCCATTTTTAATTCGTTTCCTGTTGGCATACAACTTTGAAATATGGAGTATGTATGCATACTTGGGAGCAATACTGGAATTATACATTGATTTTTTTTAATTCTATCCAAAAAGGGGCAACGGGGCTCTTTTTTAAAGTTTTATACAATTTATACTGCATAAAGGAGCCACTTACCTATTTCTATATACCAGAAGAAGTAAGTGGTATGTAAAAACAATTATAGTATACATAAATAAAATACTTGAGATAATATACTAGAGATATAAGCACCGGGTTTGGCGAGATTTTTTATGCCAATTAGGCGAAAACATCGTTTTGATTACCAGATGCATATAGCATGCTATAACAACACGTTATTTATTTATTTCAAAATGAAAAAAAAGGAATAAATGAAACATTTCCTGTTATTAAAAAAGATATAACAATCAATAAATGATAATATTTTTAGAACAAACAATTTATTATAACATTTATATGATAACCAGGATGTTAGGCAACTAAACGCCATTTTGGCACCAATTAGGTACCTCGGTGTATATAGGGCATATATGTGCCATATTTATTTGTAAAACTGAGCATGAAAGTTTACCAGGTGTGTTTTCATAGTCGCTTATATCTTTTTGCAACATAGCGCACCTTTCGAAGCCAAAACTGCACAAAAGAAAAAATAATATTTGCAACATTTTTTTTTTTTAATGTAATGCACATTTTGTAATCAGTAGGCTCGATAATCAGACCTCGTTTTTTTTTTTTTGCTTTAAAAGATGATATTTCATACGACGTCTTTTTGGGATTCGTCGTTTTCCCATATTTGATAGTATGTGTCTACTCGTTTTGCACCCTTTTTTGTAACTTTCTTCTTTATTACCAGGGACATCTGGGTTTCCTATTTGAATAAAAATTCTTCGAAATACAAAGAATTTTGTTAAAATAAATAAATAACAGGAAATGCGGACATCTATTGCTCAAAACACAAAATTTTTCCTACTGAGTCAATAAAAATCAGTAAAAACACAATTTTTATGATAATAAAAAGGTGACTTATGTAATAACAGTGTCATATATTATGTACGTTATGGATTAAGTATGAATATTTCAATGAAAAGTGATATTTCAAAAGTATTATGAAATTAGTTAAAAACCATTTATTTTAAACTAAATGAATAAAAGATTTATATTTTTAATGAAATAAATGGGATTTGAAAAATTATTGGAAATTTATCAACATAGATGTATCAATATTACAATCAGTACCTTGTATGCAAAATGGAACAATTAGCAATACTTTTTGTACCCGAAAAATGGTCGTTGCTTTTTTTAAGGTTAAAAAGTAGATTACGAAATATTCCTATATAGAGATGCCAAACCCTCGCTTATTGCATAGCAGAATTTTCTTATAGGAAAAGTTATTTTTTTAATCCGCAGAATGTTCCAATTTAATAAAACATTTTCTGTATTAAAATACCGGTACCCAAAATGCCGGAGACTTGGCAGCTCTGCCTATAATATTTTAATTAATCACGGTACTTTTTTTAATCGGATTCAAATTTAGTGAAGGCAATGTTTTTTGGCCGAAAGCAGCTTTTTTCCACATGTGTAACTACGATACAATTCCTTGATGTTGACTTATGAATGTTTTGACTTATGCTATTATTGCTTCCTCTCATTTATTTATTTGAATTTTAAATAAGATGACTCAAAATAGTGTTTTTTAAATATACGAAAAAAAATGCATTTCGAGAGAGGGCGAAAAGGACAATATTTGGCGATTTATTACCTGCGTTTGGCTAAGTGTCTTACTACCTTGTATTTAATACTCTTCACAATACTTCGGTGTTATATGAACTTAGGCGCTTTTATAAAAAGTTTGACGTAATTCGGGCTTAAGAAAGTGAGTTTTTTACTGAATAATACAAATAAATGAAAAATGAATACTAAGAAATATTAATAAAAGAAAAATGAAGCATTATATTGATCTATGTATATTTAAAAATTCATCTGCTAGCACTAATTAGATAATTTATGTGCAAGGGTGGGGAAATTTTCCAAATTCTTACCAGCCAAGGATTTATTTCTCCAGCCCGCAAGATGCAACACACGCAGTTGAAAATAGTTATGACAAAATCGCACGCGATTACAGACAAAATTACTATTACTACAATGCATTTTCATAATTCTTTTTTGTATAACATTAAGAAATATATGTAACAAAGGTAAGATTAATATTAGATAGAACTTAGTACCATACTTACACTGTAATAATTTGGAAAGTTAAAATATCTAGATTTAAAAAGTGTTTCTGATAATGTGCCTATTGCCTACAGTTTTTCAAAAACTAAAAATGCACTCGCCTTATGAGAAAATCCACTCGCCACTGGCGAGCAAAATGATGTATTTCCCCACCCCTCTTTATGTGTATATAATAGGAGATGAGTAGCTTTTGATTCTGTATTTCTATGCTATAAAGCATTAACGTTTGTGTGTTTTTCGTTAGCATTGGGAGTACCTAGCCGACTTAAAAAATAATGTGGGCTAAAAATGTTGGTAACCATCTTTGTTGCAAAATATACTATATTTTGCGTAGGAACAATAATCACCATCAATGCACGAGCAAAAAAAGTTCTAAAATTGAGAATTCTTTGATGTTGACATGACTAAATATTTAAAATCTTTTTTTTTTTTTTTTTTTTTGGTGGCAACTTTTAAGATATAATATTCTCGTTATGAACGATTTCTAAAACATTCGACAATTTAATTTCACATATTAAACATTTTTTTTCTAGAAAAAGTTTTAAACCCAATTTATTGAGAATATTGCAATTTCTAGGATACTGTTGGGGTCAGAAACTATAACTTTGGCATCACAATAACTTATAAGATGTAAGTGCTCCTTTAGGACAAATTTAAAAAAAAAAGATTCCTTAACTCTTATCGACAACCTCATTGCATCCGTGGAAAACAGATATTCAACATTATAAACTATTCGGACGGATTTCACACCATATTAGTTTATGTTATTTATAGTTTCTCAAATCGGTGCGAAGCTTCTGTTTATGCTCATGATATCATTTTAAAGAGCTATATTTCCAATATAGGAAAATTTGGTGTTTTATTTTCTGTATTACTTTTAACATTTTGCATACTTCCAATTTTATATCCATGCATGGTTTGCTTTTCTTTTATAAAAATAGTATATGCAACAAGATTTTGTAGTTCTACGATTCGATATGCTTATTTTCATCATTATATTTTATCACAATGAATGACCAATTAAAGGTAACATCTCATTTTCCTTACTTATCGCAAGTTATTAAATGTGTATTCTCAGCAATATCGCTCAGACTAATCCCTCTGAGGGAAGTCCTAGTGATACATTTTTCTTTGAAACTAAAAGTAACTTAATAAGTAATAAAAGTAACAGTGCACTTAAAAAAATAATACACTGACAAGATTGAGCATCATTGGTAAACTATGCTTTTGCTATGCAATTAGAAAGATAAAATAGATCCTGCAATTGTAAAAATATAAACCAATTGAGCATGAAAATGAATTGAAGTTAAAACTACAAGTAGTGGTGATACAGAATTAACTTACAATGAAGGTCTCCATACGGGCATACTCAGAGAAATCTGAAATAATTACAGAATGTTCTTCTCATATAGTTATATATGTTTATAAAAAAAATTTCGGCGGAACCTCCTTATAACGTCCGTAAAAAAAATAATAAAAATTTCGTTTATTTGGCCATTTATCTCCGGTTGGCGAAAAAACGAAATTTTGAAAAATACGCTTTTACGCTTCGAATACTTTTTAAAGAAAAAACTTTCTATGTTCAATTTATTTAAATAAGTTTAGTTTAAGTAATTTTAGTTTTGCATTTTTACTTTACTTTAAGTGTAATTTTGTCATACGTTTATATGTACTTATAACAAAATGAAATTAATATATTTTATCATTTAAAACACAATTTAAATTGATTAAAATTGTTCCAAATTGAAAAATACACTGTTAAAAATCTGCTGCATTTTGCTGCGACGCACTCCCTTGCTTGTATAGAAAACGGTTACTTGGCTGTGAAATGGAGCTTTCTCATTGGTTGGAATGGAGATATTATATACAAGCGGTGGAGTGCGTTGCAACAAAATGCAGCAGATTTTTAACAGTGTATGACACGGTCAGTTCACCGTGCTATGGAGCATTCTCATTGGTCAGAAGAGAGAAATTCTATAAAAGTAGTGGAGTGACGTTGCAGTAAATGCTGCAGATTTTTGACAGCGAAGTCAATTAAAATCAATTTTCAGATTCGTTAAAATCGTCTGCTTTTGGCGAGGAAATGCACTGCTCGCCAAATTCCGCGTCGCTTTCAGCTTTTTACGCCAATTATTCCAAACTATTTTTTTTTTTTTTTTACATGTCTAATAATGTAATTTCGCCGCTAATTTTCACTGATCCTTTATTACCTATATGAGTAGTTTAATTCGTATTTTTTTCAAAAAATTCTGAGTATGCCCCCAATGGAGACCTTCCTTGTTAGGAGTATCTTAAATAACAGTAAATGTTGTGGCAGACAAAGAAATTGTCCGGATATATAACTTTATAACTGGTAAATTATAATTCTACAAGTGTAAAGATTTCAAGTCAGAAGTGTAAAATATGTGGTCAACTTAACTTGTAAGTGCAAAAGTATTAAGGTTGAAAAGACATCTAGAAAAATGTGAGAATACGATGTTAATTGCAGAAGAGCAGTTACCTAAATGTGGCTGATAGATCTCGCTCACTTAAAACACACTTGTTTATATAATTCTGAACAAACTGGCGTGAGTGTGAATACTAATGATCATCTTCAGATTCCAACTATTCCAAGTAAAACAAAATAATTTAGTAAAGGGGGATTCTTGACAACAGCAATACAAAAGACTGATGCGCAAATAACACAGTATTTTTACACATGCAACATACCTTTTCACACAGTTGGAAATAAATGGTTAATGGTAAAAAAAAATAAAATAGTTTGGAATAATTGGCGTAAAAAGCTGAAAGCGACGCGGAATTTGGCGAGCAGTGCATTTCCTCGCCAAAAGCAGACGATTTTAACGAATCTGAAAATTGATTTTAATTGACTTCACTGTCAAAAATCGAGGTGGAACCCGTCGAATTTCGACGAAAGTAAATGTTTAAGAAGGAGCTGTTTCACTGATTTATGGTAAACCTACAAAATTAACTACAGTAAAAAATGCATGTTACTATGGTAAGTCTGTGTCTGAAACAAATATTATTTAAAACTAAAATTAAGAGAAAAAAGAAACACTATATTTTTTAAAAAACTCAGTTGTCCAAATTATTAAAATTAAACTTTAATCACATTTTAAAAAATATTATAATAAAGCAAAATATAGTAAAGACCAGTTATTGAGATTAAGTTATCAATTGAGTCTCTTATGTTTGATATAAGTGCGTATGAAAAAAAAAATTAAATTGACACGATCTTAGGATTTTACGTGAAATCTAAACCCGTCATAATTTTCATCTTCTCAAAAATTTGCATACGCTCATATCAATTTTAAGAGAAAATGGCGCATTTGTGTTGCCATAATTGCAAAATTTGAACTAAAAACTATAAAAAAAATAATATGTCAAGAATAAATTGAGATACAGCTTTCAAATAAATTGCATTTAAAAGTACATATTTTTTTCTATACGATGGTATAAAATTAAAAATAAAATTGCAGTACCGAAAATTGGAAAACCGATTGCATGTGAAAGTGTTGCCATTCGCAAAATGACGTATGCGTTACGCACAGATACGTTTGGCCTTTATAATATAGATTTTAATTTCTAAATTACGACCTGGTTATACACTATTTAATCATGTTACACTTGCTGGTGACTTTCTAAATAATGTTCACTTTAAAGTTATAGATGCAATACAAAAAGAGTTTCATGGAAAAAATTGTAACCTTAAATGCAAGATCAGTGTATAATATCCATAATTGTCATGACATTTTTAACAAATGTTAATTTTGACATATACAGTGAAACCCCGATAATTCGGATTAATTGGGACCGAACCCAATCCAGATTATCCGGAGAATTATAAAAAAATTAAATATAATAAAACATACTTACAGAAAATCACCTTTATGTTAAACTTATTGAATATTTACAGACAGTAAAAATGTTTACTTTGTTTAATTCAGCCTAAAATATTTCAGAAAGAGTTTTTTTTTTTATTATTCAGAATACGATGACGAAACAAGTTAATGTTATCGAAATTAGCCAATCGCTTCTCAAACTTGAAAAAAATGACCAAACCGATCCGGATTAACGGGATCCTAACAGTACTAAAAAAGAATATTTAATTTGTAGCAAATAAATTGAATAGTGAATTTCAGTGGTCTAATTGATTTTGACAAGGACGGTTAAAACCGGTTGAAACCGATACAACCCTGAAATTTACAATCAGAACTTATTTAACATAGTAAAAAAATATTTTTGTTCGTATTACTGCTTTTCAGAAAAAATACAAGTATCCTATTGACTGTAGCCTGTTATTACTAAAACAATTTCTGGCAGGTTCTGAAATGTTATTGCTCATTTTTGATGTAACATAAAACAAATTTACAATCTGGTTATTAATCTGTAGTTTATATCGATGTTATCGTAAAATCTATCTCTCAAGAAAGGTCTCCATACTGAGCATACTCAGATTTTTTTTTTTTTTTTTTTTTTGAAAAAAAAAATACTAATTAAACTATTCATGTATGTAATAAAGGATCAGTGAAAATTAGCGGCGGAATTGCATTAGGAAACATGCAAAAAAAATAGTTTCGAATATTTGGCGTGAAAAGACGAAAGTGTCACACGATTTGGCGAGCATCCTTTTTCCCCGCCAAAAGCAAACGATTTTAATGCAACTGAAAACTTTTGGATTTTTAGAATCCGTGTAAATGAATTGAAACAAAGGAATTTAAACATAAACAATGAGCGAGTTTAATATATTGTACACATATATATACATTAAATTGCATATATATATTATTTGTCGCTGTAGTTTTTTAATTTACCTCTTGAAAAAATATTTTTATATATTAAAAATTCTTATTCAGTAAAATTATTTTCATAACAGGGTTTGAATTTCAGGGCGGGATGGCGGGATTCACGCCCTACATTTTGAAATCTTGCCCAAAAAAATAAAGTGGGCGGGAGGCTCCCGCCCAAAGAATTTTGCATTTTGGAACTACGATCAACTCCCATGACCGTTTTGCGAATTTTATGATATTTTCGTGCGACTAATTAACACATTTTGGCGAGTTTTTTACCGCGAAAGATCGTTAAAATGCACGATTTTTTCCGCGATTGATCGACAAATTTCCCGATTTTTTTCCTGTGATCGATTGACACGTTTCGTACTATTTTCTGCAGCAAAAAAGAAGTGATTCTATTTCGAATTTAGGGGTGATTCTCGTCCGAGATTTCCGATAATTTGAAATTCGGTTATCAGTTCCGCATAGTTGCTAACTTATACGGTTTTGCGCGCGGAAAAGACAATTGCAGAGAAATGCAAATTTCGTGAAAGGAAAGCCGAAAAAGCGCACATTTCGTCAATATTTCGAGGAAAAACGACGATTTCGTCAATATTTTTGGCAACGAATTTTATTAAAAGATCGTTGAAAAATGCGAATTTCCTGTGCGGATCGTAGAAAAAACGGCAATTTCACCAAATATCGCAGATAAAACGCTGATTTCATCTGAAGACCGCGGGAAAGCGTCGATTTCGTCTAAAGATTGCGGATATAACGCCTATTTTGTTAAAAAATCGCGGGGAAAAAACGCCGTTTTCGATAAAAGATCACGGAAAAAATGAGGATTTCGTCAAAAGATCGTGGGGATAAAACGCCGTTTACGAGAAAAAAATTGCATAAAAAAGCAAATTTTCTCTAAAAATCGTAAAAAAAATGCCGATTTCTTGAAAAAAAAAAGCACGGGAAAAATCCGATTTCGACAAAAGATCGCAATAAATCGCCGATTTTACTAAAATATCGCAGAAAAATCGCTGATTTCGTCTGAAGATCGCGGATACCACCACCTGTAAAGAATAGGCTGTATAAAATGTTGACCTCTTTTTTTAAAAACATATTTTACATAATTATTCTCAGTTGTTAAAAATTGTTTCAGTAATATTTTGTTATGTCTGTATTCTTATAATTCTTTAAATGACACATAAAATTTGCGTTTTAAAGATTTTTTTTCTCCCTCCCAAACAGCTGAACTCCCTTCCATTTATAAATGTTGGGAGGCAGACTCCCCTCCTCGGAAAAATCGAATTTCAAGCCCTGATACATTTAAGCATATTCAAAAATAAAAGACGGGTGTTTCCATAGCAACAAAACGAGTTGACAATGCTCAACTGGACTTTGATCTAGAAACAATTTTAATGAATTTAAATTTGAATTACGTTTTAAATCTCAAATTTTGATGGTTAAATTTGAATATAAATACATATAAATATTAATATAACGATATTATACTTAAAACAAACTAAAGCTGACAAAACAAAAGTTATTTAATTTACCTAAACACATTGAACATGAAATTTTTTTCCTTTAAAATGCATTTGACATTAAAAAAACATTTTTTGAATTTGCTTTTCATCGCCAACCGATGATAAATCGCCAAATAACGAAATTTTCCTTATTTTTTTAAGGACAGGGTAAGGAGGTTCCGCCGAAATTTTTTTATAAACGTATATATCCTCATGAGAAGAACATTCTGTATTTTTTTCAGATTTTTCGGAGTATGCCCGTATGGAGACCTTCCTTGTCAGATCCATAAGTATTTCAAGAAATTTTCTGTCTCATAAGTATTTTTCAGATTCATTTTCAAATTTTAATAATAATGACTAATTTAACCCTTTATCTACCGAATTATTTATCAAGAAATGGCTTCATCTCAATAATTATTTTCTTTAATATCTGAAGATAATTTTGGAATTTCTAAATAATAATTATATGAAATTTAAATATGTTTCTTCATTAAAACTGATTAAATATATCGGTAGTTATAATTTTTTGAAAAGTATTTACCAGAAAGAATTAGATTAATTAACCAAAAAAATTTTTATGGAAATATTATGATTCTTATAAAATCAATGCATTCAAATGTATTACAATCCTCTCTATAAATTGAAAAACTTTAGCAATTGAAAATGTTTCATAAAAGTATTTCAAAAGAAAGAAAAGCCATTAACTTCGACTGTTTCTCTACTCTTTCTAAATTTGATCGCACAGAATATAATGTATGGAAAGAAAACAAAATTAATACACTGAGTAAATGTATTTTACATTAAAATTTCTTCAATGGTACCTAAAAGTACCCATCAGTGCATAAAGGATTAATAATCCGATCTGGCTCGAATATACAGATACAACGAAAGGCCTGAACCTGTACCGGGAAGAATAACTTTCAAGCTTGGTCCAACTTTTTACAAAATAAAATTTAGTAGACGCCTGTTAGAAGTGACATTGGCTAAAAATCAGGGTTGGCAAGTTTTTGACAGTGTGACGGTTTTATCCGGATTTAACCATGGTTTTAACCGTCATGTCAAAAACCCCTTTTTGACATAGTTTTTGACAGTAAGTGTCAAAAACCTAAAATTGAGTCCAAAAACTGTTTAATATTATTTTTAGAACAACATTAAATTTATAATTTTTCATAATTTTTAGTTTTAGACACTTGAATAAATTTTTTGACAGTTTTAATACAAGTTGCTTAGAAAATAGAAATTAACTGCAAGCTATAAATATAGAATAAAGAATAATCAGAAGTATTATTAGTTGTTACATTAAAAATATAAACTAATGAAACTACTAAATACTTTAATTTTTAAAAATGAAAGTACATGGTGAAAATACTTATAACATAAAATTACAATATAAATAATACACATTGTTATTTTTATCTTATTTTAATGTTAATCCCATTCTAAATCTTTTTTTCCACAAAGCATGCGGTAGCAAAACACTAGTTTTGATGCCTTCTGTACTCCAAGTTTGTTTCATAATTTGGAGTGGATAAATCCAAAATTTGAAAATATTCGCCCAGTTGAGGCTGAGCTGCATAGACTAGAATGCAAACGCACCATGAGCTGTATGAAATCACTTGGTATATTGTTTTTCTTCAAGCCTTTCCACCATACTGCTGCTGGAACATCTTCAGCTGAGAAGAAACTTTTAGGGTATGGTGGAGATTCAGCTTCAAAAGCAATGATAAATCTAAGAAAATCTGTTTTTCAGCAGCCATGTCTGAGCTGCTTCCCTCTGTTTATCGTTTAATAATGCACTTCTGTATGCTGGATGCGTCATGTATGCCAGATAATGAAACGGTTGTAGATAGGATTTCATACGCTCCATAATTGCATCATAGCATGGAGCCAGATTTATGTCTACAGCTAAAGAAAGCCAAGCTTGACAAGCATCAGCCAATGTTGCATTATCTCCTTGGACCCTGTCAAGCATATTTGCCAAAGGTTTTAACTGCATCTGCAATTCTTTGGCTTGGTGGTATAAGCTATAAATAAGCTGTACTATTCTAGATTCAATTGCATGATCTTCACAAATTTTTACATAAGCCGACCTATTTTTGATAAAAGTGTCAATACAAGTGAGTTGGCTATTCCAGCGAGTTTCATTTGGAAGCTGCGGCTTCACAGTGTCTTGCAATTGACTTAACCAGGCAGATGGAAGGTGGTGGTTGCGAAAGTATTTTTGCACTTCCACAATATGCTTCATGATGTCTTGTGGAGTAATTTCCTTCCCAAGAAGATTCATCCAGTGGGCACAGCATCCATACACAAAAATATCATCATTTTCTTCTTTTAACAACTCCCACATTTTTTGTATTTTTCTTTCGTTGTCAGTAACCACACATGAGACATTGCAGGAAAATTTATTTTTTGCTGGAGCTATCGAGTTTTTTTACTTTTTCTTTGCAAAACTGAGCTGTTTTAGATTGATCTGCACAATCAGTAGCTTCAAGGAAGAAAACCTTTCCCTTAACATGCCGGCAAGAAGCTATTACGACATCATTATGGACATTACTCCATCCATCTTCGACTAGTGTACAATCTTTTCCTAGAAGTTCTGATTTCATTTCACTTTCTAAAGTTTCAGTAACTTCATCTAGAAGGCTACCAGATAATGTTTTCCGAGAAGGTGGTTTATATCCAGGGTGAAGAAGTTGTACTAGCTTGACAAATTCCTCTTGTTCAACAACGCTAAAAGGGATATTACAGCCATAAAATAATCTAGCAACTTGTAGATCCAACTGCTTTTTACTTACCCATCATACGAGTATAGGGTAAGTCTTGCAATCGTTTTGAAAATCGAAAAAAAAATTTTGACGGATTTACACGTTTTAGATAGTGGAGATTCCGAAAAACATATTTTTAGAAAAAAAAAACTTGCCGCCCGTCTGTCTGTAAACGCTCTATCTCCCGAACAAATTGAGATAGAGACTTGAAACTTTGTATGTAGTTAGTATGTAAGAATGGGACGAAGCCTATTTAATACCAGCAACCTCGATTATCCGGAACTATTTTTTTCGGACTCTCGAAAAATTCGCTCTGATGAAAGGTATATAAAAATTTTCGAATGTTTTTGTTCTAAGGAATGGACGTAAAAGGCAATAAAATAACACACATTTTGCATATAGTACGAAGTCGATCGGATTATTAGTTGCCGAGATATTTGTAATCCTGTTTTCCACATTCTTCGATTTTTCATGACCCTGTATTTCATTCAAATTTCAATTCAGTGGTATACTTTAATTGAAAATGAGACGCTTCATCCAACGCAGTAAACTGTTAGTTTATATTATTATTTTTGGAGTTATAAGGATGTTTCTTTTACGCAGTTCGGTATTACTTGAGTAGTTTGGCGTTTTATATAATTTGTCGAAACTGGTACATCAGCAATTCATTAACAGAGCATTATGCATATTAACAATATTTAAATTTTGTTTTGGAATTGCAATGCATTGTATAAATAGTTTTCACATGTTTTATTTTCATATATCTATCCATGATGGGTAAGTATTACGGTGGCCTCCCAATGACTAGTTTATGATAGGTGTAGTTTTTACTATATAGTTATTTATCTTATTTTGTTCAAAACAAAGTTTTTTAGCACTTGTAATATTTGAAGTACAATCATTCTCTTCATGGTTTTTGTTTACAGTTTCATTCACATGACTATTGTTCTCAGGACTTCCAATATCAATTTCCATGTGCAGATGTTCTTGTTCTTTATTTACATAATCTTCTCTTTCCTCTTGTACATGCTCTGCATTTTTGCATTTTGCTGAATGACCTTTCATTCTGTCAACTCTATTGGCCATAGTGTGTCCACATCTTTTGCATTTTCCATAAGTTTTATTTCCTTCTTTCACACAGAAAAAATCATTCCACACAGCATTTTCAGGCCTACCACCTTTATCCATGACTTAAGGAAAAAATCTGTACTACAGAAACAGATTTAATACACATTAACTAAACAAGATCTCTGGATAAAGCTATGTAACCACAATTGAAATAATTTCCCTCCTAGAAGTTGCTTCAGCAATTTTAAAGAAAGTATGATTAAATAATTTCTATAAAGCACAGATTTGCTTTTCAAACTGACAAGTAGTTGCACAATACTGACCTAACTACATTATTTTACACCTAGGCAGGTGCAATACTAGACAGGTGCCAAATACAATTATAGTTAATAGAATCCAAATTAAGAAAAAAATGTTACACCTGTTCTTTGCTTGCAAATGTACATTCCACAAACAAATAATTAAGCATTAAAGGCTAGATTTACAGCTTCTGAAATAATATACTCAAAAAGAAAAAAAAAAGGAGGGGTTGGTGGGCTATTTTATAATGCATAAAAGAAATATTTAACATAAACAAATTGTTCTAAAGAATTAAACTGACATAGTAAAATGAAGATGGTAACGTAACTGAAAATAAAACACATTCTTTTAACATATTGATTTAAAGAACATTTAATTATATTGATTTCATAATATAATTAATTTAATTACTCTTAGAACTTTTGTGTTGCAATTGTGGTTTATATCTATGTATGAAAACAAACATTTAGAATCAATAAAAATAGAAGGAACTTATAATGTTTTTAGCTATTTCCTATACATGACAATTGACATATAATTTAAATTATGATACATAATTTTATTACAACTCATAGTAAAACTAAATAAACTAGTCGTTGGGGGCCAACGTAATACTTACCCATCATGGATATGTATATGAAAATAAAACATGTGAAAACTATTTATGCAATGAATTGCAATTCAATTAGTAAAATTTAAATATTGTTAATATACATAATAATGCTCTATTAATGAATTGCTGATTACCGATATCGACAAATTATATAAAGCGCCAAACTACTCAAGTAGTACCGAACTGCGTAAAAGAAACATCCTTATAACTCCAAAAATAATAAATCTATTAACTAACAATTAACTGTGTCGAATTAAACGTCTCATTTCCAATTAAAATATACCTCTGAATTGAAATTTGAATGAAATACAGGGTCATGAAAAATCGAAGAATGTGGAAAACAGGATTACAAATATCTCGGCAACTAATAATCTGATTGACTTCGTTCTATATGCAAAATGTGTGTTATTTTATTGCCTTTTACGTCCATTCCTTAGAACAAAAAATTTCGAAATTTTTTTATATACCTTTCATCAGAACGAATTTTTCGAGAGTCCGAAAAAAATAGTTCCGGATAATCGAGGTTGCTGATATTAAATAGGGTTTGTCCCATTCTTACATACTAACTACATACAAAATTTCAAGTCTCTATCTCAATTTGTTCGGGAGAAAGAGCGTTTACAGACAGACAGACAGACAGACGGACGGCAAAATTTTTTTTCTAAAAATATGTTTTTCGGAATCTCCACTATCTAAAACGTGTAAATCCGTCAAAAAAAATTTTTCGATTTTCAAAACGATTGCAAGACTTACCCTATACTACGTATGATGGGTAAGTAAAATTATTTACATAATATATAAATTATTATTTAACCAGTTTTTAGCTTTATTTAATTTAAAATATCACTAATGATTGATTAAACTAGTTGGATGTGTCAATCCCGAAACTTTCTTCTATCTCATAAATACATGATAAATTAAAAAAAAAAACGTGGTGACTTTAAAGTTACTTATTATCGAATTTCCTCGAACATTTGAGCTAGCCTAATGAGATTCTGGTATCCGAAAAGCCTAAAACGCAAAATGTAATTAATATTCTGAGAAAATGAGCTTAGTAGTGCCTCTTGGTGGGTAATTTATACTAAAACCTAATAAGCATCTATTGATGTCAAGACCTAACAGAATCTGAAATTTGATGGAATTTCGTCCATTAGTTCTTGAGATATAATTATAACAAAAAATTTGCAAAACGTAGCACAGCAACACCATATTTTGGACAATTTATGCCAAAATGTAAAAAAGCGTCTAATTATGTTATGGTGTAAAAGAATCTGAAGTTTGATGAAATTCTGTGCATTAGTTCTTGAGATATATCTAGTTTTAAAAAAACGTGTAAAATATAGCACAGCAGCACCATCAGTTGAAGGATTTATAACAAAACGTAATCATCGTGTAATTATGTTATATGTCATTTTGTAACAAAATCTGAAGTTTGATGAAATTCTGTGCGTTGGTTGTTAAGATATAGCTATCGGAAAAATCGTGCAAAATGCAACATAGCTGTACCACCTGTTGTAAGGTTAATACCAAAATGTAATCAGCGTCTAATTATGTTATATATTCTAGTGTAAAAGAAACTAAAATTTGATGAAGTTCTCTGCATTAGTTCTTGAGATATAGCTATCGCAAAAATCGTGCAAAATGAAGCATAGCAGTGCCACCTATAGGGACGTTCACACCAAAACCTTATCAGCAACTATGTATCTCAAGGTATCGCGGAATCTGAAGTTTGGTGAAATTCTGTGCATTAGTTCTTGAGATATAGCTGTCATAAAAATTATGAAAAACGTGGCATAGCAGCGCCATCTGCTGGCCAATTTACACCAAAACTTAATCAGCGTCTATGTATATCAAGGGGTAACAGAATCTGAAGTTTGGTGTAATTCTGTTCATTAGTTCTTGAGATATAGCAATCTTGAAAATCATGAAAAACGTAGTATAGCAGCGCCACCTGCAGGCCAATTTTCACCAAGAACCAATAGGCACTAATTCATATCAAGGTCTAACTGAATATAAAATTTTATTAAATTTCGAGCATTAGTTCTTGAGATAGAGCGCCCACAAATTTTTTGTCACATACAGACAGACAGACTCACAGACAGACACAGACTCACAGACAGACGGACAGACTCACAGACAGACATTTTCTAAAAATAGTCAAAACGTGTTCAGGACCTTCTAAAACGTATAAATCCGTCGAAAACCGGAAGTCGAAAATTTTCATGAATCCAATACTTTCTTCTTGTAAAGATAGAAGAAAGTAAAAAAATGTGTATAAGGTTTTTGACACTTTTCGACACTTTTAGACACATGTCAAAAAACCAACCCTGCTAAAAATCAAGCCCGACCCGAATTTAATGAAACAAAATTACACCGAGCTCGTACTTCAGCAGAGACAAGCGCTTGCGGAAATCCTCAATATACATTATGAATTTGGACCGGATCTCGGGCAAATTTTAGCGCCGCTCTTACGTGTTTAGCAGCTCTCAATGGGCAGGGGGGGGGAGATCTTTGTTATAATTTTAAAAAATGTCTGCTTTTTTTTTTTTTTTTCTTCCCATTTACATTTGGGTCCTTTTTACAAGAGAATAGATCCTGCTCATAGTTTCAGCGTAAAATGAGGTATGCAAAAAATATTTTCCCACCACTATTTTGCTAAACCTGTTTTGAGCAGTTATACAGGGTGTTTCTAAATTCATGGTACAAACTTTAATGGGTGATAGTATACATCAAGACAAAAAATATTAAATGGGAAACTAAGGGTCCCAAACGTCTTCCGAAGAAGATAGGCGCCATTAAAGTTTAGGGTCCAAAAATTCAAATGATTATAAAAAACAGAAAAATTGGTCGATTCGTTTGCGGTTTTCACTAAAACTATTCTTTATGTCAGTATTGCCTTGAAAATAAATTATAAAGATAAATTTAGAAAAATGCCGATAGAGGGCGCTTCAGACTTTGGAGTAACGAACAACTATTTTTTACCGTTATTTTTTGCATTTCATGAAATCTTTTTAGAAGTTTAGACATAAACGTAAATTTTGAGCTCAAAATCTAAATCGTTGGGAGTGGTTAAACAGCGCAAACTGAACTGTGGGGGGAGGTTCATATTCCAAATGGTTATTAAAAACGGAAAAATTGGTCAATTTATTTGCAATTTTCACTAAAATTATTCTTTATGTCAGTATTATCTTGAAAATAAATTATAAAGATAAAATTCAAAAACTGCCGATAGAGGGCGCTTTAGACTTTGGAGTAACGTACAATTATTTTTTACCGTTATTTTTTGCATCTCATGAATTTTTTTAGAAGCTTAGACATAAACTTAAATTTTGAGATTAAAATCTGAATCGTTGGGAGTGGTTATGTAGCGCAAACTGAACTGTGTTCAATGGGGGTGGGGAGGTTCAAATTTCAAATGATTATAAAAACGGAAAAATTGGTCGATTCGTTTGCCGTTTTCGCTAAAACTATTCTTTATGTCAATATTTCCTTGAAAATAAATTTTAAAGATTAATTTCAAAAACTACCGTTAGAGGGCACCTTAAACTTGAGAGTAACCAACAACTATTTTTAACCATTATTTTTTGTATCTAATTAAATGCTTGTAAATGTTCAAAGTTAAATTTTGAGCTCAAAATATGCATCGTTGTGAGTAATTAAGTAGCGGAAAATTGAAATGTGCTCGAGGGGTGGGGAGGGTAACATTTCAACTCCTGAACACATTTCAGTTTGCGCTTCTTAACCTCTCCCATCGATTTAGAATTTGAGCTCAAAGTTTAAATCTAAGCATTTGCAAGCATTTAATTAGATACAAAAAATAACGGTTAAAAATAGTTGTTGGTTACTCTAAATTTTAAGGCGCCCTCTAACGGTATTTTTTTAAATTAATCTTTAAAATTTATTTTCAAGGAAATATTGACATAAAAAATAGTTTTAGCGAAAACGGCAAACGAATCGACCAATTTTTCCGTTTTTTAAAATCACTAGCAGGGGTGACCGAGCTCAGCTCGGTCAAAATTAGCTTTGGGTTCAACTCGATATAGTATTTTCATTGTATCATTCACTCTGCATTATTACTGTAAAACATGTTATTAATAATAGTATTATTTATAAAAACAATCAATAAGAAAACTATGTTTGTATGCACATGTTCATAAATTTTACTACGAAAGGACATCAATCCAAATCACTTTTTTAGCTCGACTCTGATTAGTTTAACTATGCATCACCCAATTCACGAAGAAAGGAAAATGTTTAATCCTCCTGAAAAGAAAAACTTTAATTCGTTTCGAAATAACAATAAACAAAAAAATTATCCCACAGCTAATGATTTAGTGTCAACGAACAAAAAAGAGAATTTAAACGTAATAAACTGCGTTTTTTGTGAATCATTTCACCACTCATCGGTTGATTGCGATAGAACTAATGAGTTATCTATTGATGAAATTAAGAACATTCTAATGAAAAAGGGAGCATGTTTTAAGTGCCTAGAAATGAAAAAACATTTATCGCGTTTTTGCAAAAAAAATATAAAATGCCGGATTTGCAACGGGAGTCATAACACATTGTTTTGTTATAGAAACGTAAAGAAAGAAAAATCTAAACAACAGACCGAAGTGTCGGATACTGCCCTTTTTGCGAATGAAAACTTGCAGAAAGAAGTTTATTTACAAACTTTATATGTTTATGTAAGAAATAATGGTTGTGAATATATAGTACGCGCATTGTTAGATACGGCTTCATCTAAGTCGTATATTTCAAAGTTCGTAGCCAATAAGATGGAATTAAAAAGTTTAAGAAAGGTCAGAATTACTCACGGGTTGTTTGGAGGTACCGAAACAACGGTAGATCATAACTGTTATTCTGTTAATTTAAGGGGTTTAAGGGGAGGTAAAAAGATTAAAATTGAGGTAATGGAACAAGAAAAAATTTGTGCTAATGTACCCAAAATTAGAGACATTCGTTGTATTGCGGAATTAAAAGGAAAAAATATATTTTTGAGCGATATCTGCCCTGAAGGTAAAAATTGTTTATATGAAAGAAATTTAAATGAAATACATGTACTTTTGGGAGCAGATGTTGTGGGAGAACTGTTTACAGGTAAAATAGAAAATTTATCTTGTGGTTTGGTTGCGATGCAAACAAAACTGGGTTGGACTACGAAGGGCAAAATTGGCGGAAATGAAAGGGATAGTTCTCTTTTGGTCCTTTCATTATATGTAAACGATGCCAAAATTACAGATTTGTGGAATTTAGATTCTTTAGGCATAGTAGATCCTGCGGAAAAACAAACTAAGGAAGAAGTCCAGAAATTAGTTTTGGAGCATTTTAAAGAAACCGTAAGACGCGAAACTGATGGTAGGTACAAAGTTTGTCTTCCCTGGTTAAGTGACCATCCTCCCATTCCAAGTAATAAAGATTTAGCGATAAAACGCCTGCAAAATAATATTAAGAATCTCCAAAATTGCGGTTTGTTGAAAGATTACGAAGCAGTTTTAAATGAGTGGGAAACGGAAGGGATTATTGAAAGAGTGAAAGGAGAGGAAAAACTTAACACCAAAGTCCATTATCTGCCTCATAGAGCTGTAATAAAACCTAATTCTACGACCAAAATTAGGCCAGTATTTGATGGATCAGCACATGTTAAGGGTTCTGTTTCCATAAATGATTGTATAGAGAAGGGACCTAATTTAATTGAACTAATTCCTTCTGTTCTAAATCGATTTAGAGTGGGAAAGATAGGTATTGTAGCAGATATTCGTAAAGCTTTTTTATAGATATCACTGAATGAAAAGGATAGAGATTATTTACGTTTTTTCTGGTGGAGAGATGGGAATTCAGAAAACCTTGAAATTTATAGACATTGTCGGGTTGTCTTTGGGATCAGTTGTAGCCCCTTCCTTTTGGCCGCTACTCTAACACGTCACTTAGATGAAGCACCTGAGAACGTTAAAGATGTTGCTATAAAACTTAAAGAATCTTTCTATGTAGATAACTGTGTAGCTAGTGTAGAATCGTTAGAAGAGTTAGAATATTTTCGCAATGAAGCAAGGAAACTCTTAGCTTCGGCACAATTTGATCTTCGTGGTTGGTGTCATAATCGGTGCGAAGAAATTGGATTAGGCTTTAATGAAAAGGGTCATTTGAGTGATGCGGCTGAGGATAAGATTCCCTTACTTGGTTTAATGTGGGACACCAAGAGTGATAAATTATCGTGTGATTTTCGGAATTTTAAATTGGAAAATGAGTGCATCACTAAAAGAACAATTTTGTCCTTAACTCATAAAATATTCGATCCCATCGGTTTCACTTGCCCCGTGACCTTAATTCCAAAATTACTTTTACAGAAATGCTGGAAAATAAAGGCGTCATGGGACTCCAAGCTGCCCGATGAGATAGTTAAGGAATTTAGAAAATGGACTAAGGAAATTAATGATTTGGGAAATCTTGAGATCCCGCGAAGATTGTCTAACTTATCTCTAAAAGAGGGAAACTTATCTTTACATATTTTCTGTGACGCTAGTAAATTTTCTTACGCTACATGCATTTATCTAAGAAATGAAGTAGAAAATCGTGTAACTTGTCAACTTATTCAGGCTCCTTCTAGAGTAGCTCCTCTAAAGGACATTTCCATTCCACGCCTTGAGTTATTCGCCTGTTGTATTGGAGCTAGATTGTCTAATAGTATTAAAAACGATTTGAAATTAGAAAATGTTGATACTTTCTATTGGTCAGATTCAATGGACGTGTTATACTGGATAAAACGGGAAGGTCCTTGGGCTACATTTGTAGAAAATAGAGTTAGAGAAATTCGAAAGCTTACCCCCAACACTTAATGGAATTTCGTACCTGGACATATGAATCCAGCAGATTTACCGTCACGCGGTTGTTGTGCAAAATCCCTTATTAAATCTCAGTGGTGGTTAGGGCCATCATGGCTTTCAGAATCAAAGGAAAATTGGCCTAGTACTAATATTTTTCCTAATATGGATATAGTGAATTCTGAAAAAAGAAAAACTATTGTGACCGCTCCTAATGTAGAGAGTGATGAGGCACAATTTTATAATCGCTATTCTTCTTACAATAAAATTTTGCGAGTTACTGGTTGGATTTTGCGATTTTACCAAAATTCGAAAAGGGGTAGTACCGACAGAATATTCGGTCAATTAACACACAACGAATTAAAAGCGGCAGAAACAGTATTATTAAAACTTGTGCAAAAAGAATCCTTTGTGAATGAACATAATCAAAGACTCAAATGCCTGAATATTTTTACAGATTCGGAAGGAATCATACGCGTAAAAACGAAGATATTTCAACGAGAAGATGAATTTAATTTTAGATTACCTATCTTACTCCCTTCAAATCATTACGTCGTAGAACAGATTATATTTTCGAAACATTTAGAATTCGGTCATTGTGGCGTACCCTTGGTGATGACTGCTTTACGAGAAAATTACTGGGTACTGAAGAGTCGGAAAACAATCAAAAGGGTAATCGGCAAATGTATCATTTGTAAAAGACACTCAGCAAAACCACCTGATGTAGCAGTAAGTGTCTTACCTCTTGATCGTGTCAGAGAAGCCGCGATTTTCGAAATAATAGGAATAGACCTGTGTGGGCCTCTTTATTTGAAAAAAGAATCTAAAGTCTGGATTTTGATAGTCACGTGTGCAGTTTTTAGAGCTGTGCATTTCGATCTATTGACAGCTCTTTCAACCGAAAGCTTTATCTTAGGACTGAAACGCTTTATTTCTAGACGAGGTCGTCCTGCAATAATATATTCAGATAACGGCACAAATTTTACTGGCTGCCACAATTTATTGAAAACTATTGACTATGAAAAAGTAAAAGCGGTTACTGCGTTTTCACGTATAGACTGGAAATTTATTACACCTTCTGCACCTTGGTGGGGTGGATTATGGGAGAGGCTTGTTGGAATCCTGAAACGAATCTTGAGAAGGGTATTGGGCAAGTCGTCTTTAAATTTTGAAGAACTACATACCGTTATCTGCGATTGTGAAAGTATTATAAATGCCCGCCCCTTGACGTATGTTACAGATAATAATGAAGATCTTCAAGTTATAACGCCTTCAATGTTCCTACAGGAAAATACTAAAATAGGTATGCCTGAACTAGAATTCCTAGACCACAAAGAAATGAATAAACGATACCAATATAGAATTAAAATTAGAAACGATTTAAAAGCAAGATTTAGAAGCGAATACCTCGGCACATTAAAATGTTCGATCTTTAATGGAAAAAAATCGATCTTTGTGTGTAGATGTTGTCCTAATATGGACGGAAAATTCTAGCCGAATAAACTGGCCTCTTGGTAGAGTTATCGAACTTATACCTAGTCAAGATGGCGTTGTGCGTGTAGTAAAGTTGAAGACTGCCACTGGAATACTAATTCGTCCCATTAAGAAACTTTGTTCTTTGGAGGTGAATGAAATCGCCGATAATCAAAGTGATGCAGTACTGCAGAAGCGTTTGACTACTCGCCATGGTCGAATTGTACGGCCGCCCGAAAGACTCCAACTGCAGTGATTGAGTTCTGTCCCCTAATGAACTCAAGGTGGGGAGTGTGAAAACACTCTTCACGAAGACATTCTGGCACCAACAACCGCTGATTTTCAGAACATTTTTCTTTTATTTATTTATTTTTTTTTCTTTCTTGTGCAAACTTAAAGCTGATTGGTTATTTTACGATCTTTTTTATTAATGTTCTTTTTGTACCTTTCAGATTTCGATGTAGTGAGATTAATAAGAACAATGATCAAGAAACATGTAATATCTGTGCGCGCGTGTGTAAATAATCAACTTTTCTTTTTTGTGTGTTTACGTTTTGTCTCTTATTTTTGATGTGGATTTTCTGTCTTTGAAGATTACCAAGAATTTAGATTCGGACCACCGTGCATCCCTCAAGAACCCTCGAGAAAGGTAGGAAATTTTTATATTATTATTTTAAGAATATTTTTCTACTGAAATACCGAATTTGAAATTAACAAAGTTCTTAAAAGAGACTGTGTGTCACTATCAGTTAACAGTCTCGGTAAAGTTTACCTTCATGGAACCAAAAATCTTGAAAAAGGGTCTGATAAAAACATAAAACAAGATTTCGGTTTCCTTTCATTGCAAATGTCTTTAGAACTGTTTATCTAATTGAAAACGTAATAAAGATATATTAAAATGGAATCTTAAGAAATATATAATTTGTATAACGTTTTATGTTCAACAATATTTTTTCTTTCCGTTTTATTCCTTGAAATCTCTATGTGATATATATATATAAATATTTATGTGCGATAGATGTCGTCCATCTTTTCAATATGGCGTTTTTAAGACACCACATATTTCATAGTATCATAAAATAAACACCTTGGACCATTGAGAAACAAAGATATGTATCAAGTCCTTAGAAAAGAAAACCAAAAGCCTTTTGGCTCTACGACTACTTTTTGTTTCTGAAATAAAGCTATAGTGCACTTCTTGTATATAAATATATTTATTTATTTACGACTAGAACACTAAGGTCCACACCCGTAATTAAAGGGTAGAATGAAGATTATAAATATACATATTTTTTTAAATATACTCGCATCACAAATGCTCTAGAGTAAAATTTAAATAAACTATGTAAGCAACACAGGGCATGCTTAAGAACTTGGTTTCGTTAAATAGCAGCAGAATGCAGCTGTTAGTTAACATGAGCGAGCAGAGTATATAATACCTAATGCATCCATGCAAAGTTTAGGACGCAGCACTCTGCGTACGACCTTATGACACCGATAATTAAAAGTTAAAAATATCTTGCTACGTGTTGACGTTGAGACTAGCGGCTCTTTGGAAGAGAGGCTCACTATGCAGACTGGGAGAATTCACATCTAACCCCTTTCCTCGGCTCTGGGCTATGGTCTGATTTTTCTCTTATAGTCTAGGACGTTTTGACGTTTAAAATAATGAAAATCGTCGATTTTTTTCTATCGAAAATAGGATTTTATTTTATACGTTTTACATTATTTCACATTTTTGAATATACAAAATAAAATAAAAAAGAAAGAGAGAAAGAAAAATATTTTTTGGTAAATTTTATTTTTTGAAAATTTTTATGTTACTGAAAGTTTGCTCGTAAATTTGCACAAGTTAAATGTATTATGTAATTTAATGTAACAAATTTTATGATAAAAAAATTTATTTTTTTAATATTATTACATATATTGTACATTATCATTTATATTAAGTATCTTTTTCCCCCTTGGTAGATTTCTTGTATTTTATAATAAAAAGAATATCGCCCAGTTAAACTGATGGCATTGAGCTCACAGGCTACGCATACTAATTGTACATTACAGCCTTGTATTTTCGTTAATTCCGTTCGAAAAAAAATTAAGAAGGGGAAACAGCTCTCCCCTTTCTCCTTTTTTATACTTAATCATTGAACCTCCTAAACTATCAAGGACATGCTTTATCATATAAAAAATCTATATCCAAAATTCAGAGCAAATCGGATTATTCTTAATAAAAACCCATTTAGCATTTATATAATTTAAGGAGTTATTCCCCTTTTTTATACTTAACCATTAAACTTCCAAAACTATTCAGAGATTTAAACGAAATGTGACAATTCTGCTTGAAAAATCCATTTATACAAGTTAAGGGGAAGGGCATTAGAACCCCCGTTCCCCCTGTTTATACTTATTCAATGAACACCTAATAACAGCCACGGACTCGCCTCATCAGAATGATCCTATATCTAAATTCTGAACGAAAACTTAATTCTGCATGAAAGTCCCGTTTATATCAATTAAGGGGAGGGGCATGAGCCCCCCGTTCCCCCTCTTATACATATCGAATGAACTCCAAAAACTAATCAGGGAAGCGCCTTATCAGGATATACCTATATACAAAATTTCAAGTGGATCCGATATTTTTATCATGTGTTATCGCGTTACGAACGTACATACAGAACGGACGGGCACATAAGCTCTCAGGCTATGATAGCCTGTGAGCTAAAAATTATTAAATTTTCATAAATTTCATTGTAAACAAAAATTGATTTTAAGACTATAACAATTCGGTTTCAAAATTATTAATGACAAACATTTCTTCGAATCACATCACTTGGTTATTTTTTAAATCTTTTTTGATTATCCGAATTTAGGTACGTTAAATTAGGCAGAAATATTTAATATTTCTTATTATATTTGTAAAGATACATTGCATCTTTAAAAAGAAAGAAAGAAAAGAAAAACATTATAAGTTTACCATTATAAACATTAGAAATGGATTAGAATTTTTTTTTTTAATTAGACGTGCTCATTTTTTTTTTTTTTTTTTGAGGGGGGGGGGGGTCTTTTTTTTTATTTTACAAAGTTTATTTTCTTAAAAAGTATTCTCACTTTTTGACTATTTTTATTTGTAACAGCAGATTTTTGTGAGCAAAACTTGAAAACTGAGCATATTTATTTTTAATGAAAATTATTATATCGAATTGATATGAAAATTATTAATTTATTATTAATATGAAAATTATTATATTTATATCCTCACCGCCCCAAACTCTTCACATGGTAAAAGATTTTTCCTAGGGTGAAAATTTTTAAGATTTTCATTTACTTTCATTATTATTGTTATTAGGCCTGGGCCTTAAATCAATTTAAAGCTTACATCGGAAATCGCGATTTAGCCATTGCTATACATCACGATTTAGCCATCGCGATTTAGCCACTGTCGTACCTCGCGATTTAGTCAGTCTTAAATCGTGATTTAACCATTGGTTTTAAATCGATTTCAAATAATGATTCAGAGTTAACATCAGAAAATTGAGTTAACTACTTTGGTGTATATACTGCTTGCATGTCAAACTAGTGTTAAATCGATTTAAGCAAACTTTGCAAGCCTCAATGCTTTCCGATTTAGGAAAAAGGTGATGTAAGAAAAATGATTTAGGGAAAACAGAGCAAGTTGGTGTTAAATCGATTTAGAGGATCCGATTTAAACGCACATCACAAACCTCAGCGTTTTCGATTTAAGAAAAAGGCGATTTAAGACAAATACTATTTAGGAATAACATTGAAAGCTGGTGTTAAATTGATTAGTAGGATTTGATCTAAAATTAGCAGCGGTCACTTGCCATGTGGATATTAAAAATGTAAAAGTGGCAATTAAAAAATTTCCTTCGTTTGCCACCCTTGTCTCATTTGCCAAGTGGCGATTAAAAAAAATCTATTTTCGGTCGCTCAGTGAAATGCAGTTTTTTTTCATAGAAGTATAGATCTCTACATTGATTACATCTAATTAGAAAAGTGGTTATTTCTTTTTCCTACTGGATGCAAACAGATTTCAATGACATAGCTGTATTTTCAATATTTTGGTTTTTTGCTGACAAGGAAGCTCTCCATACGGGCAAACTCAGAAAAATCTGAAAAAATTACAGAATGTTCTTCTCATGTAGTTATATATGTTCATAAAAAAAATTTCGGCGGAACCTCCTTATAACGTCCGTAAAAAAATAATAAAAATTTCGTTTATTTGGCGATTTATCTCTGGTTGGCGAAAAAACGAAATTTTGAAAAATACGTTTTTACGCTTCGAATACTTTTTAAAGAAAAAACTTTCTATGTTCAATTTATTTAAATAAGTTTAGTTTAAGTAATTTTAGTTTTGCATTTTTGTTCCAAATTGAAAAATACACTGTTAAAAATCTGCTGCATTTTGTTGCAACGTACTCCCTTGCTTGTATAGAAAACGGTTACTTGGCCGTGAAATGGAGCTTTCTCATTGGTTGGAATAGAGATATTATATACAAACGGTGGAGTGCGTTGCAACAAAATGCAGCAGATTTTTAACAGTGTATGACACGGTCAATTCACCGTGCTATGGAGCATTCTCATTGGTCAGAAGAGAGACATTCTATAAAAGTAGTGGAGTGACGTTGCAGTAAATGCTGCAGATTTTTAACAGTGAAGTCAAATAAAATCAATTTTCAGATTCGTTAAAATCGTCTGCTTTTGGCGAGGAAAAAAGCGTCGCTTTCATCTTTTCACGCCAATTATTCCAAACTATTATATTTTTTTACATATCTAATAATGTAATTCCGCCGCTAATTTTCATTGATCCTTTATTACCTACATGAGTAGTTTAATTCGTATTTTTTTCAAAAAATTCTGAGTATGCCCCCAATGGAGACCTTCCTTGTGAGTTCTTTTACTGTGTTCAGTTTGATTATTTTTTCGAGAATTGCAGTTTCATTTTGCAAAAATATATTCATCGGCATTGATTCCACACACGTTTCAAGTAATTTGTTGGCTATCGATCACCCTCCTAGTCGTCACTCGCCAAGTGGCGATTTAATAGATCTATTTTCAATCGTTAAGTGAAATGCAGTTTTTTTCATGGAAATATGCATCTCTATATTAATTACATCTAATTAGAAAAGTGGTTATTTCTTTTTCCTACTGGATGCAAACAGATTTCAATGACATGGCTGTATTTTCAATATTTCGTTTTCTTTGCCGCATTCTTTTATCTATTTCAATTGGATGTTTTTTCAAGAAATACAGTTTTATTTTGCAAAATATATTCATCAGATTTGATTCCATATGCATTTCAAGTAATTTATTGGTCATCGATCGCCACTCTAGTCATCACTCGCCAAGTGGCGACTTAAAGTAATAGTTATTGATCGCCAAGTGAAATACAGTTTTTTCATCAAAATATGCATATCTACATTGATTACGTCTAATTAGAAAACTGGTTAATTCTTTTTTCTATTGGATGCAAGCAGATTTCGATGACGTTTTTGTATTTTCAATATTGCGGTGGTTTTTTGCCATGTGCTTTTAGTATATTCAGTTTGATTATTTTTTATAGAAATATAGCTTTATTCTGGAAAATATATTCATCAGCTTTGATCTCACATTCATTTCAAATAACTTATTCCTTTTTTCACACTGGATGCAAATGGATTTCAAGGGCATTTCAGTACCTTCAATTTTCGACTTCTGTTGCATGCTGAGCTCTTGGATTATTTTTTTTCCCACGATAATACTGTTTAATGATGCGAAATACATTCACCAGTATAGATGCAAACTGTATTACGGTGGTAGTATAAATTTGGCGCCTCCTATAGTCCCGCGCCGGGGCGACCGCTCCCTTGCCCCCCCCCCATTCTCCCGCCCCTTTTGCATGGCGCTACCCTCTCAGAAATGTATGCTGTATCTCAGCCCCCTCTGAAATGATAAGTCTAGATAATCTACTGCTAGCATAGATGTCAACTGCATGTGATGTGTGTAGCGTATTAGTAACACATTTATTAAGGGGGTCCCTCCTCCGGAAATTTTGTGTTTTTAATGATCAAAATGTTCAATTTCTCCCCCCTCCCCGGAGCCACGGAAATACCTCCCGGAGAAAAGTGTCTGAATTCAACACTGCATTTATTAATTAACATTCAAAAAACAATTTATTGTGTTTTATTTATTAATAATTCACTATTTATGCCTGTGAGAGGGGGGGGGGCAATTTTAAAGAGTTAAAATTCAAATTTGCAAGTCTGAGCCTTAAATCGTTTTAATACATCAAAAATCCGATATAATTACTGGTCTTGAATAGATACATCTGACATCGCGATGTAGCGAAACGATATAGCCCTGATTTAACGCTTACATCGGAAATCCGATTTAACTATTGGTTTTCACTAGATACATCGGACGTCACGATTTAGCCAGTTCTTAAATCGCGATGTAGCGAAACGATGTAGCCTTGCCTCAATGCTTTCCGATTTAGGAAAAAGGCGATGTAAGAGAAAGACAATTGTACGGAGGTGTACTAAATTAAAAAGAAAAACTAAAAAGAAAAAGCAAGTAGACTGTAAATTTAATGGAATGTTTATTTTTCTAAGAGTCGCTGCTTGTTGCAGTATTAGAGCTTGTTGCTAAGAGACTGTTTCTCTCAATCCACTGCGTCACACAACACGTGAGCAGGGTTACAGTAAATTGCCGATTGGCGTATAATTGGCGTGGGCTGTGTTTGTCGCCAAGGCGATGTTACAAGAACACAATACAGAAGCGGAACATCCCGCCCGGCGTTGAAATATTTTTATATTTCAAGATACATATGCAATACAAGTAATAATACAATATGATACAGATTATAAGCAAAAATAAATAAATAAAATAAATAAACACAAATAATACATGAAAAATTAATACATAATAAAGCACATTTAAAGTTTATGATCTATGATGTTGTCCTCAATGGGTAATATACTTATTTTTGAAATAGGTCGTTTAAAATTACCCTTAGCGGTACGAACTTCAACTACCCTGACTATCCCGTCCGCGCCTGGGAAAACCTTATTAATGCGGCCTAGTGACCAAGTGCAAATGGGTAATTGTGAGTCCTTAAGCAAAACTAGCATTCCTGGCAGAATATTAGGCTTTTTAAATAGCCACTTGTTTCTTTCTTGTAACTGGCTCAGATAATTATTCTGCCAACGTTTCCATATTAACTGCGTTAATTTTTGAGTCCTTTGCCATTTATTTAGCAAATTATCTTTGACCTCACTTAAATTGGGTTCTGGAATTAAATTAAGAGGCTTTCCTATGAGAAAGTGACCAGGAGTCAACACCTGAAGATCGTCAGGATCTGTTGACAAAGGACAAAGCGGTCGCGAATTTAAAATAGCCTCTATCTGTGTGATAACTGTCAGGAATTCCTCGATCGTGAGATGAGCTGAACCCACAGCTCTTTTTAAGTGGTATTTGAAAGATTTGACTCCTGCCTCCCAAAGGCCACCAAAATTTGGCGCCCTAGGAGGGGAGAACTTCCAGTTAATACCTTCAGAAGCTAAAAAGTTCGAAACTTCATCACTCGTAACAAGTCTACGTAAATGTTTTAGTTCTGCTGAAGCCCCAACGAAATTTGTAGCATTGTCGCTAAAGATTACAGAGCTTTTCCCACGACGAGCGAAGAATCTTTTTAGAGTCGCTATTATAGCCTCGGATGTCAAATCTGAGACAAAATCCAAGTGCACAGCTTTACTGACCATACATACAAATATGGCAACATAGATTTTCTGAAAAGTACCCTTTCTTTGACCTTTATATTTTATTTCAAAAGGCCCACTTAAATCTAATCCCACATTTGAAAATGGGGAACTGGGCACTATTCTTTCAGGAGGGAGATCCCCCATCATTTGACTAGCCGTTATAGGTTTAATTTTAAAGCATTGTAAACACTCATGTACAATTTTACGCGCAATATTTCTGCCACCGAGAGGCCAATATTTTTGACGCACAGTGTTCAAAAGAGCTTGGGGTCCTACATGAAAATCTCGTTTATGATAATATTGAAAAATTAGTTTCGTCAAGCGACAGCTCGCCGGAAGTATAATGGGGTGTTTATGATCAAAATTCAAATTTGATTTTGCTAGTCTTCCTCCCACCCTCAATAAGCTATCTCCATCTAAAAAGGGATTTAAGAATTTTAACTTACTTGCGCGATGAACCGAAGATCCCGCTTGGAGGGCCGAAATTTCATTTTTGAAATACTTTACCTGTTCATTTTTTATTAAATAAACCTCTGCCTTTCTTAATTCCTCCAGCAACAGAGGGCCGGTTGCAGATGTTGCTTTTTTACATTTATGTATGAATCTGAAAATATAAGCTAAAATTCTAATTAATTTTTGGAAATTATTGCTAAGATTAATTAAATTATCACAGAAATTAGAGTCATTATGAATAGCGAATGTCAAGTTGCTGGGAGCTTTAAGCTCACTAGAATAATGTTCATCTTTAATGTCACTTATATTAGAGTCAGTTTTTGCTATTGTTTCTTCAAGAATTGAAAGAGGCGGGCCATGCCACCACAACTGGTTAGAAGACAGGTTTTCCACACTTGCACCTCTTGATATCAAGTCAGCTAGATTGTGTTCTGACGGAATATGAAACCATGGAAAGTTCTTAGTTTGTTCCTTAATTTGCACAACGCGGTTTCCCACAAACGTTTTCAGGAGATGAGGAGCAGTGTCTATCCAAGCTAAAGCAATAGTTGAATCAGAAAACAAATTGACTGAAGCTACTTGTTTGTCTAATGAATTTAAGACCTTGTTAGTGAGTTTAGCCAGAAGAAGACATGCGGACAGTTCGAGACGTGGCACTGTTATTACTTTGGTTGGACACACGCGGGATTTACTACATAATAAGTAACTGATGGTTCCTCTAGAATTAGATGTTTGCATGTATATCACTGCGCCATAAGCCTTGGAAGACGCATCTGCGAAACCATTTAGCACCACTGATTGGTTCACAGCTAGGAAGCATCTTGGTACTTCAATGGATTCCAGTTCTTTAAGACTTTCGAGGAAGGTTTCCCATAGTTTGGCGACATGAGAGGGCAGCTTCTCATTCCACTCTATTTTAAGAAGCCATAGCTCCTGCATGAATATTTTTGCTTTAGCAATCACTGGCCCTAAGAGACCGAGAGGATCATAAATGCGGGCAATTTGCGAAAGTACATCTCTTTTTGTGAAATCACTCTTTGTGTTGATATTAACTTTATACCTAAACGTATCATTGAAACTGTTCCACAACATCCCTAATGTTTTAACAGTTATTTCTTCAGAATTTCTGTCCAGGGGAAACATGTGATTATCAGTAGATTGGACCTCATTGGTACACCATTTGTGTAAAACCATCCCTCCCTTTAGGAGTAGTTCAGTTAATTGCGATTTCATTAATCTGAATTCTTCTAAATTGGATGAGCCCGATAGGCAATCATCCATATAAAAGTCCTTCAAAACAATTTTCGATGCTAACGGGAATTCCTTTTTCTCATCTAGAGCTAATTGTTGTAATACTTTGGTGGCTAAGTAGGGAGCACAAGATGTTCCATACGAAACTGTTGTTAGCTGAAATACCTTAACCGGGGATGACATACTGTCTTTCCACAAAATTTTTAAATATTTGTACTGGGATGGATTTATTTCTATCATCCTAAACATTTGTTTAATATCCGCAGTAAAAGCATAAATATGCTTTCTAAATCTAATTAATATCGAAAAAAGATCATCTTGCAGAACTCCACCCTTACATAATAAATCGTTCAAAGATTTTCCGTTGGTTGACTTGGCACTAGCGTCAAAAACGACGCGTAGTTTTGTGGTTTTACTAGAGGGTCGTAAAACGTCGTGATGTGGTAAGTAATAGCCATCATTAAAGTTCGCGTTTTCTTTTATTTCATGCATGTGATTTAAATCTCTATATTCTTTAATAAATTCTGTGTATAAATTTTTCATAACAGGATCTCGATCTAAACGTTGCCACAGAGAGTTTAATCTTTTCAAAGCAAGATTTTTGGAATTTCCCAAATCGGGTTCTAAAACCTGTGGTTTAAACGGCATCGTGACCACAAACCTACCATCCGGTTTTCTGAAGTGCGTTTTATCGAAGTGATCATTACAATAGTCTAATTCTTCACTGTTACAGGGTTTTAAATTTTGTACTTCTTCAATTTCCCAGAAAGACTTCAAAGTGTCATTAAGTAATGCAAGATTTTTTGTTAAGAAACAATAATTAGTATTATTATTATTTACTGTTTTGTCATAAATACAACCAGATACAATGTAACCAAAAATACTTGATTGCAAATATAAATTATTGCCTAACTTTATTTTTTCTTCATTTAAAAGAGAAAAATACAGTTCAGCACCGATAATTATCTCCACACTGCTTGGAATGTTAAATTTTTTATCCGCTAAACAAATATTTGCTGGAATTTTTAAATCTGATATGTTTATCTTTTTCGAGGGCGTGAAGTCACAAATGTTTGGAACGATTAATAACTCAATATCATAACTGGTACTATTCATTTTATTTGACAACTTTGATTTGATTCTAGATTTAATGTAAATAGGCAATTTATTTATTCCACTTACAGGAATATTTATTTTCTCCTTTTTCAAGCCTAATATTTGTGCTGCTTTAAATGTACAAAAACAATTCTGAGATGCGGAATCTAATATTGCCCTGAAAGGAATTTTGATGCCATTTACATCTGTCAAATAAATTATTGCAGTGCTAATTAAAACAGATTTTTTATTATCATTTTCATATGAAAAAAATGAATGAGCAGTAGTTTCGTTTTGTGATAAATCTTCCGAAACAAAATTGCTATTTATTGTTTCATGTATTGGGAGATTGTTTATAGGATTGTTTACTGGTGTTGTATAATTATGTAATGATGAATGGTGGCTTGCGCTCTTGCAAACATGACAAGTGCTTTTTGAATTACAATAATTAATGAGGTGGGCTGAACTTAAACAATTGAAGCAAAGTTTATTTTTCTTAACAAGGTTAATTCGCTCACTTAACTTCATATTTTTATATTTAACACAATGATATAAGGGGTGGTTTTCGGTTTTACAAATTACGCAACATTTACTTTGAGGTTTGTTTGTTTTTATGAATAAGGATTTTGCAGTATATTTAGAGGATACGTTAGAACTTATACTATTTAAGATTTGACATCTTCGCTCAAGAAATTCTAAAAATTCATCAAAATTAGGCACTTCATTATCCTTTAATGTTAGTTCGTATTGTTTACGAGTTTCGTTATCTAGTTTATTTAGAATAATATTCAGCAAAATTGCGTTCGAGAAATTATCTCTATCATACTTTAAGATCTTTAAAGCCCTTAAATTTTTCTTCATGTTATCCAATAAAATGCGGAGATCCTTAGCGGACTCCTGTTTAATTACATAAAGATTTAAAATATTCTTTATATGACAATCTACCATAACTCTTTTATTCTCGTATCTTTGTTCTAACGCATTGAAAAGTGAAACATAATTTTCATCTGGTGTAAGCAAACTCCTCGCTTCACCAGTCAAAGCAGAACGCAAATAAAATAATTTTTCATTATCTTTTAAATTTGAATTATCATTAATAAGCTCGTTAAATGTACTTTTAAATACGGACCATTCTTCAATTCTGCCACTAAAAACCGGCAATATGACCCTAGGTAGCTTAATGCTAGACGTTTTAGCTTGGTCCTGTTCAATAGATTTTTTATTAGAATCAGTATTTTCATAATAAGCATTAATAGAGGATTTTAAGCTTACCTCTAGTTTTAGAATATCCTCGTCCAGTTGACTCAGTATTTTTTCAGTTTCTTCCAACTTTTCTTCCTCTATTATTCTATAATACTCTAGTTTAAGAGCTTCAAACTTTTCTTCTGTTTTCGACAGTAAATCCAGGTGGGCTTTCCATTCGGATAAATTAAATGTTTTTCCATCCGTTGCGTTAAATATCCTGGTGACTTGGGCCTTGATATTCCCTCGCCTTCTGTTCAATGCTTTTATCTCAGTTTCCGACATTATTCATCTTGTTGACGAAATTCGATAAATTCAATATTTAATTCAATAGAAAAGACACTGATTCGTTCATACCTCCGGGTCGCTAGGACTAAATGTACGGAGGTGTACTAAATTAAAAAGAAAAACTAAAAAGAAAAAGCAAGTAGACTGTAAATTTAATGGAATGTTTATTTTTCTAAGAGTCGCTGCTTGTTGCAGTATTAGAGCTTGTTGCTAAGAGACTGTTTCTCTCAATCCACTGCGTCACACAACACGTGAGCAGGGTTACAGTAAATTGCCGATTGGCGTATAATTGGCGTGGGCTGTGTTTGTCGCCAAGGCGATGTTACAAGAACACAATACAGAAGCGGAACAACGATTTAGGGAAAACAGAGCAAGTTATGTGTTATATCGATTTAGCAGGGTGAGGACAGGATCGTAGCTAGAAATGAATGATAGGAGGGGGGGGGGCAAGAAAATGTAGGGGGGGGAGCTTATTTGTTTTTTATCTTTCTCTGACACAGAAAGATAAATGAGTGCATATTCACATTGTAGATACTATGTTTCTCATTAAACTGTTGTAATAACTTCATTTTATGCTAAATAAAATACATGATGATGAAAATTTTGAGTCTATAACTGGTGAAAAATTAAACATCATGTTAGCTTCATATGTACAAATAGGATGAGGGAGTGCTGAAACGCTTATTTTAGATACAACTTACAAGGAAGGTCTCCATACGGGCATACTCAGAAAAATTTGAAAAAATTACAGAATATTCTTCTCATATAGTTATATATGTTTATAAAAGAAATTTCGGCGGAACCTCCTTATAACGTCCGTAAAAAAAAAAAAAAAAAAAAAAAAAAAATTTCGTTTATTTGGCGATTTATCTCCGGTTGGCGAAAAAACGAAATTTTGAAAAATACGCTTTTACGCTCCGAATACTTTTTAAAGAAAAAACTTTCTATGTTCAATTTATTTAAATAAGTTTAAGTAATTTTAGTTTTGCATTTTTACTTTACTTTAAGTGTAATTTTGTCATATACGTTTATATGCATTTATAACAAAATGAAATTAATATATTTTATCATTTAAAACACAATTTAAATTGATTAAAATTGTTCCAAATTGAAAAATACACTGTTAAAAATCTGCTGCATTTTGTTGCAACGCATTCCCTTGCTTGTATAGAAAACGATTACTTGGCCGTGAAATGGAGCTTTCTCATTGGTTGGAATAGAGATATTAAATACAAGCGGTGGAGTGCGTTGCAGCAAAATGCAGCAGATTTTTAACAGTGTTGCACAAGTTACAACACCGCTAAAAATCTGTACCATTTTCTGCAGCGTCACTCCACCGCTTTTATAGAAAACGGTCAATTCACCGTGCTATGGAGCATTCTCATTGGTCAGAAGAGATATATTCTATAAAAGTAGTGGAGTGACGTTGCAATAAATGCTGCAGATTTTTAACAGTGAAATCAATTAAAATCAATTTTCAGATTCTTTAAAATCGTCTGCTTTTGGCGAGGAAATGCACTGCTCGCCAAATCCCGCGTCGCTTTCAGCTTTTCACGCCAATTATTCCAAACTATTTTATTTTTTTACATATCTAATAATGTAATTCCGCCGCTAATTTTCATTGATCCTTTATTACCTACATGAGTAGTTTAATTCGTATTTTTTTTCAAAAAATTCTGAGTATGCCCCCAATGGAGACCTTCCTTGTTAGTAATTCTGCAAAACTGTGAAAGGTTCTCAAAATTAAATTAGATTTTTGAACAGAATTTTTCAGCTTTTCACGCCAATTATTCCAAACTATTTTATTTTTTTACATATCTAATAATGTAATTCCGCCGCTAATTTTCATTGATCCTTTATTACCTACATGAGTAGTTTAATTCGTATTTTTTTCAAAAAATTCTGAGTATGCCCCCAATGGAGACCTTCCTTGTTAGTAATTCTGCAAAACTGTGAAAGGTTCTCAAAATTAAATTAGATTTTTGAACAGAATTTCATTTGCATTTTCGGAATAGAAATTCATTGAGTGACCTTGGAATTTTTTTCAAAGGAGGGGGGAGGGGGGGGCTGAGCCGCCCATAGCGCCCCCTATGTATCAAAACGATGTAGCAGGATTTGATTTAATACAGATAAAAATTAGCGGCTGACACTTGCCATGCGGTAATTAAAAATATAAAACTGGCAATAAAAATTTATTTTTTCGATCGCGAAGTGAATTGCAGTTATTTTCATGGAAATACGCATCTCTACATTGATTACATTTGATTAGAAAAGTGGTTATTTCTTTTCCCTTCTGGATGCAAACAGATTTCAATGATTTAGCTGTATTTTCAATTTTTTTTTTTTTTTTTTTTTTTTTTTGTCATGTTCTTTTAGTGTATTCAGTTGGAATTATTTTTCCAAGAAATAAAAGTTTTATTTTGGAAAATACATTAATTCATCAGGTTAGATTTCACATGCATTTCAAGTAAATTTATTGGACATCGATCGCCACCTTAGTCGTCACTCACCGAGTGGCGATTAAAAAATCTATTTTCAATCGCCAAAGTGAAATGCGGTTTTTTTCATGGAAATATACATCTTTACGTAGATTACATCTAATTAGAAAAGTGGTTATCGCTTTTTCCTACTGGATGCAAACAGATTTCAATGACATGGCTGTATTTTCAATATTTCGTTTTCTCAAGAAAATATTTCGTTTTTTCAAGAAATACAGTTTTTTTTTTTTTTTTTTTTTTTACAAAATACATTCATCAGATTTGATTTCATATGCATTTCAAGTAATTTATTGGTCATCGATCGCCACTCTAGTCATCACTCGCCAAGTGGCGACTTAAAATAATAATTATTGATCGCCAAGTGAAATACAATTTTTTTCATCAAAATATGCTTATCTACATTGATTACGTCTAATTAGAGAACTGGTTAATTCTTTTTTCTATTGGATGCAAGCAGATTTCGATGACGTTTTTGTATTTTCAATATTGCGGTGGTTTTTTGCCATGTGCTTTTAGTATATTCAGTTTGATTATTTTTTCAAGAAATATAGCTTTATTCTGGAAAATATAGTCATAAGCTTTGATCTCACATGCATTTCAAATAACTTATTCCTTTTTTCACACTGGATGCAAATGGATTTCAAGGACATTTCAGTATCTTCAATATTCAATTTCTGTTTCCTGGTCAGCTCTTGGATTATTTTTACCCCCAAGATATACTGTTTAATGAAGCAAAATACACTCACCAGTATAGATGCCAACTGTATTTGATGTGTGTAGTGCATTAAAAACACATTTATTTATTAATTAAAATCCAAATAACATTTTATTGTGTTTTATTTGTAACTGATTCACTATTTATGTCTGAGAAAAATAAAAAAAAGTCTTAAGATTAAAATCTAAATTAATCCATTCTTAGTTTATATTTTTATGCATTATTTTGATGAAAATTATTTTTCATATGTTTGTGTAACATTAAAATAGTTTTAATTAATTATTTAATTAAAAATATTTTAAGAGGGTTCTGTAATGTTTCAGGTAATTTGTTTTTTACAGCAGAATGAGGGAGCATTCAATGGATTTTTCTGTAGATTTGCGGTTTTCTACTTTTTTTTGTCATTTACTTATCATTAAAAAGATATATTTAAGATTGTTTTATTACTAATCTTACAGAAGCCAACGCTCTCAAAAAAAAAAAAAAAAAAAAAAAATCAGCAACTGTGGTAATGTGGCCTTTCAATCTTTCTCCATTCTCTATATGAATGTCAACATTTATATTAATCATATTTAATTATAATCTAAAAGTTAAAAAAAAAAAATTGCACCCTTTTTCTTAAATCTCCCCCCCCCCCTCTTTTTTTTAAACTACTATTCTTCTGATGGTAAATGAACAGTTAAATTTATCACTGAATCTGCTTCTTACTTCAATAAGTTTTTAACTTACTTCAATAAGTTTTTAACTCAGTGTCTGTAAAAACAAGTGCATGCATATTATTAGCATTGAAGTGCTATTTGAGCTTCCCTACTCAAATAATTTAGATTGTAGCATCCAAAACAAGTCAGACACAATGAAAAAATCATTTCTTATTTTATTTCTTTAAGGATGAAATGATAAAAAATATTAAAATAGATCACTAATTAAAAAAAAAGCATTTTTTTTCTTTTTTTTTTTCTTGGTGTGTGTGTGTGTGTAAAATATATATTTTTTAGTTATTTGAACAATTAAATGCTAAATTTACAAGTGCGGGAGGTGCCATAAAGCCCGTATTTTGTTATTAAAAATTAAATGATAGGTTTTGTATTATAAAGGTTAAAATTAGTGCTAAATCGCGATGTTAGAGGGATGATAAATCGATTTAAGAAATCTCTACATCGCCCACTCCTAATTGTTATTATTTATGGTTCTACTTAAATCCATCCTTTCTCACAAAACACAAGCTTAAAACCTTTTTATTAAAAAAGTTCCTGCCCATTTTTGTTAAATAATAATATTTCTTCTACCCCGCCCCCCTTTCTTCCTCAACTCTTTACAAAGTAGAAAATATTTCAAATTTTAAAAAGCGCAAAGCATTTTTATCTTCCTTTTTTCTTTCCTTGTTTCTCAATTATATTAATACATAGTGGCAATTTCATTTTTTTAATATTAGAATTTTAAAAGAGAAAATAATAATACTAAAAATAACTAGCTCAAAAATTTCAACTATTTCATCTTACTATATTAAGTTTAAACAATGCAATTATAAATAGCATGTTTATTTAAATTTTACATGTAATTACATAAATGCTAGAGTAATAAGAGCAATGCGTAACAACACTCGGTATTACGATAATGAAATTGTATCCACATATGTTCAATAACCGCAAATGTAAATTTTGAGTGGAAGCGTATGTGGAATGTTGTGTGTGCCATACAATTTAGATCGTAGTCGAGTTCCTATAGACTCCCTCCCTCCCAGTCTCCTCTTTTCATCCTTCCCCACCTTCTATACTGAGTGGACTAATCCGTTACATGGGGTACCACTCTTCCAAAGAGCCGCTAGTTGCAACTAATAATTAAAATTAAGATCTCTGAGATTAAAGAGCGCGAGGTGATTTATAGCCAGCACTAAACGATATTAAGGCCCTGTCCTCACTTGAGGATACACTCGCGAGCTAATGCTATTCCTATGGGAAAGCATTTTTCTAATAACTCTTTTGCATTTTGACTTTTTTTTTTTTTTTTTTTTTTTTTTTTGCATTGGATAGCTAAGGTGCATGCCGACAGCGCACCTTTTTTACTTTTTCGATTTTGGTTACAGATATTTTTTACAAAGTTAGTTTCACTTTCAAAACCGGTTTCGAAACTGAAAGTGCTTTTTAAAAAAATATCTGCAACCAAAATCGAAAAAGTAAAAAAGATGCGCTGTCGGCATGCATCTCAGCTATCTAATGCAGAAAAAATTATTCAAAAATGTCAAAGTGCGAACGAGTTAGAAAAATGCTTCCCCATAAGAATAGCATTAGCTCGCGAGCGCTTCCTCGAGCGAGGTACAAGATAATAAACAATTTAACTTGGAATCACCAATTCTATCCCTAAATACTTCTTTATGCTATAGCATTGCGTTCATTCGTGGGAGTACAAAAAAAAAATAAAAAAATAAAATAAAACTAGTAAATCTACAGATCAG
Source organism: Maratus speculifer (assembly GCA_964019185.1). Taxonomy (NCBI): domain Eukaryota; kingdom Metazoa; phylum Arthropoda; class Arachnida; order Araneae; family Salticidae; genus Maratus; species Maratus speculifer. The sequence continues at coordinate 90,179,815 of OZ025298.1, forward strand.
GAGCCTCAACGCCAGCTTTGCGCATCTTTTTTTAAGCACACTTTGGGTAATATTCAACTTCCTGGAAACTGTAATTTAAAATTTTCAAATTACGTAATTATTTATAAGAATAAAATAAGAATAAGAAGTTTTCAACCATCAAAAGCGTAAATTAAAGAGTTAGCTACGCTAGGATATTCTGAAATTTTCATGATCTATTATTTTTGTTTTTTTATTATAACATAGTAGATTTCTTCAGTGGGGGCTCCGCCCCCCTGAACCCCCCGTAGTCTCATTAAATTTAAATTTGTAACTTTCTATCAATTTGCTAATGGTTATCGTATATCTTGTATTTCTTTATACATTTTGAATTATAAGGATAAGTAACAGTTTTAATAAGCAATTTTCATTATCTTCATACTTTTACACACCTGCCCACCACAAACATTATATCTGATGTATCAGGAACTTTTGAAAGTGTAAACTCAGTAATCTAGGGTTTTACAATTTTGTTTCCGAAAAAAAAGAAGTTTTGGTTGCATTTTTGTGGCAGTTATCGCGGACAGACAGACAGAAGAACAGACTGACAGGCGGAAAACAATAAATTTTGTGTCGATAAAAAAAGCATTCACTAAAGTTTCGGCAATGACGTCATTATTCATGAGTTATTGCTATCCATGTTTCTTGTATTTTTAACGACTATTATAAAATACCTGTTTTATTTCAACTATGACGTCAAATTTTACCAAGTGAAATATTGGTTTAAAATATAATTATTTTTTATTTCTTTTACTTCTAATTATGTCCCCATTTTTGTCAGAAAAATTCTTATTAACTAAACAAATTTCCGAGTTTAATATTTAACAAAGTACTATATTTATTTTTATTTTAATTCTGACATCATGTTTATTTTTTTTTATTTATTTATTTATTTATTTTTTATTTTTTTTGTTTTTTTGTTTAATTTTTCGAATGGAAATTGCTCAATTGAAACTTATTGCCATTGAAAAATTATTCCAGATTTCGAATTTTTTTGGCAACGATAAAAGAAATTGGTTAAATTTTATCTAAAAAATTGCGATTGATTCTGTATGAAAAAGAAAGAAATTTTGAATTATTAAAGAAAATATTTGAATAAAATTTATAAAACATAGCCTATGTTCTGTTCTGGGTTATGTTATATTTATACGCAAAGATACAAAGACATTAATTAATTCATTAGTTTTGACGCTGACTTCATTTAAATTTTCGTACACGCATTCAAATTTATAACATTATAAAAATAAGGATTAGGATGAATGGTTGCTTAGCAATCATTAAGAGAAAATAAAGAAAATGAAATAAATACATTTGAAATAAGTAAATCTCTGAAACAAATCAGTTTATATTATTGGAAAACATTCATAAAAAAATCTCCAAAATTTACAGTAATAACTTTAAAAATCTGACAAATACGCAGACAAAATTTCAAAACAATACGAATAATTTAACTGGTAAATTTCAGTATCCATTTATCACATTGAATTCCATTAATGAAATGTGTCATTTTCTCTCAAGGAAAAAAATTTAAAAATCATTGGATTTGCCATAGAAAAGCATTATTGCGCAAAATAAAATATTCTATATTTTCCGATCGAATGAATCAAATCTAACAAAAAACTATACAGCTTAATTCCAGTGCCTCACTAACATACCCACTTAATTTCAAGCCAACCGGATGTTTTTTGCATTAGTTATAGCGGAACAGACAGACTGACAGACAGAAACCAAAAAATTTCGTGTCTCCAAAATAAGCCTTCACTGACGTTTCGGCAATAAGTCATCTGTTAAGATAAAATAATTAAGCAAACACAACTATTTTGTTTATATAAGTAATGTGTACTAGAATACATATTTGGGTATATTTGGCTATACACTATTATTTCCCAAAATAACAAACTTTTGTAAAAGATTTCATGAAGTGTTTAAAGTGCTTCGTAATCTATGCTTAACGCATGATTTTTCTTACTTGTTGTGAATTCTGCCCACTTATGTATTATGTTTTTTGCCCGCTTTGACAAAATGTGTGCTCGTTTAGAGACTTTGTGACTTACTTGTTTAAATTTTTTAGCAGAGAATTGTAATCATAATACATTAAATGCATCTGCTAGTGCAATACAAATTGTTTAAAAAAAGAATTGAGCTATCAAAAATATAAAAATTACGTACTTTCTATTTCGAAAGAAATTTCCCTTTATATTAAACAAGTAAGAAAAATCATGCGTTAATCATAGATTATGAAACACTTCCCAACACTTCATGAAATCTTTAACAATACTTCTTTAATTAGGGAAATAAGGGGTATATAGCCAAATATGTATTCCAATGTTTTTGAACAACCCTGTATTTGATCTGTCAGTTGATATACATATTATATAATGGGAAAATTTAGTTTAGCTAGAAAAAAGCTTAAAATTCTTTTTGAGCAATTTGCACTAATAAATGGAAAACATACTTGAAAACTTTTTTTCAGCCCTGTAGTTTACCTTGTACCTTTATTACACGTTAGTAAGAAGCTAAAATTAATTTTAAAATAAAACATTCTTAAAACAACTGAAATCACATTGTTATAAATTATCATTCATAGGTGCATACGATTTTCATAAAATTTGAAATGACTCGACATCTAATAATTATATATTTTTTATGTTTCAAACTATTCGGTTGGGTAGTTTTTGAGTTGCTACATGCGAACAGAGGGACGGACGGACAGAGAGACGAATGCGCAACTCGGGAACCCGGGATTCTTTTCCCTTCAATTCAAAACAAAAGCGACTTTTCTAAGTATCCGGGATCGGAGGAGATAGCGTTACATACATACATACATACGGTCGGATTTTAATAGTGTAGATTCTTGGTTGTAAATTTTAATTTGCTGACAGATGATTTTCGCTTCTGTTGAAAAAGTTCATTAATGAAACGTCAATGTTTGAAAATATATTTTTAGTTTTAGAAAATTTATTTTAATTTTTATACCATCTGCACAAATTGAAACTTAATTCTTTTTAACTTTAAAGAAAAAAATAGCTTCAAAAATATACATTAATCAGTTTTATTTTCCCCTTTTTTCCGACAAAAAAAAGCCTTCCACTGCTAATTTTTAGTTTTTAATGAAATTTTTTATCTGTATGTAACTTATAATTTAGTATTCGTAAAAAATATTTCTTATCCATTTTAAATATGACGTCATTATTTTTCTAACTCCATGAATTACTGCTATCCATGTCCCGTTTATTTTTAACGACTACTATAAAATACCTCTTTTATTTCAATTATGACGTCATAGTTTACCAAATAAATATTTTATTTAAAATATTTTTATTCCTTTTATTTTTAATTATGTCGCCATATTGACAAAAAAATTCATATTAACGAAACAAATATCAGTGTTTAATATTTAACAAAAAATAGTATATTTATTTTTATTGCAAATACGACGTCATATTTATTTTTTTCTTTTAAATTTTCCTTAGTTTCAGTTTTCGCATGGAAATTGCTCAATTGAAAATTTATCGTCGCTGAAAAATTAATATTCGAAATTTTGATTTTCTTGGCAACGGAAAGAAAATTGATTAAATTTTATCTAAAAAATGCCGATTGGTTATGCATGAAAAATAATGAAATTCAGAATTATTAACGAAAATATTCGAATAAAATAAATAATACATAGCCTTTGTTCTTTTCTGGCTATAATTATCTATACGCAAAGATACAAAGTTGAAGTTATGCTATTGAAGCATTGAAGTTATGTTATTCAAACTTCCGTACACATTTTAAAATTTATAATATTATAAGAAAAAGAATTAGGATAAATGGTTGCTTAGCGACTATTAAAAGAAATGAAGAAAACGAAATAAATACATTTGAAATAAGTAAATCTCTAAAACAAATTAGCTTATATTATTGGAACACATTTATAAAAAATGGCCAAGATTTACAGCAATAATTTAAAAAATCTGACAAATGCATAGATAAAATTTCAAAACAATATGAATAATTTAAGCCCCGTACTGGCAAATTTCAGTATCCATTTATCGTTGAATTCCATTAATCAAATGAGTCATTTTCTCTCAACAAATAAAAATTTGAAAATCGTTGGATTTGCCATAGAAAAACATTATTGCGCAAAATAAAATATTCTATATTTTACGAACGAATTAATAAAATATAACAAAAAACTATACAGCTAAATCCGAGTGCCTTACCAATATACACACTTAATTTCAAGTCTTTCGGATGTTTTTTGCGGTAGTTATCGCGGAACAGACAGACTGACAAACTGACAGACAGACAGACAGACAGAAACCAAAAAATTTCGTGTCTCCACAGTAAGCCTTCACTGACATTTCGGCAATAAAATGAAATAAAAAATAAACACGCAACCATATATATTTTTTTTTTACTGTCTTTTTTTTATTAGAGTCAGGCGTTCGGGAGGGGAGGGGAACTTTAAGGGACGCCAAATTTATACTATCAACGTCATTTTTTGACCTGTTATATTAAAAAAAAAAAAAAGTTGGATGAGGGGGAGCCAAATTGAAACGTTACCCCGGGCGCAGTTTTCTCTTCGCACGCCCCTGGTTCCTCTACATAATGAAAGTTATAAAAACTACTAGATTTAGAAACTTCAATTTTCTGGACGCATTCAATATAAAGTAACCTCTTATTATACAAGATAAGAAATGAATTTTAAAAATACGTATTTTCAAAATTATTACACACATTATAAGTAATACGTGAAAACAAAGAATACCCAAAGCAGAGTTTGCAAAAATAGGCCCATTTGAAAAAACCCACTGAAAAACCCATAGTTTTTTTGTTTGATTTTTTTTTTTCAATCTTTAGCAATATTTAAAAGTTTTAACAACATGCACATTACAACATTTCAATTAATTAAAAAAAAATACATAAAAGCCATTACATAACATCTGAAATAAAAAAAGAAACATTTTAGCACATTGAAATATTTTACTAACCTAGAGCATAGTAGGCAACATACATGGTACATAATTATGGGTAAAGAAAAAAGAAGTATAAGAATGTTTTTATATAAATATATCAATTATATTCATGAAAAACTCCCGAATAGATCAAAATTTTACTTTTTATGCTCTTAAACTGCATTCATCAAAAGAAAAAAAAAAGATAATTAAAATATAAGACTTTGCATGCAACGATTTGTAAACTTTCACTAATTTAATTGCTTTTTGAACTCCTAATTTATTTCGCAATTTATTCCAGACTAATCCAAAAGTTGAAAGATATAAGAATATCTATTCACTATTCTATGTGCTATATGCACATCACGGAAGTAATTGCGAACTTCAATTAGCTGTTTCAGAACAGATTTTGGTGAAACAACCTTTTCAACTAAATTTAAAAAGGTGCACGGGATAAACATGTGCAATAAGATTCGGGAACATCCATTTTTAATGTTTTCCCCATTTTTATCATTTTATTTTCATTGTCTGTGACATCAGCAAAAACATCTTTATTACGTTTTAATTTACATTCTTCCATTGCAACTTCCACTGTAGTGGCACACTTCTTTGCTGTTTTCACCTCCGAGTCAGAATCTATTGTCTTTGAATCTAAAACTTTCAATATCTATGTGAACTGTTACTGATTATTTGGGGTCATTTTTGACATTAGACCAACCATCTAGAGCAGCGGTTCCCAAACTTTTTGGCTCGCGGAGCCCTTTCTGGGGAGAATTTCTGATCAAAGAAAGATCTGTTGGATAAGAGTCTGAACCAGTAGTTTCTCATATGAGGCCAAGGCTCTCAGTTTTGCCCTTTTCTTGATACAAATTTTTGAATTCGTTCTAGAAATTTTGAAAGTAAATCTTTCTGTTATATAACACTTTAACAGTTTTTTATTTAAGGGTGTATTTCGATTCAAACTGCTTATTTTCAGATTTATTTTTAAATCCACTTTTGCTCTCAAACTCATCAAACTCGCAGATTCTCTTATTTAGAAACTACACAAGGTGCCGTGACTGTCGATTCTTTGATAAATGCAGAAAATATTGCAAAAAAAGCAATCAAAAATGGCATTTTGAACAGATTTTTCCGAAGCGGAAGATTTGGGGACGAAAAAAGTATCATACTGAGTAGGTAATTGTTCATAAATCAAATTCTAATGAATGGAGTGTAAAATCACACCACACGGCACCTTGTACGTCTCTTCAAAAATCCCCCCAACAAGTTTCATGTTTCTACTTTTAAAAGTGTGTCTGAAATTGTATCGGAAAATTTCGAGCTGTTGAAGGTGGAAAAGTGTTTTTTCGAATACACCCTTAATATTACTATTATTAAATACAATAAATTAAAAATAAGGACTAAAAACAACTTTCTTTATATAAAAATATCTGCCTTGTATAATCGAATTATGCCCGCCAAATACTGTAAAAAATATAAAAAAATTGAGGTTTCTGTAACAGGCTTTTAGTAACGAAGAAAACAAACTCATCTTATCTGGGCGACGTTCGAGCAATACTGTTAGCATTCATTTAGAAATAAATATTCTTTTGAGATTTCATGTATGAACTCGGAAATAAAGATCAAAATAGTAATTTTGTCTGTGCCATACATTGCATTATGGCTTATGTGAATCTATTATTATTTATGGCAAAAACCACGCACACAGAGAAAAATAGGTAAGTTGTACAGTGTTCGTTTACTAAGAAATATCTCTGTAAAATCCAAATTGGCTACTCACAAAAAGAAAATGTCTAGGATCAGTCGCCCATGAGTATAAAACATGTTTATATATAATTATATATATAGTTATATAACATGTTTTCTTTAGTCCCGCCCACCAGTAATAGAGTCATGCTATTAAGTATTGTTTTTTGTATCTTCTTTATGTTTCTGGTACTTCTGAACATGGAACGAAAAAGAATCACCCCTAAGCTTATTCTTTTGAACCATTTTTCTAAAATACATTTAAAAGCAGTTCATTATTTAGCGTTTAAGTGGGCGGGGCAAAATGGAAAACTGGTATTGTTAGGTGCAGTATCGTTTATTGTTTTTGTGTGTGTGCTTTTTTTTTTTTTCTTTCCAGTATTTAGTTATTAATTATTGTCTGGAAAGAGACTGTCTTTCCCCATTGTTTTTAACTTAAACTAGATATACGGTTAAACATTATACGTGATTACGCTTAAACTATTGCTAAAAGAACTTCAGCTAGTAGAAAAACTGCACTAGCAAAACGGGATGTGTGGGTGGGTTTAAATACATATCAAGGCGGTTACTCGTTGACGAAAATTCTAAGCAAGGCGTGGAGCTGAGCAAAAGTTTGGATTGTTAGAGCGCGGAGGAATGTAAAGAACCAATATATATGCATATTTTTTGCTACAGCCTTATTTCTTATAGGAAAATGTGGCATCATAACATAAATATATTAGCCATTGTAGAGAGCAATTAAAATAAAAATTTAAAGAGAGATTGTTAAATGATAAAAGGTGTTTAACCCCTTAAAGCGCAGTGTTGCCGGGTCGGCAACACCTAAAGTTCCTCCTGTTTAGAGACAAAATCTCCGTGAATATTTCAAAAACTACTCTAATGGCTACTTTAAATCTTTCTTATGAGTTCTAGATGGCAGCACTACAGAGATCAAACTCTACTGTTTTTAAATAATAGGTAAAATGTTTTACTGTACTACGCGCTTCACAGCAATGCTCTTCTCACTGCGCTTATCAATGCTTTACTTATGGGAGGTTACCACTTCGGCAACAGCTGTATAATTAAAATGGCTAGTGCAATCTTTACAAAAAATATACCTGTGTACTCCTCTAGGTCCAAATAGATTGCCTAATTTTTTCTTTCTTTAAATTCCAACTGTAAAGATTAGTGCGCCGGAAAGGGTTAAAAAAGTCCGTTTTCAGCTACATACATTGTTTTAAAAATAAGTACAACTATGTATTAAAGCCTAAAGAATTTAAAAACCTAATAATTAATTTATATAAAATAATCTTATTAAAAGAGTTAAAGTTACAAAAAGAAAATAAAAAAGTTATATACACCACGTACACAAGTATTAAATGAATCTAAAGACGGTTTTATTAAAAAAATACAAACTGTTACAAAAAAAAAAAAAAAAAAAAAAAAAAAAAAAAAAAAAAAAAAAAGAAGGAGGCGTTTAAATTTACGAACATTGTTTTACTCTGAAAAACGGTGTAGACAAATTAAATATACAAATAACATAAATAGATTAAAGAAAATAAAGTTATTTAAAAAAAGAAATATTATACACAATATGCACAAATGTAAAATTAATCTAGTGAGACTTTAAATGATACAAGATCTTAGTAAAAAACTACATTGTAAACGACAAACATTGTTTTAAAAATTAAATACTATTATGAAAAATAGGCTGGAAGATTTCAATAACTAAAACTGAAAAACTAAAATTTTGAATCAAATTATTAAAACATTACATGTATAAATTTAAAAAAAAAATAGTTCAAATCAAAAATATTACATAAAAAATAAATACATATATAGTATAATTTCTTACGTAAATTTAATAGGTTTATTAATATTTTAATCGATGTATTTTTCATCCCAGTGATAGAAGTATTTATTTTTGACACACACACAAATTCCTACATGAATTCAAAAAAAAATTTGTAATTTGCTAATTTATTTCATTTTTTTGTTTATTTTCTTGGAATGCCGAGGAGCCCCTGAAAAAGGTAGGCGGAGCCCCAAGGGCTCCGCCGAGCACACGTTGGGAACCTCTGATCTGGAGTAAGACTTAAATGACAAGAAGAGGTTTTTATTTTATTTGAATATTTGCACAATTTAAACAATTTTTGCCTTCTTTTTTGTTCATCTTTTTTTACTTTCTAAAAGCTTAGTTTTCCTCTTTTCAATGTTTTCAGATTTTATGAATCTGTCAATGTTCATGTGGCTTCCTTTTACCAACAGTTATTTTTTCCTATTTTCTTTCGCGGTTTTAATTAGTCTAACATATTCGGGGTATAATTATCCAACATCCTAAGCTGAAACCAGAAGAGCTTCAGTGACAGCTGGCAATAAAACCGAAAAAGATGATATTGAACATACAGCTTCTAGCCGGTCTTAGATGAGTTATGAACATCAACACGTTTTTTACGTCCAATAAATTGAAAATATGGGTAAATATCACTTTTAAGGTAAAATATTCGCAATATTTATCCTAAAGATTTCTGTCTTTAAAGAGTATAAAATTGTATTAAAAACATTTAGTGGTGTCAAAAAGCTTTAAAGAATGGGTCAAGCAAATTCTAAGCGTACGATGTAAGTGCAAATCAGTCAGGTGCTTAAACTTCATTTTTTATAATTTGGAAATATCGGATCAGACTTCTTAATGGAATATTGAAAGCTTGAGCAGTTTGCCTATTAGATCGTCCATTAATTACTACAACTTCAAAGTAATCTCTTATAATATTCTTCAGTGTGTTAACTTATTTAGTCTTTCTTTGGTAATTACACATGTTTAAGTACTTAATTTATCAAACGGGATAAAACAGCAGAAAATATTACGAAACAATATTACAGGGTTAGTTAGCGCAATGAGACAAGTTGTCCCGTGTTCAATGTGCTGTAAAGAACTTAATTCTGAGAACTAAATTCCTAAGCCTGCGATAGATGGCGCTACTCGTCCTAAAAGAAAGGAAAGAACATTCCAAAACAGAACAATTTTTCAGTTGAGCGCGGGAGTTTGGAGTTATTGTGTAGTAAGATGGTGCAGCGTTGTTTCTGGTTTGTTCTGGGATGTGTTATATAAAAAATGTTATTCTATTTTTTTGTTAATTTGTGTCGTACTCGTCCACGTGTGTGTTTATGTGAGAAATAAATTTTAAAAAGACAAAAATGAGTTCTCACTCGTCTCGACGTCTGCAGTTCTTCAATAATTCTACTTTGTGTTCTTTACATACGTGAAGTTGGTGGCAGCTAGTGTGACGAATTCTTGGTGTAAAAAAAAGCCAGTTTAACTAAGATGAAAACTCAACTATTAAACAAGTAAGCCAGTTCCAAATTCTTTTATTCTTAGTACCTTGAAATATTTATTATCGATTAAAATTTTTAAATCTGGATTAGTAAATATTTGTTTTACTTTCGTAAATTAATTTCAATCTTTAGTAAAAGTGCGAATTAATTGGAGTAAAAAAAAAAAATCAGGCTTGAAAGAATATTAGAATTAGTGGCTTATTCCCATCAAATAGTAAAAAAGAGTATAAAATTACTTTTGTTATTATTTTATTTTTTGCTAATGTGCTCATTTCGAATTCGTATGCTATGATGTTTTAGAATGTTGATAATTGTTCTTAAGTAAAGAAAAAGTATTTCTTAAATAAAGAAAAAAAAAGAAAGTAATACGGTTATATTTAATTTTTTGTAAGAATTGTGATGGTAAAATTCTTTTGAATCAAAGTGATTTAATTTGTGAAAATGGTATAAATTTATGTGTGTTTTATTCCAAGAACGGAATAACTTCGAAAAATAAAGATTGTCATTACACTATTTCGATTATTGGATGAATGCCAATTTACAGAAGAAAGGTTCTTTCTGTGTTAGTTTATTCTAAAAGTAGAATAAATTATTTTTTTGTTTTTTGTTTCCTAATTCGGAAATAAATGCAGTGATATTTTTGTTTTGTTATTTTTTGAATGAAAAAGTATGACAAAATAAAAGTTTTGATCGAGAAAAAGATTAATTCTGATTTCTTTGTTAGGTTTTTATAAAACAATAAAAACTTTTTAAAATATTTAGATAAAAGATTTATTATCGTTTGAAAAAGAAAATTGAGTTGAATATTTTAAAGTTTATTCTTTTCATGTAAAGAATATAATTGTTATAAGAATTATTTAATATATATATATATATATTTTTTGCAAATAATTTGTTACGTTTGCATAAAAAGTTTGAGAATTAAGAAAAATTCTGGTGTTTACGTAATGATGTTTGGTTTAATTTTCATTGCATAATATAAACATTGATTAGAAATAATTTTGTCTGTTACACCTGAAATACAGTTGTGAATTTCGAAAAAAATATATCTATTTTAATTGTATTTTTATGGTATTACATATGCTTATTTAATTCGTTTTAAAAAAATTTGCATTTGTGTTTAATTTACTAAGAATTTTAGTAAATTGGTATATTGTGTTATTGTATATTGGTCAATTTTTCATATGTGATTGGGATTTAAATTTGATTGAAATAATAAATCTAAGTAGGGGATTTAATTGAAGTATGTTTTAGAATTGAATTATTAATTAAATTTGTTACTTGCTTGAAATATTGTTGTTAGTAAGTTTAAGTAAAGGAAAATTGGGAATTATATAAATTTTTAAATTCAGCATTCTGATTTTGTTTCGATTTCTCTTAAACGAAGATGTCTTATTTAACAAAGGGATCAAAAAGGGAAGACCTACAAAATTTAGCTAGTGAGCTTGGCATTAAGGATGTAGGGAATTTAAAAATCGCGGATCTCAAGAAAGCTATCCTAGGAATAGACGATTATGATGAAGATTTTGTTAAAGGAATATTAAACACAGTAATTGAGGATAGGAAAAAGAGAGAAGCGAGGGAAGAAGAAATACGACAAGAAGAAAAAGAAGAAAAAAGACGTCAAGAAGAAAGAGAAGAAAAAAGACGACAAGAAGAAAGAGAAGAAAAAATACGTGAAGAAGAAAGGCAAGAACGTTTGGCTAAAGAAGCTCGTGAACATGAACTAGAATTAAAGAAATTAGAGCATAGAACTCTAGAACAGAACAATTTGTCAGAGAGAAAGGTGGATCTTGGACCAAAGATACAGTTAGCACAAATTGTTCCGAAATTCGACGAAAAATCTGATGAGATGGGTCTGTTTTTGATAAATTTTGAGCGAAGAGCAGAGATGGCTAAAGTGTCGAAAACTGATTGGGTTGCATATTTGTTAGCTGTTTTGCCCACAGAGGTCTCAAATATGTTAGCCAGGGAATCACCCGAAGACGCGATTAACTATGATTTCGTTAAAAGTCTTATATTAGAAAGATACAAGTTGAATAGTGAGAAACTGAAACAATGTTTTTATCGCCATCATAAAACACCCGACAAATCTTGGAGGAACTACGCACAAGAACTCATTAGTTATTTTACCGCTTGGATTAAGGAATTAGGTGTTGACAATTTTGATCAACTTAAAGATCTAATTATTACAGAACAATTAAAATTTCGAGTGCCTGCGGAAACAAAAGAACATTTTCTAGATAATTGGTTAAATTTTATGACCCCTTTAGATTTGGCAAAAAAATTAGATGACTATGAGAGTATCAAAGAAAGTTTAAAAAAGAAAGAACTTCCTAAAAAGAATTTCTCTAATTTTCGACCCCAGTTTAAAAATTCAAATAATTTTGACTCCAGAAAAGAAGGTAAAGATAATAAGCCAAAAATGCATATTAAATCAGAATCGTTTTCAGGAAATCATAGAGAGAGAGAATTCGAGAAGAGGAAAACGTTGCGTTGTTACGAGTGCGGATCGAGCAATCATCTTCGTCCTCAATGTGATAAAATTAAGAAATCCACAGAAGTGATTTCACATGTTGATGTTGAAAATGAACATGATTCTTCAATAACGCCTTACCTTAGTGTGGGGAAAGTAAATGGTGTACAAATGGAAATTTTGAGAGATACAGGTGCGACAATAGATTTAATTGCAAAAAAATATGTGAAGCCACATATGTATTTGAATGAAAAAGTGTGGGTTCGGGTGCCCTTACACGACGGTTTAATTTGCTTACCTCTCGCAGAAGTTGAATTGGACTGTGAAATGGGACATGTGATAACTAAAGCTGCTGTCTCTAGAGACTCTGTAGATTTAGGAAGATATTTGCTGGGAAATAAAACAGCCGAATTATTCGAAGATTGTAAAAAAGAAAAGGCATTGAGAGAGCACATGATAAATGCTGTGCAAACCAGAGCTCAGAAGAAAATTCTGGAGGCAGAGGTTCCTCTGGAGGAACCTGGAATGCACGAATTTTCTGATGTAACTTTAGAGGAAGATCACAGCAGTAACATAGCGAATGAAGATAAGAAAATGGATGAGAAAAAAAGTGATAAATCTGAAGACAAGAAGATAGAAAACGAAGAAGGCTCAATTTTACCAATTTGCGAAACTGTCTCATTGCAAGAACTTATCAAAATTTCTCCGAAGGAATTTTCTGACGAGCAAAGGAAAAGCAAAGAGCTCAAACCTCTTATAGACGATGCCAAAACGGAAAATACTAAGGATAGGAAATTTATTTTGGAAAAAGATATGCTTTTCTATAGAAGAAAAGATAAAAATGGTACTGAAAGGAAATTATTAGTTGTTCCTGAAAGATTTCGTGAACAGTTAAAAAAATTTTGTCATGAAACTGTTGCATCTCATTTGGGTGTGGCTAAAACTAAAGATGCATTGTTTAAGACCTTTTATTGGCCAAATTGCTTCAAAGATATCGAAGAATATGTTCGAACTTGCGATTACTGTCAACGGGTTGGGAAGCCTCAGGACAAAAAGAAAGCACCTTTACAGATTGTTCCAGTTATTTCAGAAATATTTACAAAATTAAATGTTGATGCTTGTGGACCTTTACCTATCAGTACATTAGGGAACAAATACATAATAACTGTAATTTGCTTAGCTTCGAAATATCCTGATGCAGTTCCTACACCTAATTTGTATTCTACGACGGTTATTGATGCTTTGTTACAAATTTTCAGTAGACTTGGATTTCCTCGTATACTACAAACTGATCAAGGAAAGTCATTCATGAGTGCACTTACATCGGAATTCTTAGAGAAATTTGGCGTCAGAGTTGTGCGAAGCTCAGTTTATCATCCACAAAGTAACCCAGTTGAAAGAATGCACAGGACTTTGAAACGGATACTCAGAGTACTTTGTTTAGAATCGGGATCTGATTGGGAGAAGGTACTTCCACCTGCTCTTTTTGCATTAAGAACTGTAACTCATACTAGTACTGGATTCAGTCCAGCAGAATTAGTCCATGGACAGAACTTAAGAACTCCAATGATGTTACTCTATGAAAATTTAACTGAGCAAGAGATGGAAGAAGATAGTGTGATATCCTATGTATTTGACTTAATGAACAGAATGAAGAAATGCCAAGAACTTGCTGCAGAAAATATGGAAAAGGAGAAACAAACACAAAAATATTGGTATGATATCAAAGCCAGAAAACGAGAGTTTAAGGAAGGTGATCAAGTTTTAATTGTGGCCCCATCCAAACCAAATAAACTGTCAGTTAGTTGGATAGGACCTGGAAGAGTACTAAAGAGATTATCAGAAACTAACTACGTTATATACAATCCAGAAGGGAAGAAGTCCCAAGTGTATCATGTAAATATGCTAAAACCTTACTATCAAAGAAGTGTGGAAAACGTAAATTTACTTACTACAAAAACCACCTCTAATGATGAAGAAGAAGATGAAATTCCTAAATTGGATGAAGAAAATAAAGACAATGCGTTGTTAGAAGTATGGCAAGAAATCCAAAAAAATAAAAGATTAAATGAAAATCAACGAGAAGAATTAGGACAACTTATTGGAAAATATGCTGACTCTTTTTCGACTGAACCAGGATGCACAAATTTAGTTGAACATGATATTGAACTGGAGTCAGAAAACCCAATCTGTGCCCGGCCTTATAAAATGTCGCCTAGACAGACGGAAATTCTAAAGGCTGAAGTCGAGAAAATGTTGAAACTGAAAGTTATTGAACCAGGTGAATCTGACTTTGCCTCTCCATTAATTTTAGTTGAAGTTCCCGGTAGAGAAGCAAGGCCCTGCATAGATTATCGCCGTTTAAATAAAGTGACTCGAACAAAATTTTATCCTTTGCCCGACACTGAACAGTTAGTAGAAAAAGTGTCTTCAGCCAGGTACATTTCAGTTTTAGATCTGACCAGAGGTTACTGGCAAATACCGTTAACCAAGCGTGCTCAAAGATATGCAGCTTTTGTGACAAATTTTGGGACGTACATACCGTTGCGCCTCCCTTTTGGTTTAAAAAATGCTCCATATGAATTTAGCCGACTTATGGCCGGATTGCTGAAAAACTGTGAAGAATATGCGGTACCTTATCTGGATGATGTGGCGGTTTTCTCGCAAACTTGGGAAGATCATTTAAAACACCTAGAAGAAGTTTTTAAAAGATTGAGTGAAGCAAAACTGCATATTAAACTATCCAAATGTCAATTCGCCCAAGCTTATGTCAAATATCTTGGACACTTAGTGGGTCAAGGTCTTAGAACTCCAGGAGAACTGAAAGTTCAAGCCATAAAAGAGTTTCCAGTTCCTACTACTAAAACTCAAATCCGATCTTTCTTGGGTTTAGCTGGATATTATCGAAATTATATCCCGGACTTTTCTGTAATCGCAACGCCTCTCACTAATTTATTAAAAGGAAAGATTCGCAAGTCAACTATAGACTGGAATGAGAACTGTCAAAAGGCATTTGATGAACTGAAAGTTAAACTCTCTGAAAATCCTGTCTTATATAGTCCAGACTTTACAAAACCTTTCATCCTTCAATGTGATGCTTCAAATTTGGGAATTGGTGTAGTCTTATCCCAGTTGAATGAAAATAATGAAGAACATCCTATAATGTACTTGAGCAAAAAGTTTTCAGACAGAGAACGAAAGTTTAGTACCACCGAAAAAGAATGCGCAGCTATTGTATTTGCAGTGCGAAAACTACGATGCTACTTAGATGGCCATCAAAAATTTCAAATCCAGACAGACCATAACCCTTTAGTATGGTTAGAAAAGAACAGTGGAACTAATCCAAGACTTTTAAGATGGGCTTTGATTTTACAGTCTTTCAATTATGAAATTGTTCACAAAAAGGGAAAACAACACCAGAATGCTGATAGTTTAAGTCGAGCTATAAAGTCTAATTCATTAGAATGCTAATATGTATATATGTTTATTTGTATAACAGTTAATTTTGAATTTATTATATTATATGTGTAAACTATTTTTTTTTTAAAAAAGGTATCACTTGTATTTGTAAACTTATTTTGTATAGATTATTTTTTTATTTCTTTTTACGGTGGGAATAAGTCTGGTTCAAGGTACTAAAAATGTTTTTGGAACTAGTGCTACCAGAACTATGTTTTAAAAAGAAACTTTTCCTCGACAAGGCCCGGAAAAGTTTTCCCCCGGTGGGGAGGAGTCTGTAAAGAACTTAATTCTGAGAACTAAATTCCTAAGCCTGCGATAGATGGCGCTACTCGTCCTAAAAGAAAGGAAAGAACATTCCAAAACAGAACAATTTTTCAGTTGAGCGCGGGAGTTTGGAGTTATTGTGTAGTAAGATGGTGCAGCGTTGTTTCTGGTTTGTTCTGGGATGTGTTATATAAAAAATGTTATTCTATTTTTTTGTTAATTTGTGTCGTACTCGTCCACGTGTGTGTTTATGTGAGAAATAAATTTTAAAAAGACAAAAATGAGTTCTCACTCGTCTCGACGTCTGCAGTTCTTCAATAATTCTACTTTGTGTTCTTTACAGTGCCTACTAGCCTCATAACAAATTTTCTCACAAAGTCTCTTCAAAGGAAATGTAGCCCATTAAACGTAAAAATAACAAGTAAATTAGATTTGGAATAAGTAGAGTTAATCATGCACAGTGTAAAAACTACAAAATTTAAATCGCAATTATTAAGATATTAGAAAAAGAATGAAGCAACAAAAGATTACTTATAAATGCAAAAAGGAAAAAATCATAATAAATGTCCACTGCACATGGCTAACGCTGCAAAAATACAAAGGGGGTTGTAGAAAGCAAGAACAAAGGTACTCTGTGACTAGGTGTATCATCTATCTACAAGTAGACAGGTTATGAGGACTGGGCCCACTTAGCCCTGTAGCCATTAGCCCCGGCCTCCCCTAAGGACATTAATTTGTCTTCTATTTTAACGCTTAATTATACAGTTCGTTTCTATTTAATATTTACAATGTAAAAGTGATATCTTAAAATTTTTTGCTTAGCTTGTTTTGTTTTTTATTATTATTGAATAGTTAATTCGTTAACAATAAAATTACACATATCACTCAAAAATAGCCGAATACGATTATGAGTAGACAATGTTCCATTTTTCAATGAATGCATTAATGTCAGAAAAACAGGGTTCGTGATTTTTGATTTTTTTAATAAAAATCAAAACAATCGGATTTTTTTATTTAAATCTGATTTTTTTGATTTAAATCAGATTTTTTTGATTTTTTTAAAAATTGACACACATTATTATTATTTTATGATTTTTTGATTAATTTAAATAATATAAAGTTTACATACATAGACATGCATATTATAAGTATTATCTATTACTAATATTACACAATTTACATAAATGATTCATACTATTTCAAGGTAAAATTTTAGGCTATAAAAAAAATCTTAATTACACAAAATGCATGAAAAACTACAAATCAGATGTCAAAAATTAATTCAACCTTCAATATTTTAATTAAAATAAAAAAACATCTGCAACACATAAAAAATTTAAACAAAATTGGAAGTTTTTAACTAAGTTTTTAACTTTTGTTTTTTTTAAGTGTTGACTGAGAAAAATTAGTTCAATTGCTGCCATCAAAATACTTAAGGCCAGGTGACACAAATTGAGATGTCATCACTAATCGACTGACTTCTCAGTAGTGTTGGAATTTACACAGGAAAATTTTGAATAGCAATTTTATTTTACTTGTGGAATATTTATCATCTTATAAAAGAATAACCATTTAAACTCACTAATAAGAACTTGGAATCCCTAAATAAAAATTCAGCCAGAGAAGGAATGCTACAGTGTTGTCGCATCTGGATATTTTTTATTGGGAGATTTCAAATTCTGATCTGTATGTTTGAGAAGTAATTAATCATAGGTTAATCAGTATGTTCAGTGTTTTATACGATGATTGATATTCCACAAATAAAATAAAAGTAAATTGTTATTCAAAATTTTCTAGTGTGAATTCCAACATAAGTGAGAAGTAAATCAATTAGTGAATATCTCACAATTTGTGTCCTCTGGCCTTGAGCATTTCGATGGCAGCGGTTCAACAGTTTTATCTGTTGATTTCTAATTTCTGAAAGTATCAAACCGAAGGCAAAAAACCTTTGTTCTATTGAAGCAGATAAATCTATTGCAGTAAAAAGCTAGTTGATCATTAATTCTATTTTTAGTATGAGCTTTTTTGATAACTGTAACAAAAATATCTTCAACCATTCTAAAGGGCTGAGATCAATTATATTAAATTAAATAAATAAATTAATTGCCGATTCAGATTTTGCTCAAATCCTTATATAGCAGGCTTCACCAAAATACAGCACATAAAGTCATACAATTTTATTTTACCTCAACTTGCAAAAGTTTTTCTAAATACTAATGAGTAAATATTCAAATATTTAATATATTTCTGCTTAGATTTCTTTACCGTTGCAAGATTATTTTATAATTTGATTCAAATGAAATTTGAAAGCATTTTTTTTTTCTAAACATTATATTTATTTTACTTTTTTACTAAGCTTAAGCTTTATCTTTCTAAAAGTTGTTTGATTATATATGGTATATAAAACTAAATTATATTAAAGCACATTATGTTTATTTCATCTGAAATTTATAAAAAAATAACTTAAAAGAAAAACTGATTTAAATCAATGATTTTTTTAAAATAATCAGTTGATTTAAATCGTGATTTAAATCATGATTAAAATCAAGCCGATTTAAATCAACGAACCCTGCAGAAAAATGATCTGGCTCCAAAGAATTTTTATTGGCACCTAAGAATTTTCAACTTTTGTCAGTCCCTGAATATACGATACATCATATTACATCGTGCGTACCAGGGACAGTAAAAGAAAAAAAAACCTGCCGGGTCGACCTACACGTGAAGGTAGTTACGAACTTAGGTACGAATTTCCGCATCACAAATTAAATCAAGATAAAAAATAAACCCAGTTTCATCACTAAGAAACACTAGGGATCTAAACCTTTTGTGAAAATTCTAACATACACGCATACACACATGCATGTGTTTATGTTTATGGAATGCTTTTAAAAATAGCGAAAGCAAAATCAGAGAACTTCAAAATATTAAAATATGCCAATATTAACATAGTCTGGTTCTTATGTTTCAATACGATTTTACAAACTCGCATAACGTTATATATTCACCTGCTGTTCGTCATTATATTTCCAGTATTACGTAATGTTTGGTTTTATTTAAAAATCTGTCAAGCAATTTATTTTATTTTCCGTTTCATGTGGAAACCTTGCTATAGAAAAGTTATAATGTAATATTCAAATTTTATTAAATTGGTCAAACTATTTTTTTTTTCATTTTTAACGTACAAAACTTGCAATAGTAAAAAAAATTGTTGCAATAAGAATTTCATTGTTTTATTTTTTATCTATTTATTTTAATTGTTGGCATCTGCTGTCACGAAAATTTTTATTTTTTCCTGTCATTGTTCAGTAAGAGTTGATTTTGCAAGATTCATGTTAAGGCGGTATTATTTTTTTTTACCTTCCCCATTTCCATCTCCTTGGACCGTTTTTGCTTCATTTGCTATCCCCCGCTGAGATATTAACACTATCTCAGTGTATTTGACGAGTTTGAAGACGATTCGTACATAATTGCGACTTTTATCTCGAGAACACAGTTTAGTATATACATACATATAAACTTTTGAGATGGGGAGTGGTTTTAGGTTCTTGGAGTCATACAGTGAAACATTATGTAGAAATTTTCCAAAAGTCGTACCATAGTAACGAATGCAATAGGTAGTATTTCTTACAAAATCTACCTAAAAAGTCCGAATATATCTGAGTGCGTCATATAATCGAGCGTACAAAATAATTAAGATAATTTACAAGTAAATGTTTTGCCAAAACGATATTTGGGGACAAATTACATCTTTTTTTCCAGAAATACAAACATGGAATTGGACATGTGCAATTATTTAAAAGTCTAGTTAGCGTGGAATTTATTACTTTTCAAAACGCGAGATACATTGAAATAAATGCAGGGTTGACAAGTTTTTGACATGCGACCATTTAAACCGGTTAAAACCACGGCTGAAAAGTTTAAGACCGTCGTGTTAAAAACATTTATGGAAAAAAAGTTAGATAACCCAGTTTTAAAAATATATAAAGAGAATTATTTCGCAGTGTTAGATAGAATTTAATCTAGAATTTATTGATTATGATAGAATTGCATAAGTGCATTAAAACCGAGGAATATAAACTGCACACATATATTCTTCAAACTTAGTTGCATAGTGTGTTATCGGTAGTGGATGCGAATGTGCAGTAATTTCAGAGTAATAACTATAACTAAATAAAACATAATTTATTTTATGCATCACGTTTAACAGCATTTGCAGCATCATGCTGCCCAGGTTCACACAGACTGGCTTGTTGCCATTTTACATTGATAAAAAAACTACTGACTGTTGCCAGATTTATATACTATTACACAGGTAGGGTGTAAAAAATCATGATTTTTTTTCATTTAAATCTGATTTTTTACTCCATCGTTAAAATACTGAATAGATACCGAGGGTTTTTTATGTCTTCAACAATTAAACCTCTAATTACTAACATACCCTATGTTTTTACACTTTAATTAATAAAAATTATTAGTTAACAATTACAGAAATTATAAAAATGTGAAAATTAGTAGTTTCATTAGTTAGTAGAATAAAAAAAAGTTATACACATTAATATTTTTAACAATTATGTAAGACTATAAAATACTTGTAGTGATATTTACATTTATTAAAATTAAAGAAACTGCATTTAATATTAAATTGTTAACACTACTTAAAATAAATAATTATTAAACAAATAATCTTTAATTAGGTATGTTATGTACATTTTTATGTTTCAATTACTAAAATGATAATTTGTAATTTGGTATTCATTTTAGAAGATAAAAAACAGGATGTTAGCTTGAAAAACAGCATTAATTCGTAGGAAAATCTATTAGTAATGTGATTAGTAACAATAAGAGAAAAAAGTACATAACTTTTTTTACTGTAATAAATAAAAAATTATTCATTTTTTTTTTTAATTTTATAAAGTACAAATTGAAAAATATTGTCAAATAACATAATTTAGTAATATCCCTTTTTTTTTCCTTAAAAAATGGCTTAGAAGAAACAGTTATAGTATAGAATTAATAAAAATTGCAAATAACTGATTTCATTAGTTATTATCATAAATAACAAAACTAACTAATAATATTCACAGCTCATTTTGCTTTATGCCAAGAAAAATTAATGTTAGTCTAATAAATCATAACTTACAAGCGGTATGTATTAAATGCCAGGGCTGCCGGCTTTTAGCCAGGCCGGTTTAAACCGGCCTGGCTAAAAGCTTTTATTTAAAAAAGCCCGCTTTTTTTTTTTTTTTTTACAAAAACTGTTCTTAAAATGAAATGTATAATTAATTAGTTACTTTTTATTTACTGTTGCCTAGCCATGAAAATGTACAGTGAATTATAGTAAAATTATCTGCAATTAAAACATAAGCAAATTTGTTAGTATAGTGGTAGTGTGGTTAGTTAGCGTAGTAGTAGTCAACATATAATAAGAATGACTATTAGAAATTTGCGAAATAAATTTTTAAAACATTTCAAATGATTTTTACTGAATAAGATATTGATTAAAAAAAATAATACACTACAGTGAAATCTGTCTAAGCCGGAATCTGCCTTAGCCGGAAATCTGTCTAAGGTGGAAACATTTCAAAGTCCCTCATTTTTTAACATAGAGATTTCCGAACAATCTGTCTAAGACGGAAAGAATCTGTGTAACGAGGAACCGGACATTCCTTTTTGATCCCAGATAGCAAATTTACTCCTAAGACGGAAGAAAATTTTCCTGGAAAATATGAATGGAAAGAAATCTTTTCTTTTATAATAAAATGTATTGTCCAGTGGCATTCCCAGATGTTTAGAAAAGCCGTCACTGATTGCTGATAGTAGTTTGGAGATTATATTATTATTGTATATGACTGGAAACTGTTGAACAAATGAGTCACGGGATTTTTGAAAAGTATAATCTTAAGTTACAATAAGATAAGAGAATCTGTTTAAAAAGGGAGGGATGCAACATTGACAATTTATGGAAAATTTCAGCACCTTTCATGGTCTTCCGAAATAGCTTTGTTGCTGGTCAGCTGCTATTTTTTATTTGTCCTATAATACAACGAAAGTTGATTTCTTCCTAGAATTTCAGACATAAAGAATATTGCCATAACTTCCAGAAATATGTACAAGATCTTTCAATACGCGAATAGAATGTACTTTAAGAAGAGTAAGTTATTTTAGTTTGTATTTAAGTCAGTAAGTGTTATCGTTGTAGTATAAACTCGCAGATTTGCTGTGTAGTTTAAATCATTATTCCTAAATGGATAATAAATCAAAAACGTCGAATACTTTATCCTTAAAAGAGAAAATTGATATTATTAAACTCAA
The DNA here is from genome assembly GCA_964019185.1 of Maratus speculifer. NCBI lineage: Eukaryota > Metazoa > Arthropoda > Arachnida > Araneae > Salticidae > Maratus > Maratus speculifer. The sequence goes on from OZ025298.1 coordinate 90,202,345, forward strand.
AGAACAAAATATCCCAGTTAAAAGCTTATGTGAAAAATTCAAATGTGGAAAGACTCAAATCTATGATGCTATCAAAAAGAAAGATGAACTTCGTAAAGAATTTGAAAAAGGGGGAGATTGCACTCGCAACCGTAAAAGACAAGTTGAAAGCGAAGACATTGATGACAACTAGCATGGGAATGGTTTTGCAATGCCAGAGCAAAAAATCTTCCCATATCAGGAATTTTACTTCGGGAAAAGTCAAAAGAAATCGCTGAAGAAATTGGGAAAAAAGATTTTAAAGCATCAAATGGCTAGTTGATAAGCCTCAGAGCTCGACATAATCTGTCATTGAAACAGATATGTGGCGAATCAAAAGATATTCCGGATTCTGATGTTGAAAAATGGATGAACAGAATTTCTACGTTAATAGATGGTTATGCTCAGCGGGATATTTTTAATTGTGATGAAACTGGACTATTTTTTCGGGAACTGCCTACGAAAACTCTGACTGAAAAAGCAAAAGCATGTTTTGGTGGAAAGCACTCTAAAGAACGCCTGACATTGCTTCTTTGCTGCAATATGAAAGGAGAAATGGAAAAGCCATTAGTAATCGGAAAATCACGGAAACCAAGTTGTTTCAAAAACATTGATGTGTCAAATTTACCGGTTATCTGGAAATCTCAAAGGAAAGCGTGGAACACAGCAGTAATCATGGAAGAATGGTTGAAGTTGTTTAATAGAAAAATGCAAAGAGATAACCGCCATGTGTTATTATTTTTAGATAATGCACCTTGCCATCCCGAGACAGAGTTAACAAATGTGAAACTACATTTCCTTCCAGCGAATACCCCATCTAGAACTCAGCCTTTGGATCAAGGGATAATAAAAACTCCAAAAACTGTCTACAAAAAGTATTTCCTTAGATCAATTTTAGCTGCAATGGAAACAGCTAAGTCTGCATCCGAACTAGCTAAGACCGTAACCATTTTGGATGCAATTAAGTGGATTGACAGGGCCTCTAAAGAAATCACACCTGATGCAATAATAAAATGCTTTAAGAAATCGGGATTCAGTTTCGACATCGAAGAAATTTCAGATAGTAATAAAGATGTTGAGAAAGAAGAGCTTCAAGACCTGATGAATAACATCAGCGGTTTCATTCCAGATGGACAAGGACATACAAATGTTACTGAATACATACATGGTGATGATGAACTTACTACAAGTGATTATAATGATTCAGTGGATTTTCTCATTGCCCAAAAGCTAGAGGACAACAGTGGGAGTAGCACTGATGAATATGAAGTCGAACATGAAGTGACAAGCATCAAGTCATATCAAGAAAGCTCTTAAGAATATAAAGCTTTTGCAGAAATTTTACATAGAGCGAAACAATTATGAAATGATACCAATGTTGACTGAAATATAATGTGCTACGGAAAAAGAAGCCATTAAGAAAAAAAAATAAACAAGCAACAATATTCGATTTTTTTTTCTAAATAAGTTTAAAACATCATTTTAAGGCATTTATTAAGGTAAATATAATTTTATTTTCATTAAAATCTGTAATTTTGATTGATAATTTTTGATTGAGTGTATGTGTATTATCAATTTCTAATGTAAATTATTATTAGTATAAATATATAAAAATATGTAAAGATTTCATGTCTATTTAATATTTAATTTTTAAAATAATTGAAGATACATTTTTTTTTTAACTTTTAGCCAAAGAAATGTTTAATACTCTGCAAACGGGATATTTATAAAGTTTTTCTGTCTAACCCGGAAATCTGTCTAAAGCGGAATTTTATTTCAGTCCCGAGCGATTCCACCTTAGACAGATTTCACTGTATTAGCTTATGAAATAAGTTACCAATCATTTGGCTCAAAATAACGGTTTTAAAATAATGGTATACTTTTACTAATTTTTCTGCTTTTTCAGCACCTAAGGTGTTTCTGATTTTATTCCAGACAAAACCATATGTTGAAAAAATTCTCTCAATAGATGCAGAGCTTGGGGGACAGCTGTGTAATTTAATTTTAAAAAAATCACAGAAACCATTAGGTAATGAACTATCATTTTTTGATATCTTAACTTTAGCAAGATTCCACCAAGATTTTTTGCTGGAAATTGCTCTATAACTTTTTCAGAGAAAAGTAAATGTGGGTATACTTCAGGATATTTTATCTTAAGTTTTAGTACACCAGGTAAAAATTCAGGATAATTTTCATCAATCCACATTTCAGCTTCATTTTCTTGTGCATTTGTCAATTTTTCAACAAAGTATTTGGGATCTGTCATCTACGATAAGAAATGGAAGGGTTCCGTGTTTTGATGAAATCTTTTTTTTAGTTTTTCTAAGGGAGTTTTTCTAAAGATGAGTCTTCTAACACATCTAACCATGTTACCACTGCTTTTGAGAAGGTAGCTGTATCACTTATTTTTATTCACAACTTATTTTTTATTCATAATACTAATGCATTCATATATACTAGGAAACATTTCCAAGTGCAGTATATTATAGACAGTTTCATTTTGCACAGTATTTTTTTTAAATGTAATCCTTACCCATAGCATGAAAATATCTTTAATAAACAGAAAAAGTGCTGCTGAACCTATAGTAAAAGTTTATTTAAATCATTTTGTCTATTTATGATGCTTTTCTGGTATATCAATTATTAATTGGCTATAAAAATGAATTTCTGAACATGATTTTAAAGCAATTTCAAAATATTTTAATTTGAATTTATAGAAAATAGTTATTAGTAAAGTAAATTAACATGTATAGTTGTAAAAAATAAATAATAAAATATGCTTGGGAAAAAGCGAATAAAAGACAGTTTTTTCTAATAAAAGCCGGCTTTTTCCACTAAAAGCCGGCCGGCCTGGCCTTTTGTAGAAAAGGCTGGCTTTTTAGCAGCCCTGGTATATGCTAACCAAGATCTCTTGCTCTGCTCAACATTTTTATACAAATCAGTGTTTTTTATGTTATACATTCTTTTACAATTACTGTTTAGTAGATGTTATTCTTCCATTCTTCTTTAGCTCCAATATTTGGTATAAATTTATTATCACAAAAGTAGAATGATAAAATAAGATTATGATTGTTTGCCCTTTTTTGCAGAAAGTTATTATACTTGCCACGCTTATTTTATATAAAAGAATAAATAATTCGAAAACATGACATTACAAATTAAAATAAAAAAAATTGAATGAAATTCATTTTGTGTCTTTACAAACTTACATATCTTAATAACATACAATTTTCAATTAATTTTAGAAACAATTTTTTAAAGTTTTTTTTTTTTTGTCTTTTTTTTTCCCCCACTTCTTGATAAGGCAAAATACCTGTAGAAATATTCCAAATTAATCTTGGATTTAATACTTTTATGTCATTTTAAACATATATAAAAAATTTTGATTTTAATCAATGGTTTAACAAAAAAAAAAAAAAAAAAAAACCTGTTTATTTAAATCACAATTTAATCGCTGATTTATATCAATTTATTAAAATCACCCTGCATAGAGGGATACAAAGATTGTTGCATTATTTTTTTTAATTATTTAAATAACGCATGCATTTAACTTGGAGTGTTTACAAGTTCTTAATTATTTTTAACCATTAAAATTATGTAAGTTTTTGCAGAGGTAAGTAGTTTAATCCCCCCCCCCCTTTTTCTTATCGCTAGATGCAGAAATTAAATTTATCACAATTAGTATCTAATGAATATATTTGATTTCATTAAGATAGAACAAATTCAAAAGGTATTTCCCTTCCAGTACAAATCAGCATTGTTAAATTAACTGCTTTTTCCATTAGCACTGAAAACCAGTTGTGTACAGTTTCGAATTCAATCGAACTTTTAATTAAAAGTGAACGAAATTCTTAGTTTCACACCACAAATACTTACTAAGAATGAGTTTTAAGTAGTTCCTGGGCTCTTACCTACTTATATCCTGTGCCGTAATCACAGCTACTATCCAGAACATCCGCTGAATAAGTGGATCTTATCTCAAGGGAACGCTAGGTTGTTTTTAAATTTCTACTTTAAGGTAGGGTTGGGCATTTCGATTCATCTTGAGGAGTCGACTTTGACTCGATTCACTTGGTTAATGAGTCGACTCCCGACTCACGATTGGTTGGTTGGTTGTAAAAATGATGCAATTTTATGTCTTCTATCACGTATATCGCACAAAAGAGAATTTTTAAACGTATGCTCGAATTATTTTGCTTTAGTTTTTAGATAAAAGATATATTTTTGCGGCAAGAGCCGAAAATTTCAGTCCTGTACCGGCCTAGAATATATAAAAAATAATGACCTGGTTGGTAAAAACATAAATGTTCGGCTTCGTACAGAACAGTTATTAACCAGACAAGAAAAAAGTTAATGTTCTTCTTAGCCTGATCCGGCATAGTTAAATTTGTAGAAAACATGGATTTTTCCGCTTGAGAAGTTCTAATCAAAAATTAATATTTTAGATTTTTTTATGTTTATAATCTTTATTTTTAAAGAAGAACCCTATGCTATGATATTCATTTTTTAATTAATGTTAATTTGTATGTAAATGTTTCAGTTGATATTAATATTGTTAATCCACATATTATGTGCTACTCTACGCATTAGAGGCTTAACACTAGAGGCCTTAGAGGCTTAATCGCTACGAGGAAAAAAAGGTTAGACCCGAATCAGTCTTTTAGTAAAAAGTAAGTCTCGAGCTCGGCTTGGGAGAATGCAATGACAAGGCCCAATCCGAGGCTTGTAAAATAAAATAAGGCCCGACCGGAGTGCTGCTAAAAATAGGCCGGAGCTTCGAGCCAGGATCCGGCAATCACAGCGTTTAAAATTATTAGACTGTTTTCTTTCCTTTTTTTCCTTTCCTTTTTTTTTTGACGGGGAGGGGGTTCTTTACTTAAAAATTTAAAACGGATACTTTAAATTTATTATGTTTTTATATTTATAAATTATTAGTTATTCACAAATATCCCCCTCCAAAAAAAAGAGAAATATTAGAGAAATTACAGATTATTGGAGAATATTAGAAAAATTAAACAAATTAAGTTGATTGATTTTTTTTTATTTTTTTCTAATATGTGTGCGTTTACATATATGTCGTGTTGGTTATGTTGGAAATATATCGTATCATCGAATTAAAAAGAAATTAATTACTTTACGTTTAGATTCTGTAGAAAATATAATGCAAAAAATATATCTCCCCCTCCCCGGTCTAGTCTATTTCTGAATTTATTAAAACTAAAATTATGAAAAAAAGGGGACAACAGTAGTTTATTCGAATTTTGCTGGAAAATAATAGCGATTATCCTGAGTCTCATTGTTTTGTAGAAAATTGCATTTTTCGTTTCACATAAGCTTTATATTGCAGGGCTCAATGTCAGCATGTTTTAATGTACAATTAATAAAATTGATAGCCTGACTATTGAGGGGATTTCGAATCAAATAACGTTTTCCATTTGTTTAATAAATGACATAGGCGTAACTAGCGGTGGGGCCGGGTGGGCCGGGCCCACCCCAGACAACCCAGGGCCCCCCCTAGAACTTTAAACTCTTGTGGTAATGCTAGAACGTAAAAATTTTATTTTTTCGAGAAATCACACCTGTCTCAGAGTGGGACGCTAAACTGGCTATTTTTTGCATTTGTCTTAGGTCTTTATTTTTCAGATTTAGTCTCTTTTCTCGCTTTTTTACAATTATTTCTTACTTATCGAGCACCACCAACAACGCATGGTAACAGTATCAGCTTACGAAAAACGGTCACTCCTTTTGAAAGAGGACTGAATTCATTTGAACAATTGGAAATCAGCCGAAGGCTAAAAGAAATGGTCATTTCCTGTCACTGTTTCGGGTTTTTCAATACTGCACCATTGGGCGGAGGGGGTCTTCATTAGTTGCATCTGTTTCTTGCTCTTTTTTCGGAAACGGGACTGAATTCTCAAATTCCAGGAAAAACACATGCTCACATGCTTCTGTTGTTAGTTGCTGTTGCTGTAGTGCTAAGGTGTTTTTTTCTTTATTGTGTTTTTCGCTATGACTGATATTAATCCTCTTCAGAGAAGAAAATTATGAAAAAGATGGATATACGATATCATTTTTTAAATCTTCGAATTCCTTCAAGCATTCATTTAATCCAGGTATGTTTGAAAATTATATAATTCATTTATATTTAGGTTTCTGAAAGATATTAAATTAAACGTTACAGTTTTCGTATATTATCCTTTTGTTAAGTTTGTTTTCAAATCCAAAGGAACTACTTTCAAACAATTTTTAGATGCGTTCGTAATTATGTAAATACATAGCATCCATTGTTGTCGTTCAGTCTGTTTGTCCATCCGTCCGCATATAACAACGCAAAAACTACCCAACCAAATCGTTTGAAATTTAAAATGTATAATTATTAAAATCCGATGCATAGATCAATTACAGGGACAATCAAAAGTATTCCGTTACATTACGGTCACGAGGGAAAGAAGTATCAAATGCATTTTAATCGTTTGAAATTTTAAATATATAATTATTACATAATTTTGTCGAGTCATTTCAAATTTTATGAAAATCGGATGGATAGATTAATTACAGGTACAATCAAAAGTATTCCGTTACATTATGGTCAATGGGGAAAAGTTTCGAATGCATTTTAATGATGTTTTAAAATTGATATGCATCTGTGAAGTACATATTATAATATACATTTTGCATAATCTGCGGCGCAGAGAACATTTGATATTGATTTACAAGGCCAGACAAAAGTATTGTATTACATAATGGTATAGGGAGAACGAATCTAGGAAAAAAAGTGACCGGAAAAAAGTTATCGGGAAAAAAGTGACATAAACTATAAAAGCGGAAAAAAAGTGACACGGTAAAAATGTTACTGGAAAAAAAAGTGACAAGGAAAAAAGTTACCGGAAAACAAGTGACAAGGAATTGATTTTGGGGATATATTATTGATTTTGGCGATTCATTGGTTAAGTATGAAAGCGGGATGGGGGGTTCATAATTTAGGTAAATGGGTTTTTCATGCTGAAGTAACTGTTTTGGTTAAAATTTTGGATATACCTTCATCCTGAAAAGACGCCTGCCTTATTAGGTTAGGGAAGGGACCATTACCCCCCCCCCCAGCCGCCCTAAATTAGATAAATGGGTTTTTATGCAGAATTATCCAACATGTGTCAGATTTTGAATATAGGTTCTTTCTGATAAGGCTTATATGTAGTAATATAATGCCTGAAGATATTTGGGAGTTTAATGGTTAAGCATAGAGGGGGGGGGACGGGGAATAACCTCTCTTATACTAAATTAATAGCTTTTTACGCAGAATTATCCGATTTGCTTGGAATTTTGAACATAGATTCATTAGGATAAGACCTATCACTGAATAGTTATGGGTTCTTTTGCTTATCTCTCCTCAAATTAAATAAATCGTTTATTATGCAGAATTATCCTATTTGCTTGGAATTGTGGACATAGGTTCATTATGGTAAGACCTATCTCTGAATAGTTATGGGTTCTTTTGCTTATCTCTCCTCAAATTAGATAAATTGTTTTTTATGCAGAATTATCCGATGGATTTCAAATTTTAAATGTAGGTTCTTTTTGATAAGGTGAATCACTGAATAAATTTAAGGGTTTAATGGCTAAGTATAGAAAAGGAGTAGAATATAACTCCCCTTAAATTAAATAAATTGCTTTTCACGCAGAGTTATCGAATTTGCTTCAAATTTTGGATTATAGATTCATTATGATAAAGCGTATCCCTGAATAGATATGGGGTTCTTTTGGTAATTAAAAAGGGGGTCAGGTGATTATTACCCTCCTTAAATTAGATAAATTGTTTTTTATGCACACTTGTCCGATTTATTTCATATTTTGGATATACGTTATTTCTCATAAAGTGAATCCCATAATAGTTTTAAGGGTTTAATGGCTAAGTGTAGAGGGGGGAACGGAGGATATCCCCCCCCTTAAATTAAATAAATGGCTTTTTATGCAGAATTATCCGATTTGCTTCAAATTCTGGATGTAGGATCATTCTGAAAAAGCGTATCTCTGATTAGGTATGGAATTATTTTGCTAATTAAAAGGGGGGGGGCCGATTATCTTCCCACTTAAATTCGATAAATTGTTAATTATGCACACTTATCTTATGTATTTCAAATTTTGGATATACGTTCTTTCTAAAAAGTAAACCCTAAATAGTTTTAAGACTTTAACGGCTAAGTATAGAATAGGGGGGGACGGAGGATACCCCCTTAAATTAAATAAATGGCTTTTTATGCAGAATTATCCGATTTGCTTCAAATTTTGGATGTAGGTTCATTATGATAAGGCGAATCTTTGATTAGTTGTGGGTTATCTCTCGTTAACCCCTCTATACTTAGCCATTAAACCCTTAAAACTATTCAGGGATTTACTTTAACAGAAAAAACCTATATCCAAAATTTGAAATACGTCGGATACTTGTGCAAAAAAAAATTATCTTTTTTAAGGAGGGGGGGGGGGAATAATCGCCCGCTCCGTCTTTTTAATTAGCAAAATAATCCCATAACTAATAAGGGATACGCCTTATTTTAATGAATCTATATCCAAAATTTGAAGCAAATTGGATAATTCTGCTCAAAAAGTCATTTATTTAATTTAAGAGAGTTATCCCCTTTTCAGCCCTCTATACTTAGCCATCAAACCCTTAAAACTATTCAGGGATTCACTTTATGAAAAGGAACCTATATCCAAAATTTGAAATACATCGGATAAGTGTGCATAAAAAAACAATTTATCTAATTTAAGAGGGTGGACAATTACTCACCCCCCCCCTTTTTAATTAGCAAAAGAACCCCATAACTAATTAGAGGTACGTCTTATCATAATGAGCCTATGTCCAAAACTCGAAGCAAATCGGATAATTCTGCGTAAAAAACATTTATTTATTTTAAGAGAGGTTATCCTCCGTCCCCCCCTTTATGCTTAACCATTAAACCCTTTAAACTATTCAGGGATTCATTTTATCAGAAAGAATCTATATTTAAAATTTAAAATACATCGGATAATTCTGCATAAAAACCGATTTATCTAGTTTGAGTCGAAGATAATTGCTCTTTCCCCCCTGTATAATAAGCAAAAGAACCCCATAACTAAACAGAGATACGTCTTATCATAATGAAGCTATGCCCGAAACTCCAAGCAAATCGGATAATTCTGCTTAAAAAGCTATTAATTTAATTTAAGAGAGGTTATTCCCCGTTCCCCCCTCTATGCTTAACCATTAAACTCCCAAATCTCTTCAGGCATTATATTACTACATATAAGTCTTATCAGAAAGAACCTATATCCAAAATTTGACACACACACACGGTGGATAATTCTGCATAAAAACCCATTTATCTAATTTAGGGTGGATGGGGGGGGGGGGGGTTAATGCCTAAACTAATAAGTCAAGCGTCTTTTCAGGATGAACGTATATACAAAATTTGAACCTAAACAGTTAATTCAGCATGAAAAATCCATTTACCTAAATTATGACCCCCCCCCCTTCCGCCTTTCATACTTAACCAATGAATCCCCAAAATCAATAATAAATCCCCAGAAACCAATTCCTTGTCACTTTTTTTCCGGAAAAAAAAAGGGACAAGGAAGTAAATTACCGGAAAAAAAGTGACAAGGAATTGATTTTGGGGATTCATTGGTTAAGTATATAGAGGGGATCGGGGGGAAGGTCTTAATTTAGGTAAATGTGTTTTTCATGCTGAATTAACTGCTTTGATTCAATTTTTGGACCTATGATTACCACCCCCCACCCCATCCGACCTAAATTAGTTATGGGGTTCTTTTGCTTATTATAAAGGAGGGACAGGTAATTATCTCTCTCTCAAATTAGATAAATCGGTTTTTATCCAGAACTATCCGATGTATTTCTAATTTTAAATATAGATTCTTTCTGATAAGGTAAATCCCTGAATAGTTTTAAGGGTTTAATGGCTAAGTATAAAGAGGGGGAGGCGGGGAGTAATCCCTCTTAGTTAAATAAATGCCTTTTTACGCAGAATTATCCGATTTACCTCGAATTTTAGTCATAGGTTTATTATAAGACGTACTTCTCATTAGTTATGGGGGTTCTTATGCTATTAAAAAGAGGAGGGGGCAAGCAATTATTTCCCCCTCAAATTAGATAAGTCTGTTTTTATTCAGAATTATCCGATATATTTCAAATTTTAAATATAGGTTCTTTCTGATAAGGTGGATCTCCGAATAGTTTCAATGATTTAATAGCTAAGTATAGTGGGAGAAACAGGGGATAACCCCCCTTAAATTAAAAAAATGGCTTTTTATGCAGAATTATCAGATTTGCTTCAAATTTTGGATGTCCGGTACATATCACGGGCGGCTAGTCTCTTAGAAAATTTGACGATCAGGGGATTTCTCGGTAAAGGTTTGCCACAAAAAAGCCCAAGTAAAATAAAAAAGCGAGTTGAATGCAACTGAACGCAAATAACAAATAAAAAGAAATTTTCCTTTTTTTTTAATTTAATGATTGAAAACAATTATGCCAGAAAACATAACACATTTTATCGTTTTCCTTATAATTATTACAATTCATTTTGCATTTAAAACTGGTTTATTTATTTATTTATTTATTTTTTACTTGTGAAAAAAGTAATATGCTAAATCATTTGTTGTAATTGTCATTTTAATTTACGCCGAATATTTATCATTTAAAACTGGATTTTTACTAATTAATGTCCCATATTAAACATCACAAAAAATATAATATAAAACATTTAAAAAATATTTGTTAGAAAATTTTAATGTACAAACTATGTTGTATGTCACGAACGAATGAACTAGTGAATTCATTATTTTGTAGTAATAATAATAATAATAATAATAGTTTTTTATTACTAACTTATGTCAGTAATTAGAAAGTCAATTGTTTGAAAACCTGTAGTTCTTGATATATCTTCAGTATTTGAACGCTGAAAAAATTAAAAAACAAATTTAAATAAAAAAAATGATTTTAATAAAAACAGGATATTTTTTTCTTTGTTAAGGGTGTATTTCGATTCAAACTGCTTGTTTTCCGATTTATTTTTGAATTCACTTTTGCTCTCAAACACATGAAACTCGCAGATTCTCTTATTTAGAAAGTGCACAAGGTGCCGTAAAGGTCGATTCTTTGATAAGTGTACAAAATATTGCAAAAAAAGCAATCAAAAACGGCAATTTGAACAGATTTTTCCGAAGTGGGAGAAAAGGGAACGAAAAAAAGGGTCTTCCAGAGAAGTTAATTGCTTATAAATCAAATTCTAATGAATTGAGCGTAAAAAGACTTTACTCGGCACCTCATACGTCCCTTCAAGAATCCCCTCAGCAAGTTTCATGATTCTACTTTTAAAAATGTGTCTGAAATTGTATCGGAAAATTTCGAGCTGCTGAAGGTGGAAAAGCGTTTTTTCGAATACACCCTTAAGATATTTATAGAATACTGAAATATGCTATGCAGAAACAAAAACCGTAGTTTTAAATGCAAACAGCTATTGATGATATCTAAACAAATCCTTAAAACTATTCAGGGATTTTATTTTATGAGAAAGGACCTATATTCAAAATTTGAAATACATCGGATAATTGTGCATAAAAACAATTTATCTAATTTAAGGAGGAAATAATCGCCCGTCCTCCCACTTTTTAATTAGCAAAAGAATCCCATAACTATTAAGGGATACCCCTTATCACAATGAACCTACATTCAAATTTTTAAGCAAATCGAATAATTCTGCGTAAAAAGCCATTTTTTTTTTAATTTAAGAGAGGTTATCCCTCGTTCCCCCTCTATACTTTACCATTAAATTTCCAAAATTCTTCAGGCATTATATACTGCGACGATGTACTGACAACTTTAATCAGGGCAGAAGATAGATAGCGAAATCCCATTGTGAAAAGGTATGCAGGAGTGAAAGTATCTTCATTCTAAAGCTGAGAAGAATAGCTGCAATTGACCTCAAGGGACTAGAAAATGATTTCACTGGTCTAGTGGCAATGAGCTGAGGGGTGGGATTGTTGAGCGTAGAGAAGGAAGGAAGGTAGTTGGAAGAGAGACATTTGCTGGTAATGTACTAGAGAGTACATAGATGTAAGGTGGCTTAGACGTGCTAAGCGAAATGTAATATTGGAGCGTGGCTCCTATGTAGTTGTAATGACGTTTCATTTTTTTTTTTATTAATTGATCTACAGTTCTAATAAAGAACTTGAAGAACTAAAAATGTGTTATTGATGAACTTAACAAATAAACCAACTGAATAAAGAGAAACTGGGGACACGACACCACAATACTATATATAAGCCTTGTCAGAAAGAACCTATATCCAAAATTTGACACACGTTGGATAATTCTGCTTAAAAACCCATTCATCTTATTTAGGACGGAGGGGGGGGGGGGGTGAAGTAATCGTTCATTCCCAAAACTAATCAAACAAACGTCTTTTCAGTATGAACATATATCCAAAAATTGAACCAAAACAGTTAATTTAGCATGAAAAACCCATTTACCTAAATTAAGAGCTTCCCCCTACCCCCCCTTTCATACTTAACCAATAAATCCCCAAAATCAATTCCTTGTCACTCTTTTTTTTCCGGTAACTTTTTTTACTTGTCCCTTTTTTCCGGTAACAATTTTTCCCGTGTCACTTTTTTTTCACTTTTTTAGTTTATGTCATTTTTTCCGCTAATTTTTTTTCCTAGATTCAGGATTAAAAAGCTATGTAAGTGAGAAATGTCTTTCATTCTTTGATAAGATCTTTCAGAAGACGATTTTCACAGTGGATGATTTGAAACGAATTTGCGACATGGTAGCGACAATAAGGAGGAAAAATGGTTGTCATGCGATCAAAATTCCTTATAACTCATTAACTAATTTATATATTTATTTTAAAAAAATGGCGACTGTGTTGTTTATAAGTAACTATCTCCCCCAGCCACTGTTTTGAATCGAAAACTTTATGTATAAAGCCACTATTAGATTCAACAACATTTCGAAAGATTTTTGAACCAACACTTGATTTCCTCCAACTTTTCGCGAAATATCCTCACAACACCCAGTGTGATAGCAAACAGCAATGTCCCCCAACTTTTTTTCTGAAGTTCCAAAAAAAATCTCCGCTAGCCGAGACTTTTCATCGTGCATCGAGCATTTTAACGAATCAGAGATAAGCGATTGATAGGAATAGGCGATAAATATTAACGGCTGGTAGTAGCAGTATTGGTTTTCCTGCTATTCCTCCAACTTTTTGCAAATAATTGTAACCTTCTTCTCGCTTTGAACGGGAAAAAGTTGGGGTTAAAATCGGTTGAAAAGTTTGTTGCTCATAAAGTTTGTGAATCTGATAGCAGCTAAAGACAGAAGAAAGTTTCATCCAATTAGTTTCTTTGATAGATTGTACGTTTTCAGGAATGTATTAACAAGTGAACTTTCCTTTGAGTATTATCAGTTCTAACAGAACTATTTTTACTTTTTTCTATCTTTACGGAAGAAAATATTGGATTCGTGAAAATTTTCGAATTCCGGTTTTTGGCGGATTTACCCATTTTAGGGATCAGAGATTCCTAGTTTTTAGTAAGAACAAGTTTTCACAAAATGTCTGTATGTGTATATGTGAATCAGACTCTGTCTCTATGTGGCATAAATTTTGTGGACGCTCTATCTCAAGAACCCCTTGAGCATACGGAATAGCAGGGAATGTAATAAAAATTTATATTCAGGTAGTCCCTAATACAACTTGATACTGATTAGTTTTTGTTGCAAATCACTCAACAGATGGCGCTTCTACGCTGCTTTTTTTTACGATTAACGCAACAGCTATATCTGAAGAACTAAGGCACGGATATCAACCAAACTTCAGATTCAGTCAGTACTTAACATGAATTGATATTGTATTCGTTTCTGTGTAAATCGCTCAACAGAAGGCGCTGGTATGCTAAATTTTTCACGATTTTTGCAATAGCTCTATCTCAAGAACTATCGCACGGAATTTAATTAAAAATTATTATCAGGTAGTTCTTGATATAGATTGATACTGATTAGTTTTTGGTGCAAATCGCTCGACAGGTGCGCTGCTATGGTGCATTTTTTACGGTTTTCGCAACAGCTATATATGTATAACTGATACACGGATTTCCTTTAAATTTCAGATTCAGTTAGTTCTCAACATGAATCGATGTTGTTTGCATTTCGGTGTAAATTGCTCAACAGGTGGCACTGCTTTGTTGCATTTTTCACGATTTGCGCAATAGCTCTGTCTCAGGTTCTCAGGTGCACGAATTTTTTATCAAACTTTAGATCCAGTAAATCCATGAAATGAACTAGTTTTGTTCATGTTTTGTTGTCAATCTCCCAATATTTGGCGCTGCAATGCTGAATTTTTCTCAATTCCTGCAATATCTCTATTTTAAGAACTAATCAATGAGCTTCACTAAACTTCACATTCAGGTATAGCTTGATAAATATTGTTGATGTTTATGTTTTGGTATGAATCGCCCAACAGGTAGCACTTTTATGTTGCATTTTTTCACATTTCTGCAATAGTCTTATTTTAAGAACTAATGCAAGGAATTTCATGTCTTTAAAATCTTCACAATGATCATAAATTACCATTTAATTTTGGCACTGAGGTAGCAAACTTTGACGCATTAAGGGTGTATTCGAAAAAATGTTTTTTCTCTCTCAGCAGCTCAAAATTTTCCTATACATTTTCAGATTCATTTGTAAAAGTAAAAACATAAAACTTGCTGAGATAATTTTTGAAGATATGTTATAAGATGCCGTATGACTTCATTTTTCTCTGAATTTATTAGAATTTGATTTATCGACAATTATTTTCTCAGCATGACCCTTTTTTTCGTAGGATGCATTTAAATATTTTTAAATTTTTTCACTGGATAGCTGAGATTGAACAGAATGCAGGCCATTTTTTACTTTTTCAATTTTGGTTGAAGATATTTTTATGAGGGTACTTTCGCTTTCCCACCCGGTTCCGAAAATGAAAGCGTCCACATAAAAAAAAGTCTGTAGATAAAATCAATAAAGTAAAAAACAGCGAGCATACACCATACACCTCGACCTTACCTATCTAATGCAAAATCATTAAAAATGCAATCGCTATAATTTTATAAATTTCTTCCACAGGATTTGCATTAGCTAACGAATCTTTATTTGCACGGAGTAGCTTATTCTTAATTCTCATAAACGTCCCACTACCTCAATAATTTCAAAATTCTCTGAAATTCAGCATATTTTAAATCTTATATATCGAAATTAATTAACCCTTTGTGTCTGAATAGCTCCGATTTAAAAAATATTTACTTAAATATTAGAATATAATAGAACTCTGCTGATTCGGAATTCCAGTCACGGTTCGTAAACACTATTATGATTTTTTTGAAATGTTTAAAATATCCGATATTTTGCACATATCTGATATTTTCAAAATAGCCAACTTACTGTCAATAATAAATGTTTTAAACTATAATATAAATTAAAAACTAAACTATATTGCACTTTAGATGAAAACTTAAACTCCAAAATACTTATGAGCCTGAAATTTCCAAGAATTTTTTTAAACCAGAGGGTTATTTTACGATAACACCGATATGAACGGCAAATTAATAGCAACAAAATTTTAATTCCAAATTTGTTTTATGTTATATTCAAAATGAATAATAAAATTTCAGAA
Organism: Maratus speculifer; assembly: GCA_964019185.1. Taxonomy (NCBI): domain Eukaryota; kingdom Metazoa; phylum Arthropoda; class Arachnida; order Araneae; family Salticidae; genus Maratus; species Maratus speculifer. The sequence continues at coordinate 90,218,064 of OZ025298.1, forward strand.
CCTGCCAGAAATTGTTCTAGTTATAACAGGCTACAATCAATGACATTTGTATTGCTTCTAAAAACAAATATAAACAAAAATCCAAAAGAGTCGTTTAAAATTTAAACTATATAATTATTACATAATTTTGTCGAGTCATTTCGGATTTTATGACAACCGGATGTATAGTTCAATTACAGGGGTAATCAAAATTATTCTGTTACATTATGTATGGTCAATGACAAAAAATAGTTTCAAGTGCATTTTAATGGTGTTACACTCTTTCGAGCATAATAAAATTGATATGCATCGATGAAATATATACATTCTGTACGATCTATAGTGCAAAGAATATTTTTTATTCATTTAAAGAGCCACACAAAAAAAATTCCATTACATAATGTTATAGGGGAAAGGGAAACATTGTTTGGGGCGTGTTTTATTTATATTAGCTATTTAATATATTATGAAATTGATATACGTTACTAAGAATTACTATAAGTTATTTCCTATATAATAAAAAACAGATAGTATTTACATGGACACACAAAAAATTTTTATGCTACTATACTGTATCCGAAATATTGTACACTATTACACCAGATCTGAATTTTTTTAAATCTTCTTTATAGTACGAACGCATCTCATTTATTACGCTTAACGTGCAATTTCTAACCTGTTCTTGTTTAATAGCCTTTAATTAATAATAAAGAAAAGTTGGAAATTGCACGTGAAACGTAGCAAAAATGTTGCGTTCGTACTATAATGAAGTTTTTTTTAAAAATATTCAGATCTCGCTGTTATAGTAGATAGTACTTCGGATACAGTATAGTACCGCAAATCTTTTGTGTGTCCTGTAAATACTATCTGCTTTCTTTTATAAAGAAAATATCTTGTAGTATTCCTCATCAACGTACATCAATCTCAGAAAATGTTAAATAGTTAATTACAATTAAAACGCTCACTGAACAATATTCTCCTTATACCTTTATGTAATGGAATACTTTTGTGCGGCCTTGTAAATCAATAAATGTTATTTGCAACACAGATTGTGCAAATTGCATATTATACTATGTATTTCATAGATGCATATCAATTTTATTATGTTTGAATGAGTGTAACACCATTAAAATGCATTTGAAACTTTTTCCCCATTGACCGTAAAGTAACGGAATACTTTTGATTGCCCCTATAATAATATTTAGACATCCGATTTTCATAAAATTTGAAATGACTCGACAAAATTATGTAATAATTATATATTTTACATTTTAAACAATTAAAATGCATTTGAAACTTTTTTCCCCCATTGACCGTAATGTAAGGGAATATTTTTGATTGTCCCTGTAATTGATCCATGCATCCGATTTTCATAAAATTTGAAATGACTCGACAAAATTATGTAAAAATTATATATCTTAAATTTCAAACGATTCCGTTAGGTAGTTTTTGCGTTGTTATATGCGGACAGACAGACGGACGGACTGAACGACAACTATAGGTGCTACGTATTTACATAATTACGAACGCACCTAAAAACGATGATAGAAAAATTTACTTTTAGAAACTCAAAACCAACCAGTGAGGGTAAAATGGATCTCTATGAGCTAATGACGTGTTTTGAAAGCTATAATCAATCAATACAGTGCTGTAATCAATTAAAATAAGATTTAAAAAAAATTAAAATAAATCAAATTTCAGGGATAGTCCACTGATTACTTCTAGGTCTAGTGTGCCCCACTCCAGGGGGGTGCAGAATATCTCCGATCCGGCGATCTAGGATCGGGGGAAATTTTGCGAAAACTTATACAAATGATTTCGATTTCAACAACCAATTCCATCATAAATCACCGAGATAGAAAAATTCCCCATAAATAAAAATATCCATATGGAGACCTTCACAAAATCGATCTCGTGCTAATATGTACCGTGTATTCAGGGGCGATTCTGTTCAGAAAATTTAAGGCATTCGGTTACAAAAATTTTAAAAAAAAGGTCATTCTGAAAATTTTGACATAGGGACACCGCAAATTTTGTCCAAAAATTACGGATACCCCCTCCCCCCAGCAAATTTCGTCTTAAAATCATAAAATAATTGCAAATCTCGTCAAAAAATTGCAAAAAAGTAAATTTCGTCAAAAGATCGCAAAAAACTCAAATTTTGTCTAAAGATTGTGTATCAATTACAAATTTTGTCTAAAGATCACGAGTCTGAAGCTTCTAATTGGTCAAATTTATTTAGCTAATCAGCGAAAAATCTGGTTGCATCTGATCATAGTTCGTCACAAGACTACAAAGTATTTCATCAATAGGGCCAAAACAACCAACAAATTTCGTTAAAAAAAACTGCAAGTGTCATGAAAAATAAATTCAAATTCCGTCAAACGATCGTAAAAAAATCGCGAATTTCGTCAAAAAAGGGAGCAATAACCACAAATTTAGTGAAAAAAAAAATCGCTATAAAACAAATTTTGCCAAAAGATTGTGAAAAAACTGGTATTTCGTCAAAGAGTCGCGAAATAAACTTAGTGCTGGGAGTGAATTCCTTTTCAACACTCTGCTGTAACCTTTCAAAAAATTTGCTGTGAATTTCAGAAAAAATATTTTCAATCAGAATTACCCTTACATACTCGCGTATAAGTTGATCTATATTGGAAAAATCATTCTTTTATACCTACGAAAATACAGAATTTACGTGTAACATACCGAAATATTTCGGGGGAATTTTCATATGGATTGGGGGAAATGTTGAGAATAGAAAAATTTTCTGCACCCCTAATCATTATTTACTTTTATTGGAATTTCGGGTAATCAGAACAGGCACTGGTGACCAGTCTTAATTCGGATTTGCGGAGTTCTGCTGAATATACTTTTAAACATGTTAAAAGAAAAAAATAATAAAAACATATTTTGACTACAAAAAGGTACATTTCCCTTCCCCCATCTGCAATAAACAGAAAATTACATGTTTCTGATAATTGCGCTATATTTCTATTACAAAATTGTACAATATACAGTGGCTCACAAAAGTGTTCGTACACTTAGGAATTTCAACGAAATAGTGCTCTATACATTAATTAAAATTAATATTTTAGAATGGGTATTTAAGAGTAAGATCTATGACTCATTTATAACAAAACTACATAAAATATTTTAAAAACATAGTAAAACTTTATTTTGAAAAAATCATTAATCGAAAAACAACAAAAACTTTACCTCACAAAAGTCTTCGTACACTTTAAAAAATCGCTGTATATTTGTAAATATTGTAATATTTCGCTAAAGCTGTACTTAATAGGATATTATTGAACACCCACAAAAGTTTTATAAATATCTGGGTATAGATTTAATTAGTGTTTTTTGTAATTTCTGAATGAAAGTTGATGCCTTCATCGAACATTGCTGTTTTTACTTCGCTTTCTGTTTCAATGCTGTGTTTTCGAGTTCTAACTTCCAGTTATCTCCAAATATGTTTTACTGGGTTTCATTCAGCAATTTAGGTGATGTTTTTAGAACTTGTGAACAATTGTAAAGACGCTAGAGGCGAACGTTGAGAGCCATGTGCCTTGTATCATTATCCTGATCAAAAACAAAGTTGTATCTGTTACCCATATATTGGCCTCATAATTTTAAATTGCCTTTTAAAATAGTTGAACAAAGATCGTGATTTATTATGCTATCAATACATACAAAATTATTTAATCCTGATGCTGCTATGCACCCTCACACAAGGACAACTCCACTTCCATGCTTTAACTGTTCCAACTAAGTTCTTTGAATTAAATTCTTAATTCTTTTTCTCCATACTATTATGCCCTCATTGGAGCCACGAATAGCATATTAGATTTAATCTGTAAATAAAACATTATTTTAATATGATTCGGGTTTATATATCATGGATTTTACTAAAGAAAGCCTAAGCTTTTCTGTTTTTCGCCCTGACAAAAAATTTTCTACGGTCAGAATGCCTATATAATGCAGCTGGGCTTACCGCTCGTCGAACAGTTTCAGGTGAAAATGACGTAAAAACTGTTTCATTAAACTCTGTAGCAACTTTTATAGCACTTAAACGCGGATTTTTTACGACTTTTCTAATTGTAAGCATTTGATCTCATTGTGTTAACTTAGATTGATGACCTTTTCATACCTAGTTTTAAATCCATTTTTTTTTCTATAAAGCCTTTTATCGCATACCTATTTCTATAAAGCCTTTTATCGCCGTAGAATGAAATAAATTAACTAATTTTGCAATATTTCGAATTAATTTACTACTATTAGGAAGAAAAATAACTAATTTCGAACGCTATTAGTCGTGACATTACGATTACAAACCATTTTTAATTAATAAATAGAATATTACATACCAATTCTGCAAAATATAAAACAAAGCGATTTTTCAAATGTCAATACAATGCATAAATAAAAATAAAATGACAAACAATATTTTTAATAATGAATTTATCCGAAAATGTTTCTGTGTACGAAGACTTTTGTGGCGTGTATTTTCTGTGTCATCTTCAGTTTACATTTTTAGATTTAAAAAAAAAATCCATTAATTTTAAACAAAAAGGTCGTGTGTTATTTAGAATAACTTGGAGATAATATAAAAAATTTCTCGACTTCATATACGAATTTAATTACAGGGAAATTTCTTTTTAGTACAAATTTTTTAAGTGTACTAACACTTTTGTGAGCCACTGTATGGACATAATACCTTTTGTGTTGAAATATTGTTCATAGATATAACACTAAAAAATCTGAGACATGATATTACCACTATTTAGAAAAAAAAAATTAAAAAGTATGATCGATTACTGGGCACATATACCTTTACTTGATTATACATTTATGCAAATTTAATACTTCACGATTTGAATAAAACACTAGCATTTACATTGATGAAAACGTTCATATAAAGTTTCCTTCTTATTTTATTATTCAAAGCTTCATAGATTAACGAATACTTTTTTATTTTTATTTATTTTCAAATAGTCAGGAGAACAAATGATATATTTCATAAATAGCATTAACTTCAAAGTATAACAGTCAATTTTGAATTCTATGTGGGTAAAGAATAAGCTTATTTAAGGAATATTACTTACAGGCTATAAAAACAAGATTTCAATACAAAAAAATAGCATTTTATGTACTTACTTTAAATCTTCCGGTAAAACAGAACCATAACCAAAACTTTTAGGTAAAAAAAGAATGATTTTATTGGTTGGTATGTTTAGGGATCCAGGTAGATATATCATTGATTAGCCAAAGGCGATTAACCAATCAGAAGCTTACATTTTTGCAAAGAGTGGAAAAATTCCCAACAATTGAAGCTTCTAATTGGTCAAATTTATTTAGCTAATCAGCGAAAAATCTGATTGCATCTGATCATAGTTCGTTCCCAGCTTCAATTTGTATACAAACTACTCAACTTTTCTGCAATATATCAACAAAAAAACATGGCGTTGGTATTGAACGCAATGCAAGGGGCCTCCGTGGCTGAGTGGTTAAGACATCACGCCGCTAATCGTGAGGTTGTGGGTTCGAATCCCACTGGCTCCATTGCACGCACACTTTGTGTGGAGCTCCTGGTTGTACTTCTCTTGTGTTGTAATATTTCCTTGTGTGCTATCTCGTCCCTGTATATTGACGATGGCTTATAAGCAGGCTTCATGTCGAGCACACAAGTCAGATGTATGTTGTTCAATAAACAAACAAACAAACGCAATGCAAGTATAACGAATGCCATTACAGGCACATCTACTCTACATACCTAAATTCTTCATGTATCAGTGAAATTAGAATATAAATTTACAATAAGGGTATATTTGAATGCAAACTGCTTATTTTCTGATTTTTTAAAAATTAATTTTTGATCTGAAATGCATCAAATTGGCAAATTCTCTCACTCAGAAATGTGCTGTACTTGTCGATTTTTTTATATTAAACCGAATTTTCCGAAGGGGTAGAGTGAGGAACAAGAACAACAGAAAAAAATTATCATACTGAGGAAAAAACTGTTTATAAATCAAATTCTAAATTGAATGAAAAATGAAATCAAACGGCCTTACATCTCTTCAAAAGTCACTTCATAAAGTTTAATATTTTTACTTTTAAAAATGAGTTTGAAAATGTCTTAGAAAATTTTGAGCTGTTGTGGGTGATAAGATGTTTTTTCGAATACATCCTTAAATATGAATTAACAATATACAATATATATTAAAAGAAAAATCAAGTTTATTTAAAAAGTATATCTGTATCTTATATGGACTCATTTGTTGCCTTTAGGGTATATTAAGCCAACTATGAAAAGATATTTTTAATCAGGGATGAGATTGACAAAAAAGTAAAAAATCTGAAAACTGTGTGACTGACATTTGAGCAATAATACTCATGAATTTCAAGCGGAATAAATATTATAATAGCTATTAAAATTTATATATTACATACAATTTAGCCTTAAGCAAATTAAAAAGAAACTGTTAAAAAGAATTAGGCAGAAATTATCTACTTACTGCAGTGAAAAGTCTATTTTACCAAGATACAGAACCTTAATAAAACCACTGACATGAATATTTTATGACATGAATCAAAAAAATTGCTGCCATATTAAATATGCAATAGAACAAAGTTCCTACTCTTTTTTATAACAAAAATAAGTTTTTAAGGAATTAAATAAATCATAATTGATTGTTAAAGGTTCAGAAAGCCAACCACTAAGAATGAGGATTAAAAAAAAAAAAAAAAATAAAGTGTTATTTAATAGACAAATTAGTAATACTAAGGAAAACATATTAAAAATTCAGAACATTAAAAGGAATTCAGAAAAAATTAACAGTTATATCAAAGTACAAAAACAAAAAACTAAAGAAAAAATATAAAATTTTCCCCAAAATTTTGGTGATTTTTTTTTTTAAATTGAAGAAAAGTCTGAAATTCAGACTAAAGTCTGAAGAATCTCATCCCTGTTTTAATATAACTCTTACCTTAAAGTCAGGGTTGTTAAATGCCTGGGTTTTCTCAGGATTTTTTTTTTTTTTTTTGGTTTTATCAGAGTATTTTAAGTTAAGGAAGGTGATTTAGATCAGAATGTTTGAAAAAAATGTACTTAGGGTGGACTGGAATAATTAATTGTACACATACTTGCCAACTTTTACACTTTAGGTGTAAAATTTACACATTTTGGCCATTTTTTACGCTTTTACTCTTGGGATACTTAATTTTACACTTCTTTGCAAAATTTCTTTTTAGTTTCATTTTTCTTTCCTCAAATTATGAATTACTGTCTATAGTTGCTTTTAATAACAATAAACTATGATTTAGAGTAGATACAGTCAGCTCTTGTTAATTCAAACTCGTCAGAACCACAAGAAATGTTAAAATTATGGAAAATATGAGAGGAAAACATGTTTAAAGGGGTACTATTACAAAGAAATTTACATTATAGTATTTTTCAAATTTCTTTTGGCTGTTTATATTCAAATATGACTTAATATTATATTAAAAGCTATAAATACATAATGGAATCAAGGGTTAGGAACAAGTTTAAGTAAGAAGGAGCGAAGGTGCCATTGATGGACAGACGCCGTATTAAAAAAGTGGATATCAAATACATGGAATTATATGTGTAATAGTAAAGAACAATTCTAACAAAAAATAAAGAAAAAAGTTTTCAAGCTTTTAAAGTTGGTGAGAAAGTAGGGAAAAAGTAATAATTGGAATTTGCGTTGGTTCAAATTAAACAAAGTCAAGAGAAAATGAGTTCGAATGAAGGAAAAATTTTAAGCCAATTCTGCCATTGAAAATTTCAGGATTTCATGTTTAGTTTGAGTTAGCGAAGGTTTGATTTTTCCGATTTTGAATTAATGAGAACCAAATGAATCAGTAGATGTCAGGTGGAAAGAAAAAAAACTATGTATACAGTGATGCCGCTGGACTGGAAAATTGAGTTCTATTTGAAATCGCTTCCATAGTCAGGCATTCCAATTTTATAACTTTCTGTTAAAAAATGAATTTGTAAATGTGTCAAAACGTTTTGTGCTTGTCGAGCGGAACAATTGAGAACACCCTTAAGTCTGGCTAAACCTGAAATAAAGCTTTGTTATTTTATGATCCTGGTGTGAATTAGAAATGTACCTTTATTAGGCAAGTTTCATTGAATAATTTAGGAAAAACACATTTAATCTTTATAATGAATATTTAATTGTACATTATTGATTATTAACTTGACCTTTGTTTTTAGTATTTTAATCATTTTAAAAAATATCTAAATTTTTATTAATTTAGTTTATTACTTATTTTAATATTTTAGTATATTTTAAGCATTCATTATACTTTTGATTTCACAATGAATTACATTCAAATTACTTTTAAAAATATATAAACAAAGCAATGACCAGAAATCCACAAAATTCTAAAATCCGCACAGCCTCTGGTTCTAAGCTGTGCGGATTTGAGGGAGTCTACTGTATAATTAAACAGGGAAAAATTTGTAGTTAAAAATGTTCTTATATGCCATAAAGATTACATTTAATTTATTTTTTCCTAATTTTCATTTATTACATTATATCTTTTCAATTGTGTTTGAAAAATAATTAATAGAAATTTTCAATCCGCAAGGGGGGGGGGGGAGAAGTCCCAGCCAGATTTTAACTGTAGGGTAAATATCTTAAATATGGCATGCTGATGCCTGTGCTACAGAGCCACTTACCGTTTAAAATTTATCTGATTATAAACAGTAAGAGAAACTTTGCAACTTATTTTCGCATGACTCCTTGAACATTTCCTCTTATGGCTGTCATATATATATATATATACATATAGTAACTAGAGATGGGACATATAGTTATTTTTGGTTAACTCAGGTTACATCATTCCACACATTCACAGGTAAAAGGTTACAACAACCTGTTATTTTTGTCACGTATAACTAATCGATGAGACTATGCTGTCAACAGACATTTTAATTATAGAGCCGTTAATTAAGGTATCTTGAATAATTATGATACATAAGTATAGACGCTGTTTTAGTTCAGATAAACATGCGCCTTTAAAATCAACATAGAGTTAAAATTTTAATTTTTGCAAGACAAAAACTTAGTTAGTTGTCACGATAATAATACGTGAAATGTAAAGTATCAACTTTACATTTCACGTATTATTATCGTTTTCTTGCACTAAAAATGCATTTTTCCTTGTTGAAAATTTATAAGTAACATAACAGTAAATTTTGCCTGTAGAACTTTTTTTTTTTTTCTCATCTACTTGTTAAAACACATAAAAACTTTTTCTAAATAAAAGTTATAGGAAACTTACTGAACACTGTATAAAATATGTAGTTTCTTAACAATTTAAAAAATAATTATTTTAATGTAAATTAATATTTATATGATGCAGAAAAAAGTTTAAAGCATTTTTACAATTGTTCCAATGACTCCAAAACTGACGGTTTAGAAATTATTTTTTTCTAAACGATCAGAAATATCCTCCATAAAAACAATACTGTTTTAACAATACGATTTGTTCAAAAAAAAAAAAAATAAATAAATAAAATTGATCTTCATTCGTTAGCACCTTGATTTGAAGTTCGAATTTTGACATCCCCGAATCAATATCTGTCAACGCATATTCAAAGCTTATCCCACAAGAGCATGAAACATTACTTGTATATTTTTAATCAAAAGTCATTCATCCCACAAATTTCGTATGTGCAAGTACGTATTTAAAATCCCCTCCCCAAAACTTGTGACAGGCCAAAAAATGACGTTGGTAGTATAAAATTGGTGCCCTATAAATTTCCGCGTCCTTTGCCCCCGTCCCCCCTCCCATCCCTTTTCGAATGGCTGTGTCCTCACCAGGCTATTTTCCTTCTTTTTTTTTCAGTAAAATGCAATTACAAAAGTAATGTTTTCCAGTTCGTATTTTCTAACGACGCAATATTGACAAAATAATAATGATTAAAAAACAGCAATAAACATTTTATTAAATAAAAATCATAGCACCAGAATACCCCCCCCCCCTCTTCCCGAAATACTATGAGTACATAGTAATATCCCTTTTAAATATTCAAACTCAAAGATTGCCACCGTTTTACCCATCTAAATACATCAACAAAAGATTATGTCCCGTGCCGGAGCGATAAAACACCCTTCTATTAACAATTAAATCCGTAAATCTCTTTAATTCCATTTTTCAAACAGCGATTCCTTCCCAATAAAAATATGACCAAAGATGGCAGACATTATCTCCTTGCTTTTTAATAATCTGCAAGCGTCATTCACTAACTTCACGTATTTTAGAATAAAAACACATTTTTCCCTCATTTCATTTTCAGTATTCTACCTATTTGTTTGATAAAAGCAATTTTCATTATTCCAGCTATTATTTTCAATAAATGTTGTTTTCGTTATTCTAAAAACTGATTCTATTGCTTTAATCTTTGTAACAGTGAGCGTTATAAAAAATTAAAACGATAAAATATATTCTGTGAAGAATCGAAGCCAGATGTTTTTAAATATTCATAGAATAATCAACAACGAATAGCTTTTGAGAGATTTTATCACGTGAACTTTTGAAATAGTAAAAGGACAAGGTTTCCTATGATTGGCTTCCTTGATTAGAACAAAAGGATTTTTAATGTCTTGGACAATGCAAAAGGAAAATGGTTCTATGATTGGCTTCCTTGATTAGGCCAAAGGAATTTTTAATGTCTTTGAATCGTAGATAGACAGTGACACGTCAAAAAGAAAGTTGGGGTTTTTTTTGTGCATCGGAATTTTTTTTTCTTTCTCTGTCTCAAAAGCATTTTAATGCAGTTGGGGATTTTTGTTTTCTGCAGTAATAGAAATTCTTTGCCTCAGAATTCAAATAGATTTATAAGTTGGAATTTTTTTATATACCTAAACTTTTATTAATTTATAAATAAATGATTTTCAGCCTTACTATTTGTTTCTTCTTTTTAAAATGCTTATCATACGAGGCGTTCCAAAATTAACAGGGACTTTTTGGTAATCTGTTATTGAATAAGTTTTTGGTTAATATTACAAATATTTATCCTGTTATGTTAAATAATGCCCATCTATAATAGTAACTACACTGTATCGACACACAAATGTTCATCCAATTTGGTGACACAAACCTCGAATTCTCTCCTTGTAAGATAACTCAGTTGCATTTCAATATAAATGATTTTTTATATATACTTTCACTTTTTGATCTGGTTTCAACAGTCAAAGTGTCCACACAATAAATAAATAAAATAAAAACTTAAACAAAATTAAAATAAAGTAAAAAAAAATGACAATTGCAGACATTGACCTCAGCTATAGTCTGTTAAAAATATAAAAATACAAACAAGATATTTTTAAAAATGTGTCTCATTGGATTAAAATTAGCAAGTGTGTTATTTCATGTGGGAAATTATAATTCGTGATCACCTTTAGAACTAATTGTTAGCAAAATTCTTGAAAAAAGTAAAAATTTAACTTGGAATATTCAAATTGCACTCTTTTTTTTTCTTCTTTTAGGATGCAGAGACATGAATAAAAAAAAACCAAAATCTTGAGAAGAACGTTAAAGAATTATTTTTTAATTTGGTAAATATTGTGTTACAGGGTTGCCACTCTAATCTTGAAAAAAAATTTCCTGTATTTTTCCTGTACTGCAACATGTTTATTCTATGTTGAGTGCGAAAAAATATATTCGTGTATGAAGGCTAATTAGACATGTTATAATTTGCCATTACCCAATTATTTGAACAAATATAATATATTATATGATATGAGCAAATGAAAAAACCCTTTAAAGTTGTTACACTTATTATTAAATCCCACATTTTACATTAATTAATAATAAATACAGTAAAGCGATACTTAAAGATTCTGCTAAAAAATACTTTAAGATATTTGTAAATGAATGCTAAAATACCTAAAAACTTTGTATCTAATGATTTAAAGAATATAAAATTTTAAAGAATCTTGCCTAAAAATCAGTTATCTTGAACATAATATCACAAAAATTGCAGAAATAAAAAACAAAAGAAAAGAGGAAAAACTACTTACTTTATGTATTCAAATTAGGGATGCAGTGAATATTGATTTTGGCCGAATACCAAATATTCGGCCGACAGGTGAACCGAATGCCGAATATTCGGCTAGCCGAATAGTAATTGTTGGGCCGAATACCGAATATTCAGCCAGCCGAATATTTAACTATTCGGCCGAATACCGAATACTCGGTTTTCCAAATACTTTTTATATTTCAAAATTTAAAGGTACTAAAATGTTACTTTTTAAAACAGTTTTACATAATATTTAATAAAAGAAACTTACATTTTGATAAACAAGAGCTTTTTATAAGAACATTTAGTATTGAAAAAAATCTGCCTTGAGTTATTTAAGAAGTGCAATTATGAAACTTTAATTAATAAAATTTTCTACGAATCAAAACAAACATTTTAAAATCAAATAATGAAAAAATGGCCGAAGAAAAATTTTACAGTCTGATAATTGTCCTTTTTAAATAACTCAAGGCAGATTTTTTTCAATATAAAATACAAATATTTTCAACTTAATTCTGAATAAAAGTATGTTTGGCTCATAGTTCTTTTCTTATGAATGGTGGTATTTTCCACCCATCCCATCATATCATATTTTACAGAAATCAAAGCATGTGAGTTGAAAATATGTTATGTTATTTATTGTTAATGTAATAAACGAAAACACAAGTTTTGACCTAGAGTGAGATGAAATACAATGAACTTATGACTCAATAAGTTGATTATGATTATGGTTTCATGAACAAAAATTGTTTGCCTTGATAGCTATTGCTAATCTCAAAAGTTTTTTTTCTTTTCTTTTAAAGGACTTTTATTTGGGGAAAAGCAAGAAACAGATTATTTACAAAACAAAATTGGGAAACTTGTATCAGCACATAATTTATTCCTAGGGAGAATTCTAATAAATCACCATTTTAATCCTTCTCATGGTTAATTTTCTTAAGTTATACTTTACAAACAGTAAATAAATAATGTAAAAACATTCTATTTTATTTAAAAATGATTTTGTTTCTAATTATTTTAAATATAAATTAAAAATTTGACAGTTAAAAGTAGAAATAGTGAAATGTTTTTAAAAGGTTTTATTAAGTATTGGATTCGGCCGAATACAGTAAAACCTCCATAATGGACACTCCCGAAATGCAGACATCTCTATTTAACGGACAGTTTTCAAATTCCCACTCCCAAAACTTTATTTTTTGTATGTTTAACCTCTGAATAACGGACATTCCGAATAGCAGACAGTAATTTTGGCAAAAAAGAATGAAAAAAAAAAAAAAAAAAATTAACGAGGAAAAAAAATAAAAATCCTCTAAATTTATCAGGGCAATGCATCACAAATTTTGTGATCTCAGATAAATGTGGGGATGAGCTGGAGAAAATCCCCTCTCCCCCTACATTTATCTGTGATCACAACCCCCCCCCCACTTCCTTGAATGATTTGAGGTTGTATAGTTTTAAGAAACAGAAAAATGCAGTAAACAGTTATACATTTTTTCTTTTTTTTTAGGAAAAGGTGATTTAAAAGGATTAAAACTAATGACAGAGTAAAAACTTCACATTGAAAAACAAATTACATGTAATCGCAAGTAAAAGCAAATTTTTGTAACAATTTTTTTTGTAAGAATGTAATAAGGTATGCACAATTTTATTTCAGTTTTATTACTTTAAAAATTATTTTAATTTCTGGTGAATCATATAATAGAGGTTTTAGGACTTTAAAATCGACTAATGAAACATTGAGCATTCATTAGGAATTTTTTCTTTCTCTGTGGTTTTCTCAATAGCGGACACCTCTGAATAGCAGACAATTTCGGCACTCCCAAGGTGTCTGTTATTTAGAGGTTTTACTATACTTTGATATTCGGCCATACCGAATATTCGGCTCAACCGAATAGTTTAATATTCGGCCTAACCGAATATTCGGTAACATGGCCGAATACCGAATAGATACCGAATATTCGGTACATCCCTAATTCAAATTAATATTTATATTAAAATACAGGACACATAAAATATAGGATAACTTTGATACACAACACTGGTTTATTTTTTAATCTTAAAATATATCATAAGATAATATTCGGTTTTCAAAATGAAAGCCAGAAAAAAAAAAAAAAATAATGTTTGGATATAGTAGGAAAAAAATTTCCCTGTGTTTTCCAGATTTTTCTTAAATTCCCTGTATTTTCCCTGTTTTGGGAGGCGATTTAAAATTCTCTGTGTTTTCCAGGTTCTCCAGGTGTCGTGGCAACCCTGTGTTAATACTTTGTGTTAGAAACTTATTTGTAACCGTATGAAAATAAATTTTGTAATTATTTTATAGCCTGTAATCTTTTATCATAACTTTATTTTAATTTTTTTAAATTTCTCTTTTTTTTTTGTTATTGAATTACTGTAATGTACTGAAAGTACCCCCCCCCCCCTCCTTTTTTCTTTGCAGAGAGGAAATTCTAATGATTTTAAGGTGATTATTATTGAAACTTGTGAAAAGGTTTAAAAAAATTAGGTAGAGAAAGGGGTTGTATTTCCCAAGATTTATATTATTTGCAAAATCAGATGAAATTAACATTTTTTTTTTTTTTTTGTTAAATTCCCTTCTATAGAAGATAAATAGTTTCCTTGAATAACAGTAATAGTTTCATAAAACAATTTTACATAATAATTAATTCTTAACTGGAGTGACAAAAACTGTTGCATAACTACTTTGAGCAGCCTACCAGAGTGCCTAACCTTTTAAGTGTCCCAACTGGGGTTTTCTGTCACGTAACTTTTCAAATCAATAATGATTATACATAACACAAACGATTATACATAACACAAATGATTTAACACAAACCGATATCAAACCCTTTTTTTTTTTTAAGTGAAAGCGATAAATAAATATGTAAGGTTACCAAATAAAAACTCTCATGCCAGTATTTTCATAGCTACTATTTTATGAATTGTTAAATATGAACAGAATATTTTGCAGGACACTTAAAGGGTTAATCGAAATGTGAATAAAATGCTACATTTACTGTCAAAATACACTTTCAGGGTGGCTACAGATTCTGGAAATCATGAAATCAGGGAAGTTTATCAATCTGGAAATATCAGGGAACTTTATAAAAAATGCTCAAAAATCAGGGAAATTTTTCTCTATCCAAAAATATTTGTTTTCACTTACCAACAACATTAATTCATTGCCAAACAGGTTACATTTAAACCAATAATATATGATAAAGACATAAAGCCGTACTGCTGCCAAATGCTATGTCTGCATGAAAGCTAAATTGACCCATAAATCCATATTTTCAAAAGTTTGTTCATTCATATTTTGGCGAAATTTGCATGTTTATCTCGATTTTTTGACGAAATGTACACTTTTTCGTAAGTTCTTGACAAAATTTGCACAATTTTTTGATGAAAGCTGCATGTTTGTTTAACGAAATTTGTGCATTTTTTGACAAAATTCGAACATTTTTTTGCAATTGTTTGACGAAATTTGCACGTTTTTCACTTTTTTTTATGCATTTTATGAGTTTTTCGTGATTTTTAGATGAGATTTGTGCTTTTTTTGTGATATTAAAGTGAAATTTGTGCATTTTGCGCAATCTTTAGATGAAATGTCTATGTTTTTTCACAATCTTTATGTGAAATTTGCATTTTTACGCGATCTTTTGATTAAATTTGTACTTTTTTCGCAAAACTTTGAAAAAATGAGCATTTTTTATGCAATCTTTTGACAAAATTTCATGTTTTTTTCTACGATCCTATGTCGAAATTAGCATTATTTCAAGCAATCCTTTGACAAAATAAGCAATTTTTTTTTATCAGATGCCAATCTAACTTTTGTTGTGTTTCCATAATAATTACAGATAAATTGTAATACTTGGCACCTGTACTAACTAAATGCTGTGCAATTTTTGTTTTTTTCTCCAAAAGAGATATTTGCAAGTTGGATAAGTGTGTTATACGAGAAAGCAGTACCCGGGAGCAGAATCAGCGCAACGCTGTGACACACGTCGCAGACTCTTGGGAAGGTCTGCAGACTATTTTTCAACTATTAAAAATTTAGCAAAAATGAAAAAAATTCGGTCCTAAATGCAAAAATTCGGACATAAAATGTATCGCGAATTTCGACAAATAGTCTTCTAAAAGAAATCAATTTCGTCATAGATCGCAGAAAACACGCGAATTTCTTCAAAAGATCACGAGAAAACGGCAAATTTTCTCAATAAATTGTGAAAAAACGGCAAATTTCGTCAAAAAAATCACAAAAAAACCTGGTAAAGATTTGAAAGATTATAAAAACGGCAAATTTCTTAAAAAGATCGTGAAAAAACAGTAAATTTCTTAAAAATATCATGGAAAACAGCAAATTTCCACAAAATATTGCGAAAAAACGACAGTTTTTGTGAAAAGATTGCGAGAAAACGGCAGTTTTCCTAAAAAAAATCACAAAATAACGTAGAATTTCTTTAAAAAAATCACGAAACAACGTCGAATTTCTTCAAAAAATCGCAAAAAACGACAAATTTCATTAAAAAAAATCACGAAAAACAGCCAATTTCTTCAAAAGATTGCGAAAAAATGGCAAATTTCTTGAAGAGATCGCGTAGAAACGGCAAAGTTCTTCAAGAGATCGCAACAAAACGGCAAAGTTCTTCAAGAGATCGCAACAAAAACGGCAGTTTTCGTCAAAAGATCACGATAAATCGGCAAATTTCTTCAAAATATCGCGAAAAAAACAGCAGTTTTCGTAAAAAGATTGGAAAAACGTCAAATTTTGTCAAAGAAGCGCAGAAAAAAAAATATATACAAATTTCGTCAAAAGATCGCAAAAAATGACATCCCGTCAAAAGATCGTGAAAACCCGCAATTTTTATCAAAGGGAAGCCCCCCCCCCCTCTTTCGAACACTGTATAAGGTGTTAAAAATTCTGAGAATAAAAGCAACTTCTTTTTAAAAGTATGCTTTTCTTTTATGTCTATCACAAATACTTGGGAGGTTTGAGTGCATATAATTTAATGTGAGGGATTGGTCTGCAGACTGTTTTTTAAGTTTTTATTTGCGTTGCAGATTGCAGAAAAAAATTCTGCTGCTGGGAAGCAGTGTATGTTAAAAAAATATCGTATATGTTCTTTAATAATAAAAATCAGGGAAATCTGATGCATATAATTAGGGAAAAATCAGGGAACTTTTTTTACATCATTTCTGTAGCCACCCTGACTTTCTGTACTCAACTTTTTCTCGATAAAGAATTAGCCATAGAAATGAAAGCATAGAAACTGCAACTGAAAGAGGTTATTGTTTGACCTAGGATCATCTAATTCAACAAATCTTCAATTTCGTTGTTTTTGTAAAAAAGCAATAACATAAATAATGCCATAGAGGGATAATTTTAGGTAAAAAATGCCATAGACATAACCTTAAATGTTCCTACCTTTTTTTAATTTACCAATTATTATTTTTCTGGTTTTATTACTGCAAAAAGAAATTTCCAAAAGATTTAAAATTCTGACAATAGAGAGTGCTAATTCAGATATTTTTATGGTATAAATCTGTACTGCTCACAGTGAAAGATTTGAATACAAAAACATTACAGAATATTGAATATACGCTTTTAATACACAAAAGTAATAATTGTGTATGAAGAATGATGTTATTGTGATGTCGTAGATTCAGAATTCCTATTATACAGCTTAACCAATAGCATTTTGAGACAAACATAACGATGGAAACTAGTACCGGTGCATGATTCTGCTTTTGTTGATGCATTCCTGAATTCATGTCAAATGACACTGAATGATGAATTTGCATATTACCGTATTTTCGGGTGTATAGTCCGCGGCTTATACAAGAAAAAACCCTCAGAAAAAGCCGCTGCGGCTTATACACGGTGCGGGTTATACAAAGATTTTTTTAAAAAATTGGAAACCGTGATATTTTTTCTACAAATTTTAAACCTTAAAAAATTTGAAAAAAACATTAAAATTTGTAAATTTTTTTCGCTATGCCTTGAAATTTAGACAGTTCTCCCATGTTTGTAAAGGCTTTTTTTACTGCTTAAATAAGTTATTTCTGGATTCTGAAGAACTATCGCAACTATCGCCAAGTATTGCACTGATAGATGTATAATAGCCATTGTGTTTGTAGAGTACAAAATCCAAAATCCGGAACCCTTCCAATCTCGATAATTCTGAATTTAAGATCATTTTTAGTTTATTTTTCAAAAAAATAATCTACCGACCCTGTTGCAAAGAACAAAAAAACTGCGTGATTTATATCATTTCAGAACGATTCAGAGCAGTCGTTCTCTTTCGAAACGAGGTATTTGAACGATTCAGAGGAATCGTTCCTTTACAAAGTTGTTTCATTTCGGAAGGAGTTCAAGGAATCGAACATTTCCGGATTCGTTTCATTTCAGATAGAGTCTGAGGAATCGTTCCTTTTCGGAGTTGGTACCTTACCCTGTTGCAAAGAATAAAAAAAAGTGTGTGATTTATGTCATTTCGGAACGATTCAAAGCAGTCAGTCTTTTTCGAAAAGATTCCGAGGAATCGTTCCTTTACAGAGTCGTTTCATTTCGGAATGAGTTCTAGGAATCAAACTTTTCCAGAGTCGTTTCATTTCAGATAGTCCGAGGAATCATTCCTTTTTGGAGTTGGTGCATTTTGGATAGATTCCAAGGATTTGATCCTTTTGGGAACCAATGACCTAAGATACATATACATTTTATGTCTGAAATTGTAAATTTATCATCGATTTATTTTTTAATTTTCGGAAACTTTTTTTTAAAATATCACGCATCTTTTAAAAAAAAATACGCGTAAATGCTGCATCGCTTGAAATTTTATCTTAAAACACGTAAACGCCGCGGCGTTTCTTCCGAAAATTACGGTACTGATAATCTTAATTTTTTAGCCCAATTACTGTAGATATTATGCATCACGAAAAAATTTGGTAAATTTGAGTTAAAAATTATGACTAATGGCTTCTAATTTCGAACCCTGGTTGAAATATACATTCGTAAATGGTGTATAGCCCGCGGACTATACACGGATGCATCTCTGCAGGTTATACACGAACTTTTTTTACTGCATTGCTCCATTTAGGGGTGCGGGCTATACACCCGAAAATACGGTATATGAGTAAATTATTTTCAATTACAATACTGTATGGTAAAATACTTCAAATTATTTTTAATTGGAGAAATGAAGTTTACTTTTTTACGTAGAAAACACATATATGTAGCAGGTTCATTCATTAATGAACATTTACTCAAGAAACTCTGTTACATGATTGAAGTTTTAAAAAATGATTTGAATTTGAGTCAGCAGGGATAGAATACAAACCTTTTAACATTGAGCAGTGAAATTTAAACTTATAAGAATACGTCGATACTTTGGCAAAGTGAATTGATCAAAACAAGTACTAGCATGCTTCGGAAAAATGTGAATTAACTAAAGAAAATGATATAGATTTCTTGTTATTTAAATACACCATTTTCTGTCATGATAAAATTGGGAGAAAACTTTCCATATAATGATTTAGGTCAACTTGATTAATTCATTTTCATTTGATATTCCTTATTCTATTCTTAAATGAAAAAGAACATATAATTGATGTTTTAAGAGAAGAAACAATGCACATTCAATTTAAGTCTCTGACGTGTTAAAAATTTAGGTTATTGATAGGAACATGCCATGCCTTTTGAGTAAAAAGGTAAATAATATTTTGATTCAGTCACTTATGTGAAAACACAGTACAATGCATGAAAAGTGAATTTTTTTAAAAGGTTTTTTCCAAGAACATTTTGCAGTATTTGAAAAAAAAATTGAAAGTACACACTGTTTGATATTTTCTTTTCTGTATAATTTTAAAGTCTTTTAGTTAAGATATAGAAAAAAAATATATTTATTTAGATTTATAATAATTCCATATATTTTTTAATTTGTAATTTTTCTTTAATATTACTGTATTCATGTTTTTTATGAAGAAAAAATAAATTTATTTCTAAAAAAAATTCAATATATTGCTGATATCCCTGATAATCAGAATCTTCTAACCAAACATATTTATGCAATAATCAAACTTTTTGTTTATTCAGTCTGGCTAAACCTGCAATAAAACTTTGTTATTTTATGAGTTTGGTGTGAATTACTATTAGGCAAGTTACAATGAATAATTTAAAAAAAATACATTTAATTTTTTATAATGAATGTCACAAAAATATCACAAGGGTTCATATTTAATCATACATTATTAATCATTAACTTGACCTTTGCTTTTAATATATTATTCATGTTAAAAATTATCTAATTTTTTATTATTTTAGTTTATTACCTTATTTATTATATTGTAAGCATTCATTATAGTTTTGATTGCATTATTAATTAAATTCGAATTACTGTTTAAAAAATGTAAACAAAGCTATGACCAGAAATCTGCAAAATTCAAAAATCCGCAAAACCTCTGGTCCCAAGCTGTGCGGATTTGAGGGAGTCTATTGGTTTCTTTATTTTCACATAATTTCATTGACTTACTTAATAAGATAATTTGTAAAAGCCTGTAATTTTCAAATATCATATTTTTAAATGCTTGTTTTCTTCTAAGAAAATGGTACATATATATATATATTTTTCTTCAGATGTTTCATTTGATGTACCTAAATTTTACTTAGCATCAATTATTATACTTGATGACAATGTTGCTAGTATAGTAGAAAAGAATTTTGACTCCAATAAATTTTAATTTATTTCATGTATTTTGCCAGAGATATCAATTAACTTATAAAGAATCCAATAACAGTTTTCCAAGCACCTGCAATATTTGAACGTACCTTGTAATGTCTTTATGCATGTTATTATTAATCTTATGCATTAAATAATAAAGAGCTAAACATAATATAAAGCAAAATAAAGGATTGATGAATGAAAATTTGTGATGCCCATCTCTTGTTTTGAATACTTTGCTGCAAGATTAAACCGTTACCAATACTTACAAAAGAAATGAGGTTTTTTTTAGTAGTTCAGATTTTGTTTTTTTTCTTTACTCTCATTTTAATTTTGCCAAATTTAAAAAATCTTTATGTTCAAAACTTGATTAATAAATAAATGTTACACATTCCATGTTCAATGTTTTTTTTTTTTTTAATGAGATTTCAGCAAAATAATCTATTATATAAATTCAGTTACCGTATTTTCGTGTGTATAGCCCGCATTCCTAAATCGAGCAGTGCAGTAAAAACAGTTCGTGTATAACCCGCGGAGATGCATTGGTGTATAGTCCGCGGTCTATACACCATTTATGAACGTATATTTCGACCAGGGTTCGAAATTAGAAGCCACCAGTCATAATTTTTAACACAAATTTACCAAATTTTTTCGTGATGCATAACATCTACAGTAATTGGGCTAAAAAAATTAAGATTATCAGTACCGTAATTTTCGGAAGAAACGCTGCGGCGTTTACGTGTTTTAAGATAAAATTTCAAGCAATGCGGCATTTACGTGCATTTTTTTTTTCAAAGAAGTGTGATATTTTTTAAAAAAAATTCCGAAAATTAAAAAAAATCGGTGATAAATTCAAAATTTTGGACATAAAATGTCATTGGTTCCCAAAAGGATCGAATCCTCGGAATCGATCCGAAATGCACCAACTCCGAAAAGGAACGATTCCTCGGACTCTATCTGAAATGAAACGACTCCGGAAAAGTTCGATTTCCAGAACTCGTTCCGAAATGAAACGACTCTGTAAAGGAACGATTTCTGGAATTGTTTCGAAAAAGACTGACTGCTCTGAATTGTTCCGAAATTAAATAAATCACGTAGTTTTTTTTATTCTTTGCAACAGGGTAAGGTACCAACTCCGAAAAGGAACGATTCCTCGGACTCTATCTGAAATGAAACGATTCCGGAAAAGTTCGATTCCTTGAACTCTTTCCGAAATGAAACGACTCTGTAAAAGAACAATTCCTCGGAATCGTTTCGAAAAAGAACGACTGCTCTGAATCGTTCCGAAATGATATAAATCACGCACTTTTTTTTGTTCTTTGCAACAGGGTTGGTAGATTATTTAAAAAAAATAATAATAAATAAATAAATAAATAAAAAAAATAAAAATGATCTTAAATTCAGAATTGTCGAGATTGGAAGGGTTCCGGATTTTGTACTCTACAAACACAATGGCTATTATACATCCAGGGCTTGAAATTCAATTTTTCGAAGGAGGGGAGTCTCCCTACCAACATTTATAAATGGAGGGGAGTTTGGCTATTTGGGAGGGAGAAAAAATGTTTAAAATCCACGATTATTTTATGTGCTATTTAAAGAATTACCAGAATACAGACATAAAAAAATATCACTGAAGCAATTTTTATCAACAATTCAGAATAATTATGCGAAATGTGTAAAAAAACTTTTATACTGTCTAGTTTTTACTGGTGGTAAATTTTAATAATGTTATTTTTCTGCATTTTAAATGTGCAAGATACAAATTTAATCATAAATGAATACTTATTTGAGTGTAGAAGATAAGAAGTATCACTATTGTTTGCATTTCTTTAAAAAAGGGGCAAGTCAAATTCATTGAAAAAGACTTTCTTAAAAAATGAATACTTTGTTGAGTAAAGGGATACTTTTTGTTTAATCAATGGCTGCTTTCAGGAATTGCACTCCCTCAGAAAGATTTGGAGCTGTCAGAAACTGATTTTAGAGCAGCAAAGAAAAAAAAAATATATTGAAGCAGGAAAAAACAGAAAAATGAACTCCCCATTATAACTTTTGGGGGGAGGAAGGAGGGAGAGGTTCCCTTTGACGAAAGTTACATTTTTTCGCTATCTTTTCATGAAATCTGTCTTATTTTACGATCTTTTCACGAAATCTGCTGTTTTTTCGGGATTTTTTGACGAAATTTGCCGTTTTTTTCGTGAATTTTCTGAGAAAAATTGCCGTTTTTTCACGTTTTTTTTTTTTGATGAAATCTGATGTTCTATTCTATCGCGAATTTTTTTACGAAATTTGCCGTTTTTCGCGATATTTTAGAGAAATTTGTTGTTTATAGTGAATCTTTTATCGAAATTTGTCGTTTTTTGCGATTTTTGGACGAAATTTGATGTTTTTTCGTGAATTTTCAGAGGAAATTAGCCGTTTTTTCGCGATCTTTTGATGAAATCTGATGTTTTATCGCGATTTTTTTTTACGAAGATTGAAATTTTTCGTGATATTTTGGTGAAATTTGGCATTTATAGTGAATTTTTGTCGAAATTTGCCGTTTTTCGCGATTTTTGGACGAAATTTGACATTTTTTCGTGAATTTTCTGAGGAAATTTGCCGTTTTTTCTCGATCTTTTGATGAAATCTGATGTTTTATCTCGATTTTTTTACGAAAATTGTCGTTTGTCACGATTTTTGGACGAAATTTGACGCTTTTTCACGACTTTTTTGACGAAAACTGCCGTTTTACAGAATTCTGTGACGAAATTAGGCATTCTTTCGTGAATCTTTTGATGAAATTTGCCGTAAATTAGTTGTTTTTTCGCGATCTTTTAACAATATTTGCCGTTTTTTCGCAAACTTTTACGAAATCCCGCATCTTGTGAAACGTGTAAGAGCTGTTTCTTTTGTGTGTCATTTCCGATCTTTTGTGTAATTTATGCGCCGTGGCATCACTGTTTCATAATTTTTGAAATTGAATGTGTATTTTTTATTTATTTATTTTGTGGGGGGAGTAAGGGGAAATTCCGAACAGAATCACCTCTATTTCGCCGCGAAAATTGCAAAATTTGTCAATCAGTCGTTGAAAAAAATCGTGATTTTCAATGATTTTTCGCTGTAAAAAAACTCGCAAAATGTGTCGATTACTCGCACGAAAATATCATAAAATTCGCAAAACGGTCGTGGGAGTTGATCATAGTTTCAAAATGCAAAATTTTTTGGGCGGGAGCCTCCCGTCCACATTATTCTTTTGGGTGGGATTTCAAAATTTTGGGCGCTAATCCCGCTCTGAAATTCAAGCCCTGACATCTATCAGTGCAATATTTGGCGATAGTTGCAACAGTTCTTCCAAATCCAGAAATAACTGTATTTAAGCAGTAAAAAAAGCCTTTACAAACATGGGAGAACTCTCTAAATTTCGAGGCATAGCGAAAAAAATTTACAAATTTTGATGTTTTTTTCAAATTTTTTAATGTTTAAAAATTTTAGAAAATATATCACGATTTCCAATTTTAAAAAAAAATCTTTGTATAAATCGCGGCTTTTTGGGAGGTTTTTTTTCTTGTATGAGCTGCGGACTATACACCCGAAACTACGGTACTTATTTTAATGGACTTAATGAATATTTCTTGAACTGTTTAAAAGTGATTTTGAACAAAGTGTAAAAAAATAAAAACAATTAGATTTTTTTATTTAAATTGGATTTTTTATTTATTTTTTTTTTTTTCTAAGCATTAAAATAATGAACCGATATCAAGAGTTTTATATTTTCAGAACAATTAAGGCTCCAATTTCTAACATAATCTACATTTTTAATTATTAATTAATCATTACAGAAATTATAAAAATTTCAAATTAACAGTTTCATTAGTAAGGGGCCGTCCATTAATCATGCGAGGCTCGAGAGGGGTCCATAAAAAATCACGAAATATCACAAGGGGGAGGGGGGTATAGTAATATATCACGAGTATTTATTTTTTCGGCAAACGTGTGATACTGAACCGAAAAGCAGCGTTTCGTGTATTTATTTTTTCGTCAAACGCGTACTAAGTCGAAAGCGGCTTGTGTGACTTTGATTCACAGTTGCCAGGCGACGAACGAAGTGAAGTTCCTGCGAGAGAGATTCTCTGTGTAGTACGCGAAAATGATGACGCCGAGTGGCTTGATGAAACCGTTGTTAATCTTCAACAAAGCACTGTGCCTACAAC
Organism: Maratus speculifer; assembly: GCA_964019185.1. Taxonomy (NCBI): domain Eukaryota; kingdom Metazoa; phylum Arthropoda; class Arachnida; order Araneae; family Salticidae; genus Maratus; species Maratus speculifer. The sequence continues at coordinate 90,243,005 of OZ025298.1, forward strand.
TAACTTGCAAGATGCTTATCCAGTTATTAATGTTGAAGAAAGTCTTGTTAATCCGTGGTCTGAGGACATTGTAAATTAAATTATGTTTATGTATTGCTACAAAAAAGTTTTTCGCATTTCTTTCATTATTTTTATGTCAGTCCAAAACAACTTGCAACCTTTCTGTTTACCTCTTAAGTTTATTATTGTAGTTTTTTTATTTTCTATAATAAAATTTTATGATACTTGAACCTGTATTTTATAATAAATATTCTAAAAAAATAAGCTTCTTTGTAGGTACTAAAAAATACACGTGATGTAGGGTTGGGGGGGGGGGGGAGGTAGTCTTGAACCTCACCATATATCACCAAGGGGGGGGGGGGTTAAAAATGCCAAAAAAAATCACATGATTAATGGACGGCCCCTAAGTAGAATACAATGAAGTTATACACAATAATATTTTGCAATAATTAAGTAGTAAGACTATATAAAATACTAGTGATATTTACATTTATCAAAATAATCAATATCTGCGTTTAATATTAAATTTTTAACATTACTGAAAATTATAATTATTAAACACAATCTTTATTAGGTACATTTATTTTAGGTAACTTAATTTAATTACAAATTGAAAAATAATGTTAAATAACATAGTTTAGTAACTTTGTTTTTTTCCACGAAAAATAAAGTTCTATCATTTTTGTAAAGTCTTGGACACATGCATTTAAAAAAATTGTAGTATAGATATAGAAAAATTTCACTTTTCTTAAAAAAAAAAAAAAAAAAAAAGGCAGCATGCAATTTGTTAATTTTAAAAAGGATCCTCCTTATTCTTTAAAAAATGGCCTAGAAGAAACAATTAATTATAGATTTAATCAAAATTGCAAGGAAGTAATTTCATTTCCTATTAGCGTATTAGCACATATAATAAAACTAACAAGTATTATTGACAGCTCATTTTTCATTGTACTAAGAAACATCAGTGTTAATGCCTAAATCTTAACTTACAGAACAAAGATCTCTTGTTGCTGCACTTAATACTTTTATGCCAGTTAGTTTTTTTTTTTTTTTTTTTTTTTTTTTTTCTCTTGTGAATTTTTTTACAACAGTTGTTGAGTAGACATTATTCTTCTGCTCTTCTTTAGCTCCAATATTTGAAATAAATTTAATATCCCAAAGGAATGAAAAAATCAGATTCTGGTTGTTTGCTCTATTACTTTACAGAAATTTATTATACTTGTTACACTTATTTTAAATTAAAAAAATGAATAATATGATTACTTAAAGTAAATTATGACATCATAAATCATGTTAAAATAAAAAATGTTTGAAGGAAATGCTTTTTATGCCTGTACAAACTTACTGTACTTAATGTTTTACAGTTCTCAGGAATTTCTCTAGAAGTTTAGAAGCAATTTTGTAAAGCTTTTTTTTTTTTTTTTTTTTTTTCCATCTATTTATAATGCAAAATACTTGTAAAAAATTACAATTAATCTTAAATTTTAATACTTTTATGTCACTTTAAACATTTATATATAAAAAAAAAAAAAAAAAAAAAAAAATTGATTTTAATCAATGATTTAAAAAAAAAAAATCAATTGATTTAAATCATGATTTTAATCGCTGATTTAAATCAACTGATTAAAATCATTGACACCTTGATTTTGAATCAAAACCAAAGCCACACATAAAAATCAATTGCATTTGACAACCATTTATTGGCTACCTTCCTGCCACGAATGATAGGCCAGTACCAAGAACATTATTTGCTTTTAATGGTTTGATATGAGATTTTATGTAAAAAGCAGATAAACAATGATGGTGAGACGCAAAGTGGAAAATTATGACACATTAATTAAAATAGGAAATTGATTTGACCATGTAACAGCACTGAATTTTACTCAAAGTTGGTTATAAGAAGTAATCATTTAAATAGAAAAAAAAAAGAATATTATGTTATGTATATGTTCATTTTCTGACAAATTACAGGGCAATCTGTTTCTTCAAAAATACATCTTTATTTATAATAAATTTAACTGTTCAATAGAAGATTTTGTTTAATAGTAACACATTTGAAACCTTTAAAACTTGCTAATAAAAAAAATAATTTTGGTTATTACAGAACACAAAAGGAGCATCTTATCAATATGTTTTTGCATCATACATTATCCATTATTGACGATAATTTACAGTACTTGATAACAGATTTATTTTTTTGGAATCAGGATTTTTAAGTCAGATTGAAAGAAAACTAAACAATGCTGAAGTTAGACTTTTGATATCCTTGATCACTTTGACACACAAACTTAAAAAAATCCTTTTCTTTAAAAGTAAGTTGGTCTTTTTTTAGAAATATTTTATATGAAAATTTATTAGAAACATTTATATTTTAATATCTAATATTTATCATTCAATGTATTTAATACAGTAAAACCTCCAAATAACGGACACCTCGGAAGCGCGAAAACTGTCCGCTATTCGGAGGTGTCCGCTATTGGGAAAAACCTCGGAGATTCAAAAATTGTTAAGAAATGCTTAAAGTTTCATTAATTGACTTTTATATGTCCTAAAATTCTAATGTATGATTAATCAGAAATTAAAATATTTTTTTAAGCAATAAAGTTGAAATAAAATGGTACATACCTTTGTGCACTGTTTATTACATTCTTACGGAAAAAGTGTATTTTAAAAGTCTCATTTGCATTTAAAGATTACATGTAATTTTTTTTTTCAATGAGAAATTTTAACCCTGTTAATAGTTTTGATTTTTCTGAATTATCTTAAAAAAAAAAAAAAAAAAAAAAAAGTGTAACTGCTCATTGTATTTTGTCAATTTTTAAAAGCATAAAATCTCAAATCTTACAGAAGGGAGTGGAGGCGGGACATTGTGATGCTCCGGGAGGTAATGTCTTTCCGGACCATTCCCTGAATTTAATACTGAACGTGTTAGGAAAGATTTTTCCTGGCCCACTCTCTACATTTGTCTGTGATCACAAAATTTTGAACACATTGCCCTGACAAATTTAGAGGCTTTTCACTTTTTTTTTCTTCGTTAAAAAACAATTTTTCATACTTTATTCCCAAAATTACTGTCCGCTATTCGGAATGTCCGTTATTCAGAGGTTAAACATACAAAAATTTAGATTTTAGGAGTGGGGATCGGTAAACTGTCCGTTAAATAGAGGTGTCCGCTATTCGGGAGTGTCCGTTATGGAGGTTTTACTGTACAAAATATACTTCTTATGCATTTTTTCAAAAGAAAAATTATGTATGCTGAAGGATGGCATTGGCATCCTTTTTACCATATGAATAAGATATTTTATTTTTCTTTTTTTTACAGAGAAATATACTTAATAAACAATCATGATCCATTATTGAATCATCATTTAAAAAAGAACATTAATAAACTTGAATTATAAAATATATAGATTTAATAAACAAGACTTATATTCAATAAACAATTTTCCTTTAAGACACAAAATTATTTTTCAGCTCACGTAACCTTTTAATTACAGCAGCAGGTTCTGTTTGTTCAGTAAAAATTTTTATTGCTTCTTCATGGACCCTCAGGAAAGGATTAAAAGATAATTCATCCTTAATTGTAGATGGAACTGTTGGCTGCATATTTTTTAAATTCTCTTCAGCACTCTTAAGTCTTTTCAAAATGGCAGCATTATTAGGTTCAACAGTTAAAGCAAATTTTAAATTGCTCAGGGTGTATTCGTGACCACAATATATTCTAGTATTCAGTGGTAATTTAGACAAAATGCTAAGTGACTTATGCATTTGTTCAGCTGAACCTTCAAAAAATCTACCACACCCTGCAATGAACAAAGTATCACCTGTAAAACAGATTGGTTCATCAGACTGAATAAAATAACAAACATGTCCAGAAGTATGACACGGTGTGTGCAAACATTTAATATTAGTTTTATCAATTTGAAACACTTCGTTATGGGATAATTTTCTATTTAAAGCGTCTATTCTATCATCGCCTCCAAATATAGGTATATTCTTTATCATGCTAGAAATTGTTGCGTTTCCACCAGCATGATCGAAATGATGATGAGTTGTAAGAACAGCTTTTAACTGAACATCTTCTTTTTCTGCACATTTCAAAATCTTGTCTGGTTCAACTGGATCAACAGCAAATGCACATTTCTCAATCTTATCTATAAGTAAATACATATAGTTGTCCGTTAAAGCTGATATGGTGAGAACCTTATAGCGACTACTTGTTTGATCATTAGAAAATAATCTTAAAATATTAAAACAATGATTCAAAGCTCGAAAATTCCAGCTATGACGAACTGATTTTAACATACAATTAAAAATCATCATTAATTAAAAAACCGAGCGAACTGTGTACGTAAGTTTCACTTAAATCTTAAATTTGAATGTAAACATTTGCACATCCGTAAAGTGGTTGGATGGCTCATTAAATTAAATTTTATTGTGGCCGTGTTCAGCTGTTACGCGCGCTGCACGCGTGCGCTCAGGACCACGGACATGGAGTGGGTGCCTATAGTGGACGGGATGTGCATTCAGCACTCGCTACTGCGCCACCGGTTACTGTAACTGTTCGCTCAATAACAGATGGAGAACAGGTCACGGATGTAATTACTTGTGGTACTTACTTTACTTAATAATCTGTAACAAATGAATGTGAGCTCGGTGGTCAAATGGTCAGAGTGCTGGGTTTGTACCCAGACGATACGGGTTCGAAACCTGCTCGGACCAAAAGTTGGTTTGTGTCTTTTTTTTTTTTTTTTTGGTTGCTTTTTATTAAGAGCAAGAATCTGAGAGAGTGACACACCCGTGATTCATGACATCTCAGATTTTCTCCAAAAAATTACCAGTTGTTACTTATCTTGTTAAAAGACCAAATCCAGAATTTTTTGCTCCAAAGTTGAGTTGTTCATTTTTTATGGCCCCCCAAAGGTCATCATGTCGTGAAAAAAAATAAGCGTTTTTTTAAGACATGGATATTGCTATGACTCACTGCTCTTTGCGCATACAACTTGCCACGAAATTCTTTTTATATCTGGAATGTATGAGGGTTGAACTTTATATAATAGATGAAAAACCCGTGGCAAGTTTTTGCCGCAAGGTCACAGAAGGTCACAAAAAGATTCATTTTTGCTGTTTTTTTCCATTTTTAAGACCCTATAACAGCTTGCGCGTTCCAACTGCCATGAAAAAAGAGGTGGCAATTGAAAGCCATGCATTAGCACTTTTAAAAAATGTATATATAATTGAGGCAAGTTGTATGCGCTTTTAGTTACAGAGTGCCAAAGTCTGAAAAATGTCATTTTTGACCAATATTCAAACTGTCATAATTCCTTGCGGCAACAACATTTTGAAATAATTCTTTTGCCATTGTTTTATTCTATTATTGCTCTTTTCAAAAAAATAAGCTCCATTGAGGCAAGTTGCTTTAAAAAAATTTAATGTTTTTTTAAAATATGGCCTTTTTCAATAGTCAGAGCTATTTTATTATTTGAAATAACTGGACTGGATAACAATATTTTATACATTTGGTCTATATAAATTGATGTTCTAATATATTGCGAGATATATATGATGCTAATGGCATTTATTTAATTTTAACCCTTTCGAGTCCGATTTTTTTTGTCAATTTTAGAAAAAATTACTTTTACTTTAATAATATTGATACTAGCTATCCTAATAGATTAATTAGAGGTTAACGAATATTTCATTGTCTGAAACATAACCAATATTGTTGTTTTTTGCAGTATTAAATTCATATTCATGCAACAATAGGCTAAGGAAGAATTTTTGGAGAGAGTTTAAAAATATTATATTGCAACAAGTTAGTGACATTACAACTTTCTAATATTTTTAGCGCTTTATTACACATAATTCTTTCAGGAAAGTAACTTTTATTTTAAATTAAGAGGGAAATACATTTAAAATAAAATAATCGCAAACAATACTAAAAAAATTAAGCAAATATTTATTATTACTAAATGACTTAACATTAATGAAGTCATATAATAAGTGCACAGATACATACTAACATTGCTACATGTAATTAGTAACAAAAGTATTTCCTGAAAATAATAATACTCAAAAGACAGGTATTATTAATAGTACACCAGCCCTGAAAGCGTTAAACCGAAAATATTTGACATTTACAAATTACAACTTGTAATTAAAATGCAAATATAAATACAATCAGCCAACACTGCTACAATTTTTACAGAGTTTTATCATTACGAGAAAAGAAAATCGAAGATATAACCATTTCTTTTAAGATATTTCAATATGTCTTTTAACCCTTATGGGATTTTTTTTTTTTCACTTATGGGAAAAATAAATTTTCTTTAACATTAATAGCTATCCAAGTATATTAACTGAAATACATGAATAGATTACTATAACTGTTAAAAGGTATCTTCAGATATGATAAAAGAAAGTTATATTTTTGATTTTCTTTTCTGGTACTGATAAATCAATGTAAAAATATTAACAGTGTTGGCTGATTGTATTTATATTTGCATTTTAATTACAAGTTGTAATTTGTAAATGTCAAACATTTTCGTTTTAACGCTTTCAGGACTGGTGTACTATTAATAATACCTGTCTTTTGAGTATTATTGTTTTTAGGAAATACTTTTGTTACTAATTACATGTAGCAATGTTAGTATGTATCTGTGCACTTATTATATGACTTCATTAATGTTAAGTCATTTAGTAATAATAAATATTTGCTTCATTTTTTTAGTATTATTTGCGATTATTTTATTTTAAATGTATTTCCCTCTTAATTTAAAATAAGTTACTTTCCTGAAAGAATTATGTGTAATAAAGCGCTAAAAATATTAGAAAGTTGTAATGTCACTAACTTGTTGCAATATAATATTTTTAAAACCTCTCCAAAAATTCTTCCTTAGCCTATTGTTGCATGAATATGAATTTAATAGTGCAAAAAACAACAACATTGGTTATGTTTCAGACAATGAAATATTCGTTAAACTCTAATTAATCTATTAGGAAAGCTAGTATCAATATTATTAAAGTAAAAGTAATTTTTTCTAAAATTGACAAAAAAAAACGGACTCGAAAGGGTTAAAATTAAATAAATGCCATTAGCATCATATATATCTCACAATATATTAGAACATCAATTTATATAGACAATCAAATGTATAAAATATTGTTATCCAGTCAAGTTATTTCAAATAATAAAATAGCTCTGACTATTGAAAAAGGCCGTATTTTAAAAAAACATTAAATTTTTTTAAAGCAACTTGCCTCAATGGAGTTTACTTTTTTGAAAAGGGCAATAATAGAATAAAACAATGGCAAAAGAATTATTTCAAAATGTTGTTGCCGCAAGGAATTATGACAGTTTGAATATTGGTCAAAAATGACATTTTTCAGACTTTGGCACTCTGTAACTAAAAGCGCATACAACTTGCCTCAATTATATATACATTTTTTAAAAGTGCTAATGCATGGCTTTCAATTGCCACCTCTTTTTTCATGGCAGTTGGAACGCGCAAGCTGTTATAGGGTCTTAAAAATGGAAAAAAACAGCAAAAATGAATCTTTTGTGACCTTCTGTGACCTTGCGGCAAAAACTTGCCACGGGTTTTTCATCTATTATATAAAGTTCAACCCTCTTACATTCCAGATATAAAAAGAATTTCGTGGCAAGTTGTATGAGCAAAGAGCTGTGAGTCACAGCAATATCCATGTCTTAAAAAAACGCTTATTTTTTTTTCACGACATGATGACCTTTGAGGGGCCATAAAAAATGTACAACTCAACTTTGGAGCAAAAAATTCTGGATTTGGTCTTTTAACAAGATAAGTAACAACTGGTAATTTTTTGGAGAAAATCTGAGATGTCATGAATCACCCCATAATGCTAGGTGTGACACTTTCTCAGATTCTTGCTCTTAATAAATAAGACATTTTTATTAAAGGTAAATTTTATATTAATAATACAGAAGCACATGTATTTCTATTATAATAATAAAAGACTTATTTAAATACGAGAAATGAGATTTTTGCGGAGAAAGCTTTAATATTCTAAATTTAGAATATTAAAAGGATAATTAGAACAATATTAATATCGTTCCAAAGTGATTTATATATATATTAAGCAAATGAAAAAAAAAGTTTTCTGCGAAAATATTCGTATACGCATAAAATAATTATTAATGTTCTTCTTCTTCTTCTTCTTTTTTTTTTTTTTTAATTTTAGAAGTAAGTTTTTATTGATATTAGGATGCAAATATAATGCATGCGTGGATATTTTACGGTGTTAAAATCAAAATGGAAAATATTATAAAAACAAAATGTAAAAGATATACATTTTTTTAAATTAAGAATATATGCATACATATATTTTAAAGAGGTGAAATATTTGGAGTTTGCCTTCTAGTTTTGTAATGAATAAAGTATGATTAGAATGTTTATAATTTTTCTATTGAAAGTATAAATAAGTGTTTTGCTTATACTAACATAATTTCGGATGTCGTTTGTTTCTCATATTTTATGACATATTTTGGCCTGTTATCCACACGGTATTAAAATATATAATCATTAAATAAGAAATATACACATACTAAAACTTTTTCTGAAAAATTATCTAACTAACAATGCAAATTCCATTGAAATCAATCCAGTATTGTAGATTACAAATCAATCTTGTAATACGTGGATACAGGGCCATCGCTAAGACTTTTTATTGGTGGGGGAGAAAACCTTAATATTGTCAAGTCAAATTTTTATATTCGCCAACTCGTTTTATAATTTTGCCAAGTTAACGCACTTTGAAAATGTAATACAGTTCTTATTTGTAAAAAAATTAATAATATTCCCAATTAGAGTTGTAACTTTTGCAAATTCTAATAAAAATTAGAAAATGTATCGCAGTTTTTATTAAAATTTTAATTAAATTTGACATAAAAGTTTTAAATTTGCAAAGTGTAACAACATTTGTGAATGTTTTGGGAGGGGAGGCTCCCCCCTGTCTGTCCCCCCCCCCTTAGTTAGTCCCCCGTGTGGATATCTCAACCTTGGTTTATCAACAGCATTCTATTTAATATGAAAAGTATAAAGCAACTGATAAATAATTTTTAAATAAATAAAAATAAAATTATTAAAAAATTTAAATCACCAATTGTTAAATTGTATCAGTCAACCTACCAACTTTGACAACAAACAACGTGCAACCAATAACAGATAAGCACAAAACGCACTATCACGTGATCAAATCGCTCATCAGTTTTATTTGCGTCGCGCGCGTCAGCTTTTGAGCAGGGTTGGTTGTCATATTTTAAATGCTGATCGGGCTTAATTACATGAAATAGGTCACGTGATACTTCATGGAATATTTTAAATTTTATTTGAGAGGTCACAGGTATGTATTTCCGTTACGAGAATCATGTTTTGAAAGGATAAAGGGATATAGTATTTGTATTTACCAATTCTGAACTATAAAACTAATGCAATAATTGAATAACTTTAAAATTCTCTTCTTCTATACAACCTACTCCAAGCATAATCTTCTGAGCGCGCGCGCACTAAAAAAGTGGCTTTTGAACACGGCCTGTGTTCCCAAGGAGCTTAAACTAACGGAGGAGACAACGCTCCGCTACGCAATGCTAGGAAAGTGAAGCCTGCCACGCCCCCTTATACACCCAAAACATTGAAGAACGCATAGCGAAACATTGAAAAATAAGTTCCGAAAATTTTGAATAAAAATAATTTTAGAGTCCGGATCAGGTTTCTTCGACGATTTTACGTTTACAGAAGATTGTTTATACATATTATCTTGTTTTTTATTGTAAAATTTCAGATATTTTTTCTTACATACTTCTTAAACACCAAGTGAAAAAAAATGTTTTTTACTATGATTACAGTGTTGAATTCAGACATTTTTCTCCGGGAGGGACTTCTGTGGCTCTAGGGAAGGGGGCACAAAAGAGTTCCGGGGGGGGGATTACACTTTTTACCGCAGAAAACACAAAATCTAAAATTTCCTAGGGTTACATTTGATAATTCCGGAGGGTAATGTCGCCCACGGGCCACCCCCTGAATTCAACACTGCTATGATTATACTTAAAAAAAAAAAAAAAAAAACTGGTTATATTTGAAGTTTAATCTTTTTATTGTAAAAAAAAAATATTTTTTATACTACTAGGAAGAAGTATTTTATTTCAGCATGTACTAAGTTTTATTTTTATTTCATATCAATCCTAATATTTATTAAACGGCTAACATTAGATTTAATACAATTTTCACTCATTCTACAAACATTAGAAGTAAGAATGCGATTTTAAAAAATATTAAAATTTCTCTGGTTTAAACAGATAATGAGAAAAATATCCTACAATATGAGCAAAAATGTTTCAAACTTATTTTTATTAAATAAGGCTATCAAACACCCCCCCCCCCCAAAAAAAAAAAAAAAAACTTTTGAAATGAAAAATACAGAATTAGGCAAATTTGTAGACACTTTCTCCTTGTTATAAATATGCACTGCTACTCAAAATCTTAAAAATTAAAGAATGGCTCAAAAAGTTTTAATATTATATATAACCTTTTTTACTTATTTAAATATTATAGATCTCAGCAATCTCTTCATTTTAAAAGAAAGGCTTTGTAATATTTATATCTCTTAAGTTTAAGGTCAAATTTTATTCACACAGAAAAGGTACATTTTACAAAGTTTTCCAGAATCAGATTAGAATAATTAAATTTTGTTTTCCTGTTTTTGAAAGTATAGTATATATATTTTTTAATTATGAGAATTTTAGACTTAATAACCTGTATATTGTAAAGATTTTCTTTTAATTGAAAGCTGCAAGAGGCCAAGGAAGGATAATTGTCCTTTTCTGAATTTTCAAATTTAACTCAAAATCTGTCATGGTTCAATAAAAAAAAAAAAAAAAAAAAAAAAAAAAAAAAATCTGATTTAAAATAACACTAAGATTAAAAGGCATTAAAAAAACTATGGACTTTTTTTTATTAGGGGAAGCACAGAAAAGACCATGTTATTTTTTGTGTTTCTAAAATGTCTTAAGTGGTAAAAACTCCACTGCTAAAGAAATATCCAATATTCTTAGAATTTTCAAGCAGATTTAGTTTTTCAAGAATTTAACAACTTTTCAAGAGTCTTCTGTAAAATTTAACTATCTTGTTACGATCTGTGTCCAACCACCAACACTTGCTTAAAAGAATATTGATTACTTAAAAAAAAAAAAAAAAAAAAAAAAAAAAGAGTGAAAACATCTTAGAACAAAAATAAAAGTTATGCTTAAAGCTATAGCTTTAGATTAAACTAAAGAAAAATACGGAAAATGAGAAAAAATATCTAAATAAGGCGCTTTTGAATTTGAAAATTTGCACATTTTCCTATTAGGAGATCCAATGTTTTGGGTGTATGAGGGGGCGTGGTCATTAGCTTCAAAAACGCGGAACAACGGCTTCTCCATGGTTTAAGCTCCTTGTGTGTTCCAGGTCACGCGCGAACTGCATTTTCGCCGTTCCTAACCGATATTGCAATAAGAACAAACTGCGCATGCGTGTGGACTTTGAAATTTTCTGTCTCGAATTCTCGGTACCAAAGACATTTTATAGGTAGACTTGAAAAACTATCAGCTTAACTGAGGATTTTTGATCACAGCTGACGTACGGAAAAAATGTATAACTTAAAACTGCAAGTATTCTTTTATCATTTGATGTTTATTTTTCTGTCAATTTTTTGCCTAAAGTTTCAGATAAACTTGATAAAATCAATTCTAATGTGGCATTTAAAATATTGCAAAGACTTTTACAGTTACATGCAAATATTTCTAATGGATGAAATTTTTCAGACACCTGCATAAAATTAAGCCATTTACTCAAAAACAAAAACATTTTAATATGGGTATCTAAAATTATACATTCAATATAACTTTCCTCTCAAATGAATTTAACCTTCTGTTGGACGCGCCGTTGTAAAAAGTACAACGTAACTTTCTTCTTTAAAACAAAATTCAGTCAGTAGAGACGTGTTAATAACCATTTATATTCGTTTATTGGATTCTCTTTTTCCACTTTCTGAATTTTTTTCTATTTCAGATTGTGAAATTAGTTGCAACTGTCATTTCAATCTGTTAACATTGCACAGGGCCATCGCTAAGGCACGCCACACACCAGCGAGACATGCGGCAAAAATCGTGCAACATGACGCAGTCAAACCGGTTTTTTCTTTGTTATCAGGGAGAAATTGTCGCATGTCGCACGTTTTTTCGTTCAATGTTTCACTGGTGTGTGGCGTGCCTAAGACTTTTTATTGGTGGGGGAGAAGACCTTAAATTGCCAAGTCAAATTTTCATATTTGCCAACTCGTTTTATGATTTTGCCAAGTTAATGTTCTTAGAAAAAGTAATACAGTTTTTATTTGTAAAAAGTTTAATAATATTCCCAATTGGAGTTGTAACTTTTGCAAATTCTACCAAAAATAGGAAATGTATTGCAGTTTTTATTAAAATTTTAATAAAATTTGCTATAAAAGTTTTAAATTTGCCAAGTGTAACAACATTTGCGAATGTTTGGGGGGGAGGCTCCCCCCTGCCCCCCCCCTTAGCGAGGCCCCTGACAGTGCATGAAATGTGCAAGGTTTATCTGCAAACTGCCTTCAAAAAAGCAAATCTTATGCTTGATATATAAAGCAATTAATATAGATGAAATATAGGACTAATTCTGTAAATCCGAAATTACTTAAGGGCGTTCTTAAATCAAAAAGGGCAACTTTGTGACCATGCTTTAATTTATTTTTATTCAGAAATGCATGATACTAGCAGGTATTGTTATTCAGAAACTGTCTAATTGCACTCAATTTTGTTTTTGTTTTTTAAATTCACAATAGATCTTTCATAACAAGCCTTCAAAGTTGACGTTTTTGAGCCCATTTTCCAACGAAAGCAGAAAAAGCGGGTGATCATGTGATCAAAATAGCTTAGAACTGGATAGATAATTTAATTATCATAAAATAGAAAAATAAGTTCCATTCAAAATCGCTTCCATAGTTAGGTATTCCAATTTTATAACTTTCTATTAAAAAATGAATTTGTGTCAAAGCGTTGAACAAAACAATTAAGAGCACCTTTAATTATTGTTTAGTAATTCCTTATTAGTTTTTATTCTTTGTGATTGTAGTGGTAAGAAACTTTTTATATATCTAAATGTCTGCTTTAATATTTATATTAAAATAAGTGTTTTGCGGAATATTTTCATAAATTGTGATCAGAAATAACTTATGATATTTGTAAGTTAAATTATTTGTAAAATTAAAATAAAGCAGTTGTATAATTTGCAATGTGACGAAAATTTGTGCGCCCGGCGAAAGGTTAATATCAAAATATTAATTTAAATTGTATGACATGCTATAATTATCACCGGAGATAAAAGTTCTCTTTTAAGAGGATGAATTGAGTTATGAAAGAAGATATAGTGGTTTCAAAATAATATTAAACCAATGAGTTTTTACAAATTTCTCATTTGCATTTGTATATTTTTATTTATTTTTCTCTGTTTTGCATAGGTTATTTGATATCAATGTCGAATTGGATATTGTTGTACTATTTTGTTTTAAGATGGTTTTTCAGAAGAAAATTTTGTTTCAGAACTTGTTCCAAAATTAAAAATGTGTTCAAAGGGAAAAAAATCTGAAGGGGGGAGGGAGAAAAAGAATTTTGGTTACACCAACCTCAAGTACTTATGCCGAAAAAAAAAAGCCTAAAATACCGAAATGCAAATAAGAATTTTGGAGAGAACACTGTCGTTGGTGTAACATTTAGTTCCTGCACAATCCCTCAGCAACACCTACCATGCTGAGAGGGGCATATGTCTCCTAAAAATCCTGGAAATGAGAACTAGTGAGTTACAAACATTTATTGTGGCTGTAATGGGATTGCTTTTTACAAATAAAAAAGATCAGATCTTGAATTGAAAAGTAGTATTTATTCCAAAAATTCGAGATAAGCAGGTTTGGAAAAATTCAATATATGGAGATTTTCAAGATAGACAAGTTAGACTGTATTTAGTATCAGTTTTGACTTTCCTGAAAGCTATTCTGGTTGCCTATATTCTGCCCACACAATAAGTTTTTCTTATTTCTAAATAGTAACTACAGTACTCCAAATACATTACAAAGCTTTCAGAAGTTTTGATGCATAAGCAATAAAGATTTTCTTTTAAATAGAACATGAGTGTAAGTTATTGTATTTCTGATGTCTTCAAATCTGCTAATATATTCTTTCAGTTTGAATGAGACATTATTTTTATTTTTGTCTCACTAAATATTATTTATGAATAAATTTAATATATTTTGATTTTTTTAATTTATGTACAGTTTAATTCTATTAATAGACTAATTTTTTTTAATAGGCATATTAAGGAACATTCTTTTCAGACTTGATGTTAGTACTTCTTAATCATACCAACTGAACATTGATTATCCTGCTTCTTTACAAAAAGCTGCCTTAATAGTTCATAATTTACATAGTTTATTTTTACAAATATTTCTTTCAGATTAAAATATCAATATGTTTCTGCAGATCAATAAAGTTTTCTGCAAAGCATAGTGTCATCATCATATGCCATTGTAATACAGATTGTTTTTTTATTTAATATGTAGTAATCATTATAGTATTCAATAATAAATTTGTTCTGTAATAATATTTATAATATAAAGAAATTTTGTTTCTGTAATTTGTACTCTCAAATAAAAGAAATTTATTAAAAATTTGCTGTTTTCATGTGAATATATTTTTATTATAAATGGTATTTCAGATATTTACTTGTTTATCATGTAAACCATAGTGCAAGAATTGTTTTTAATTATCTATTTATTTTTAATAACAAAATGGCTAAGATATAAAATAACTAGCTGACCCATCCAGCATTACCCAGATCTGTGATGTATGAATCTCAAATTAGAATGATTTTATATCTTTAATTCCATTTGGTCTAAATTTATACTTTTAAATGAAAGAATTCGCAAAAACATATAGAGTTGAAGATACATGTTATTTTGTGTAATTTGATTTTTGGAGTCTGTGAATTGAGGTTGAGCGAAAATATCAAAATAATTTTTTACTTTTTAAATAATAACTATTTCTTTAAAATGTCAGTTGATATAAAGTTTTTTAATCAGTGATAATTTGCACCTAAGGCGAACATAGTTTTGCCCCTCCCTCCCCCCTCTCCTTTCTTTACAAAGAACAATTTACTAAGTTTCTAATAGCGGACTATTTTGAAATTTAAAATACTTTTCTAAATATTGATTCATAAAATCTTGAAAATGGAATAAAAAAAAACTTTAAAATATTCAGCTTTATACAGGTTTCCATCTTAGCAGTAGCAGGTATAATTGTTGATATTTTCTCTGACAGAAATATAGAATATTTTCATTCAAGGCTGAGTTTTATTATAGACAAATTTCCTTTTCAAAGATTTTATGGCGACAGTTTTATTACAACTGAAGCATTTAAAATTGCAGAGCTATGAATTAAGTGACTACATTAGTCACTTTGTGTTAAAAATATGAGAGCGTTCTTCACATATACAGGGTGTCCGAAAAGTCTGGAAACGGCCGAATAACTCGAGAAATACATATGAGATTGAAAAAAGTAAATATACGTGTTAAATATTTTTAAATAAGCTACTCTGTGATACCAAATTTGACCTTCGAAACCGACCCCCTGGGGGTCAGAGGGGGTCTAACTTTGAAATCTTAAATTATAACCCCCATTTTTTATTGCAGATTCGGATTCTACGGACAAAAATACGTAACTTTTGTATTTGATGTTTATTTCAAATCTTCGTTTATCACGGTGTAATCGAGCATATTAAATCGATACATATTCCCGCTTTTCCAACGGGATTTTCCCTAATCGAAACTGATTGGGCAGAATTTTTGACGTCAAATTCCTCGTCTTTTGTAGGAATAGCGTTTCCTGAAAATCACCCGTGGCGATTATTTCAATAGTGCTGTTAAAAATTTGACCCATTTGCTGCAGCGTCACTCCACAGCTATTATAGAATATCTCTTTTGTGACCAATGAGAATGCTCCATAACACAGTAAAGTAATCGTTTTCTATAAAAGCGTTGGAGTGACGATGCAGCAAAAGAGTCAATTTTTTTACAGTGTACTTTACTGTGTTATGGAACATTCTCATTGGTCATGAAAGAGATATTCTATAAAAGCTGTGGAGTGACGCTACAGCAAATGGATCAAATTTTTAACTGTGTAGCACTACCGAAATAATCGGCACGGGTGATTTTCAGGAAACGCTATTATTGCAAAAGACGAGGAATTTGATGTCATAAATTCTCCCCAATTAGTTTCGATTAGGGAAAATCCCGTTGGAAAAGCCGAAAAATGTATCGATTTAATATGCTCGAATACACCGTGATAAACGAGGATTCGAAATAAACATTAAATACAAAAGTTGCGTATTTTTGTCCGTAGAATCCGAATCTGCAATAAAAAATGGGGGTTATAATTTAAGATTTCAAAGTTGGACCCCCTCTGAACCCCAGGGGGTCGGTTACGAAGGTCAAACTTGGTATCACTGAGTAGCTTATTTAAAAATATTTAACACGTATATTTACGTTTTTCAATCTCATATGTATTTCTCGAGTTATTCGACCGTTTCCAGACTTTTCGGACACCCTGTATATATATTCATGAGATACTTGTGATCGATATTTAATGTTCTATATTTATACTTTTTCAAGTTTGGAAGCATTTTTTTTCTTTTATATCTGGATGCTTTCATTTTTGGAAAATAGTAAATGATTCTAAAATTTAAAGTATGCTCATATTAAAGCAATACAAACAAGGTTTAAAAAATCAGAATGCACAAGTTAGACATCGACCTCAAGTATCGCGTATGTATTGTATATATATATAAACATAATGCAAGCGAGAATTCTGAAAAAAAAAAATGCTTCTGTACGTTTAACATTAGTGTACGAGTGTGAGGCTACAGTAATCATCACATGAAGAAACTAAAACTTAATTGTTAAACCTATGTGAGCATTTTTTTTTAAAAGTTTCTTATTTGCATTTTAATAATTTGCATAGAACTAATGTTGAATTCTAACAGAGTTAGTATTGCATTTACATTTTCTATTTTGATTGTAGATTAAAGTTCTTTAACTTTTTTGTTAGTTTTACATTTGGATTTTCTCACTGTAAGACGATTTTATCTAAATTTCATGTATACGTATGTGTAAAAAAGAAAAAGAAAGAAAAATTCAAATTTTATTTATGTTTTTTTAAGTGGCACAAATGCCAACCAATTGAAAAGTTTCCATGCAGCTTCTTGAACAGGGTCAGCATAGCAACTGACGTTCTACTGACTAAACCACATGGAACGATACTCAGCCTAGAATTTCTCACTCATAGAGTAAGGAAATTTTTCAAAAAATGCAAGAAATTCCTTACTCTGTTTTCTCACTATAAGTTAGGCTACAAATGCAGCACAAGATGGAATATTTTCAACGAGCCACCAACATGAGGCAAACATGAAACTCAAATAAAACCAGCATCAGTTGAATGTATTAATAATGCTTGGAAATTTTTCTGCAAGAAAAAACATTTATCTAAATTTAGAGGGGGTAATCCCACCGATCTTCCATCTCCCATTTATACTTATCCAATGAATTCCCAAAACCAATCAGGGAAGCGCCTTATCAGAATGAACCTATATCCAAAATTTGAAGCAAATCAATAAATTCTGTGTGAAAAACGCATTAACCTAAATTAAGGACAGTTACCTCCCATTTTTTCCCTCTTAGACTTGCCAATGAACTCGCAAAACAAATCATGGAGTTGCCCTCATCAGAATGATACTATGTACAAAATCTCAATGAAATCTGATAAATTCTGTAAGAAAAACCCATTTATATAAATCAAGCGGAGTGGCATTAGCCCCCTCCCCATTTCCATTATTTATACTTATCCAAGGAACACTCAATACTAGTCATGGAGGTGCCTCATCAGAGTGATACTATATCTAAATTTTCAACAAAATTTGATAAATCTGCATGAAAAACCCGTTTATATCTAAGGGGAGGGGCGTTAGACTCCCCCTCCTTCTTTTTATGCTTATCCAATGAAAACTTAATACTAATCAAAGAGGCACCTCATCAGAATGATCCTATATCTAAATTTTGAATAAAAACTGATAATTCTGCAAAAAAACCCCATTTATATCAATTAAGGGGAGGGACATGAGCCCCCATTCCCTTTCTTATACATATTGAGTGAACATAATCGGGGAAGTGCCTTATCAAAATATACATATATCCAAAATTTCAAGTTTATCTGATATTTTTATCTTGATTTACCGCATTACGCACGTACATACGTACAGAACAGTTGGTCACATAAGCTCATGCTTTGATGGCCTGTGAGCTAAAAGATTGGATCAACAAGAAGTCTTACTCTTGCTCCTGAAAAATTGTGGTGGCATTTACATCTGTCAGAACCAATAGTTAATAGACTGTGAAAATAGACTTACAAACTTTAGGGTCTAGTTAATTTTATTTGTATGAAAAACTCTGCTTTTTCAAAATAATTTCACAAAACTTTGAATTATAAACATATCTTAAAACATCATTATGTCCAATTAAAAATTTAAAACATTGTTTTATGGAATAAAGGGACTTATTAAATGTATATGAAGATGCAGTAAGAAACTTGTAACTACATTTTGTTTCAACACAATAAACATTTACCGTTTTCAAATTCAGGGACACACGTAAGGTGATAAACTGGAGCATGTACAATGGAGTATAACCTTATTCTTAGAATCTTTAAGTTTACCTTTAATTTGATGTCATTGCAAGAACAAAGGAATAGTTTCGTGTAGATGAATGAATTTATTTTACCATTTTTCATTAGTCTAAATGTTTTATAATTTATTGCTAAAATAATGGAAATAAAATACTTATTACCACACATTTTGCAATTGAAATCTTTAAAATATATTTTGACTTACTAATTTAAAATTTACAAAAATTTTATATTCAAATGATTTAATAAATGTACCAATATTATAATACAAAAGTTTAATATCAATCATTAAGCTTAATATAATAAATATAAGTTTACAGTTTATTAATCATTGTACTATTTTTCATATTTTTCTATTATACTATTTTTCATAACAATCTTATGCTTAATAATTTTAAATCAATCATTAACTTCCAAAATCTGTGTAACTTTTAAGTGTAAAAATGAAACGAAAGACAGATTTAATATGTTATGAATAAAAAATACAATAACTGATAAATCAGATTTACGCTTATGTATAGATAAGTAACGTTTCTGTTTCTGTTACATTATCCTTCGTAATTTCAAAACAAGAACATTGCCAGTGTAGCATTTTCACGATCGTAAAAAAAAGCAATAAACCGCCATTTAAGGCACTCGTGCGGTGGAAAACAACTTAAACATACATTTATTTAAACAAAATTTCATTAAAAATCATATACTTGTCACACTTTTTTTTAATTTTGAAATATTCATAAAAATATATTAAAAAAATAATGTAAAACGATTCAAACTTGTTAATAATGACGAAGAAATCTAAATGCTCAGCATTGAATCAGAAGCTCGGCTGATATCTTCCAGTTGGAGCACTTTTGTTACTGAGAATTTGACCTGAGAAATGATTAAGTAGAGTTGCAATAGAGTATTTAACACATTAAGTGCCACATTAGTCATCAGAGACTGATACTGAACTTACCATTCAAATCAAGTTTTAACTAATTCTGGAATTTCAGCCATGAACTTGATGAGGAGATTGTCTTTTTGTGATGCTACCACCTTCTATTCATAATTAATCAAGTAATTTAAGAAATAAAAATTCATTTTTGCTCAAATCTGTCATTTGGGCGATTTTTTTAAAAACTAAAAACCTTAGAAAAAGATGAAAGAAAACCAAGTACTTGTTTTTTCTTCCCCAACTAATTTTCAAAAAAATATTTATCCTGCTATGCAGCTTTATGGCTTATAAGAAAAATTGGATTGATTAAAATTATCTCTCACTTTACAAATTTGTTAATTCATCATTTGTCTAAAGTTTTACTTGTAGCTTCTGCATAACGTAGATTTTTCATTTTTCAATAATGGGTAAAGTAAATGAAAACATCACAAATAAAGAAAAAAACTACATAAAAAACAGCATGCCACACTGTTTTTTAGTGTTTAAACCAAATGTTTTTTTTTTTTTTTTTTTTTTTTTTTTTTTTTTTTTTTTAAGCAAACTATATTTTAAAAAACATTTGGTTTAAATCACAAACTTTTTATTTAGTCTAGGTACCTTTGTACCGAATATTCCGCATTTGGCCATATTATCAAATGTCAAACTGTTCGGTTACGACAAATATGAAACTATATGGCCTGCAGAATATTCGGTTTGGTCGAATATCAAAGTATTCAGTATATCAAAGGTATTTTAAGTAATAGGATAAAACCTTAAAAAACATTTTTAAAAACTATTCACAATTTCTACTATTAACTGTCAATTTATAAATACAGTAGACTTCCTCAAATCTGCAAATCTCTAAAATCCGCACATAATTTACGGATGTAAACAATGAAATATTCAGTTCAGATGTAGGTGCAAAATTTGACTTTAGCTTTATATCAATTAAATACATTTTTAAATTTGTAATTTTAGTTAATGTTATTGAATTCATGTTTCTTCATGAAGAAAGAATAATTTCTTTCTGAAAAAAATCAAGATATTCCTGATATCATTGGTAATCACAATCTTACCAAATATATTTATGTATTAATCAAGCTTTTTTAGTTAAGTCTAGCTAACCTGAAATAAAGCTTCGTTATTTTATCATCCTGATGCAAATTAGTAATGTACCTTTGTGAGGCAAGTTTCATTGAATAATTTAGGAAAAACACATTTAATCTTTATAATGAATATTTAACTGTACATTATTGATTATTAACTTGACTTTTACTTTTAGTATTTTAATCATTT
Organism: Maratus speculifer; assembly: GCA_964019185.1. NCBI lineage: Eukaryota > Metazoa > Arthropoda > Arachnida > Araneae > Salticidae > Maratus > Maratus speculifer. The sequence continues at coordinate 90,264,028 of OZ025298.1, forward strand.
TAAAAATTATTTAAATTTGTATTAATTTAGTTTATAACTTATTTTAATATTTTAGTATATTGTAAGCATTCATTATACTTTTGATTTTATAATGAATTACATTCAAATTACTTTTAAAAATATATTAACAAAGCAATGACAAGAAATCTGCAAAATTCTAAAATCTCCACAACCTCTGGTCTCAAGCTGTGCGGATTTGAGGGAGTCTACTGTATATTTTAAATAATCTGAAACAAAATCATATTTAAATAAATTAGAATGTTTTTACATTATTTATTTGCTGTTTGTAATGCATAAATTAAGAAAATTAACCATGAGAAGGATTAAAATGATGATTAATTAGAATTCTCATAGGAATAGATGATTTTCAAATGCAAGCTACTAAATTTTGTTTTGTTTAATAAATAATATGTTGCTTTTTCACAAGTAACAATGTTTAAACAAAATAGAGAAAATTTTGGGTTGATAAAAGATATCAAGACAGACAATTTTTATTCAAGAAACCATATTCGTAATCAACTTATCGAGTTACAAGTAAATTTATATCTCATCTTACTTGAGGTCAAACTATTTTTTTTAATTACTTAACAATAATGAAGATATCATAACTATATTTTCAACTGACATGATTTGATTTCAGTGAAATATGATATGACGAGAAAAGTTGGAAAATGACATCATTCATAGGAAAATAGTATGAGCTAGACATTCCTTTATTCAAATTTCAGTTGATACTATTTGTAATGTGTTACTGATCAAAATTCAGTCATTTTGAATATCATATTTAATATAAACAAAATTAATATAAAACAAATCTTGCTAAAATATCTTTATTTTTAAAGTTGTGAATAATTATCCAGTTTCGGCTTATTTCGCACCCTGAATTTGATTAAATGTATTGCAATATGGATGGAATAAATAGACTGAGATATTTCTTGTTAAAAAATTGTTTGTCTTGACCACATTTTCCCCACAGAATGTTTCTTGCCAGATTTTAAGAACATCCTGAATGTTTACAATCTCTGAAAACGATCGTTTAATCCAGATCCAGATATTAGTGTTGGATACCTTTGAAAACTTCCATGCTAAATCGAAAGAAGTAGAAAAGTTATTTTAATTGAATTGCCACCATTACTTCAATTTCTTTATGACAAACAATAATAAAAGAAACTTACATTTTGATAAACAAGAGCTTTTTATAAGTAAACTTTATATTTTGAAAAAAAAAATCTACGTTGAATTATTTAAAAAATAATTATGAGACCGGATTTTTTCCCCCATTTTAAAATGCTTGTTTTAATTTGTAGTGAAGAAAATGAAATTTATAATTTTATTAATTAAAAGAGTCTCATAATTCTCTTTCTTAAATAACTTAAGGCAGATTTTTTTTTCAGTATTAAGTTTACTTATAAAAAGTTCTTGTTTATCAAAATATAAGTCTCTATTATGAAATATTACGTATGATTGTTTTAAAAAGTAACATTTTTAATTAATAGCTTTAAACTTTGAAATATAAAAAGTATTCACCAGCCAAATATTCGCTATTCGACTAAATGCTTACTATTTGGCTGGGCGAATATATAATCGGCTAGCCAAATATTCGATTCACCTGTTGGCAGGGCCGTAGCTAAGGGGGCACTATGGGCGGCTCAGCCCACCCCTGGAAAATATCCAAGGTCACTAAATGAATTTCTGCTCCGAAAATACAAATGTAATTCTGTTCAAAAATCTAATTTAGTTTTGAGACCCTTTCACAGTTTTGCAGAAATACTAAATTTATCTAAAATAAATTTTTCAACACTGTCTCATCCTTTTTTAGCACTTTCCAACAAAGTTGAAAAGTGCTTATGCATTCGGTTTGTCTGGCCGTCTGTCCGTCTGTCCGTCTGGCCGGATGGCCGTCTGTCCGTCTGTCCGTCTGTCCGTCTGTCCGTCTGTCCGCGCTCTAACTCCCGTAAATATACTCGGATTGCTATGAAATTTTTATACGTTATTGAGATTTACCCTAGCACGAACCCTATTGAAAATGAAGTATCTACCATGATTAGTTTATCTACAGAGAGAATCAAAAGTTTCCCATTACATTACGGCCTATGGGGAAAAATCGTTAATATACTCGGATTGCCATGAAATTTTAGGACGTTATTGACGTTTACCCTAGCATGAACCCTATTGAAAATGAAGTTTCTATTATGATTAGTTTATGTACAGGGTGAATCAAAAATTTTCCATTACATTACGGCCCAAGGGGGAAAATCCTTAATATATTCGGATTGCCATGAAATTTTAGGACGTTATTGACGTTTACCCTAGCACAAGTCCTATCGAAAATGAAGTTTCTACCATGATTAGTTTATCTACAGGGCGAATCAAAAGTTTCCTATTACATTACGGCCTATGGGGAAAAATTGTTTCAAAGAAATTTTAAAGATGTTATACCCTGTCAAACATATTAAAATATGCATTCTATAAAATATAAGGTGAAAATGTATCTATTACTCATATACAGGGCCACACAAAAGAATTCCATTAGATAATGGTAAAAGGGGAGATTGTGTGTGGCATATTTTAAATATATTAAGCTTTTTCATGTATAATAAAATTGATATATGTCACTGAAGCTTAATATAAATTATACGCTACTGTCTTGCATAATATGAAGTACATAGCATTTACAGGGCCATATAAAAGATTTCAAATAGTATATTCTTTCCGAAGTACCGTATATGTGTCCGATGATGGCTGATGGAGGGATGAAATGCATTTTAATTATGATATTCGCGTTTATATTTCGCTAAATATGTGCACATTATATGGTGTGTATAAATGTTATAGTTGATATACAGGGCTACCCAAAAGAGCTCACCAACGTTACTGAATATGAGCGTAAATTATTTAAACGTGGTTCTTAAATAAGCTATGCATTTTTACGCTGAGCTGCATTCAATTTACTGAGAAATGTTTGCAGAATATAGATAAAGGGATATACAGGGCCACGCGAAGAATTCGGTACATGGACGCCTATGAATGATGATTTATGAGAATGTGATTTCTGTTGTGTTAAAAGTGTTTTAGTTTAAAATAAATATTAGCCTAATGCTGACTTGTAATAAAGGTACAATGTAAACTACAGGGCTGAACAAAAGTATTCAAGTTTCTTTCCATCTAATAGTATGAATTGCTGAAAAAGAAATTTCAAGCTACTGGGTATTTTCTTGCTAAGCTAAATTTTCCCATTATATGAACTGACATATGAAATACAGGGCTGTTCTAATGTACTGGAATAAATATTTGGGTACATTTCCCTAAATAACAAAGTTTTGTTAAAGATTTCATTAAGTGTTGGAAAGTGCTTCATAATCTATGCTTAACGCATGATTTTTCTTACTTGTTTATTTGTACATAAGCTCACCCCTTTTCTCAATGAATACAATAAATGTAACACAACAACAATTGTAAAATAAACAAAATCTCAAAATAATCGTGCACTGTAGCTTTTTTTAAAAATTTAATTATTAATAAATCTGACATATTAACAGCTTAATAAATCGCACATAAATAAGTTCGCATTAATTTTAATGCTTCATCTAAGATAAGCTAACTGTAGCAAATATGTTACTTTATACATTATTTAAATTAAACGCTTTCTATGCAATAATTATGAATATTTCATCTCTAGAGATCATATAATGTTTAGCAATTCTGTTTCAATGCGAATTTCGTCTTTTTTTCGATTTATAAGGCATATTACAATCAGATACTATGTTTCAAATATACATCTATAAAATTATTAATAAATCGTTTAACTGCATTTCTGAAAATTTAACCTTTATAACGTATATTTAGATATAAAAAATCAGCATGGTACAAAAAAATATGGCGTAAACCTCGTGTTTTTTGATAAAAAATATTTTCTTTAAGCTCTATCTGGCCATAGCACTTAATGGTAAATAATTCACAGCTGCCGTACTAACCTCGCGGTTGAGGTGCTTCAAGTTACTTCAGATGGCTGCCATGATATCCCATGCATTTGAATGGGGATTTCCGGTCTATTACTTAAATGTCTTTGCTCGGTACAGGGTTACCGAGGTTGTTGTATGTCATCATATTAATTTGGCAATTACTTTTTGGCGTTCGAAAATGTGATAACAAGATTATTATCATTACAGATTTACAGAGGCTTTTAAAACATGAGATTTTCTTTTGATATTTTATTTCTTAGTGAATCTAGCGACTTAAATCTCCAATATTACTTTATAATATATTTTTAATTTGTTTCCAGTTTAATTATATTAAGACATTTAAATAGTTTATTGAAGTTATTTATACTTTATAACATTTATTTATTTATTTTTTTATCAGTGTTGACTTATTGTAATTAAATATTATCAAATATTAATATTGTTGTAGTATCAATGCAAATAAAAGAGAGATACTATTTATAATAAATCCACCAAAAAAAAAAAAAAAAAAAAAAAAAAAAAAAAAGATTAAAATGGTGGCTAAAAAATGGCGTGATATCAAATTTTCAAGCTTATATTATTGTTCTTATTTAAAATTTTCCATTTAAAAATATTACCATCTGTAAGTCGAGTGCCTTCGTATATGTTGATAGAAATCCTGGTACTTACGTATTAACACCACCGCAGCTACGGATTTGGCAGTTTTTAAGTACCGCTAATCTAAACCTAAAATTTTTGCGACAAATCATAAAATAAAACACTTTACTTAAAATCAAAACACTTTCGAATTTCAAAACACTTTATTGAAAAACAAAGTAGTCAATCGGATTTCGGCGGAAAATGGGCCGTATAGAGTTTAACATAGATTCAAAACAGTCTTTTTTGGGCAAATCCCATATACGCATTTTCGTAGTAAAGAAAGCGCTTCAAAAATCAGCAAACAACAAGGCAGCAAGGAATCCAAACGATAACTGCGTGCGCGTGCGAACAACAAGATCGCTCTTTATTAGCGCAACTTTTGCTGCGGTGTGGCGTTAATACGTAAGTACCGAAATCCTTTTCTCCCATACTAAATACATCATACCGTGTTTCTGAAAATTCAAATGTTTTAAAATTATGCATGATGGGCTTGGCGGCCATCTTTCCGTATTTTACACAAATGTCTAAGCACCCAAGTTCGAAAAGAAAGCGTAATATGTTTGCATTAATAAAAATTTAGACCTTTTGTTTTTAACTACGGACAAATAAATTTTAAAAGATTTTTATTTTTAGGAAGAAAGTTGATTACTGCCAATATGAAACGACTAATTACTCTAAAAAAGCAATCATAAGAGGAATGGCGAAGATATGTCACCATTATCTTAACACACAAATTTCTAAGCACATAATTCCGTAAAGAAAAAGCATAAAATGTATTCTTCAGTAAAATGCCGAACTTTGATTTTCAACTGTAAACAGACAAATTGAAAAAGATCTATAGTTTGAGAAAAGAAAAGGATTTCCATTGCTTTTAAATAATTAATTACACAATGAAATAAATTACAAGGTGAATCTTTTAAATAAATCAATATTGTTTTATGAGATAAAATACTGCGAATAAAAGTCCATAAAGAAAAAGCTTAAAATGTCTGCTTAAGAAACAATTTTTGATTTTGACTATATACTTGAGTAGATAGAAATTTTTATAAATTATGAAAAGATGGCCGCCAAGCCCATCATGCATAATTATAAAACATTTTAATTTTCAGAAACACGTTATGATGTATTTAGTATGGGAGAAAAGGATTTCTATCAACATATACGAAGGCACTCGACTTACAGATGGTATTTTTTTTAATGGAGAATGTTAAATAAGAACCATAATATAAGCTTGGAAATTTGATATCACGCCATTTTTTAGCCACCATTTTAATCTTTTTTTTTTTTATCCTTTGAAAAGTTGCTTTTTGGTGGATATCATTTCTTTTTTTTAAACAGATTATATATAATATAAACAGTTCTATTCATTCTAATTAAAAGGAGTTTTCATATAGCCTCGGCAAATAGTGAGCAAACACAATATCTATTATTTTTCTTTGATTTTTTTCGTCGGTCCCCTAATTGTCCTCCTTATCAAATAGACTAAGATCAATTTGAAGTCTGATATACACTGGTGTCCAAAAGTTAAGCATAATTGGTAATTAAGTAAGTAATGAAAGAAATGTAAATCGGAATGTGGTGAAACGTGATATGCGAGTGTAAAACGGTTATAAAGTAAGGAAACAATTCAAAAGAACGATAATATTTACTTTTATTATCCAAAGTAGAAGTTTGAAAGAAAATTGAGCATAGGAAGGGTTCACAGTTTAAAGGAACAAGTAAGAAAAATCATGCGTTAAGCATAGATTATGAAGCACTTTCCAACACTTAATGAAATCTTTAACAAAACTTTGTTATTTAGGGAAATGTACCCAAATATTTATTCCAGTACATTAGAACAGCCCTGTATTTCATATGTCAGTTCATATAATGGGAAAATTTAGCTTAGCAAGAAAATACCCAGTAGCTTGAAATTTCTTTTTCAGCAATTCATACTATTAGATGGAAAGAAACTTGAATACTTTTGTTCAGCCCTGTAGTTTACATTGTACCTTTATTACAAGTCAGCATTAGGCTAATATTTATTTTAAACTAAAACACTTTTAACACAACAGAAATCACATTCTCATAAATCATCATTCATAGGCGTCCATGTACCGAATTCTTCGCGTGGCCCTGTATATCCCTTTATCTATATTCTGCAAACATTTCTCAGTAAATTGAATGCAGCTCAGCGTAAAAATGCATAGCTTATTTAAGAACCACGTTTAAATAATTTACGCTCATATTCAGTAACGTTGGTGAGCTCTTTTGGGTAGCCCTGTATATCAACTATAACATTTATACACACCATATAATGTGCACATATTTAGCGAAATATAAACGCGAATATCATAATTAAAATGCATTTCATCCCTCCATCAGCCATCATCGGACACATATACGGTACTTCGGAAAGAATATACTATTTGAAATCTTTTATATGGCCCTGTAAATGCTATGTACTTCATATTATGCAAGACAGTAGCGTATAATTTATATTAAGCTTCAGTGACATATATCAATTTTATTATACATGAAAAAGCTTAATATATTTAAAATATGCCACACACAATCTCCCCTTTTACCATTATCTAATGGAATTCTTTTGTGTGGCCCTGTATATGAGTAATAGATACATTTTCACCTTATATTTTATAGAATGCATATTTTAATATGTTTGACAGGGTATAACATCTTTAAAATTTCTTTGAAACAATTTTTCCCCATAGGCCGTAATGTAATAGGAAACTTTTGATTCGCCCTGTAGATAAACTAATCATGGTAGAAACTTCATTTTCGATAGGACTTGTGCTAGGGTAAACGTCAATAACGTCCTAAAATTTCATGGCAATCCGAATATATTAAGGATTTTCCCCCTTGGGCCGTAATGTAATGGAAAATTTTTGATTCACCCTGTACATAAACTAATCATAATAGAAACTTCATTTTCAATAGGGTTCATGCTAGGGTAAACGTCAATAACGTCCTAAAATTTCATGGCAATCCGAGTATATTAACGATTTTTCCCCATAGGCCGTAATGTAATGGGAAACTTTTGATTCTCTCTGTAGATAAACTAATCATGGTAGATACTTCATTTTCAATAGGGTTCGTGCTAGGGTAAATCTCAATAACGTATAAAAATTTCATAGCAATCCGAGTATATTTACGGGAGTTAGAGCGCGGACAGACGGACAGACGGACAGACGGACAGACGGACAGACGGCCATCCGGCCAGACGGACAGACGGACAGACGGCCAGACAAACCGAATGCATAAGCACTTTTCAACTTTGTTGGAAAGTGCTAAAAATGAAAGAAAACATTAAATAAAATAGTGATGCTGCAGTTTAATAAGGCGTGCGGTCACCTCTGACAGCCAGACATGTTGCACAGCAATTTCCCATACCTGCAACGAGATTATGAATGAGATGTGGGCTCAAACAGTTCCAAGCTTCTTTGAGAGCTCCTTTCAGTTCTATAATGGAGCGTGGTGGGTGCGAAAGGGCTGAAATTGGTCTCACGAGCATATTCCATACATGCTCGATAGGATTTAAATCCGGGGAGTTCGCAGGTCGCAACATGCGCTGGATGTTTTCCGTTTCAAGGAAGTTGTCAACCAGTAACGTACGGTAATAAGGCGCATTATCATCCATGAATATGAAATCAGGACCAACAGCAACTCGAAACAAGCAAACATAAGGCTGAAGAACTTCGTCTCTGTATTTTTTACCAGTCACAGACCCCGTGTCAAAGATATGAAGGTCTGTGCGGCCGTCCAATATGATGCCTGCCCATACCATTACTCCCCCTGATGGAAAAAGATGTCTTTCCATTATGTTTCTTAATTCAAGACGTGTTCCACGTTACCTCCATATCGTTATCCGACGAGAATCACTTCTCAGACTAGATCGGAACTCGTCACCGAACATCACATTGGCCCACTCTGCATCACTCCAATGTTGATATTTCAAACTCCAGTTTAAACGAGCACGTTTTTGCACAGACGTGAGGGGAATGCAAACTGCTGGTCTTCTGGCATAGACGCAAGCATGATTGAGTCTCCTGTAAACAGTTTGTCTCGAAATTCGTGTTCCTGTGGCGATTGTGAGCGGCGAACCGAGTTCTCTGACAGTGATGCCCCTCTGACATCACGTACTTATTGCCAGATATCTGTCTTGGTGATGGGTCGTGACTCTTGGTCGACCAGGTACTAGTCGTCGGGTAACATCTCCCGTACTTTGAAACCTCTGCCACAGTCTTGAGATCACAGATTGGTCCACGTTCAGAATTCGAGACACCTCGGTTTGTGATCGTCCGGATTCAAGCATTCCAACGATTCTTCCTTTCGAAAACATGGCCAGTTGGCGTCTTTGTGCCATCATTAATCCTGTTTGATCGGTACAATGTTTCTTGGCACATCAGCTGTACGAAATTCGTCTGAATTGCCCATACCGCTTGAACCGTTTTATAAGTGTTTCGATGTGCGCAGGTATTTCGCGCATGACGTAGTCGACTGAAAAGATTTGCATGAACCCAATATTTCTTCTTCAACCAATTAATCTCCACTAGTAATTTTGAATAATTTTATGAATATTTACTCCACGTTTCCAGCATTTTACGAATTATGCTTAACTTTTGGATATCAGTGTAGTCTTTATAATTCTGAAATTCCAAAAGACTCTCACAAGCATATTTTTAAATATTTGACAAAATGTCTAGAATTGAAAGTGCCCGGTCATTAATAGCCATATAGTGTAATTGCGGTTCACGGAGATAAGTAGAACATGCAGTTAAAAATATTATAGCTCTACCGTTGTAGGTTTATTTTTTCTTTTAACCTTGTAAGAAAGTATGAATAAGGAACTCCGATATCCGGTTTAAATATAGAGCAATATAAAAGAAAAGCCACTGTTTACATTTACGTTTTTTATTGCTATAGACGTAATTTTTGTCAGATTTCGACGCGGTTTGTTTTAACTTTTTAATGTTCTAAATATTTTTTAAAAAATGTTTTTGAAAAACGATAATTTGAGTGTTTAAAGGTCTAATTCCGCTTAATCGATCTTGACATTTATTTGTTTGATGAGGCTGGCATTTTTTAAAGCTTGTATTTCGAAACGACCGTCCTTACATGATATAAATTCATTTAATATTTAAAAGTTTTTTTTTGTACGAATTAATGATTTTTAATGACCAGGTTGTACATCTTTAACATCCTGAAATATCGCAGTCAGAACTTAATATTTAAAATAAATTCAAATCAAATATACAGATACGATTAAGTTAGATACATTTTATTAAAATAAAACCAAAAAATTGTAAGATTACATGGTAGAGAAGATTCTCACGATTCTCCAAAGTTGAAAATCGAAAAGTACATCCTGTTGTCAAACTTTAAAATCTCCATATAAAAATTTACTTATTTTATGAACATAATAGTAACATTTAGATTTGAAGTTACTGTTAAAATATAATGTAGCATTTAAGCTGTTGTGAATAGTAAAAATGCCATACTTCGATGATTTCAGAGAGCAATAATACTATTGAATTTAAACTTTTTTGTAAAATAATAGGTAAGCACATTTGCTGTCTCTAGGCCATTTTTGTACTTTATAAACTTCAGTATCATTTGCCATTATCCACGAGTTTCCTTTGCGAATTACTGATTTATAATGACCTAATTCTACATCTGTACCTTCATGAAATATTGCAGATTGAATTCTATAATTTTGATTATTGAATTTTAATATGGTATTAGGCACACTCGTAATATTAAAAATCTTTTTATTTCTTGTCTCATCACAAATCATTATCTGACATACAACAATTTGAGCGGGTACCTCTATTTCAGTTTTTATTGAGCAAAAACCATCACATTTCGCGCATCGTATTTCATTATCTGATGTTTCCCATCGATTAAAATCTTGATGTCAACTGATTTACAATTCTGATCACTGTATAAACGAATAAAACAAAATTTATCACATTGTATAGATGTGTATCCGCAAGTTGTATTTCGGCATTTTTTTTTTTTTTTTGTAATTAAATTTATATTTGTAGTTAAATCTTGCAGTACTTTTTTTTCTGAATAAGAGCTGTTAAGAATTCTTCAGCAGCTTGTTGTTGATTGCTGATAAACAGCAATCCAAGTTCTTTTCTGAGACGCATGCTGTCCATTCTGTCATTACCTTCAACCAGCGCCGAAACTAGCCCTTTTTGCGCCAGAAGCAAACATGGATTTTGGCGCCCCCCCCACTTTACACATACACACATTCTTTATATCAAAACACCAAACAAAATCTTAATTTGGCGCCCTTTACCTTCTGTTCTGGTGGCGCCCGGGACACGTGCCCCCTCTGCCCCCCTCTAGTTTCGGCCCTGCCTTCAACATGTTTCCCAGTTAACATTTTCAGAGTTTGGCAAACAGCCGATGCTAAACACTAAGCTTGGCCGATACTAAACACTAGTTCTTCAAAGCTAAATATGTATTGGCATACCGAATTTGCGTAACAAGATATTCCATCGCTATTCAAATAACCAGGAGGCATCTTTTCGATTAAATTTACGTTATTTGGATTATCATCAATAATTGACATTTTTGTTGACAGTCGAGGTTTTTTGCTGTACCATATGTTATCTTTGATTTTTTGTTTTACTGATTTGTTAATTCTTAAGACATCTAAATCAGGCCGATATGTTTTTCTTAATCTGTTATATTCTTGTATTGATTTACAGGGGCGTTCCGACCCAGTGTGCAAAGTGTGCGGTGCACACAGGCGCCGAAGCAGTAAAGGCGCCAAAAGATTTCAGTTGAAAAGCAAATATTAAAAAAAAAAAAATCTTTAATTTACTTATACTAAAATGTACAATTAAAATGTACAAACTATTTTCTCGGCATCTGAATTATATTTTGTAGATTTACCTTATAGAAATTATTTATAAATATTCATTTCTTTCTTTAAAATTTTATTTTATTCTACTTCTGAGTCCTCTAATAAATCATTTAGGCAAGACCTGTCCAGCCTTTATAAACGGAGGCGCACTTCATATAGTTATAAATAATAAAAGGCGCCACATAGCTGAAAATATGCAACACTATTATCTGACTGCGGTGGAAAAGCATAATATACAGTTTTGTTACCGTAGGAGCTAAATTTCACTTGTTTTTTTATTATTATTTATAAGAAAAAATAGTCACTTTACTTCAGAATTTATCATAAATAAGAAGAAAATTACTATTCGGAAATACTGGTAAAAGTTTCTCCTACAATATCAGTCCATGAATAGAGGTAGACTTATATGTTAGAAACGTCTTATATGATGCGCGTACATCTCACGCTGATAGCTATAAGTCCCCTATGATTCAGAAACTATTTTAACATAATTTGAAACAATAATTTAATTCAGAATAAATTTAAAATTAGATTTTCAGAGGGCAGTCTATCTTCAAAAGTTTTGTAGATGAAAAAGCTATAGAAACCTTAATCACTGAATAACAACTTAATAGCATTAAATAATTAAAACTTATTTATGGTCATCGATAAGTATTACAAGAAAACTATTTAAATATTTTTTACTTTTAAATATGCATCCCTTAAAATGGATTTTTAATCTTAAAAATAGCTAGTATAAGAGGATACATTCGAATGGGTGCCAAGAAAACATAAGGGCGCAATCGCGGCGTCCGCGGGGGACGCTTTGGAGAATCCTGAATAGAGAAACAATGTAAAACCAGAACTTGGGGGCTATGCACAGGCCGTAGCTAAGGGAGTGCTATGGGCGGCTCAGCTTCCCCTCAAACATTTTGAGCCTCCCTGAAAAAGATTCCAAAGTCACTAAATTGATTTCTATTCTAAAAATTCAAATGAAATCCTGTTTAAAAATCTAATTAAGTTTTGAGGACCTTTCACAGCTTTTGCAAAAATACTAAATTGTAACTAAAATAAGTGTTTCAACACTTGCTCATCCTATTTACACATATGAAGCTAGCAAGTTGTTTAAGATTTCACTCGTTTTACACTCGAATTTTTCATCATCCTATTCTTTTTTTAGCATAAAATGAAACTATTACAACAGTTTAATGAGAAACATAGTAACTGCAGAGTGAACATGTACTAATTTATCTTTCTGCGTCATAGAGAGAAAGAGAAAAAATATGACCCCCTCCCCCCTTTTCTATTATTCACTTCTAGCTACGGCATTGCCTATGCATACATAACGTTATTACTTTAGGGGGAAGGGGGGAGAGAATCTAGCATATGATAACGGAAGATATGTCTAGTGATGGATGGGGTGTCTTGATGTATTTATCATTTTTGAATGATGCAACCAAAATTTTCTCTCTCTCTCTCTCTCTCTCTCTCTATATATATATATATATATATATAAATTATATATATATATATATATATATATATATAAATTATATATATATATATATATATATATATATATATATACTAATATATATATATATATATATATATATATTAGTTTGTTAACTATTTTTATGAAAATTAAAATAATTAAATCACTATAAAATTATTTTTTTTCAAAATATTGAATATCTCAATGTTTGGTATTCCTATTCTTCCATCTTATGTGTATGCCTATATATAATCTGCGTTTAAGAAAACAGGTGTAAAGTATGTTTGAAATAATACTTGTGTTTACCAATAAAGAAAAGACGATGTTATTGAGGAATGAAAACGTATGATATCGTAAGGGGTAGCGGAGGTCCAGAAATTGCCAAAAAGTTGATAACGTTCATTACATTTGTATAGCCTTTTGTATGTTAGTGTTCTTTGTTCTGTTCAGTGTACAGATTTTTGATTGGAGATACTGGCGTCAGCTATGTAACAAATTTTAATGGTAAAAATGGAGCATCAGCCGTTTGTGAAGTTGTTGGCATTCCGTGCCGTAGGTTTAATACTGGTTTTCGCACTTAAAGAGTAAAGCTTACTTTAAGCGGCCAAAGCAATAATTTTGTTCAGAATTTCTACTAATGATCATTTCTGGTGGAAACTATTATGTATTGAACAAAAGTGTTTTTTTTCCACACCATGGATTTCTGAGCGAAATAAATACCTTTTATCTACCTTTTACCTATCTAGTATTCTGGAATTATCATGATAGCGAAAAAAAAGGGGGGGGGGGGTAGTTGATGAAGATAGACTAAATTTGGCCATAGATGTCCAAATTTTCTAATTTTTTCGAAGGTTGAAGGGGGAGCCTTTCCCTGCACTCCCTGCGTACACTCATGTCTATTCAAATACTGCATAAATTATTGTAATGATTGTAAGATTTGTACATTTCATTTCCGAACATAAAATTGAATTTTTGAAATAAGAGCACTTATTAGCATTACACATAACCGTAGACGTTACAAAAACTAAAATGGTAAAAAAAAAAAAAAAAAAAAAAAAAATCAATTTAGACATAAATAAATTAGAAACTACAATGATGGCTGTTAATATGAATGGAAAAATATAGATTTATGTAAAAGGTGTTTTAAAATCCCGTGCACTTTATGTCCTACTAACCAACCACCTTGGATCACGTAGGCCAATTACAATAACCTTAAGTCAAATATTGAATGTTATTTTTTTCCAAACGAATGTAGAGATGGGGTGTGGGGACGGCAATGTCTTCAGCAGCATGTTGATTTGACTTTATAATTTTGAATAAAAATATTTTCGAACGAGCATTATATTGTTAGCAGTGTATAATCATGAATTTGTATCCGTGAATGTATCAACAGTTTTTATTGTTGTTGTTTGTTTGTTTTTTTACGTTTGAAACTTCAGAGAAATGGAAAACTTGAAAACTGATGCGAATCGCTGCCAAATAAAAAGATTTTTTAAAATAGTAATTAAAAATATCATTGAAAAATACCATTTCTTTCTTTCTTTATTATTTATTTATTTATTTATTTGTAATTCTACCGGGATCTCACTATATCCTAATTTGAAAATGCAGAAGAAATCAAACGTTACGCTTTTCGTCAGTGGGAAGGACTGCTTGGGGAAGCACACAAGCATAATCTCGTTGAGGAATAAAAGTTCGCCATTTTGCGATTATCATTAAGGGTTTTTGATTAATATGTCGTGTAATTAACAAAAAATAAAAAAATTGAGTGTGCACGGTGCATGTACCATCATCTATCCTTATCCAAATTTTCAGATCTCTATGTGCAGTAGATTTTCGTAGGCATCGCCAATACTTCTTTCTTTTAGATTAGGGATGCAACGGATATCCGGCATATCCGGCTGATTTTTCAATATCCGAAATATCATCGGATATCCGGATCACAATCACCGGATATCCGACTTCTCTATCGGATATCCGATCGGATATCCGGAGAATGCAGCAAAGCAAATATAGATGAATAACAGTAATCATTTGATCCCAAACAATGCCAAAAAACTTTTGTTTATAATGCAAAAGATGAAATAATAAGTTCCCTACAAATGAGTAAAAGGTAATTCCCAAAAGCTTAAAAAATTGCCAGCTTTCCTTACCACTTATATTTAAATTCTATAATAAATTAAAGAATTTATGCTTATATCTTTTAAAAAATTGTATCTTTACTTTCAGATTGTAAAACAAAATTTGAAGTCAAAATAAGAAATAAAGCCTTTTTGTAAAAATGTATGAAGATAGAAAACCAACATTTAGAAATGCTCAAATAATAAATGAAAAAGTAGCAAACAGCCATTTCGAATCTATTATCGAAATTCTTCATCAGTACAAGACTCAGCATGTAGAAAAAGCTAAGATGAGCAAAGCGACAGAGAAGCGCAGGCTTATATACCAATTACAGGAGTGAATAATAGTAGATTCGAAATGGCAATGTGTTACCTTTATATGCATTTCTAAATATCGGTTTTCTGTCTTTAGTCTTTATAAAATTTGTAATTGTTTAATAAACTATGATTTTATTTCTTTCGCTTAGTTTAAATAATAAATAATTGGTTTTTAAGTTAAACAACTAAACAAACATTTTTTACTTTCTTCTATCCTTTATAGAAGAAAGTAATGTAATCAATTTTTTTCCACGAATTTATATGTTTTAGGGATCCAGTTTCCCCAAAAACATCTTTATTCAAAACCTGTCTGACATAGAATGAAACAAATATTTTGTGCATGTTTTTGGCTGTAGCCAGCAGGCCCATCTTCAATATGGTAACATTTTGCTGTAAGAGATGCTGTAATCACAATTTTTGTGTCATTTTCATTATTCCACATCAAACACTGTATGAAGTTATCCATAGAATTGAACCAAGTTTCTTTGGATACGATTCTGGGAATGGCTGCCAGGGGTTCCTTCAATTTGAAAATATTTTGCCACAAAATGTTACTGTTCTGTAATAATGATTTTTAACTCGCAGGCTATCAAAACCTGAGACCTTATGTGCCCGCCCGTTCTGAATGTATGTAAGTATGTATGTACAAGCGTAACGCCATAACTCAGGATAAAAGTATGCAATTCACTTGAAATTGTGAGTATTGGTGTATTCTGATAAGGCACTTCCCTGATTAGTTTTAAAAGTTCAATCAATAAGTATAAGTGGGGAAACGGGAGGCTAATTCCCCACCCTTAACTTCGATGAATGGGTTTTTCATGCAGATTTATCAGATTTCATTCAAATTTTAGACAGGATCATTCTTATGAGGGCACCGCCATAGTTATTAGTATTGGGAGTTCATTGGATATTTATAAAGAGGAGGAAGGGGGGGGGGCTAATCCCTCGCCTTTATTTTAGATAAAAGGATTTTTCATGCCAAATTATCAGATTTTATTCAAATTTTACACATATGATCATTCTGATGAGGACACCTCCATGATTAGTTTTGAGAATTCACTGGATAAGTCTAAGAGGGGGGAAATAGGAGGTAACTCCCCCATCTTGAATTTAGTTTAATGGGTTTTTCACTGAGAATTTACCGATTTGCTTCAAATTCCCTGATTTGTTTTGGGAGTTCATTTGATAAGTATAAATGGGGGATCGGTGGGACTACCCCTCTTAATTTAGGTAAATGATTTTTCTTGCAGAATTAACCGAATTCTTTTAATATTTGGATACAGGTTTATAGTGATAAGATACTTCATTAATTGGCTGCGGGGTTCTTTTGTTAAGCATAAAAGGGATACGGGCGTTTACTTCAAACACCCTTAAATTTGATAAATAAGTTTTTATGCAGAAAATCCTATTTGATTTAAATTTTGGATGTACATTCTTTTTGATAAGGCGAATCCCTGAGTAGTTTTGGAAGTTTAATGTTTAAGTATAAAGAAGGGGGATAACTCCTTAAATTATATAAAAGGGTTCTTATGAAGAATTATTCAGTTTGCTATGAATTTTGGATATAGATTTTTTTATGTGATAAAGCATATCCTTGATTAGTTTAGGGGATTCAATGATTAAGAATAAAAAGGAGAAATGGAGGGGAGCTATTTCCCCCCTTAATTTGTTTTTCGAAAGTTTTTGAATTGGCAGTTCATGCAGCAATGGGAATTTTGTATCTTGCTAAAACTGGCTATTCGCAAACAGCTGATGTATAGTGGAATAACAAAAAAATATTAATTTTAATAAATATCATGATCGAGATTAACTCATTATTAATCTAATTAATTGACTGCAGTGAAAATTCCAGATGAAAATCAAAGTTGGGTATGATATTGAACTAACAATATTGATGTAGTATTAATATTTGTAAATATTTTTTGAAACATCAAGATCTTTGAAATATAAGAGAGTCTTGGAATTGGTGCATCCAACTAGTTATTTTCACGACTTCATTATAAATATTTAAAATTAAAAGTAATTTTTTCTTCTTATAAATTTCAAAGAGATTTATTTACCTTATAATAAAATTAAATATAGCTTAAAGTAAGACAGTATTGAATAATTAAAGCATGAAAAAAAAAAAATCATCAATTAAACCTGTGTTTGGCGATAACTCTTCAACCATTGGTATATTAGTAAGACTTTTGTTTAGGTAACATCCTTTTATAATGTTTACATTATAAAAGGATGCTACGTATTTCTTTGTGAAAATGCTTTACAACTAGTAAATCTGCAGATCAAGAGCCTCAACGTCAGCTTTTCACATCTTTTTTTTTAAAACACACTTAGCGTAATATTCAACTTCCTGGAAACTGTAATTTAAAATTTTCGAATTACGTAATTATTTATAAGAATAAAATAAGAATAAGAAATTTGAAGCCATCAAAAGTCGTTAAATTAAAGATTTAGTTATGTTAGGATATTCTGAAAAATTCATGATCTATTATTTTTGTTTTTTTTATTATACCACAGTAGATTTCTTCCGTAGTCTCATTAAATTTAAATTTCTAACTTTCTATCAATCTGCTAATGGTTATCGTATATCTTGTATTTCTTTCTACATTTTGATTTATAAGGATAAGCGACAGTTTTAATAAGCATTTTTCATTATCCTCATACTTCTAGATACCTGCCCACCAAAAACGTCTAAATCTGATGTATCAGGAACTTTTGAAAGTGTAAAATCAGTAATCTAGGGTTTTACAATTTTGTTTACGAAAAAAAGAAGTTTTGATTGCATTTCGTGGCAGTTATCGGGGACGAACAGATAGACAGAAGAACAGACTGAGAGATGGAAAACAATAAATTTTGCGTCGCCAAAATAAGCCTTCACTGAAGTTTCGGCAATGACGTCATTATTTATGAGTTATTGCTGTCCATGTTTCTTGTATTTTTAACGACAACTATAAAATACCTGTTTTATTTCAATTATGACGCCAAATTTTACCAATTGAAATATTTGTTCAAAATATAATTATTTTTTATTTCTTTTACTTCTAATTATGCCCCCATTTTTGTCAGAAAAATTCTTATTAATGAAACAAATTTCCGTGTTTAATATTTAACAAAGTACTATTTTTATTTTTATTTTAATTCTGACGTCATATTTATTTTTTCTTAGTTTAATTTTTCGAATGGAAATTGCACAATTGAAACTTATTGCCGTTGAAAAATTATTCCAGTTTTTTTTTTTTTTTTGGCAACGATAAAGGAAATTGGTTAAATTTTATCTAAAAAATCGCTCTTGATTCTGTATGAAAAAGAAGGAAATTTTGAGTTATTAAGGAAAATATTTGAATAAAATTAATAAAACATAGCCTATATTCTTTTCTGGGCTATGTTATATTTATCAGCAAAGATACAAAGACATTAATTAATTCATCAGTTTTGACTTTGACTTCATTTAAATTTTCGTATACGCTTTCAAATTTATAGCATTAAAACATAATAATAGGGATTAGGATGAATGGTTGCTTAGCAACCATTAAGAGAGAATAAAGAAAATGAAATAAATACATTTTAAATAAGTAAATCTCTAAAACAAATTAGTTTATATTATTGGAACACATTTATAATGCGCAACTCGGGAACCCGGGATTCTTTTCCCTTCAATTCAAAACAAAAGCGACTTTTCTAAGTATCCGGGATCGGAGGAGATAGCGTTACATACATACATACATACGGTCGGATTTTAATAGTGTTGATTCTTGGTTGTAAATTTTAATTTGCTGACAGATGATTTTCGCTTCTGTTGAAAAAGTTCTTTAATGAAACGTCAATGTTTGAAAATATATTTTTAGTTTTAGAAAATTTATTTTAATTTTTATACCATCTGCACAAATTGAAACTTAATTCTTTTTAACTTTAAAGAAAAAAATAGCTTCAAAAATACATTAATCAGTTTTATTTTCCCCTTTTTTCCGACAAAAAAAAAAGCCTTCCACTGCTAATTTTTAGTTTTTAATGAAGTTTTTTTTATCTGTATGTAACTTATAATTTAGTATTCGTAAAAAATATTTCTTATCCATTTTAAATATGACGTCATTATTTTTCTAACTCCATGAATTACTGCTATCCATGTCCCGTTTATTTTTAACGACTACTATAAAATACCTCTTTTATTTCAATTATGACGTCATAATTTACCAAATAAATATTTTATTTAAAATATTTTTATTCCTTTTATTTTTAATTACGTCGCCATATTGACAAAAAAATTCATGTTAACGAAACAAATATCAGTGTTTAATATTTAACAAAAAATAGTATATTTATTTTTATTGAAAATACGACGTCATATTTATTTTTTTCTTTTAAATTTTCCTTAGTTTCAGTTTTCGCATGGAAATTGCTCAATTGAAAATTTATCGTCGCTGAAAAATTAATATTCGAAATTTTGATTTTCTTGGCAACGGAAAGAAAATTGATTAAATTTTATCTAAAAAATGCCGATTGGTTATGCATGAAAAATAATGAAATTCAGAATTATTAACGAAAATATTCGAATAAAATAAATAATACATAGCCTTTGTTCTTTTCTGGCTATAATTATCTATACGCAAAGATACAAAGTTGAAGTTATGCTATTGAAGCATTGAAGTTATGTTATTCAAACTTCCGTACACATTTTAAAATTTATAATATTATAAGAATAAGAATTAGAATAAATGGTTGCTTAGCGACTATTAAAAGAAATGAAGAAAACAAAATAAATACATTTGAAATAAGTAAATCTCTAAAACAAATTAGCTTATATTATTGGAACACATTTATAAAAAATGGCCAAGATTTACAGCAATAATTTAAAAAATCTGACATATGCATAGATAAAATTTCAAAACAACATGAATAATTTAAGCCCCGTACTGGCAAATTTCAGTATCCATTTATCGTTGAATTCCATTAATCAAATGAGTCATTTTCTCTCAACAAATAAAAATTTGAAAATCGTTGGATTTGCCATAGAAAAACATTATTGCGCAAAATAAAATATTCTATATTTTACGAACGAATTAATAAAATATAACAAAAAACTATACAGCTAAATCCGAGTGCCTTACCAATATACACACTTAATTTCAAGCCTTTCGGATGTTTTTTGCGGTAGTTATCGCGGAACAGACAGACTGACAAACTGACAGACAGACAGACAGAAACCAAAAAATTTCGTGTCTCCACAGTAAGCCTTCACTGACGTTTCGGCAATTATCAGCATTTCATTGTACATGTCATAAACAATTTTCAGCAGTTCAATGACAAATAAGGAGAGTATTTAAATGTCAGAATTGCATTTTTTATTCAATATTATTATTATACACATACAGGGTTTGAATTTCGCGACGGAGTGGCAGGATTCATGTACTAAAGAATCTTGTGTCATTCCTGTTTCCCCAAAAAATCACTTTTCGAAATTTTTTTCTTTGTGACGTGAAGATCAAGTCTCAGGACCAACTGACTATTTTCTTGAAAATTTTCCTCTATCGATTGACAAATCTCACAGTTTGCTTTTACGACAATTAAACAAAATTCATGATTGGTTTTCTGCGTTTGACTGATAAGTTTTGTAATTTTTCTCACAAAATTTTCCTGCTTGCTTGTTTTACAAAATCTTTTTTTTTTTTTTTCTGGACACTAACAGCAAATTTTACAATTTATTTATCTCAACAAATTGACAAATTTAGCTATTTTATTCTGCGACTGATCAGCAAATTTCCCTTTTTGTTTTTGTGACATTCTGATGAAATTAACAGTTATTTTCCTGTGTCCAGCTGAAAAATTTGTGTTTTGACCTTTGTTATTGGCTGACGAACTTCATGATATTTCCTTGTGACAGATTAACAAATTTTACGATATTTTACTGTAATTGATTGACAAATTTCGCTATATTTTCCCACTGTTTAAATTCATTAAATACCATTTACACAAATTCTAAAAATTCAAAAGTTTCCAGTTGCATTAAAATCGTTTGCTTTTGGCGGGGAAAATGTTGCTCGCCAAATCGTGTGACACTTTCGTCTTTTCACGCCAAATATTCGAAAGCATTTTATTTTTTTTGCATGTTTTCTTGTGTAATTCCGCCGCTAATTTTAACTGATCCTTTATTGCACACATGAGTAGTTTAATTAGTATTTTTTTGAAAAAAATCTGAGTATACCCAGTATGGAGACCTTCCTTGTAAGTGATATACAATCACCGAAGGATATTGACACCTACATGCATTAATCTTGAAAGTAAATTAAAAATGAATGCACATCAGATTTTACAAAATTAAGAAAAAAAAAATACGTGAAAAAAGCATAACCAAGTATTTCAATAATTTAATGTGTTAAAAAAGTTCCCCTGTTCTGTTGGATATAAAAAATTCTAAACCACACAAAATCGAATAAAATCTAAATTAAAAAATTCATTTAGCAACTCAGCTATTAATTACACATAACATTGAGTGAAAATTGAAAAATGGATATGATATATATAAGGCTTGATTCCTTCCCTTTGTTTTAATTAAAATAAACATTTTGGATAATTATCTTGAATTGTTGATTTAATTTATTTCAGTGAAATTTTGTCCTGTCGGTATAACTTTTAAATATTTAAGTGACATGTAAAAAATAATAGGGTTTAAAAAATATCCCTCCCCCTCTCATGCAGTTTAACTCCCCTGCATTTACAAATGTTATGAGGGAAACTCTCTCCCCCTGGGAAAACCTGAATTTCAAGCCCTGATAGTCAGATCTCAGATATATAGTTTCTGTAAAATATATTGCAATATGTTTCAAATGTTGTAATGGTGTGTGAAACATGTTTGCAATTTATTATATGAGATGGCATTGTATAAAGAAATAAACGAACATTCACCATAACTAAAAACATATTTAGTACCGGATATCCGAATCCGGCAGGCAAATCGGATATCGGATATCCGGTATCCGATATCCGGCAAAATCAGTATCTATTGCATCCCTATTTTAGATGCAATCTATTGTTATTGCATTAAATTATTTTTTTCGGGATAATGAAATTTTACTGTAACGCAGGATTCTGATAGAGAGTGCTTCCATTTACACATGTTTTCTGTGTTACAAATTTTATTTACATAGCTGCCATCCTTCTTTATTTTTCAAGTAATTTAAGCATGTTTGGAAACAGAAATTTATTTATTTAATGAAATAAAGTACGAATTGTAAAGAAACAAGACATATTTTATTGAATAAATTTTCTAGTTCAAAAAACTCCAAAAGAATGGCAACTATACATTTTTAAATATTCATAGTTTTTTTTTTTTTTTTTTGGGGGGGGGAGGGCGCCAAATGCAGTTCTGCACACAGGCGCCGAATACTGCTGGAACGCCCCTGTTGATTTACTGTGAGCAGAAACACTCTTGGGGTTGAAATTTATGATATGAAGATCATTTAAACTGGTAACTCTTGACAATGCTACATAACTTTGCCCATGGGTAAAAGTACTGTTTCCAATATCTATTAAACACTCAGACCTTGACTTTTATGGATTGTTATTCCATATGCTAATGATATCAGAAATTGTTTACGGTAAACATATATTTTTGATAATATTTTAAATTTATTAATTACTGGTTCAATCTTATGGATTCAAGAAATAAATGACACATCAATAGCTTTTACTTCTTCACTAGCATCTTGAACAAAATTTATAATCGTTCCTATCGCACCATTTATTAATCCTAAGGTAACGTCTACATTATGCCTTAGCATAATCTTGATTCCTATTTTAACTTCAATTCTTTTATCCAATCCTGCAGTCCAAATTTCAGGATTATTTCCCTAAAGGTATCACACTAATTGTAATTTTAGATTTTTTTTTTACTCAGACCGCTTAACTACTTAATATACTCGAGACAATTTTCCCAAGTTAAATCGACTAAACATGGCATTTTAAAATTTCGGATATTTAAGAAATGAAGCATCGCAGAGAAATAAAACAAAAACTAAAAGAATTTAATGATGAAAAGCTTCAATTTGAGATCAAACTCATCTTTATAAAATAATTATTAAAAGAGATACAGGATTTTTTAAAAACCGTCGAGATACTGAAAATGATCACTTTTTTCTTCGTCAAACAATTTTATTTCAATCAAGGTACAGACTTAAATAAGGGACTGAAAAAAGTATAGAATGCATTTTCGGACATGTAATTATTCAATCTACGTGCTTTTGTAAAATTCCGTTTAAAAAAATAAAATTTCCCACTTTAGTAAGCAAAAAACTGTTATATAATTAACATATGCCAAACTGCGCTAAACCCGCCAACGATCGTGTACTATCTACATTACAGTAACGCAAATCAATTTATATACAACCACTTCATGCATATGCTCCGAAATAGTAGTACTAGCATGAAGCCTATGTTTGATCAGAGTCGGTCACAATTATTTTTTCACCTTTAATTTTCAAATGGGTTCGGTAATTCCAGAGAAATTCCCTCTATAAAATAAACATTTCATGGTAAAAATCTTATTTCACCATTCATTGACGTCAAAGTTATCTGTATTGATTCGTTGCTCACGCACAAAGTGAATATCATTTATCATGGTCCTCTTTTTATATAAAAATCAAACTCAATTTTTTTTTCAAAAAATTTGTTTACATTAGGAATGAAATTTTAAATGCCAATAACTTTAAATGACTACACTTTACAAATTATCTCTGTTCTCAAAAATTAATTTTATTTTGAAGTAGAACTTTCTAAAAATTAACTTTTACGCTGTTTTATTCGAAAAAATAAGCTCGAGAAAAAATATCCTATTGGTACATAAAACTTGAAGTGGTTGTATATAAATTGATTTGCGCTACTGTAATGTAGATAGTACACGATCGTTGGCGGGTTTAGCGCAGTTTGGCATATGTTAATTAAATAACAGTTTTTTGCTTACTAAAGTGGAAAATTTTATTTCTTTAAACGGAATTTTACAAAAGCACGTAGATTGAATAATTACATGTCCGAAAATGCATTCTATACTTTTTTCAGTCCCTTATTTAAGTCTGTACCTTGATTGAAATAAAATTGTTTGACGAAGAAAAAAGTGATCATTTTCAGTATCTCGACGGTTTTTAAAAAATCCTGTATCTCTTTTAATAATTATTTTATAAAGATGAGTTTGATCTCAAATTGAAGCTTTTCATCATTAAATTCTTTTAGTTTTTGTTTCATTTCTCTGCGATGCTTCATTTCTTAAATATCCGAAATTTTAAAATGCCATGTTTAGTCGATTTAACATGGAAAAATTGTCTCGAGTATATTAAGTAGTTAAGCGGTCTTCATGCTTTTGGAGTTTGTTCGTTTGGCGGGCACACTATTTTTTCTAGCTCGGCTTGGCAGAACGACCGTCCTGCTTGATATTAATCAATATTAGACAAATAAATTTATAATATCTTATTTATAATATTAAAATGTATGTTAGAGAGATATTTTATAATATCTACTATGAAATATAAAAAATAATAATTTATGAATGATTATATAATGATTAAATTTTTTATTAACTGTTCTATAAATTTTTAAAGTATTTTGTAAAAAAATATAAGTTGATTTGCAGTATTTTAAATAAATAAGTATATATATACATATTAAAATTAAATGATTTACTTGAATATTTACTTTTATATTTTAGTATTTACTTATTATCAACATTAAATATTATGAAATATTTTCATTATAAATAAAACAGGTGTAATTGATAATAAATATTATCTTCTTTATTATCTGAATATTTTATAAATAAATATAATAAATTACCATTAATTTTCAATGAAATATTAATATGTAAAGTTTCACTTAATGAAATATATGAATATTGCTACTTACTAGGAGTGGGCGATGTAGAGATTTCTTAAATCGATTTATCATCCATCTAACATCGCGATTTAGTGTTAAATCGCGATTTAGCACTAATTTTACCCTTTATAACTTGAAACCTATCATTTAATTTTTAGTAACAAAATACGGGCTTTATGCCCCCCCCTCCCCCCGCACTTGTATTAATATAGCATTTAATTGTTCAAATAACTAAAAAATATATATTTTACACACACACACACACAACTGAATGCTTTTTTTTAATTAGTGATCTATTTTAATATTTTTTTATAAACTCATCCTTAAAGAAATAAAATAAAAAAGGATTTTTTCATTGTGTCTGACTTGTTTTGGATGCTACAATCTAAATTACTTGAGTAGGGGAGCTCAAATAGCACTTCATTGCTAATAACATGCATGCACTTGTTTTTACGGACACTGAGTTAAAAACTTATTGAAGTAAGTTAAAAACTTATTGAAGTAAGAAGCAGATTCACTGATAAATTTAGCTGTTCATTTACCATCAGAAGAATAGTAGTTTAAAAAAAGAGGGGAGGGGGGAGGGAAAATTTTGAGAAAAAGAGTGCATTTTTTTATTATTTTTTTTTTTTAACTTTTAGATTATAATAAAATGTGATTAATATAAATGTTGACATTCATATAGTGAATGGAGAAAGATTGAAAGGTCACATTACCAAAGTTGCTGATTTTTTTGAGAGCGTTGGCTTCTGTAAGATTAGTAATAAAACAATCTTAAATATATGTTTTTAATGATAAGTAAATGACAAAAAAAAGTAGAAAACCGCAAATCTACAGAAAAATCCATTGAATGCTCCCTCATTCTGCTGTAAAAAACAAATTACCTGAAACATTACAGAACCCTCTTAAAATATTTTTAATTAAATAATTAAAACTATTCTAATGTGACACAAACATATGAAAAATAAATTTTCATCAAAATAATGCATAAAAATATAAACTAAGAATGGATTAATTTAGATTTTAACCTTGACTTTTTTTTTATTTTTCTCACACATAAATAGTGAATCAGTTACAAATAAAACACAATAAAATGTTATTTGGATTTTAATTGATAAGTAAATGTGTTCTTAATGCACTACACACATCAAATACAGTTGGCATCTATACTGGTGAGTGTATTTTGCTTCATTAAACAGTATATCTTGGGGGAAAAAATAATCCAAGAGCCTCACCATGCAACAGAAATTGAATATTGAAGATACTGAAATGTCCTTGAAATCCATTTGCATCCAGTGTGAAAAAAGGAATAAGTTATTTGAAATGGATGTGGAATTAAACCTGATGAATATATTTTCCAGAATAAAGCTATATTTTTTGAAAAAATAATCAAACTGAATACACTAAAACCACATGGCAAAAAACCACCGCAATATTGAAAATACAAAAACGTCATCGAAATCTGCTTGCATCCAATAGAAAAAAGAATTAACCAGTTCTCTAATTTGACGCAATCAATGTAGATAAGCATATTTTGATGAAAAAAACTGTATTTCACTTGGCGATCAATAATTATTATTTTAAGTCGCCACTTGGCGAGTGATGACTAGAGTGGCGATCAATGGCCAATAAATTACTTGAAATGCATATGGAATCAAATCTGATGAATATATTTTGCAAAATAAAACTGTATTTCTTGAAGAAAAAAAAAATCCAACTGAAATAGATAAAAGAAAACGAAATATTGAAAATACAGCCATGTCATTGAAATCTGTTTGCATCCAGTAGGAAAAAGAAATAACCACTTTTCTAATTAGATGTAATCTATGTAAAGATGTATATTTCCATGAAAAAAAACTTCATTTCATTTGGCGATTGAAAATAGATTTTTTAATCGCCACTTGGTGAGTGACGACTAAGGTGGCGATCGATGTCCAATAAATTTACTTGTGAAATCTAACCTGATGAATTAATACATTTTCCAAAATAAAACTTTTATTTCTAGGAAAAATAATTCCAACTGAATAAAAAGAACATGACAAAAAACCAAAATATTGAAAATACAGCTAAATCATTGAAATCTGTTTGCATCCAGAAGGGAAAAGAAATAACTACTTTTCTAATCAAATGTAATCAATGTAGAGATGCGTATTTCCATGAAAAAAGCTGCATTTCATTTCGCGATCGAAAAAAAAATTTATCGCCAGTTTTATATCTTTAATTGTCGAATGGCAAGTGTCAGCCGCTAATTTTTATCTGTATTAAATCAAATCCTGCTACATCTATTTGACACATAGGGGGCGCTATGGGCGGCTGAGCCCCCCCCCCCCCCCTTGAAAAAGATTCCAAGGTCACTCAATGAATTTCTATTCCGAAAATGCAAATGAAATTCTGTTCAAAAATCTAATTTAATTTTGAGACCCTTTCACAGTTTTGCAGAATTACTAAGTTGTATCTAAAATAAGCGTTTCAGCACTCCCTCATCCTATTTGTACATATGAAGCTATTTTTCACCAGTTATAGACTCAAAATTTTCATCATCATGTACTTTATTTAGCATAAAATTAAGTTATTACAACAGTTTAATGAGAAACATAGTATCTACAATGTGAATATGCACTCATTTATCTTTCTGTGTCAGAGAAAGATAAAAAACAAATAAGCTCTCCCCCTACATTTTCTTGACCTCCCCCCCCCCCCGATTATTCACTTTTAGCTACGGTCCTGTCCTCACCCTGTTAAATCGATATAACACATACTTGCTCTGTTTTCCCTAAATCGTCTTTCTCTTACATCGCCTTTTTCCTAAATCGGAAAGCATTGAGGCTACATCGTTTCGCTACATCGCGATTTAAGAACTGGCTAAATCGTGACGTCCGATGTATCTAGTGAAAACCAATAGTTAAATCGGATTTCCGATGTCAGCGTTAAATCAGGGCTATATCGTTTCGCTACATCGCGACGTCAGATGTATCTATTCAAGACCAATAGTTAAATCGGATTTCCGATGTATTAAAACGATTTAAGGCTCAGACGTGCAAATTTGAATTATAACTTTAAAATTGCTCCCTCCCCCCACAGGCATAAATAGTGAATTATTAATAAATAAAACACAATAAATTGTAACTGTGTTTTATTAATTGAATTAGTTGAATTTTAATTAATAAATGCAGTGTTGAATTCAGACATTTTTCTCCGGGAAGTATTTCCGTGGCTCCGGGGAGGGGGGAGAAATTGCACATTTTGATCATTAAAAACACAAAATTTCCGGAGGAGGGATCCCCTTAATAAATGTGTTAGTAATACGCTACACACATCACATGCAGTTGACATTTATGCTAGCAGTAGATTATCTAGACTTATCATTTCAGAGGGGGCTGAGATACAGCATACATTTCTGAGAGGGTAGTGCCATGCAGGAGAATGGGGGGGGGGGGGGGGGCAAGGGAGCGGTCGCCCCGGCGCGGGAATATAGGAGGGGCCAAATTTATACTACCACCGTAATACAGTTGGCATCTATACCGGTGAGTGTATTTCGCATCATTAAACAGTATTATCGTGGGAAAAAAAAAAGAATCCAAGAGCTCAGCATGCAACAGAAGTCGAAAATTGAAGGTACTGAAATGCCCTTGAAATCCATTTGCATCCAGTGTGAAAAAAGGAATAAGTTATTTGAAATGAATGTGGAATTAAACCTGATGAATATATTTTCCAGAATAAAGCTATATTTCTTGAAAAAATAATCAAACTGAATATACTAAAAGCACATGGCAAAAAACCACCGCAATATTGAAAATTAAAAAACGTCATCGAAATCTGCTTGCATCCAATAGAAAAAAGAATTAACCAGTTTTCTAATTAGACGTAATCAATGTAGATATGCATATTTTAATGAAAAAAAACTGTATTTCACTTGGCGATCAATAATTATTATTTTAAGTCGCCACTTGGCGAGTGATGACTAGAGTGGCGATCGATGACCAATAAATTACTTGAAATGCATATGGAATCAAATCTGATGAATATATTTTGCAAAATAAAACTATATTTCTTGAAAAAAACATCCAACTGAAATAGATAAAAGAATGCGGCAAAGAAAACGAAATATTGAAAATACAGCCATGTCATTGAAATCTGTTTGCATCCAGTAGGAAAAAGAAATAACCACTTTTCTAATTAAATGTAATTAATGTAGAGATGCATATTTCCATGAAAAAAACTGCATTTCACTTGGCGATTGAAAATAGATCTATTAAATCGCCACTTGGCGAGTGACGACAGGAGGTTGAACGATAGCCAACAAATTACTTGAAATGTGTGTGGAATCAATGCCAATGAATATATTTTTGCAAAATGAAACTGCATTTCTCGAAAAAATAATCAAACTGAACACAGTAAAAGAACTCTGCAAAAAACCAAAATATTGAAAATACAGCTATGTCAATGAAATCTGTTTGCATCCAGTAGGAAAAAGAAGAAAACACTTTTCTAATTAGATGTAATCAATGTAGAGATCCATACTTCTATGAAAAAAACTGCATTTCATTGGGCGACCAAAAATAGATTTTTTTTAACCGCCACTTGGCAAATGACGACAAGGGTGGCAAACGAAGGAAATTTTTTAATTGCCACTTTTACATTTTTAATATCCACATGGCAAGTGACCGCTGCTAATTTTAAATCAAATCCTACTATATCAATTTAACACCAGCTTTTAATGTTTTTCCTAAATAGTTTTTTTCTTAAATCGCCTTTTTCTTAAATCGAAAACACTGAGGTTTGTAATGTGTGTTTAAATCGGATCCTCTAAATCAATTTAGCACCAACTTGCTCTGCTTTCCCTAAATCATATTTTTCTTACATCACCTTTTTCCTAAATCGGAAAGCATTGAGGCTTGCAAAGTTTGCTTAAATCGATTTAACAGTAGTTTGACATGCAAGCAGTATATACACCAAAGTAGACAACTCAATTTTCTGATGTTAACTCTGAATCATTATTTGAAATCGATTTAAAACCAATGGCTAAATCACGATTTAAGACTGATTAAATCACGATGTAAGACAATGGCTAAATCGCGATGTAAGGCGATGGCTAAATCGCGATGTATAGCAATGGCTGAATCGCGATTTCCGATGTATCGATTTAAGAATCTGACTAAATCGCGATTTCCGATGTAAGCTTTAAATCGATTTAAGAGATAAATCGATTTAAGGCCCAGGCCTACTACTTACTAATATAATAATTATTTGATAATGATCAAGAATGATTGAAATGATTTCTAAGTTATTGTATTATATTTATCAATAATAAATTAGTAAATATCACAATTTGTTATTATCTATATGTATATCTATATTGTTATCGATATATGCATTATCTATAAAGTACTGACATATTTAAGTTTATAATATAACAACAACAGTTATTTGATAATTATTTATTACGAAATAGAATAATCTATCTTTATCAAGTATTCTATTATTTTATATTCAAATATGCTATATTTATTTATAAATTGTATGAAAATTAAGTATTATACTATCAATAAATAATTTGATAATAAAATGTTAAATCTAATTAGTAGCTAAAATACCTAGACACTGCTTATTTATTAATTATAAATAATTATCTAATTTTATTTGATATAGTATAACTAAAAAATTCTGTTTTAAATTTAAAATAAATTCCTTATAATATTCTATATCTCTGCAAAGTAATTTTTATTTTTGATAGATGCAAAAAAAGCAAAGAGAGAAAGTTAAATGAAAGTCAAAACATAATAAAAGTTTTTAAAAGTTAATATTTTATATATATTATTTATTATTACATATATTATCATTAAAAAAGGTAAATAAAATCAAAACTGAATTATTTACATATTTAATAAACATTTACATTTTCAAATAAACAATGTCGATGATAAAAATTTCTTCCCTATCAGAAAATGAAAAATCCTAGTTCTCTTTCCTCTTTCTGTGTTTTTTCCCTATGAAAAAATGAAATATCCCTTTTTTGCCGCAGCTTCCGTAAGCGAAATAGGATTTTTCATTTTCTCTTAGGGGAAAAATGTGATAATGGACATTGTTTTTCATATAATTTTTGTCATTTTTTTGCCTGTAAACATCGCGAGGCCCCACCTGTTTTTCTTTTCCACGTTTTTGTACACATGTTTAACTATTGTGTAAGATAATTTGTTTTATTCAAACGTGGCACTTTTTTTAGATAATGCTAATTGAAATGGTGAATATTTTGAAAAATCTGTATATTTAACAGATAATATCTACTTACAGCAACAATAACTCTGTGCAGTACTATATTATTTAGTTTGTCCTAGTAGTGTACTTTCATATTCTATAAGAAAAAGTTTGGGGTACTATTGGTTAAATAAGATATTAAGTGCGGAAAATAAACAAAAACGTCATTTTGACTATACTTTGTGGCAACATAATAATGTAATGTAACAATGCCCCATTTAAACAAATATATTTTAATAAGCAGGTAGGGTTCTACTCTCAGTTTATGGCAAAAGAATTTTTATTTAGGATGTTGTTGCTTGCGAGAGGTATAGTGCTCCAAATATACCAGCATTTCACTTTTCATGAATAATGGCCTTCACAACCTTGAAATTTGACATTTTCTATAGAAAAGAGGAAATTTTTTCAGGGCTTCAAAATTGCGGATCATTTATTAAATATGATTTACTTCAACATAAAAAAAAATATCAAGGCAATTAAAAAATACAACTAACAAAATATCACTTTTTTGTTTGAATTTCAAAATAAGGGCTCTTAAATATGTTGAAATCAAATTTCCAGAGAGTATTTCCCATAGATGGTATCTGTTACTGGAAAAACCCGATTTTAGGCCGAACCAGTTTATCCTAACACCCATCGAATGAACTAGTTTTTCCTAGGCCAAACCGGTTTATCCTTACGCCCATAGGATAAACTAGTTTTTTCTAGGCCAAACATGGAACAAAGAATATAAACCGGGAAGGAAAACGAAGCCTCTTTCCCCTTAGGAGCAGGGTGATCGTCGATGCCACCGGATTTCTGTGAGGTTCACCCATATCCCAGCATTCCCGGAGGAATGGCAACTGTTTGGCGCATTTATCGCTTATTTGACCTTTCTTACACTCAAAGCGAACAGGGACGGGTGGATGCTGATTTCTATGGCGAGAGGTAAAACACATGCCAAGTTATCGCCAATCGAAAAAAATCGCCAAGGTTGCCGGCAGTTCAGGGTCACACTTGTCCCAGAATTCTCGGCTTGCCTCGGCTCGCCTCCGTTGACCGGTTTTCCTTCCCGGTTTATATTCTTTGTTCCATGAGGCCAAACTAGTCTATCCTAAGGCCCATAGGACAAACTAGATTTTTCTAGACCAAATGAGTTTAGCCTTATGCTCATAAGATAAACTAGATCAGCCTGAAGATAGGTCTGAATTAGTTTATCCTAGAGTTGCAAAAAACCCACAGTTTTTGAGGGACGGGAATAAACCCGGGAATTTTGGGGAATAAACCCGGAATTTTGGGGAATATTGGAAATTTTGAAGAAGTTTTGAAAGTAAACAAAACCAGTCATTGTTCAACTTGAAATTTTCATTTTAAGACATCATTGCTCATTGTTCTGAGACATTTAAATGGATTTTTTATTTATTAACAATACTTATTATTTTAACACTTTGCAACATTTTAAATTCCTAAAATTCAACAGCTTTACAACAATGGTGACTGAATTAATGAAGATTTCAATTATTCTCTTAAAAATTAAAATAGTTTACTTTCTGTTACCTAGCATGTCCAACGTATATTCATTATTTAATTTTTCTGTTTAAGTTGAATCTGAGAACAAGGGTGATGTTTACATTTATAAATAAATTTATCATTTCCCTTTCTAACTTATTAATATTTAAATCTATTTAGTTTTCACTTAAACTCTACTGGTTTTGTTTACGTTTCTTATTGTAAATATTTTTATGCACTCAATCAGTTAGTTTCATAATACACAAATAGTTGTAATGACAGATTTATTACATTTGATGGCTTGTCTTTTCAATATTAAATTGGACAGAATCAGGACGGAATCAGAGAAAAGCAGAGAAAACGTGCTCTGATGTTGATTAACTTCGCTTGGCTCACTCAGAAGAAGAGTTGAGTTGTTCTTGCGATTACAGTTAAGAATAAAACAATGGAAATCATTACAAAAATATTAAATAATAAATTAATTATTTCAATGGTTAAAACGTTCTAAAAACTCCCGGAAATTTTCAAAATTTCCTTCCCAAAAAACCCGTTTTTTTTCCAGCCTTTGAAGCTCTACTTTATCCTAGGCCGATTCAATTTGGCATGATTTTATTGAATCCAAAGACCGCTTTGGCGCCAACTTTCTAGTTTATCACCCTAGGTTGATTTAGTTTATCCTAGACCAATTTAATTTGACGCGTTTTTATCTCATCAGGCTATCAAAGCCTGAGAGCTAATGTGTCCGCAGGTTCTATATGCATGTATGTATGTATATACGTACGTACGTAACGCAATAATTCTTTATACAAATGCACGACTTGCATCATATTTTGAATATATATTCTATTGAATATATATTTGAATGTTTATTCTTATACGGCGCTTTCCTGATTAGTTTTGGGAGTTCATTAGAAAAGAATAAAGGGAATGAAGAATGGGAAGCTAATTCCCTCCCCCTTCAATTTAAATAAATGTGTTTTCATGCATAATTAAGAGATTTCATTCGAATTTTAGATATAGGAGCATTCTGATGAGGCGCTTCCATGATTAAATGTGGGTGTTCATTGTTTAAGTATAAAGGGAGGCGATTATGGGGTTAAAACCCCATAATTTAGGTAAATGGGTTTTTCACGCAGGTTTTACTGATTTGCCTCAAATTTTGAATATAAATTTATTCTGGTAAGGCGCTTCCTTAATAATTATGGGGCTTAAGATAAATGGGGTTTTATGCAGAATAATCCGATTTGCTTCAAATTATATACATAAGTTCATTTTGAAGAGGCGTTTTATTGATTAATTTAGGTTTATTTGGCTAAGTATAATGGGACAGCGGACGACTTACCCCTTTCTTTAAATTAGATAGTTTTGCCATCCCCCTGTATAATATATTTTATTTGAGTTGCAGTAGTTTACTGTTAGAGGTCTGCGCGATCCGAAAATTCGAGGGTTGGGCCCCGCCCTTCCCGATGGAAAATTATTTTGGCCTGACACTTATGTAAAAATTAAAATTTCAGCCCGAGCCCTGCCTGTACAGAAAGTAAAGAAAAGAGTCCCGGTCCGACCCGACTTAATTTCTGCAAAACATCCAGATTTAACATACAATTAACATACAATTAAAGGGGGCTCAGGGGTTGATCGATACGGAAAAACGTGTAAAGAGAGCTCTTGCTTCGAGTCCATATAAAAACAGAAGTATTCAGTGTAATTAATTTAAACTTTCTGATATTTTAAAGGTATGTTTGTAGTCTTGTAAAATTATAAAATGAAGTACTTCAATGTAATATAATAAGAAATATAGCAAAATTTATGTAACACAATTTTCGAAAAAAAAAATTATGTGTTATATCACCAACACCAAGGTATCTTAACGTTGAATTGACTTAAGAACCTAATTTTTGCTTTAAAATGATCAGGAAACTTTACTCTATAGAATGAATTAAGGATATAACAATCACTCTAAAAAAACCTTATTAAAAAAACTCTCAAACTTACCCTAAAAAATACAACTTTTTTTCATTAAAAATACTCAAAATATTAAACTATCTAAACTATATTAATTCATTCTATAGATAATGATGTTATATGCATGCAAAATAAAAATTAAGCCATTCCATTAAATAGTTTTTTTTAAATCTTGGTGTTAGTCGTCAAAAATCAAGTTTTGAGAAAGATCGACTTATAGTTGAAATTGTATGGGTGCGGCTATGAAAGAGTTGATACATAAATGCTTATAACTCTGTTAAAAATTCAAACATTTTTATGCCGTTTTATTGCATTGAGTTAAGAATTAATTGAATAATCAAACTAGATAATTAAAAAAAAATCGATTTTTTGAAAGGTTTTCAACCCCTGAACCACCTTAAGATTCCTTAAGAATATTACATACATATTTAAAGGATGAATTAACAATATATTTTAAATTAAGATGAGTTCGCAAAACAGAAAATACAAAATGCATTACTGATTATTTAGATTCTTAGACGTTTCAACATTCAAATAGGGATTCATTAAGTAATTAATGTTGTTTAGAATAAAAGAACAAGTAAGAAAAATCGTGCGTTAAGCACAAATTATGAAACACTTTCCAACGCTTCCTGAAATCTTTAACAAAACTTCGTTGTTTAGACAAATAAGGCATTACTGTCCATAGCCAAACATGTATTTTGATACTTTTTAGCAGACCTGTGTTTGATCTGCCGGTTGGTATATATATATACTACATAATGCGGAAGTTTAGTTAAGCAAGAAAACGCCTAACAGATGTAAATTTTTCTTTCAGCAATTTATACTAATGTATAGAAAAATACTTCAATACTTTTGTTCTGCCCTGTAGTTTACCTAGTACCTTTATTACACGCCAGTATTTTGTTAAAATTTAGTCCAAACTAAAACTACTTAAATCACATATCCAGAAATTATCATCCATGGATGACCACGTAGATAGTTCTCTGCGTGACCCTGTATATCATTTTATTTATATTCTACAAACATTTCTGAGTAAACTGAAAGCAGTTCAACGTAAAAATGCCTAACTTATTTAAAAACAACCTTTAAATAATTTACGCTCATATTCAATAATGATTGCGAGCTCTTTTGTGTAACCCTGTATATCAACTATAACATTTATACACACCATATAATATGAAGACATTTAGTAAAACTAAAAAGCGAATATCCCAATTGAAAATATATTTCATCCATCCATCAGCTATCATCGATAATATGCAGAACTTCGGATAGAATATACGATTTGAAATACTTTGCGAGTACCTGTAAATGATATGCACTTCATATTATGTGTGAAATAGTGAGTCTCAGCTACATATATTAATTTTATGATACTTGAACTCATTTAACATAGTTAAAATATGCCGTAAACAATTTTCCACTTTATTATTGTATAATGGAATTCTTTTGAGTGGCCCTGTAAATGAATGATAACTATTATTTTCACATCCTATTTTGCAGAATGCATATTTTAATGCATTTTGCCAATCCACATAAATTTGAATATGTTTGACTGTGTAACAAATTTAAAATTCATTTGAAACGATTTTTTCCCATAGGCCGTAATGTATCGGAAAACTTTTGATTGTCCCCTTAAATAAACTAATCATGTTAGAAACTTCATTTTCAATAGGGTTCGTGCTATGGAAAGTATCAATAATACATAAAAATTTCATAGCAATCCGAGCACATTTACAGAAGTTAGAGCGCGGACAGACGACCATACGGCCAGGCGGCCAGACAAACCGAATGCATATTTTCAACCTTGTTGGAAAGTGTTAAAAATAAACTTTCAAAAGGAAGTAATTTTTAAAAAGAACAGAAATTATAGTCGTGGCTGTTATTTATATAAAAATCTTCTGTTATCTAAATCTCTAAATAATTATTTTTATAGCTTCATATTATCTATACTAATAAAAGAACAAAACGCTCTGTCTGTGTGTGTGTCTGCGATGGCTAGCAAAATCTATAGCATGTACGAAGCTCAAAAATTTTTTGAGAGTAACCCTAAATCTCTCCTGATGCACCTGAGCTTCAGAATTTCGAAATTCCAATTAATAACTGAGTAATTAATTAAAATGGAGAGGTCACTCTAAAAAAAGTCATCTTTTTCCAATTTTTTTTCCTTTTCGTTTGTTTACGGTTGGTTGGTTGTGTAAAAATTTTCGCACAAGCAATTAAGAAAGCTGAGAAAGAATAGACGCTTTCAGTGTGACGTCAGTCATGACATTTTCCTTAGATACTGACTCCAAACAAACGGTTGCTATGCTTCATTTCTTATAAAATATAAATCGTAGAAAATGGTATCATTGCATATAAAGCATTAAACATGTGTCTGTTATATATAGCTGAAAATTGTCGCTGTAATATGCAAATAAAATAGAAAATACAGCATAGCAACCGTTTGTTTGGAGTCAGTATCCAAGCAAATCGTCATAACTGACGTCACGACTGAAAGCGTCCATTAAAGAAACCAATTTGAGATTTTAACATTTCAAAAGTGACTGTTTTTTCCAAAGACATTTAAAATTCATAGACTGGCAAAATGAAAGTTTAACTTAGGATTTTTGAACACAGCAGTTGTACGCCAGATCGTTGGTACTTCGTATATTAGAATGTATGTGTGGTTAGCTATGTTGCAGTAAATATATATATATATATATATATATATATATATATATATACTAGGCTTTTTTAGCAGTTTTTTTAAATCATTGATTAAATTTGAATGCATTTTATTTAATTTAAAATTTTATTATGACTTTAATTTGTTTTTAAAACAAAAATGAAATGGCTATTTGACATACAATTGTTCGAATCGGCAGACGATTCATATACAATAATAAAATATCAAATCGAAAAGTAAATTATATATCAAAAATACTCACTAAAAGAAAAGTAGCAAAACATAATGTTTAGGCGTATTAACACATAACCCGATCACAACCAGAAAAAAATAAAAACAGACCATACTCCGATCCAAGCAACACAAAAATTCCATGAGCATAAACCCGACCCGAACCTAAAATTCCATTTGAAAAAAACTATGGATTTTATATCTGACCCGAACCAAATCTGAATCGCGCAAAAATATTGAAATGAAGCATAACCCAGTCCGAACAAGGAAATCCTAACCTAAAAATTCCATATGAAATTTTTTTTTAAATATAATCAAACCAAATATGAACTTGACAAAAATATTCCAAAGAACCATACCCGGATCCGAAGTAGACAAAAATTTTCCATGAACATGAACCCAATCCGAGCCTAAAAATTTCTTTGAAAAAATCTCGAAATCTGAACTGAACTAAATCTGAACCTGACAAAAATATTCCAGAGAAGCATATCCTTATTCTAACAATACAGAATAATTTCCGTGGATGCGCAACCCAACCTGAACCTAAAAATTCCATTAAAAAACCCGAAATCTGAACCCGACAAAAATATTCCAAAGATCCAAAATCGGATCCGAGCAAGATAAAATAATTTCCCTGGACGTGAATCCGACCCGAACCTTAAAAATCAATTTGAAAAAATACCTGAAATCTGAAACCGACGAAAATATTCCAAAGAACTATAACCAGATCCAAAACAGACAATATAATTTCCATGGACATAAACCCAATCCGAACCAAAAAATTTGTTAAAAAAATCTCGAAATTTGAACCAAACCTAATCTGATTCTGACAAAATATTCCAGAGAAGTATAACCTCATTCGAACTAGGTAAAGTAATTTCCGTGGAAGTACAACCCGACCCGAACCTAAAAATCTCATTTGAAAAAAAAAAAAAAAAAAATCATCAAGATTTCGAGCGCATACCTTCAAATAACTGAATCTGAAATTTCCTTTTGGTAGGTTGAGGGGTAATGCCGCTAGGAGTTCATATATCGGGGAAGGTTTTTTTTTTATGACCACCCTGTACATATGTACTGTAAAAAATATTTATTCTATCTAACTTACCGTCTAACGTAAAATCTAATCATTTGCACAAATTTGTAAAATATCCATTATTAAGAATACATTTTCCCTGTTGATGTTTTCGATATGGAAATCATTTAGTTTTCAATGTGAAAAATAACAGTAGTAAGTCTTGATTACATCCATTAATAACTATATCGTAATATTAATACTGTACATTTCACAACGAAAAAAAAAAAAAAAAGAATTTATATTCAAATAAATATTTTGTTTATAAGACGTTGCTGTATTTAGTTTTCGCCACAATTTTTTAAATCAGGGCCGCATTTTTCAGTTTCGACTACATTTTTTACGTAAAAGTCATTCACCTTTATCATTTCCTTTATCATTAATGCATCTATACGTAATGTATATGAAATTGCCGGGGAACATTCCGGGTGGGACAAATAGGGTCTACACGGATCCTAGCAATCTGGTGATCTTGTTCCACTTAGGCATAAATAAGTAAATGTATATGAAATATTCAGGCTTTTTTTTTAAGGCATTAAAAACAATATCAGTAATTAAATATGAGTTATTTTATGCGTTAAACAAGAGATAAACAAGCAACCGTTATCGTATGCATAATAACATCATGTTTAATTTACATGAGGAATTCTTTAACATCGTCTCAAGTGAAACTAAAAAAGAAAAAAAAGGTCGTTCAAAACACTTGTATACACTTCGATAACATTAATATTCGTTTGACCTTTTATGAGGTCGCAAAATACCGCGGGCGTGAACTGAAGTTTATCTCTTATATTAATCGTTTCTTTTCTTAAAGTTTCTTAAGATGAACAACAGCTGATTTGTAATTGGAGGAAAGTTATGCTTTTTCTATAAGTAATACATTAAATCGAAACAGCTCAGTGCTACTAATTTATGCGTTCCTTAATATTCCACGCATCATAGCGCTTTCAGATTTTTTTAACCGGATAGAAAAAGAAAAAAAAAGAAACAAAAAACGGGTCGCGAAATCGTCTGCTACAAGGAAGAGATGTTTTACGAGTTCAGTTTAGTTGGTCGACCAACACTGTTATGATCAGGTGTAGAGCGGAAGGCAGGTCACCGGGTTGAAACCTGGGAATGTTTATAAAAAGAAAAATAGCAGCTAGCTTCACGGCTACAATTTTTTTAGTATGTATGCATGCTGTAGAATGTTCGATCTCCAATGCAGCTAAATCCCAATTTGAAGATTATGCACCAAAACCTGTATTATATTGTGAAGGAAAAACACTGGCAGAAGTTATATATGATGACAATGGGAATATGGTGCACTGCATACTGCACGAAGTAGAGTAAGTACTGAAAAAAATATTTCTTTTGTAAAATATTTTATAAAAAATATTTAATTTTATTTCATGTCTGAGCAAGTTGGGTTATTTTTTGTTTTATTTTCATTATTAGTTTTTATTTTTTAAATCAATTTAATGATGTATTAAAAAATGTTAGAGGATTTTACAGTTGAGTTGCCTTGCTCTGATCTTTTATAATTAAATTTAAATGTCCCGCGCGAAAACTAATTTCACTACTGTTTCATGTAAAGCGTTCCAATCCGTACTTTTAAATATAATAGCAATGAACTTGGAGAACATACAAGTAGTTTCAAATATTTAAATATTCAAAACCGTTGACCTGCGTGTTTTCTGTTGAAATCCATACCCCCTTTATTAAAAATTTAAATTTATATGTTAGTTTAAAAAAAGTTTAGAAATTTATCTTTTAAAATTTTATTGCAATTAACTTTTTTTATATTTGTTTATTGCTGATAAAAGAAGCATTTTCTATGAGAAGTACAGTGAATTTGCAAATCAGAAACCCCAACGTCAGTGTTCAATTCAAGGGGTGGCGTAGGTGGGGGACCTGCTCCCTCGGAGCTAAAAGGGTACAACCCAGATTTGGGATTTTGTGTTTACAATGGTCAATAAATGCAATTTACCCCGCCGAAATTTTTATAATGTCCTCCTCCTCCCGAAACCACAAGAATCCTTACCGGAGAAAAGTATCTGAAATCAATATTGCCTAAACATCAGCTGCGCCAGACAAATACTTATTTTGATCTTTTTAAAGAAATCCTTCAATACTTAATTTAATTATTATTAGTAGTAGTACAATTATTATTATTATTATTATATAACCTTTCACAGATTTTGTAGGCATTAATTAATTACACCACACAAATTTTCTGGGTTTCAATTTACTCTTTTAACCTATATGTCACATATTATTACACCCAAGATTTCAAGGGATCACCGTCTGTTGTAATGTCACATTTTCGACAATTGTTAATTTATAGTTATTTTTTATGCATGAAAGCATAAAGCTATTTTTATACATTTTTCCGTTTGTTTGTTTTTTTTTTCCAAATCTAGATTTCAAGCAATTACTGTCATGGAAGCGCCTTATTGTAAAAAACGTTTTTCTTCATGATTTTTTTAACCATTTCTGTTAAAGATAAATGGTTCAAACTTGAAGCATGTCTTCTTCAATTACTTTACTTTAATTTTTATTAAGAAAATTTGGAAAAATACTTATTTTTGAAAATATGATTTTTTAAATAAAAGTTACACCATTTTTTATTTTCATATTTTTAATTTTTATTTAAGTTATTTTTTTTTTTTTTTTTTGTTTTTTTATAAATGCTGAAATGAAATTAAAACTTAAATATTCATGTTTGTTTACATGAAAAATAAATTAAATTCTACTAATATTTCGAGTTATAATGATTTTAAATTATCTGATTTTTTTAAGAAAATTTAAATTTTAAATAATAAAAAAAAGAAGTTTTATCGTGTGATTTTGTTTGCAAATTATATGGTTAATCATCACAAATAAAAAAAAAGAAAGAAAGAAAGAAAAGAAAATCAAAATTTTAATTAAATAAATAATTAGAAAAAAATGTGTTCTGGATTCCCTTAAAAAACTATTCTGTATAAAAATGAGCAAATTGGTAGTTTTATGGAGAAATGTATAAGTATGCTGAAGCAGACAGTTTTTAAATACAAGAATTAATCAAGCGCTATTTAATGTTAAAATCGGTCAAAACAGTTCAGTCAGATAAGTTTTATAGGCCTTAAAACTCTGCATTCCATTTTTTTTTTTTTTTAATGCATGCTTATGATTAGACTGTAATATGCAGTGTCCAAATACTTTCTTTTAGGTAGCTTTCATTACAAAAAGTAAAAAGCTATCTATTGCAGCCGTCCGGAGGAAAGCACTTCCGGAAAATTTTGGTATATTTTCACCGATCATGACCCTCAGACCCCAAAACCACCCTCCGTTCAAATGTTGACATATATATATATATATATAACCATATATATAAAACCATATATATATATATACTAGCGGACCCGGCAGACGTTGTCCTTCCTGGCACCGACACCAGAAAATCAAATAAATGTACTTAAATATAGTAATACGCACGATAAACACTACGCTCTTAATTTAATTTCTTATTACAATTATGTAAGGAAATTATTTTCCACTCTTCAGTATTTTTTGAAGTCGGTTCAATTTTTAATAGAAAAGTTTATTTTTCTCTTTTTTGTTAAAAGTTAACGATTTTCTGAAGACAGTTAATCAAAATTATAATACAGGCTATATTACTGTAAAGCATACACGTTTGACAGGAGCGGGGTTCGAACACGCGATCTCTTTCTTAGAGAAGCAGAGTTTATATCTGGCACCTTAGACCACTCGGGTGTTCCGTCCGCACTCTATTCATCGAACTTATTCAACACTTTTAATTAGCGAAAAATCACTAACTATTAGTTTTTGCCTAGTTACTAAAAAAGTACTGAATCAATTTCGATGAAATGTGAATCTA
The DNA here is from genome assembly GCA_964019185.1 of Maratus speculifer. Classification (NCBI taxonomy): domain Eukaryota; kingdom Metazoa; phylum Arthropoda; class Arachnida; order Araneae; family Salticidae; genus Maratus; species Maratus speculifer. Next base: position 90,306,811 of record OZ025298.1, read on the forward strand.
AACCATTCTCGAATCCACTGGAACACACACGCAAAATTCCATTAAAATTGGTCCAGTCGTTTAGGAGGAGTTCAGTGACATACACACGCACAGAAGATTTATATATATAAAGATAAGGATTAAAAATTTCAGGGTTTTGCGCCGAAGACATCGCCTAATTAGGAAAATGTGAATTATCTCACAAACTACTGGATTTAAATGAATTTGCTTAGAACCATTCGATTCAGAATGAAAAAATGCAATAAAATATGTTATCAGTTGAAAAATAAATACAAAAGCCGATTTTTAAGCAATTTTTTTAAAATTCGCTCTTTTTTCTACTCCTCTTAGGGGTGTAATTTTCGAAAATCCCTTTTTAGCGGCACTCCATGTTATAAGAAGTATTTTTACCCCAATTTTCAAGATTTTTGGTTCGGTAGATTTTTTTGTGCTGTGATTAATACGAAATCCAGACTTTCTTTAATATATATATAGCACTTTTAATTAGCGAAAAATCACTAATTTTTAGTTTTTGTTTAATTACTAAAAAAGTGCTGAATCAATTTCGATGAAATGTGAATCTAAACCATTCTCGAATCAAATGGAACGCACACACAAAATTTCATCAAAATCGGTCCATTTGTTTAGGAGGAGTTCAATTACATACACACGCACAGAAGATTTTTATATATAAAGATATATATATATATGATTTTTGTCATGCGATAACTAAAGTATTTATGAACCGATTTGAGTGAAACTTGGTATGTACATAGTACATACAAATATCTCGACCGAGTTCGTTGGTCAGCAACATCCGCCATTTTGTTTCAAAATGGCGGACATTTAAAAAAATTTAAAAATTTAAAAATTTAAAATTAAATGCAAAAAAATTAAAAGTTGAAAAATATTTTTGATTTATGTGTTAGATCTTAAAACGCCAATTCCAGAACACTTTTTATTTTGTCTATATCATAAAAAATGATTGAGTTATAGCACTTTGAATTTTTCTTATGGCTGATATTTTGAAACGATCTGATTTTTGTCATGCTATAGCTAACGTATTTATGAACCGATTTGAAGGAAACTTGGTATGTACATAGCAAATACACATATCTCGACCGAGTTCGTTGGCCAGCATCATCCGCCATCTTGTTTGAAAATGGCGGCCATTTAAAACTTTTAAAAAATTTTTAAATTTAAAATTAAATGCGAAAAAATTAAAAGTTGAAAAATATTTTTATTTTATGTGTTAGATATTAAAACACCAATTCCAGAACACTTTTTCTTTTGTCTATATCTTAAAAAATGATTGAGTTATAGCACTTTGAATTTTTCTTATGGCTGATATTTTGAAACGATCTGATTTTTGTCATGCTATAGCTAACGTATTTATGAACCGATTTGAAGGAAACTTGGTATGTACATAGCAAATACACATATCTCGACCGAGTTCGTTGGCCAGCATCATCCGCCATCTTGTTTGAAAATGGCGGCCATTTAAAACTTTTAAAAAATTTTTAAATTTAAAATTAAATGCGAAAAAATTAAAAGTTGAAAAATATTTTTATTTTATGTGTTAGATATTAAAACACCAATTCAGAACACTTTTTCTTTTGTCTATATCTTAAAAAATGATTGAGTTATAGCACTTTGAATTTTTCTTATGGCTGACATTTTGAAACGACCTGATTTTGTCATAACTAACGAATTTATGAACCGATTTGAATGAAACTTGGTATGTACATAGCACATACAAATATCTCGACCGAGATCGTTAACCAGCATCATCCGCCATCTCGTATCAAAATGGCGGTCATTAAAATTTTTTTTAAAATTTTAAATTTAAAAATAAATGCGAAAAAATTAAAAGTTGAAAAATATTTTTATTTTATGTGTTAGATCCTAAAATACCGATTCTAGAACACGTTTTACTTTGTCTATATCTTAAAAAATGATTGAGTTATAGCACTTTGAATTTTTCTTATGGCTGATATTTTGAAACGATTTGATTTTTGTCATGCTATAGCTAACGTATTTATGAACCGATTTGAAGGAAACTTGGTATGTACATAGCAAATACACATATCTCGACCGAGTTCGTTGGCCAGCATCATCCGCCATCTTGTTTGAAAATGGCGGCCATTTAAAACTTTTAAAAAATTTTTAAATTTAAAATTAAATGCGAAAAAATTAAAAGTTGAAAAATATTTTTATTTTATGTGTTAGATATTAAAACACCAATTCCAGAACACTTTTTCTTTTGTCTATATCTTAAAAAATGATTGAGTTATAGCACTTTGAATTTTTCTTATGGCTGACATTTTGAAACGACCTGATTTTGTCATAACTAACGAATTTATGAACCGATTTGAATGAAACTTGGTATGTACATAGCACATACAAATATCTCGACCGAGATCGTTAACCAGCATCATCCGCCATCTCGTATCAAAATGGCGGTCATTAAAAATTTTTTTTAAATTTTAAATTTAAAAATAAATTCGAAAAAATTAAAAGCTGAAAAATATTTTTATTTTATGTGTTAGATCCTAAAATACCGATTCTAGAACACGTTTTACTTTGTCTATATCTTAAAAAATGATTGAGTTATAACATTTTGAATTTTTCTTATGGCTGACATTTTGAAATGATCTGATTTTTGTCACGTGATAACACTCGTATTTATGAATCGATTTGGATGTAACTTGGTGTGTACATAGTACTTAATAAAGCCTGGACCGAGTTCGTTAACCAGTTCCACCCGCCATCTTGTTTAAAAATGGCGGCCATTTAAATTTTTTTGAAAGAAATTTAAAATTTGAAATTAGGTACAAAAAAGTGAGAAATTGAAAAACATCTTTCCTTTATGCATTTGACCTTGATACAAAGATTCCAAAGTACTTTTTGTTTCGTCTGTATCTTAAAAAATGTCTGAGTTATAGTACTTTTAATTTCTAGTGTTGCTCACATTTTGAAATGATCTGGTTTTCGTCACGTGATAACACGTGTATTTATAAACCGATTTGGATGAAACTTGGTGTGTAGATAGGACATACTTATGCCTAGACCGAGTTCGTTGGCCAATTCCAACAACCGTCTTGTTTCAAAATGGCGGAATATTATTTTTTTTAATTTAAATTTTAAAATTAGATGCAAAAAAAGGAAGAAATTGAAAAAGATTTTTCTTTTGTGTTTTGACCTTGATACAAAGATTCCAGAGCATTTTTTGTTTCATCTATATCTTGAAAAATGGCTGAGTTTTAGCACTTTCAATTTCCAATGAGATTGACATTTTGAAACGGTCTGAAATTTGTCACGCGTTAATACGCATATTTATAAACTGATTTCGATATAACTCCGTGTGTTCATGGTACATACTAATGTATTGACCGAGTTCACGGCCAACTTTATCCGCCATCTTGTTTCAAAATGGCAGCCACTTAAATTTGCCAAAAAGCTTTTAAGTGTATAATGATGTATAAACAAAAAATTAGAAATTAAAAAAAAGTTTCTTTCTAAACTATTTATCTTAATAATGAATTCTGGAGTATTTTTTGCTTTGTCTTTACCTTGAAAAACGCCTGGGATATAGCAGTTTGAATTTCTAATGTAGGTGACATTTTTTTTAAAAGTCAATTTGCCCGCGACAGCACTCGTATATATTAATCGATTTCGATGTGAGTGTGCATGTTCACATGAATTAAGATTTGGATCAAGCTTATTGGGGTTTTTTTTATCCATCATGCTACTTTAAAATGGATATCGTGGAATTTGGCGATCCTATAAATCGCTTAAAATAAGACCAGGTTGAATGAAAGATGACTAATTTCTAAAAATTCCTATTAATATTCAGTATTGACAAAAACTAGTATTCAATCTTACATAATCGTGTTCTACTATTTTGAGCTTCGTATATTTGATTTATATAACTTAATATAAAATAAATAAATAAGTATATGAAAGCTACCTCTTCCTCCCGGCATTGCCGGAAGGACTTTTTTTTTAAGTTTAGCTATTTTTTCAGTCTTTTTTCTTTTTTTTAAAGACTTTTTTGTTTTTTTTTTCTTTGTTTTTTTTCCCAAATTTTCTTTATTTTTCATTTGAACATACATTTATAAGTGAACATTAACAAAGAAAGAAAATTTTAAACAAATTAAACTAGTAAATCTGCAGATCAAGAGCCTCAACGTCAGCTTTTCACATCTTTTTTTTAAAACACACTTAGCGTAATATTCAACTTCCTGAAAACTGTAATTTAAAATTTTCGAATTACGTAATTATTTATAAGAATAAAATAAGAATAAGAAATTTGAAGCCATCAAAAGCCGTTAAATTAAAGATTTAGTTATGTTAGGATATTCTGAAAAATTCATGATCCATTATTTTTGTTTTTTATTATACCACAGTAGATTTCTTCAGGGGGGCGGAGCCCCCCTGAACCCTCCGTAGTCTCATTAAATTTAAATTTCTAACTTTCTATCAATCTGCTAATGGTTATCGTATATCTTGTATTTCTTTCTACATTTTGATTTATAAGGATAAGCGACAGTTTTAATAAGCATTTTTCATTATCCTCATACTTCTAGATACCTGCCCACTAAAAACACCGAAATCTGATGTATCAGGAACTTTTGAAAGTGTGTGTTTGAAACTCAATAATCTAGGGTTTTACAATTTTGTTTACGAAAAAAAGAAGTTTTGATTGCATTCTGTGGCAGTTATCGGGGACGTACAGATAGACAGAAGAACAGACTGAGAGATGGAAAACAATAAATTTTGCGTCGCCAAAATAAGCCTTCACTGAAGTTTCGGCAATGACATCATTATTTATCAGTTATTGCTGTCCATGTTTCTTGTATTTTTAACGACAACTATAAAATACCTGTTTTATTTCAATTATGACGTCAAATTTTACCAATTGAAATATTTGTTAAAAATATAATTATCTTTTATTTCTTTTACTTCTAATTATGCCCCCATTTTTGTCAGAAAAAATCTTATTAACGAAACAAATTTGCGTGTTTAATATTTAACAAAGTGCTATTTTTATTTTTATTTTAATTCTGACGTCATATTTATTTTTTCTTAGTTTAATTTTTCGAATGGAAATTGCGCAATTGAAACTTATTGCCGTTGAAAAATTATTCCAGATTTTTTTTTTTTTTTTTTTTTTTGGCAACGATAAAGGAAATTGGTTAAATTTTATCTAAAAAATCGCTCTTGATTCTGTATGAAAAAGAAGGAAAATTTGAGTTATTAAGGAAAATATTTGAATAAAATTAATAAAACAGAGCCTATATTCTTTTCTGGGCTATGTTATATTTATCAGCAAAGATACAAAGACATTAATTAAATCATCAGTTTTGACTTTCACTTCATTTAAATTTTCGTATACGCTTTAACATTTATAGCATTAAAATATAATAAGGATTAGGATGAATGGTTGCTTAGCAACCATTAAGAGAGAATAAAGAAAATGAAATAAATACATTTTAAATAAGTAAATCTCTAAAACAAATTAGTTTATATTATTGGAACACATTTATAAAAAATCTCCAAAATTTCCAGTAATAACTTTAAAAATCTGACAAATGCATACACAAAATTTCAAAACAATACGAATAGTTTAACTGGTAAATTTCAATGTCCATTTATCATTGAATTCCATTAATGAAATGCGTCATTTCCTCTCAAGGAAAAAAAAATGAAAATCATTGGATTTGCCATAGAAAAGCATTATTGCGCAAAATAAAATATTCTATATTTTGCAAACGAATGAATCAAATCTAACCAAAAACTATGCAGCTTAATCCCAGTGCCTCACTAACATACCCACTTAACTTCAAGCCAATCGGATGTTTTTTGCGTTAGTTATCGCGGAACAGACAGACAGACTGACAGACAGAAACCAAAAAATTTCGTGTCTCCAAAGTAAGCCTTCACTGACGTTTCGGCAATTATTACATACAAAAAAAAAATCATTTAATGATAAAAATTGCGTGATTTTTAAATACATTTCTTTATACCGTCATAAAAAAAAATCGAAATTTTTGACACAAAAAGTAGAAAACCCCTTTAAAAACCGAAAAATCCCTCAGTCAGGAAATAATGATCAACCGATTGCCAAAGATAGCCCTCTGCCTTCATACTTTCATTCAATCTTCTGTAATCGGATAATCTTTGTAAAACAAGGGAAATTATCATGTCTTTTTAGCCCACGATGTATGTACGGCGGTTGGAGACTTCTGACATCTGGTCTATCTATGTTATAAAGGCCAAATGTATCTGTGCATAACCCATACTTCATTTTGCGAATGGCAATACTTTCCTCTGTAATTTCGGTTTTGCAATTTTCGCTACTACAAATTTTACACTTCTAAACATTACACATTTTAAATTTTTAAACCGTCGCGTCGTATAGATAAAAAAATGAACTTTTAAATGCAATTTGTTTGATAGCCATGCCTCAATTTATTTTTGAGATATTAATTTTTTTTATATAGTTTTTAATACCAATTTTGTAATTGTGGCAACAGAATCCCTCCATTTTCTCTAAAAATTGAAAAAAAAAAAAATAATAATAAAATAAAATAAAAATAGAAATTAAAATGCGCAACACTTTTCCATGCAATTTCGGTTTTGTAATTTTCGCCACTGCAAATTTTACATTTCCAAACATCGTACATTTTAAAATTTTGTATGACGTATGGAGAAAAAAATGAACTTTTAAATGCAATTTGTTTGATAGCTGTATCTCGATTAAATTTTGTAATATTAAATTTTTTATAAATTTTAGTACCAATTTTGTAATTGTGGCAACAGAAATACTCCATTTTCTCTTAAAACTAAAACTTAAAAAATAAATAAATAAATAAATAAAATGCGTAACTATTTCAAAAAATATCGTTTTTTATAAAATCCGGCTAATTTCGGTTTCATTTCGTTTAATAATTTGAATAATTAATTTTTGTAGTATTTTGTTAATTTTAGCTTAAAATAATATTTGTTTGAGAGTTAGACTGACCAATATAAGATGCATTTTTTACTGTAACTAATTTTGTAGATTTATTATAAATCTATGAAACAGTTCTTTCTTAAAGATTTTCTTTCGTCGAATTTCGACGGGTTCCACCTCGTTAAAAATAAAAGTAAAAAATACGTCTTTAAGAACTTTATCTCATATATTTTTCTTATAAACTACAGTGAGTTGTTTTGCATTATTTTTACGTGATGAGCCATTGTATTTGTGTTAATAATATCTAAACGATAGACTTATTTCGTGTGTTTCTTAATTGATTTACTTTTTAGCTCACAGGCTATCATAGCCTGAGAGCTTATGTGCCCGTCTGTTCTGTATGTACGTTCGTACGTGCGTTCGTGCGTAACGCGATAACTCGTGATAAAAATATCCGATCCACTTGAAATTTTGTATGTAGGTATATCCTGACAAGGCGCTTCCCTGATTAGTTTTTGGAGTTCATTCAATATGTATAAGAGGGGGAACGGGGGGCTCATGCCCCTCCCCTTAATTGATACAAATGGGATTTTCATGCAGAATTAAGTTTTCGTTCAAAATTTAGATTAGGATCATTCTGATGAGGCGATTCCGTGACTGTTATCAGATGTTCATTGAATAAGTATAAATAGGGGGGAACAGGGGTTCTAATGCCCCCCCCCCTTAATTTATATAAATGGGTTTTTCAAGCAGAATTTTCAGATTTCGTTCAAATCTCTGAATAGTTTTGGAAGTTTAATGGTTAAGTATAAAAGAGGGGGATAACTCCTCTTAAATTATATAACTGCTAAATGGGTTTTTATTATGAATTATCCGATTTGCTCTGAATTTTAGATGTAGATTTTTTATATGATAAAGCATGTCCTTGATAGTTTAGGAGGTTCAATGATTAAGTATAAAAAAGGGGGGAAAGGGGAGAGCTGTTTTCCCTTCTTAATTTTTTTTTTTCGAACGGAATTAAACCTTGAAAATATAAGGCTGTAATTTACAATTAGTATGCGTAGCCTGTGAGCTCAATGCCATCAGTTTAACTGGGCAATATTCTTTTTATTTCAAATGTGCCATTCAAATTTTGTTTTGGGCTTAAAATGTGCCGTGAGAATGACAATGTCGCTAACCACGTGTAAATAAAAAAATGTCGCGAAGCGCGAGTATATAATAAAATGTCTCAAACATCGTGTAAATAAAATATTATACTTTTCTGTCGTACAGTCTTTAGCAGTCTTAAAATGTATTTTTTAAATATTTCTCATACTTAAATTGGTACGTCTAAATCTAAATTTTAAATTAGTGCATCTGGATTGATATATTGTAATATCTCGTTGCAATGAATGTCTCTTTAACGGATTTCCAGTTTAAAAATATTAATTGGATTGTTAAGAAACTCTACTATTATCTTATTTCACTATAAAAATATGCACTTCAATACATTTTTCATTAAAAAAAAAATATCATTTGGATTGTTAATAAAAATACTATTATCCTATTTAATGATAAAAAAAATTCACTTTAACAATTTTTTTTTAAATAAATATTATTTGAATAGTTAAAAAAAATCTTTATTTTAATTTTATATAAAAAAAACACTTTTACAATTTTTTCAGTTTAACAAATATTATATGGGTTGTTAAAAAACAATCCGATTATTCTTTTTCATCATAAAAATATTAACTTTAGCAAATTTTTCTGTATAACAAATACTATTTGGATTGTTAACAAAAAAAAAAAATCCCTTTTTTCTTTTTCATTATTACAAAAATAATAATTCACATTAACGAATTATTCAGCATGGCGAATTTAATCAGTGCTCCCCAAAGATTCGTTGTAGTGGGATTTTACTGTATATAAATTTTTATGAATTATAAATTTACGAAGCATTTTTTTGTGGAATGTTTCGCATTTATATATTTTTTTAATTGACCTTTTTTTATTAATTCATTTTACAAAGAATTTTTGAAAATATCCCAGCAATAAAACTTGTTAAAAATAAGAAGCTTATTGTTTGTAACTATTTAAAATTTATTGAAAACTGTCCAGCCACTTACCGTTTTAGTAGGTTACACTTACTTGACTATAAAATGAAGCGTTTTTATTGGTAGAATACAGTAATAGGATATTTTACAGAATAGAGACAAATTATTGTTATGAAAACCATTTTCTAGAAAAATGCCAAATTATGGGACAGTTTACTGCAATTTTTCAACGAAGCATTTAAAGATGAAAAAAAAGTTATTCTTAAATGTCGTTAATATTAAAATAATAATAATAATAAAAATTTAAAAAAATAATTTTTGTAATTTTAAACAAATTTTATTCGAAAAGGCAGTGTGTCCCCCCCCCCCTAGATGATTTCAGGGGGGCACTCCACCTCTCCTGCCCTTTAGTTTAAAAATAGTGCCTGTTTTGCTGCCCATTAAAAAAAAAGCAACATTTTTTTTTTCTTATTTGGAAAAACGCAGCCTCTGCTGTTGCCTCTATATTGAACGCGCGCCTGTTAATTACCTTCTCATTTATACATTTAGGGTTCTCACATTCTCAAAACTTATATCGCGGTAGACAAATCTTGGTAGGTCAAGGTTGGGAAAGACATTCGGGTCGATGACACGATGTCTTCTGATTCATATGGAACATGACCAGTAAAATAAAATGGGCTAATAAAAAAGAGGAAAAATATAGAAAAATAATTTTGTTTTTCTAACCATGAGTGATTCTGTTTTGAAATTTCCAAATATTCAAGAAACATTCGGTTCTGAAAATTAAAGAAAAAAATAGGACATCAATCACAAAATTCAGGCATTAAAGTGTCGCGAATTTCAACAAATGGTCGCCCAAAATTTTCGTCAACTGCTCGCAGTAAAAGAAGAAACAAATAAAACGCGAATTTTATCAAGAAATTTCGGGAAAAAGCGTATTTTGTTAAAGAATTGCGGAAAAAGCTTACGAATCGAGGCAAAAATGATAATTTCGACAAGACATCCCAGAAAAAAGAATTGATTTCTTCAAAATGTAGCAGACAAAAGCATGAATTTTGTCAAAATACTGAGGAAAAATGCGAATTTTATAAAAAGGGTCAAGGAAACGATGCAAAGAAAAAAAGAAAAAAAAAACTTCGAATTTCATCAAAGAGTCATCGAAAGGACGCGAATTTTGTGAGAGTATCGTATGTAAAATGCGAATTTTTCCTAACGGCCGCTGAAGAAACACGAATTTTATCAAAGTACAGCAGACAAAAAGAGCAAATTTCGCCAAAATGCCAAAAAAAAAAAAAAAAAAAACGCGTTTTTTTTCGCGATCTTTTGACGAAAATGTCCTTTTTACGATCTCTTGACGAAATATTCATTTTTTCGCGACTTTTTGTCGAAATTCACGTTTTTTTTCATGATCTATGAATGAAATCTGCATCTTTTCACGATCGTTTAACAAAATTTCCGCTTGTCCCACAATCCTATGACGAAATTGGCGACTTTTTAAAAATAATTTACGAAAATGATTTTTTTTTCGATCATTTGTCAAAATTTGCGATACATTTTATGTCCGACTTTTTTAATTTTTGGAAATGACTGCCTTAGTTTTTCTTAATTTTGGGAAAATTCTGACAGAATCATAAAGGTAATTTTAGGCAGGGAAAAAAAATGAAATTGAAATTCACAGCAAATTTCCTGAAAGGTTACAACAGAAGTGAAGGAAGGGGGAGGCGATGACACTCGGCACGAATTATGTGTTTTTTTTTTGTTTGTTTGTTTTCGCCCAATTTTGCGTTTTTTCGTGATCATTTGACAAAATTTGCGATTTTTTCGCGATCTTTTGATGAAATTTGCTGTTTTTACGATTTTTTTGAACAAAATTTGTCGTTTTTTCGGGATTTTTTTTAACAAAATTTGCCATTTGTTCGTATTTTTTAACAAAATTTGTTATTTGTTCGCGATTTTTAGCAACTCCCTCTCCCCTTTTTTTCAATCTTGGAAAAAAATGGATTTTTTTTTCGTTTCTTTGACGAAATTTCCATTTTTCCATGATTTTTTGAACCGCCATTCTTTTGCGAACCATTGAAGATTTTGCACAACTGATTTACAATTTTCAAGATTTTCCCTTTCAATCAAATTACGGCATTTTCCCGGATAATTGGACATATTTTGTGATTTTTTTTCCCTCTTGCTACTAGTAAAGCCGCTATTAGATACACCAACATTCTGTAAGACTTTTGAGCCAACACTGGATTTCCTCCAACTTATTGCGAAATATCCTCCCAACATCCAATGTAATAGCAAACTGCAATGTCTCCCCAACTTTTTCCCACAAGTCCAAAAAAGTCTGGCCTAGGTTAGATTTTTCATCCAACATCGAACGTTTCAACGAATCGATTGGTACGAGTAGGCGATAAATATTAACGCCTGGCACTAGTAGAAACTGGTTTTTCGTCTTTTTCTCCAATTTTTTCAAGGACAAAAGTAACCTTTTTCTCTATTTGAACGGGAAAATGTTGGAGTTAAAACCGTCTGAAAAGTTTGTCTCGCCTAAAAGTCCGTGAATCTAATAGCAGCTTAAAAGAAACGAATCGAACGGACTCATCAAAAAAAGGCAATAAAATTCTAGACTCAACTCTATAAAAGTGCCCTCAAAAATCAAAAAAGTGCCCTGAAGAATGTAAAAAGTGCCCTTTCTACAACTGTAGCATCCTGCCTCTTTTTAAACCTGGGAGAAACTCTGAATTAAATTAGTCAAATTGCTTTTAACAATTTGACGTTTATTGCTTTTATTCTTCTACTGGGAATTTCATTATACAAACATATAACTAAAAAAATTGTTGTCTAGGCTTTAAAAGCTGATGATATATAGAGTTCGCCGTCATGTCATTGTTTGTCAAAACTATCCGTATCTTTAAGATAGTGATTTCCAACCTTTTACTAACCATGCTTCAGCAAAATATCTGTAAAATCACTATGCTCACCCTTGCTTACACCCACTATGTAAATTATATCTTTCATTATTAAAATTGAATTCCATTGACAGGATGTAAGCGAACTAGAGTCTTAATGATATTATTCATTCCTCATATTTTAACTTATTAAAGAAGTTAATCTTCTGCCAGAAATGAGTTTTTAAGATATTTCTATAAATACAATGTGGCTAATACCTCTTGATCTTTGTGACAAAAAGAGTTTTATCGTTGTCCTGCTACTTATCTCATTATTGAAGTAAAGTGTTATACAATTTGCATTTTTAACGTCACAAAATCTCGTGAAAAGTGACTTAGATAGTGACTTACATTTAGCATTTTACAATTGACAATTTATCTTTGTAAGTTTTTCAAATTTCATGGAAACACTTTCGATACTAAATTTTTTATGTTTAGCTCAAGAATTTCTATTACAATACTATTTTTCTGTTTTCCCTTTCCCAATATTATTATTATTATTATTATTATTATTATTATTATTATTATTATTATTATTATGCATGCATTATATTTATATATCATAAAGGCCGGACGTATCTGTGCGTAACGCATACGCCATTTTGCGAATGGCAACACTTTCAAATTTGAAATGAAATTTCGGCTATGCAATTTTTGCAACTGAAAGTTTTTAAACTTCTAAACATTGCATATTTTCAATTTTTACATCGACATAGAGCGAAAAAAAATGTACTTTTAAATGCAATTTGTTTGAAAACTGTTATTTATTTTTGAGATACTGTTTTTTTTTTTTTTTTTTTTTTTTTTTTTTTTTTTTTTGTAGTTTTTAATACCTTTTTTTTTTTTTTTTAATTGTGGTAACAGAAGTACTCCATTTCTATTAAAAGTAAAAGGGATGAATTCAGATTTTCTTCTTTTTGTTACCATTTTCTCATAAAAAGTGAAAATTGTTGAAATTAAATACGTTAACAAATATGATACGTTACTTTCTAAATACATCTAAATCAATAATAATTAATATTTTTAAATATTTATCTGTCTTCAGTAGAGGCTGATGAGGATTTGCTGAGGTTGGTTATCTTATATGACGTTACAGGAATATTGTCTATCGTATTTATTGCATGCAGATTATATCAGAAATTTTCATTTACATTTAAAAGAATATAAATATTTTAGTATATGTTTCTTGCTAATTATAGTAGAGACTTCAAGTTTAAAATTAAAATACCTTTTTTTTTTATGAGTGAATACGGATACAAGAGATGCGAGGTGGTGAAAATGATGTCTGTTTTAGATTTCCCGGGGGAAAAGTTCCATGATTCAGTCAGAGTGGAATAAATTTTACTGTTTTTCATTTTGAAATACCAAGCTTAAGAGTCTTGTAAGATAATTGTACAATAACAACTAATCTTTATTATTTTACTGCTTACATATACGATTAAAATTTTATTTTATTAATTTCTACTACTAGGTTTTATAGAAATAGCATTTTGTTAACTTAAGGTTAATTATCATCTGTTTAAGAATTAGACTTACCAATATAAGGAGTATATTTTATTGTTACTAAAATCGTAGGTTTATTATAAATCAATGAAACAGTTTCTACTTAAAACATATTATTTCGTCGAAATTCGACGGGTTCTACCTTATGATTTTAAAATGTAAAATGTATTTACCATTATGGCATTTATCTAACGTGTTACATATCTGCATTAGAGTCATGGTTAATTACTGTATACCCATTACGTTTTCTATTGCTATTTAAGATTTTTAAATTTTTAAAAGTAGCCAATATTTCTTTTCGATACATTTTTTTTAAAATTTAAATATATTCAAGGCAGTCAAGATTAACTTAGTTTTATGTAATTTCAATTGTAAAAAATTTTCCGTGTGAACATATGGTAGAAAAGTAGAAGTAAGAAAGTTCATTCAATAAACAAGAAATTGCAAAATACAATATCCTTTTAAAAAATTAAAGATTTTAATCGTATTATATATATATATATATATATATATATATATACTAGCAGGAGTGACCGAGCTCAGCTCGGTCAAAATTAACTTTGTTTTCAACTCGATATAGTATTGTCATTTTATTAGTCTCTCTGTATTGTTGCTATAAAACATGTTATTTATAATAGTATTATTTACAAAACAATCAATGAAAAAGCTATGTATGTATGTACACGTTCATAAATTTTACATTTTAAAATTTACAACGAAAGGGCATCAATCCCAAAAACTTTTTTAGATCGACTCTAATTCGTTTAATCATGCAACTCAAATTCTATTAAGAATCTATAAAAAAAAAAAAATTCACATTCTGGAAGCTTATTTTTTGCCAGATATAACCAAATTTGACGACATTCTTTCATTTAACACCAAATACGTATTTTGGCTTTTGTAACCTTAATAGTCGATTTTTTTGCCGAATGTTATCAATATTTTGTCAAATATCGCCAACATATTGCCTGTTGCGATTTTCTCGTCACCCTGACCCTTAATAACCAAAAATGAATCACTAAACAAATTTGATCAAACATGTGACTTAGCTTAATGGTCTTCTGGTAATCAAAAACTGTAAAATATAAAATTGAATCAAAATCGTTTACGCCATTTCTTAGGTAAAATTAGCTTAACAGCATTTGACACTGAAGCCGAAATGACCCACTAATGTAATTTTTTTTAACCTGCGACTCAGCCCAATAATGTTCTCGTGGCAAAAAAGTTTCTTTACAAAATTTAGGTTAAATTGATTGAGTCGTTATTACACATAATTAGAATGACCCTGACCCATTAGGAACCAAAATGACCCTTTAATCAAATTTTTGAGAGCATGTGTCCTAGCTCAATGGTTTTCTCTTGACGGAAAACGATATAATACAAAGCATAGTCAAATTTTTGAAAACTATTAACTAGAAAAAAGTAGCATGACGCATCATGACCCACAAATTATCCTTATTATCGAAATCTCTCAAAAATATAACCTAGTCCATTAGTTTTTGCGTGCCGGAAAACGTTTGGATATAAAATTAAGATAAAATGATACATTTTTTTAGATATAATTAGTTTGATCCTGACCCGTTATAACCCATTAATTGAATTTTCTCGAACATCTGACCTAACCCAATGATTTTCTCGAGCTCAGAATGATAGAATATAAAATTTAGTCAAAGTTTCGCTAGACATTGTCTAGATAAAATGTGCTTGAACCACAATGACCCAAAAATGACCCACTAATCCAATTCTCTCTAACACGTGACTTAACCTAATATTCTTCTTGTAATCCGAAACGGTAGAATATCGAAAGTTGGTCAAAGTCGTTAGAGACATTTTTTCGATAAAATTGGTTTGACCCAAAATGACCCAAAAATGACCCATTAATCGAAATTTCCCAAAAATGTGACCTAGCCCAATAGTTTTTTCGTGCCAAAAAATGTAGTATGCAAAATTTCGTTAAAATCGATCCACCCGTTCTTTAAATATAGCTAGACCATGACCCATTATGACCCATCATGACCCACATATGACCCATCTAATTGAAATCTCTCAAACATGTGACTTAGCCCATTAGTTTTCTCGTGTCAAAAAACCGTTACGTACAAAATTTCGCTATAATCGATCCTGCCGTTCTTTAAATATAAATAGCTTGACCCAGAACCTTAATGACCCACTAATCGAAATTTCTCGAACATGTGACCTATCCCAATAGTTTTCTTGTGCCAAAAAAAAGTTGTATACAAAGTTGCGTTAAATCGATCCACCCGTTCTTTAGATATAGCTTGACCATGACCCACAAATGACCCTTGTAATCCAAATCTCTCAAACATGTGACTTAGCCCATTAGTTTTTTCATGTCAAAAAACTGTTACAGGCAAAATTTCGATGAAATTGATTCTGCTGTTCTTAAAATATAAATAGCTTGACCCAGACCCTTAATGACCCAATATGACCCATTAAAATTTTTTCTCGAACATGTAACCTAGCCTAATGTTTTTCTCGTGCCCGAAAACCATAGAATGCAATTTTTAGTCAAAATTGCGTGAGAAATTCTCTAAATAAAAATAGCATCACCCACAATGACCCCAAAAATGACCCACTAACCGAATTTTCTCGAACATGTTACCTAACCTAATGGTCTTCTTGTAATCCAAAACGATAAAATATAAAATTTGGTCAAAATCGTTAGAGCCGTTTTTTAGATAAAAATGACTTGACTCAAAATGACCCAAAAATGACCCACTAATCGAAATTTTTCGAACATGTGACCCAGCCCATATAGTTTTCTTGTGCCATAAAACGATTGGATACAAAATTTCTTTAAAATCTATCCAGCCGTTCTCTAGATATAAATAGCTTCATCCTGACCCATTATGACCCAAAATGATCCAATAATCGAATTTTCTCGAACATGTGACCTAGCCCAATAGTCTTCGAGTGCCCCAAAATGGTAAAATCCAAATTTTTGCGAAAATCGTTAGAGCCGTTTTTGAGATAAAATTTACACACACGGACACACACAATTTTTGCTCGCATTATAGTATAAGATATGTGTGTGTGTGTGTGAAATTATTTCAAATGACTATGCTTTTAATTATTCTCTTGTAAGTTTTATTTTAAACGTTTGATTGGAAATACTTTTATTTAATTTTAAAAAAACTGATTTTAAAATTTTATTTTTTAATCCATTTTTTTCAGTTTGCTTTTCTATAAAAACAAATACATAGCAAATGGCTGAGTAACAAATTTGGAATTACCCCATGAAAAAAAACCAAAATTGTTCCTGGTGGGACTTTTTTTTTTTTCTGAGTTTAGTTTAAAAGTTTTCTGAGTTTGTTATAAAAATTTTTACACGATATGGGAAAATTGTTTAAGTAAATGAATTAATCTTCTACATGTTTCCTAAATACATTTGTGAGTGTTTAATATTCTGTAAACATGTGGGTCAATAGTCTTTTTTAACTCTTCCCAATTTAAATATACCACGTTCCATAGTTTACGAGTAAAATGGCTGTGGCATCCACACAGGCATGGAAGTGATCTTATAATGGTTCAGTTTACCCCACTTAACTACGGAACCCAAAGAACAGACTCGTGTTTTAAATGTACATAGAATCTTTGCGCCGTTTATCAGATTGAATTAATATTAAGTGAAGTATATGCACACGCATACACAGGGACGTGAAAAGAGAAAATTGCGCCCAAGGCAAAGTTTCAATTTGGTGCTTCCTCACCTCAACTTTTTCTTACGACAGGCAAAAATGGCGTTAGTAGTATAAATTTGCCCCCCTAAATTTCCGAGCCCTGGGCGACAACCCTCTTCACCCCATCCTTTCACACGGCGCTGCACATACACACATATATAATACAACCTTTCAAACATTTGCAGTTTTATCTTTATCACCTTGTATAGCAAACTGCATGATAGATATTTTATTGCTTTCAACAAACACAAAAAGTCAGTGCCTTTTTACCTCTTTACTAAAGGCAAAAGAACATCCCATTCCGAATAAGTTATTCTAATTCTTCGAGTTGACATTAGAATAAACATCACATCTTTAAAGTGGTGTTATTTGGTTGTTTTACTTGGGTGGTCAAGTACAACGGAAAAAAGTTAACGTTTACAAGTTCGCTGCTATCTTTTTTCAAGCGAATGAAAAGAAATATGAAAACGCCCTGTTAGAGCATTGTTCCATAAGGAATGCTTAAAAGAATTTTTCGATTCAATTTTCTAGTTTATAGGTCGTCAGGGTTTGATTAAAGCGTGGGCCAATTTGGTCGTATCCCAGGGTCCCACAGATTTCGGGGATATCTAAATTTGATACGCATTTTCGGTAAAATTGATATTTTAAATTTTTGGTACAATACTGATTATAATAAATATTTTGTTCTTTTTAAGATGATAAAAATGAAAAAAATATGTATGTAATTATCCAAAGATATATTTATGTATTCATGTTTGTATTCATATATACAGGATGTCAGAATTTCTATGAATTCAAGGTTCGATTAATAAGGGAAGCAGGAGCGCCGTTTCGAAACTTTCTTGGAACGGGCGAAGATTTCTTAAACGGCAGTGGCATAGCCAAGGATGAAGTTCGGAAGAGGTGGGGGGGGGGCTGTACCTCTTCCCCAAAACAAGAACAAGATAAATTACACAGGACAACAAAAAAAAAATTTTTTTTAATGGTCTGACATGTTTTAATGAATTTAAGATATTTCAACCTCACGGAACCCGAATATGGTATCCGTTTCCGTACATCAGGTAAGGTTTTGCTGTGAAGTTGAATTGAAAAAAAACAAATATATACTACAGAAGTGTAATTAACTGAACCGAAAAAAATGTACGTATGTTAACAGAAAACATGTTTAGTTAATTACATAGTTAATTAACAACTAATAGACAGGAAAACATTCGGTGAGTTCACTGTTTCGTCATTGTGTAACACTTATGATAGGAATTTCCTCTTCATTGAGGTCCGAGCATGGACGGCAGCAGGAATGTCTATATGGAGATTCCAACAGTAATACGCCATCATTACTGTATCCCAGCGACCTTGGTATCTGTTCTCCATCTCCTTGATCTCCTGATGAAAATGCTCTCCCTGTTCATCACTCATGGAGCCCAGGTTGTTAGGAAAGCGATTCAAATGCGAGAACAGGTAATGCATTTTGATGCTCATGTTACATCCGAGGTTTCTGAATGCTGTTATCATAATGTTCACCAGTTCAACGTAGTTAGTGGTCTTCGTGTTGCCAAGAAAGTTTTTCACAACTAGAACAAAAGCCTTCCATGCTTCCAGTTCCACTTCATTCATATGTGTTTCAAATTGCGTATCTCTCATTAGCTGACGGATCTGTGGACCATCAAAGATGCCAATCTGGGAAAAACCTGGCATAAGTACATGAAGCAGTCACCATTTTTGTCGAGAGCTTTGGTGCATTGCTTCATCAACTCCAGCTTAATGTGCAATGGAGGAAACTTGATCTTCTCTCTGTTCACAAGAGGAGTGTTGATGATGTTCGCTCTGCAGGGCACCAGGTCCTCCCTAAGAGGCCAGTCCTTGATTGTGTAATGATGAGCCTGTCTCTACTGTCCCACATGCAGATGAAACAGGGGTACTTTGTAACCCTGATTGTTGTCCCAACAAGATGTTCACGATTTTCAAATCCACACAAATGTACCACTGATGGTCATCATAATGAATTTTCTCCAGAGCATACTTCACTGATTCATACTTCTCCTTCAATGTAGTTGAGTGAGCTAGTGGTACAGAGGCAAACTGGTTGCCATTGTGTAACAAAACATATTTTAGTGAGCGTTTACTGCTGTCGATAAACAGCCGCCAATGTTCGGGGTCGTATTTTGCCACTCTCAGCGTGTACAACAGCCGTGCGATATCATTACAGTACACCAGGTCAAGCTCTTCACAGAAATATTGTAGAAAGTCTTGATGTCTGTTGCGGTAGAAGGTGATGCGAACACTCTCAGTGAGACAGTTTTTTTCCTTTAATCTGAATGCCAATAGTTCAGCAGATGACTTGGAGAGGTTAAGATCGCGAACGAGATCATTTAGCTCCATTTGTGTGAACGGAACTGGAGTACCACATTCTGGTACCACATAGTCGTCGTCATCAGCAGCAACCCTGATGGGGGAGGATGATTCTTCGTCAATATCCGGAAGTTCTTTAAACACGGAAACAGGAATGGCTTCAGAATGGGCTACAGGACGACGTGCTGACTGCAGATCTGGATATACCAGGCTACTCCGGTTGTTTCTGTTTATACCAGTCAGATCTACAGCGCAGAAGTAACAATCTGTGACATGGTTGGTAGGCTCCCTCCAGACCATAGGAATTCCAAATTTCAGAGCCGTCTTCTGGCCTTTGGTGCACGCACGAAGATATTCGGTGCATTTCTTGCATACTATATGTGGTGCCCAACCTTTATCTTGGTCATCTAGTGCCATTTGGAAGTAAGCAAGGTAGGTGCGCCTTATTAAACTGGTGATTGGCTTCCTGTTTGGTACAAGGGTGTATTCGCCACAGATATAGCAAAATACATCCGGCTTATTCCTACATGATCTTTTTGAAGACGCCATTTACTTCATATTAATTTACTTTCATAGTAACACACTCCATAACTTTCACACTCCATTTACTTTCATAGTAATGAAAGAAAATCTATCATTAGTAATCCAGGGCAACGAAATACGACTTCTCGGAATGCAACACACACAATTACTGCAATGAAGTATAGGCATTTATGCCGGAAATCACTTAGCCTAAAATGGACATTTGCACAAAAAATTGACCTGATAGAGAGAAACCGTTTTTGGTTTTGGATTCGGGGTATGAAAATGAACATATATCAGCTGGAAAAAGGTTAGACCATTTTTTGGCTGTTGACCAGTGTTACATATTAGTCCGGCAAATATATTCATAAATATAGGCATATAGGCATAGGGATTGTGATATAGAAGGAAAACGAAATCGGTTTCATATACTGTTACTTATTGCATTAAACAATTCATTGAATACAAAATAGTTTTTAATGTATTATTAGTTGTCGCATTGAATTTTAAAAAAAGAAAAGAAAAATTTTAAGTGATACAATAGGCCCTAACTTATTTAGGCATATAACTAAAAAAATTATCAAGAATCATAGGAATATTATGCATTTGGCGTTAACATTTCTAGCCTGGTGTCCAAGATCTTTGAATTTATGTATCTGTATTGTATATAATTGAATGTAGTGGTGAGCTGGAATGTTCTTTGTTTCTGCAATCCTTGTTCAATTCATAATTTTTTTTTCTTTTTTTTCTTTTTTTAGTCGTTCAACATTTGCAGAACACTTATCCAAATCATCCTCTTTTTCTTTTTGTCGTTAAACTGCCGTTGTTTCGGCTTACGTAAGAACTCTCATGATCCCCTTCTCCCCCTTATCAACAAAAATAAGCAAACATTCGACCCCCCCCCCTTTCACTCCTTTACTGCTTAAATAATAGTTGAACGACCCCTATATACATTTTCCATTTTTACAAGTATTCTGTAAGGTTGTAAAAACATTCTTTCTATGATACAGTTTTTGAAGAGTATTGCATTTACTGTAAAACTTTTGAAAATTAAACTTGTTTGAAGAACATTTCTTTCGCAAAAGGAAAAAAAATCAAGTTCTAGGAAAAATGCTACTTAATTATACCTTTCGATTTGTTCTTTGCAAGTTTTGTAAGGGATGGAGGGTGTTTTCTTTGAGAGGAAAGGATTGTGCTTCTTAACGTCTTTCAAAGCATAAGATTTTCCCAGGAATATTTTTAGCTCACAGGCTATCATAGCCTGAGAGCTTATGTGCCCGCCCGTTCTGTATGTATGTTCGTTCGTGCGTAACGCGATAACTCATGATAAAAATATCCGATCCATTTGAAATTTTGTATATAGGTATATCCTGATAAGGCGCTTCCCTGATTAGTTTTTGAAGTTCATTCGATATGTATAAGAGGAAGAACGAGGGGCTCATGCCCCTCCCCTTAATTGATTTAAATGGGTTTTCCATGCAGAATTAACAGTTTTCGTTAAAAATTTGATATAGGATCATTCTGATGAGGAGATTCCGTGACTGTTATTAGGTGTTCATTGAATAAATATAAACAGGGGGAACGGGGGTTCCAATGCCCCTCCCCTTAAGTTCTTTGTTTTTCAAGCAGAATTGTTAGATTTCGTTCAAATCTCTGAATAGTTTTGGAAGTTTAATGGTTAAGTATAAAAGAGAAGGATAACTCCTCTTAAATTATATAAATGCTAAATGGGTTTTTATTGAGAATTATCCAATTTGCTCTGAATTTTGGATATAGATTTTTTATATGATAAAGCATGTCCTTGATAGTTTAGGAGGACCAATGATTAAGTATAAAAAAGGGGAAAGGGGAGAGCTGTTTCCCCTTCTTAATTTTTTTTTCGAACGGAGTTAACCCTTGAAAATACAAGGTTGTAATGTACAATTAGTATCCGTAGCCTGTGAGCTCAATGCCATCAGTTTAACTGGGCAACATTCTTTTTATTAATTAATGTGCAAAGCCGCTGAATTTTTTTACTTTTATTTTTTTGAGGAACTACGCAAAATCATTTCACCAATCGACCGCAGTAAATCGCTAATTATGCCTATTGGAATTAAAAATAATAGTTAATTTAGCAAATTAGTTGAGAGGAAAGTATAGTTTCCTAAAAGGATTGCGTAAAAATATTGCAAAGATCATGAAGACATACAGAGATTATTGGGGAAACGGGATTAGAGAAAAAAAAACACATTCGGTCGCAGGAAAAAAAGCAAATATGTCCATTAAATGCTAAAAAAAAAAAAAAAAAAAAAAAAAAATGAATAAAATAGATGCAAATTTCAAATGTTTGTCAAAAAAGAAAAGAGAAAAAAAAAAGAGAATTGTGTCTAAAGTTTTGGAAAAATAATAAAAAAATAAATCAAGATTTTGGTCTAAGAACCGCGCAAAAAATTCAGGAATTTCGACTAGCGATCGTCAAAACAATTACAAATTTTGTCAGTCTGCTGCGGAAGGAAGGGAAGGGGAATTGCGATCTTTTATCTCAATAAAAAAAAAAACCAGAATTTTTCAGAAATCTGCAAAATCCTTGGTCTCAGGTAGAATCTGCTTTGGGTCAGGTAACCTGATTTTCCCCAAAAACGACATTAGCCGATCGGAGGATTGGTTGAGGTTTATTTTAGGTATAGCTTTCATTACAAAAAGTAAAAAGCTACCTATTGCAGCCGTCCGGAGGAAAGCACTTCCGGAAAATTTTGGTATATTTTCACCGATCATGACCCCAGACCCCAAAACCACCCTCCGTTCAAATGTTGACATATATATATATATAACCATATATATATATATATATATATATATCTGATTTTTGTCATGCGATAACTAACGTATTTATGAACCGATGAGAATGAAACTTGGTATGTACATAGTACATACAAATGTCTCGACCGAGTTCGTTGGTTAGCATCGTCCGCCATTTTGTTTCAAAATGGTAACCATTTTAAATTTTTTAAAAAATTTAAAATTTAAAATTAAATGCGAAAAAAATTAAAAGTTGAAAAATATTTTCCTATTACGTGTTAGAACTTAAAACAAAGATTCCAGAACACTTTTTATTTTGTCTATATCTTAAAAAATCATTGAGTTATAGAGCTTTGAATTTTTCTTATGGCTGACATTTTGAAACGATCTGATTTTTGTCACGTGATAACACGCGTATTTCAGAACCGATTTCAATGAAACTTAGTATGTACATAGTACATACAAATGTCTCGACCGAATTCGTTGGCCAGCATCATCCGCCATTTTGTTTCAAAATGGTGGCCATTTTAAATTTTTTAAAAATTTAAAAATTTAAAATTAAATGCGAAAAAATCAAAATTTGAAAAATATTTTTCTTTTACGTGTTAGAACTTAAAACAACGATTCCAGAACACTTTTTATTTTGTCTATATCTTAAAAAATGACTGAGTTATAACACTTTGAATTTTGCTTATGGCTGACATTTCGAAACGGTCTGATCTGAACGATCCACAATGTTGTTTTAAAATGGCATACACTTTATGATATCGTGGAATTTGGTGACTCTCTAAATCGCTTAAAATAAAACCAGGTTGAATAAAAGATGACTAATTTCTAAAAATTCCTATTAATATTCAGTCTTGACAAAAACTAGTATTCAATCTTATAAAATCACTAATTTTATAAGATTATTTCCACTAATTTGAGCTTAGTATTTTTGAACAATGTAACTTAGCTTAAAATAAATAAATAAATATATAAGTATATGAAAGCTACCTCTTCCTCCCGGCATTGCCGGAAGGACTTTTTTTCGTTTCGTATCAAATTGACCTTTACCATTTGATTACGATCGGTACATATACATGTTTGTAGACACTTATTATTATTATTATTATTATTATTATTATTATTATTATTATTATTATTCAGCCACTTTTTAAAAAGCAATCTCTGTCGCTTATATTAGAATATTTTCAAGAAATATCTATCTCGTAGGTTTTTTTTTTTTTTTTTTTTTTTTTTTTTTTTTGTGTGTGTGTGTGTGTGTGTGTGTGTGTGTGTGTGGTATGATTAAATCTAAACAGTAAAGCTAGGGGGAGGGAAGGGCACCGTAATACTTACTCCTCATGGAAATGCATAAGATACAATATAAAAATAAAACATGTCTAAACCTTTTATAAAATGCGTTGCAATATAAAAAAAAAAAAAAAAAATTAAATGTATTTTGTGCTAAATTAATTTATCTTTCATTCATTCTTAAAAAAAAAAATCCAAAAATGTTTACATACGCTTTATTAGAAGACATATTTCAATAGTCCTTATAAATTGTAGATAACATATCGGTTTGTACACAAGTATTCAAGTACGTTTCCATCTATTGATTTAAATTTCTGAAAGGGAATTTTTTAATTATCATGTGTTTTTAACACTTTCTAACATAATTGAGAAGCGCTTGTGAATTCCATTTGTCTGTCCATCTGGCCGTCTGTCTGTTTCCTCGAACCCGAACCTTTGCTACTATATTAGTTGGATTGCTCTTTAATTGGTATATGTTATTAAGATTTACTATGCTATATTCGGTGTTGGAAACAGAGAATGTAGCGCTCCTAGTTTATTTATAGAGGCACTCAAAAGTATTCCATTACAGTATAGTCTGTGGGGAAATGTCGTAATTACAGTGGAATCTCTATATAACGAAATCGACCGTTCCAGTAAAAAATTCGTTATATAGAGAAATTTGATGTATAGAGAATGATGTTAAAAATCGTATTTAATGTGTGAAATTTGAACAAATATTATTTTTGATGTTTTGAATTAAGAATTTGAAATGTTTAAAAGTAAATATTAACCTAACATTTCATTTCTTAATTTTTTAAGCTGTTTTAATGAAAATCAAATAAGGAAGACTTGCATTAATTTCAGACGAAGAAATCTGTAATTTTGTTGTTGTTTTAATTTTAAAGTTGTTACGCTCTCAAGAAAAGTTCAAATTTTAGCAAGGAATGAAAAATTGTAGTTAACATTTCTCTGAATTTTAAGGCCTCTCTTATGTGCCTCTGATTGATTCCTCTCTTACATGTGTATCAATCCAATTGACACTGTTTTAAAAAGGATGTGGAAAGGTGTGTGGGAGGTGGGATGAATTCGTTGGATTTAAAGAACAAAGAAAGAAGTAATAACAAAAAAAAAAAAAAAAAAAAAAAAAAAAAAACTCAGCACTGACGATAAATCAAAAATAAGTGCTGAAAAATTGATTCCATATGATTTCAAAGCTTTTTAAAACTGAATAAATTAAGACCAATTTATGAAAAAATTCGTTATATGGAGATAGATATTTCGCTATATAGCGACTGTTTTTAATGTAATCATGCGAAAAGAGGACCATTTCTATTAAATTCCTACTATATTATTCGTTATATA
Organism: Maratus speculifer; assembly: GCA_964019185.1. Taxonomy (NCBI): domain Eukaryota; kingdom Metazoa; phylum Arthropoda; class Arachnida; order Araneae; family Salticidae; genus Maratus; species Maratus speculifer. The sequence goes on from OZ025298.1 coordinate 90,332,216, forward strand.
GAGAAATTCGATGTATGGAGTTTCGTTATAGAGAGACTGGACTGTATATAAATACGTAACATCTACAGTTGTCATCTGGTCCGTCCGTCTGTCAGCATATTACAGCGCAAAAATTACACAGTCGAACGGTTTGAAATTTAATGTATATAAACGTTGCAGAAATTTGTGGAGCCATTTTACATTTTACGAAAATCGAATAAAAACTTATAAATTATTAAAAAGATAAAAGTTTTCTTCAATCTATTAAATTTTATCATATGTTGAAAATGTGTTATTTAGAAATTAATAAATTTGCCCCCCCCCCCCCAAAAAAAAAACCATTTATTTACTGAATTTTTAAGGGATTCGGAAATAAAGGTTGTAAAAGATAAAACCGCAAAAACGATGCGAAAGTCAATGTTTTCATTTTTTAATTTCTGGAGTAATTAACTTAAGAATTAACTTTTATTTTGATACTTAAATTTTTATATTTATTCCTAATGTGAAAAATAAATTTTATTTACACTAATTGTTATCTTTTTTAGACAATTAAAATATAGATTTAAACATGACCTCCAATAAAAGACTTATATAAGACCATTAAATTCTTGCAGCGACTAATTTTTATTGGAAAGGAACGTCGTCGCTTTAGGGAGGTTTTTCTATGCCCTTATCCATCCCAGCTCTTTATAACGGGCGTGTTACGCACTAGTTTTAATTTACAGGTACACTATTTTTTTCAGTTATTCCTTATAAATATTTTTAAATTTCTTTGTATGTAGAATTTTATCACAATATTACTCTGTTAGTTAGTCTTGATAAATCAATATTTACTAATCTTATCAATATTTACAATAATCGATAAGCAATATTTACTAAATCAAACGGTTTTAAAACCCCCGTAAATATTCGAGTGGTCAGAACGTTATGGTTCCTAACAAAAACAACGAAAAGTCAACATGTTTTTAAACGAATATGTTTATACAAATAAATAAATAAATAAAACAAAAGGCTATTCGTACAATCCTGCCCCTCCCCCTCCCCCCCCAAAAAAAATAAGTAATTAACTATGTCCATTTGCCTACTTTTTCTTCATTTTAAGATAATTTTAGTAATTGGATGACGATAATTTGGCTGAAAGTTAATGCAAGGCATTTCACAGTACAGCTTCCCCCCAAATACTAGGTCAGAGTACTATAACAAAAACATGGCTGCTGCCAAAGACGTTTTTTTTTTTTTTTAATTATTATTTCCAGCGTGTGTATGGTCCTTTAAATTTGGTATTAATATATTTCTTTTACGTTTTTTCCGTTTTATATTTCTGAGATTAAACTAGTCAAAGAAATCTTTTATAAAATACTAGCATTTAAATTTAAAAAACTGTACTTACGTTAAAAAAAAAAAAAAAAAAAAAAAAAAAAAAATCTTTCTCCGGCAGCTGTCATTATTGTCAATGGTTTGACAAAATACTTTTTTAGTCATATTACAATGTATATGTACATAATAAATACTTTTTCACTGTAATGCAAAAAGTTAGATTTGTGAACTCCTGTTATAATAAACTCTCGTTAATAAGGACGAAAAACGCTCGTTCTTGACAATCCGTCTTAACGAAAGTTCATTATAAATAGCTAATCGTATGTGGCAATCTTTAAATTTTCTTCTATCTATATCATGCATGCTGTACCCAATGCTGCAAAATTCACTATCAGAGTGACAAAATTAAATGACAATCTGTGCCGATCTCGAGGATTCTAAATATATGAAATTCTCTACGTTAGTTCTTGAGATATGACTATCTCTAACATCATGTAAATTCTCCAAAATGTAAAATGGTAGCACTTGTTAGGTGATATATACCAAAACCTAATCAGTAATAGTTATGTCAATAGCTAATTGAATCTGAAGTTTCATGAAAATTCGTCCATCAGTTTTTGAAATGTGCTATTGAGGAAATCGTAAAAATTCCTGCATCGCAGCATCACTTGTTGTGTGATTCACACTAGAAACTAACCAATACCCACTACCCAGTTATATCAAGGATTAGCTGAACTTGAAATTTCACGAAAATTCGACTAATGAGATAAAACTATTGCGATATTCGCGAATAACGCAACATAACAGTTCTACCCATTAGAAGATTTATACCAAAAAGCAATTAACACCAAATTACATCATGAGCAAACTGAATCTGAAATTTATGAAAATCCGTGTATTAGTTCTCAAGATATAGCTATTGCAGAAATCGTGAAACATACAGAATAGCAGCGCCTTCTGTTAAGCGATTTACACCAAAAAATAATCATACACTAATTTATGTCAGGACCTACCTGAATCTAAAGTTTTATTAAATTCCGTTCATGAGTTCTTGAGATGTAGTACCACAAATTATATGTAACACACATACAGAGAGGCAGATGATCAAGCGGGCAGATAAACAGAGTCAAAAACTCACAGCTAGACATTTTGCAAAACCGTAATTTTATTTATTTTTTTTTTTTTCCTGGCCATTAAAACAAGTAAATCCGTCGATAACGGAAATTCGAAATTTCTCACGAATCCTTTACTTTCTTCTTGTAAAGATAGAAGAAAGTAAAAATTCAAATCCTAATTTCGCAATGTTGAAATATTTCCTTTAGTAAAAATGGCACCGTATTTTAGAGAAAACGCTTAAATATAGACCTTAAATATTTTTGTAATGATGTAGTTTTCAATAAATTTTCATTCCGCACACTCTAAAAAAAATTATGTAACGTTACTGCTTAAAATTGGTGGAAACATGTATGGGGTGATTTTATAGAGTAATTATAAAATGGTATTATAAAGGCCAAACGTATCTTTGCGTAACGCACACGTCACTCTGCAAATGGCAACACTTTCCCATTCAATTTCAGTTTTGCAATTTTCGCTACTACAAATTTTATACTTCTAAAAATCGCACATTTTAATTTTTACACTGTCGTATCGGGGAAAAAAATTTACTTTTAAATGCAATTTGTTTGAAAGCTGTACCTCAATTTATTTTTAAATATTAATTTTTTTTACAGTTTTTAGTACCAATTTTGTAATTGTGGCAACAGAAGTATTCCATTTTAATTAAAAGTAAAGGGAAAAGAGTCATGGGGGAAAGAGACAGAATTGAGTTTAAAATAATCAAATTAAAATACCATTTATTTAAATAACAGGGTCAATATGTATATAAGAAGTGCGTATGTAAATTTTAAGAAGAAAAATGATGACGGGTTCAGATTTCACGCAAAATTTTATGATCATTGTGCCAATTTGGAATAATTTTTTCCCATGCACTTATACCAAATATAAGAGCCTCAATTGATAACTTCATCATAATAACTGATCTTTATTATATTTTACGGATTACCTATGTGATTAAAGTTTAATTTTAGTAATTTGGACAACTGAGTTTTATAGAAATAGTATTTTGTTAATTTTAATTTAAAATAATATTTGTTTGAAATTTAGATTAATGTAAGATTCATTTTTTACTGGAATTAATTTTGTAGGTTTATTATAAATCAATGACACAATTCCTCCTTAAACATTATTTTTCGTCGAAATTCAACGGGTTTTACCTCGTATTTTTAAAAGATATAACTGGTGTAACAAATATTATACATTGGTATAACATAACATCAGTTATGTTGGTTAAATTATTCAATAATAAAAAGGTTGCCACCAACTTTACGGGGTAACGTTACATAATTTTACTTACCCGTCATACGTAGTATAGAGCAATTCTTTGCAATCGTTTAGAAAATTGAAAAAAAAATGACGGATTCACACGTTTCAGATACTGAAGATTCCGAAAAACATATTTTTAGAAAAAAAAAAAATAAATAAAAAATGCCGTCCGTCCATTTGTGTATCTATCTGTCTATGTGTCTGTAAACGCTCTATTTCCCCAACAAATTGAGATGGAGACTTGAAATTTTGTATGTACTTAGTATGTAAGAATGGGACGAAACCTAATGAATATCAGTAATCTCGATTATCTGGAACTATTTTTTTTTTTTCAGACTCTCGAAAAATTCGTTCTGATGAAAGGTATATAAAAAATTTCGATTTTTTTTTTAATTTTAAGGAATAGAAGTAAAAGGCAATAAAGTAACACAAATTTTGTATAAAGAACGAAGGTTATTAGGTGCCGAGATATTTGTAATTCTGTTTTTCACATTCTTTGATTTTTCATGACCCTATGTATTTCAATTCAAATATATATTTTAATTGGAAATAAGACGTTTAATCCAACACAATAAACTGTTAGTTAATATGATTATTATTTTTGGTGTTATAAGGATGTTTCTTTAACGTAATTTGGTACTACTTTAGTAGTATGGCGTTTTATATAATTTGTCGAAGTTGGTTCATCAGCAATTCATTAATAGAGCATTACTATGTATATTAAAAAATTTTAAACATACATTTAAATTTTGTTTTGGAATTGCAATGCGTTTTAAAAATAATTTACACATGTTTTATTTTCATATAATATATTATGCGCATCCATGATGGGTAAGTATTACGGTGGCCCCCAACGACTAGTTTAGTATTTCGTTCATCTCACGAAGCCGTTATGTGCCTATATTCGATACACTTAAAAAAAAAATAAGAAATATTTTTTTAACACGTGTCTTTTAAAACAGAGGATAAAATACGAATTCATGTAAATTTTTAATGGAATTTTAATTAACTTTTCAAATTTAGGCAATATTTATTCAAATTTTAGTTAAAAAAATTGAGTTTATGTGAAGACTTTTATAACAAAATCTGTTCAATATTTCACATTTTTTTTTCAACAATATATAAGCAAACTACTTACTTGTATTATGAAGTAAAAGATTTGCCAATATCTCTTAAATTTAGAAACATATACCAAATTTTACGTACAAAACATAATTTTTTATTAAAAAAAAATTATTTATCTATAAAAATAACTCTTAATTCACAACTTAACTCATCTTAACTCTCTTATCTTATTTAACTGCTCTTAACACATATAAACTTAAAAGCCATATTTTGCCTCATAATATACCTATAGATCAATAGAACCTTGTTACAACATTCCTAAAAACTTTTTAATAAATCAGGTTTCTCGTACAATATAAGACAATGAAAAACGCATCTTAAGATTTCGATACAGCACAAAAAAATTAGGTATAAAGTTTACAACTTTAAAATCCGCCATATTTGTAGGTGTTTATATATTTTTGTAGATATTATAGGGGAGAGTGGGGATACTTGAGCATAGGGGATACTTGAGCCACCCCTATTATCTCTACAGTTGGTTAATTTTTCTTTCTAAAACTGCCAATATGGTAACATATTTATAGTTCTGAACATGTAAAAAAGAAATCACACATCTTGGTACGATTTTGAAAGTATAGTGATTAATAGTTGTCTTTTCCCTATCTGAAGTAAATATTTGGGTGCATGGTTTTTTTGTTTTTTTGTAATCAAAGTTTTGTTTAAAGTTGCAACTATATACATAAATTTAATAAGCATAATTTCAATTGTATTTTGAATCTAAAATAGTTCTAATAGCTGCATGCTTTATTTAGAAAAACTCTGGGAAACAAAAGTAGTGGTAGTGGGGATACTTGAGCCAGTGAGAGTGGGGATACTTGAGCCATGTCTCAACCATCCCCACTAGAAATTAAACATGGGTGAAACAAACAAAAAATAAAATTCCATCCTTATATTCACTAAAAGATTTTTTCTGGATAAAAGGGAGAATAATTTTTCATTTTATTATTTTTTTTCTTGAAAAAATAACGACCTAAAAATGTTTAAAAATGTATATTTTTTAAATGAAAATATCCATTTTATTTTTCATTTTGACTAACAAAATAGCCTGTCTAGATAAATTTAAACATAGTTTTCAATTTAACTTTTATTAAATTAAAATAACTTTTGAAAACTGTTAGGCTATAATCTCTTATTACAGGCTATAATCTCTAATACTTTAATTAGTTATGTCCAACATATTAAAATATTTATTTTTTAATATAACATATTAAGATTAATATTTTATATTGAAATCGTAACCTCTGATGCTGTAACTTTTTTTTAACTAAGAAAATTAAAGAAAAATTGGTAAAAAGAGCACAAGAATCAAGAAAAGCAACAAAATTCCCAGTTCAAACTTACCTGCATGGAGCCAAAGAGGAAGACAAAATCTTTTCCTGTGATATCAAGAAAGTGTTTGAAATTGTAGAATGATACATCTGGCTTAAATTCCGACAGCTACTAAATTAAAAGCATGAGTTCGACAATATCATTAGAGGAAAATTCTGTCAATGATGGTGATCATGTGAAAAGAAAACATTCTATTGATGGTTGGTTACTAACAAAATATGCCAGAAAGAAAACTATAAAAATATTTGTTGGATAAGTGCTTAATATTTTTGAAAATGAAATTTGCCCGAAGAATTGCAGATTCCAAATTTAAATGGCTCTGAACTGAGGATGTTTCTACTGTCGTTATAACTCAAGTTGAAATTATCCTTCGACAACCAGTTCTAACGACAAAAAATGATCGTATTACTAGCTTTGTTTTCTCAGTTGGTTTTGAAGGCCTTTATGTTTCTGCTGGACAGAACTGAGCTCCTGTAATGGAAATCTTTATTTCGACATATAACCCAAATCCTAGAATGAATTATGTTAGTCACTCCTAATCACTTTAATTCAGAGTATTCATAGTGTAAACTCATGCATTTTTTTTACATCTAATACAAAAATAACAGTGATCGTTCGTTTCAATCCTGGTTAATCCCTTCGATATGAGTGAGGCAACTGCCTTCATTACCAAATTGCGTTGTGAATATTTTTGAAGACGGAATTAACTTATGGATCGTAAATAAAACATAACTCTAAATTAGATCATAATAGAATTAAATGAAGTAAGACTCATGTTCGAAAAGATACTAACAATTCTTTAACAACTAACATATAAATTTATTTACAATTATCTTACAAATTGTTGGTGCGTCATAAGACACATTATTTTCAATATAGATAACACAAAAAAAAAATAAATAAAACACTATTAATTCTACTTGTGTAATTATTGTTTTTAATACTATGATTGAATACCAATTGGAGCGTGCAGAACCCCCTACTTGGCATTTTGCCCTACACATTTTGGGAAACAATATAAATTATAAGAAAACCGTACCTTCATATTCTTTTGTGCCCCGCACTCAGTTAAGGCTCGCATTCGAAAACATCACAGGCGGTCACACATCAATACTGGCGGACATCACATTCGGATCCTCGGCTATCACACATCATCAGTGGCGGACATCATTTTCGGATCACAGGCTATCACACATCATTACTGGCGGACATCATTTTCGGATCACAGGCTATCACACATCATTACTGGCGGACATCATTTTCGGATCACAGGCTATCACACATCATCAGTGGCGGACTTCCCATTCGGATCATCGGCGATGTTGGTAGGTCTTCCTTGGAATTAATCACGTTTTTCTTCTAACACGTCTTCGCCTCTCGGAGCGAACTTTTCATCTCAACTTTTTTGAGGAAAAAAAAAAGTCTATATTCTTTTTTTCTTTTTTTTATGGCGGGCGTGGCTAATCAATCTGCCCGAAAAAAATGACCATTCAGTCTCTCGCCCGGCCTGTTCCTGAAAAAAGATTCGTTGGCTCCTTCTTCGAGCGTGGGGGGCTGGCCCCTCTTGTCTGCAACGCACTCCCAGCCGGAAAAATGACCGGTAGCCTCAACTAGAGAAACGTGTGGGGTCTCGCTTAATTGGCTTGTAAATCTACCAATAAACCATTCTTGACGTAAATGTCAAGCGATTGTTACGCGAGAGCACAACTGGTGCCTTCTAGATACCATCTGAGATAGGGGTCTGCCTTGCTCCTGACATGAATAGCGTTAAACATACACTAGTATTTACAACCACTATACAAAAACATCAAAGGATACAATATGTATAATATACCATTTATATATATGTATCTATAAATCACGGAAGATTGCTGGATGCTTATGTTTCCAGCAGTTTCATAATTTGTCATTCTGTAAAATTTTGTGCAAAAATAAAGCGAAAAAAATTACTTTTGTAGGTATTTTTCCTTAGTGGCTCAAGTATCCCTTCATCATGGCTCAAGTATCCCACCCATGGGGATACTTGAGCCATGATGTAAAACAAAAAATAAACATTTATTATACATAGAAAAATAGTTCAAAATTAATTGAAAGTGGTTTTCATTTGAAGAAAATATATCAAATTTTCATTTTCAATATTTTATTTTATTCTAAGAAATTATAAAAAATTTAAAAAAATTAAAATTCAAAAAATGGCTCAAGTATCCCCATCTTCCCCTATATTATAAATTTGTGTTTCAAAATGTATTGTTTACCATTCTGTGGCTTTTTCAACCATCATTTCTGGCTTCAGAAATTTTATTTTCGGTTAATATTTTGGGCTATAATTCTGCTTCCAACTACCGCTGAACCAAAAATAAAGCATTTTTCGAATCTTAAATGCTTCAGCTTTAATTAAAAAAATAATAATAATAAACTGAAAATTTTCGGAAGACAGCGATTTAAAGGTAAGCACATACCTTAACCTCTTCGCGACGGGAAACTTTTATGAAATTTTTTATGTTTTGTCACCGATTTTTAAAAACAGAAAATTATGCCTTTTTAAATCGAGAAAGTGCTCCAATTAACCCCTTGGAGGCGAGCGACACGTATGCATGCCGCAAAAAGGCTTAAGAATCCTTGTTTATCCCCACCAGTAAAATTTGCCTTATTTAATCGGAGCATTTTTTTCAATTTAATAAGACACAAATTTCTGTTTTTAAAAACCGGTGACATTAAAAATTTCGTAAAAGCCTCCCGTCGCGAAGAGGTTAAATAAGGCAAATTTTACAGTAAAAATTTACTGGTGGGAATAAACAAAGATTCTTAAGCCTTTTTTCGGCTCGTATACGTGTCGCTCGCCCCCAAATAGTTAAGTCTCGTGCCTTTGTCTGTCTATCCCAGTGCTCTTTCTTGGAAACTTTTAAAGTTCCGAACTTGATCTTTTCCCCATAGAGCTAAATAACCCCTGTCCTTTCCAAAATCCAAACTTTTTGAAAAGTCTTAATTAGCGCTCATTATTAATTAAAAAGTCAAATTAAAAATTTTGAAAATGTTTATAATTCAACAAAAGCATTGATTTTTATCAAATTGCAACGATTTGCTGCCAGAGGGGGGCGGGTTTGACATAATTTAGGAGGGGTTAAATAACGATAATGTACAGGACTTTTTGAAAGACGCTTCTATTTTATAACCTACGGGATTTAAATATTTGAAAATCACACATGCAGATGAAGAAGAAAAATTCATTTTCAGATTTTATAAAGTATTTTTGAAAATTCCATCTAGAAGTGGAAAAATTCACTAAAAATCGATTTACATAAACTGAATTTATTTCCCTTCAAAGACACAGGTGCTGTGTGTATGTTTAATAATTTATTACACGCCGTTGTAAAAATCGTTTAACACTGGAGTGAAAGAATATATCATTTTGACTCCTTGTTGAAAAAAAAAAAGAAAGCTAGAATACGGCAAAATTTGGAATAAGAGACTTCTTCTGCCATTTGTGTCTTTTTACTAATACCTAAAATCTTTCCAATTGTAGGTATAATGTACAAAATCTTTAGACAAAATTAAAGGTTAAAATGATTCTGAAAGGTGCATTTTAGCTTGAAGATATATTGAATTTGTTGAAACAATCTTCAAAAAAGCCAGCACGTGAAAATATACCATTTTCAAGAAAGGTCAAAATGACTCCTAATACTTTCATTGAAGAGATTGAAAGCTGTAAAAGTGAAACCTCCATTCCATGCTTCAAATACTGTCACTAGTCTATTTCTTTCTGACAGAATATTTGTTTCTTTTAGGGAAGAGGCAGATACCGAACCTTTGATTCGAGCAAGCGGGCTTCCAGCAAAATATCCAAGCTTCAAAACCATGTTAGAGCTAATTAACAACTGCACAAAACTAGCCATGCCGCACCAAAATACCACCGAATCCTCAACAAGCAACTCTACAGACTACAGTTCTGCATTGTGGTCTCCTTGGAGCCTTTGGAATGGAATAGTTCCCGGTAAGGTAGACTACTTAAGATTTTCAGTTTGTTTAACCCTAGATACACAATGTTCTTTCATACCCCTGACAGCATAACGTAAAGGTCGATATGACTCACACATAATTTTAACCTGATTTTACCTGCGAAATGCATGCACCTTTCGGGATCTCTGGCCACGTACTAAGTTGACTTGGACAGACGATGCGATATGTAAAATGATTGGAAAGAAACAAACAAAACCGTTTCGTGCTTGAGTGGTTTTGACTCACATTATGTATCTAGGGTTAAGATTAAAAAACCCATCAATAAATGTTTAAATTCAGATAACAGTCTGTACATTTAAAATCAAAGTTAAACCATTCAATTATATTAAATAATCAAATTAACAAAAAATATCTTTATTTTCAAAACTTTTTCTAGATCGTTCAACCTTAAAAATAAATTCAACCTTGGTGGGAAAAATTATGCTATTCATAATTCAGTCACAGAAAAAACTGTTTCGTTGAAACAACTGAATATTGGTTAATATAACTTAAACCAAACATGTTGGTTGGAATGACTAAATTGTTGGTCAAACTGACCAAATAAGTTTGCTGATTCAACAAAATTCTCTTTAAAATTTGTTCATTCCAACCAAAATTTTTGGTTGTAGTTATATTAACCAAATTTTAATTGTTTCAACAAAACAGTTTTTTTCGTGTCGAACAAATAGTTCTACGCATTCTCAATATACTGCTTTACGATACGATCTATCCATCTGCTTGTTTAATGGTTAGAACGCTGACTGCAGATCAAGCCAAGACAGACTCCGCGGTCGGAGAGGTTGTGCCCAAAGAGGTTCAGGAGGTTAGGAGACGAGTTCGTGCGCAGTATTGGAATATACAGCAACAGTATTGGAGTGTCTACTTAAATGTGCAGGTTAATTGATTCGAGCGTCTAAGAGAAATAATTTCAATTTTATTTTGTTGTCCTGATGTGCGTGCTTGAATTTTCAAAATTATTCATAACAATTTCTATACGATATCAATAGTATAAAATACTTTTAACGATTTCTCATGAGCAACTGACGTGATCTAATACTGTGAACACCAACAGTTCGTTTTAAAAGCGGCCATGTTTAAATAAAAGGCCGCGAAAAGTTTACGTGTCCTGTTGCTTAGGAGAGATGGCGCAATGTTCCCATTAATTTCCATTCAACAAGAAATTTCATAATTTATAGGTAAATTTATATAAATTGCAAATTACAGTTAAACCATATGAATGAATCAATATTGAAATAATTTTTGTAAGATTCATAAGCTTAGAAACTAGGTAAATTTGGCAATAAATTAATTCGCTAAAAGATACTTCTTCAGATAAAATAATTTGTTAATAAATTAATAATGCAGCTGTTATTAAATTAATTTCAAATAAACATTTTTGTTAATAAATTAACAATACATTTTTAAATAAATTATACATATTAGCTGTACCCGACCATGCGTTGTTGCGGTTCCGTCTTGTTAAATGGAAAAAATGAAAAGGGAAAGCGCACGCTTCCAACATGTTTAATTTCACAGTGCTTGTGGGTATACAATATTTTTACTTTCTTCTATTTTTACAAGAATAAAGTGTTGGATTTGTTAAAAAAAAAAAAAAAAAAAAAAAAAAAAAAAAAAAAAAAAAAAAAAATTGAATTCCGGTTTTCGACGGATTTACACGTTTTAGGAGTCAGATATCACGAAAAACATGTTTTTACAAAATACCTGTTTGTGAGTCTGTGTGTCTGAATGAGACATAAATTTTGTGGTCGCTCTATCTCAAGAACTAATGCATGAAATTTTATAAAAATGTATATTCAGTTATCCTTGATATAAGTTGATGCTGATTAGTTTTTGGTGTAAATAGCTCAACAGATGGCGCTGAATGCTGCATTTTGTGCGATTTTTTGCAATAGCTCTATCTCCAAAATTAATGCACGGAGTTTCATCAAGATTCATATTCAGTTAATTCATGACATGAATTGATGCTTTTTATGTTTGGTGTAAATCGTCCAATAGGTGGCGCTGCTATACTGCATTATTTAAGATTCCCGCAACAGCTCTATCCCAAGAGCTAATGTACAAATTTCCTTCAAATTTCAAATTTGATTAATCCTTAATATGAGTTGATGCTGTTTATATTTTGGTAAACAACTCCACGGGTGGCACAGCTATATTGCATTTGTTACGATTGCTGCAATAGCTCTATTTCAATGCATGGATTTCCATCAAACTTCAGATTCAGACAATTCGTGGCATGAATTGGTTTCGTTTACGTTTTGGTGTCAATCGCCCTATAAATACCGCTGCTATGCTGAATTTTGTCGTATTTACACGATTTTAGTGATAGTCATATCTCAAAAAACTGATGCACCGAATTTCATATTCCGAGAAGCAAAATGATAGGTACGATCATGTAATTGCCTAAATAAAAAATAAAATTATATTAGCCTTAATATAAACCATATACAGTGAAATCTGTCTAAGCCGGAATCTGCCTAAGCCGCAAATCTGTCTAAGGCGGAAACATTTAAGAGTCCCACATTTATAAACATAGATATTTCCGGGAAATCTGCCTAAGACGGAAAGAATCTGTGTAACGCGAAACCGGACATTCATTTTGAGTCCCAAGTAGCAAATTTATTGTTTAAGACGGAAGAAAATTTTAATGCGAAATATAAATGGAAAGAAATTTTTTCTTTTCACATTTAAATGAATTGTCTAGTCGCATTCCAAGAGATTAAGAAAAGGCGTCACTGATTGCTGACAGTAGTTTGGGGGTGATTTTATTATTGTGTATGACTGGGAACTATTGAACAACGGGTATACTAGTGTGTATGTGTACTATCAATTTGTAGTGTAAATTATCATTACTATAAATACATAAAAATATGTAAAGATTACATGTCTAATTAATTAAAAATTATTTTAAAGATACGTTAGTTTTAACTTTTAGTTAAAAAAACGTTGTGGGATGTCGTTCTGTACTTAAAATATAGAACAGAGATGTTAATGTTACAGACACATTTTTATTGTAGACGTCACAGCACAAAACACACTATATACAAATCGCAAGACGAGCGCTTCTCAATCAATTGAATATTCATAAAAATTACTTAGCACAAAGAACATCTCTAAGAGAGATGTATTGGAACACACATCCCAATCTTACATCTTAACTACAAACTCAATTACTTCACTTCGTTTCATGTCTTTTTAGAAAGGAAGGCAAAATATCTCAAGATATTTTGCCGAAGGTGGCAATAGCGCCACCTATAGATACTATAATTTAGGGAAGGCAGTCACCCTGTTACAGCCTCCCCCTCTGGTTCCGCGAACGTCCCGGTGTGGAACCAGTAACTTTCTTTGGTGGCCTACCGCGTTTCCTAATGGGTGCGACAGGCACTATGTCAGAGTCATTACATAGTTTTAAGGCAGAAGTGTGACATGTAGCAAGTGGATCATTTGGACTGTCCATACTTGCTATGACAAAAGTGGTGGGTGATTTTTGAGTTAAAATGATGTAAGGTCCATCACGTTTAGGCATGAACTTCGACGTTTTGTTGTTAGAGGCTTTACTTACTGGATGTAAGTCAACCCAAACTTTGTCTCCTGGAACAAAACTATGTCCCGGTTTCCGACTACGGTCAGCAAATTTTTTTCTCTGATCTTGCTTCGATTCAACTTTGTCTTTGATTTCTTTGGTGAATTTTGCGAATTTCTTGAGATATGGAGTAATCTCAGGCACAAAATTATCATTTTGAATTACAGCACGAATGTCATGCTGAACATCATCCGTTGTTCTCAATTCTCTTCCAAACTGCAAGAATGCTGCTGTTTCTCCAGTAGTGTCACACTTAGCAGTATTTAGTGCAAAACGGATTGTTGGAAGCTTTTCTTCCCAAGAGCAGTGATCATTTTCTACTAATATAGCTAATCTCGGCTTGAGATCTCTATTTTTCCTCTCCACAGGATTAGCCTGGGGATGGTATATGGGAGTTGGATTTTGTTTGATACCTAAAAGAAAACAAAGTTGTTGCATCACACTACTAACAAATTGGGGTCCGTTATCACATATTATACGTCTCGGTAGACCATATCTAAGGATAATTTCTTCAAGCAACGTAGTTGCACACTGCGCTGCAGTAGCATGTGTAAGGGCAAACAATTCCACCCATCTTGTTGCACAGTCTTCTACTATAAATATCCACCTTTTACCGTTTTTACTTTTTGGTAAAGGACCAAAAAGATCAATTGATAGAACTTCAAATCTTTGCGAATACACTGGTGTTTGTAACAAACCGGATGGTTTTTGATTAGAAGGCTTATACCTATTGCATTCAGCACAATTTTTGACATAGTTTGAAATGTATGAACGCATTCCAGTCCAATAATACCTTTTGGATATTCTATTTAACGTTCCTTCAGCACCGTAGTGACCAGCCGTAGGTGAATCGTGGTGTTCTTTTAAAATTTTCTCCCTTTCATGTGATGGGACAACTAGTTGAGCTTCTTCTGATTCCGAACTTGGAGAATACCTGTATAAAACTCCTTGATTCATAATATAACCGCGATCAGTCCAGTTAGTATAGTCAAGGGTTTTTTCTTCATCTTCGAAAGTTTTAATAATTTTCTTTAATTCTTCATCTTTCATTTGTTCAGCACGTAAATCACTTGATGATTTAGAAGGAATATCAACTACTATAGCGCAAATATCGCAACTTTCTTTATTGGTGTGATCACAAGCAGGACGAGAAAGCATGTCAGCTATGACGTTAGCTTTGCCTGGAATATATTCTATTTTCAAATTAAATTCTTGTAATTGCAAAGCCCATCTGGCAAGTCTTCCAGAAGGTGACTTTAAACTCATGAGCCATCGGAGAGGCTGGTGGTCGGATGCCACAGTAACTTCTGTTCCATCAATATATCCTCTGAATTTATTAAGAGCCCAGACAACAGCAAGTGCTTCTCTTTCTGTGGTGTGATAGTTGCGTTCTGCAGCAGTCAACAATCTACTTGCATACTCAATCGGATGCTCTTCAGGACCTTCACCCTGTAGAAGTACTGCTCCCAGAGCATAACTACTTGCATCAGTTCGAATGAAAAAAGGTTTAGTTTCATCAGCTTGTTTCAATATTGGAGCTGAAACGAGGCATTGCTTCAAGGTTTGAAATGAATTTTCTTCATCGGCACCCCAGTGCCATTCCACATTCTTTTTTGTGAGATTACTAAGTGGTCTGGATATTTTTGCAAAGTCTTGTATAAAACGGCGATACCATGAACATGTCTGCAGAAAGGATTGCAGTTGTTTTATATTCTTCGGAGGTGGGATCCTCACAATAGCATCAACTTTCCCAGGATCAACTTCTAGGCCATTTGGTGTGATCCAGTGTCCTAAATATTTTACTCTGGTACAAGCAAAATTGCATTTTTCTCTATTAGCAGAAAGTTTCCATTTGTCTAATCTTTTAAAAACAGCTTCAAGATCAGCTAGATGTTGTTCAAAACTTGATGATAAAACAATTAAGTCATCAAGATAAGTGAGAATATTTACATCTGGGAGTCCTTTGCGAAAGCTATCCATTGTCCTCTGAAACGTTGCAGGGGCATTGCGGAGACCAAACGGCATTCTGCGAAAGCGATATGTTCCTAGAGGGCATACAAAAGCAGTTTTATCTCGATCAGGTTCATAGACACTCACTTGATAGTAACCAGCATTCAGATCCAGCGTTGTCATGAACTGAGCAGTTTTCGCCTGATGCAAAAGATCGTCCATACGAGGGAGTGGATAGGTATCTGGTATAGTAACTTCATTCAGCTTCCTGTAGTCTACACATAAACGAACACTACCATTTGGCTTAGGAATGAGTACTATTGGTGCAGAGTATGGAGACTCGCACTCTTCAATAATTCCTTTGGCTAGAAGATCATCAATTTGGGTTTTACACAATTCTTTCTTTGCCGGTGATAACCTGTAAGGAGGTAGTGAAATAGGACGATGGTCTCTGGTATTTATATGATGTTCGACGACGGGTGTTGCTTCTCCCCCTGGTCGAAAGGTATTGGAAAACTTTTCAAGTAAGTCATTAAGCCTTTTTCTTTGTATCTCAGATAGATGCTGACCTTCTGTTTCTCTTAACATAACCGAGTTAACTGTGGCAGTTGGTGCTGAGATTTGAGGCGTCGTAATGAAAGGATCATCAGAAAAGGGAATTTTACGTTTAGGATTGTTCTGGAAATACCAACTTTGGCTTCTCATGTCTAGCACGATCCCCATTTTATTTAAAAAATCTATGCCTAACAATGTTCTATTTCCCTGGGCTTCGGGTAAGGCAAAAATCGTTGTACTAGTTGTACGACCTTCTATTTCAACAGTGATTGTTGCTTGAAGAACGTTGGTTTCTTTTTGTAGGCCATCAGCAAGTGTTATGCTTACACCGGTGTCTTCGAACACAGTTCCTTGGTCACACAGAATCTTGTATAACATTTCCCCAGCAATGCAATGAGTAGCTCCTGTATCTGCGCAAGCAACTCCTGTAACACCATTTACCTTAATATACAACAAAGGTGTTGTTTGAGTATTGATAGAACAAGATTTGAGATGAAGGGAACGAAAATTTGCTGATTGAGTCTGCGTAGATGGAGAACAATTAGGACATTTGGCTTTGACAAAACCTTGTTTACCACAGCCATAACAATTTATAATCGGACGCTTATCATTGTTTTCGTATCTTGAATTTGTATATTTTGAAGTAGAATGATTATTTTTATAATTTGAAAAATGTTCGTTAGTTTCATGTTTGGGTGTTTGATTTTTCCAGAACTCTTGACCATTTGAATTTTTCGGCAAAATATGTTTCTGCGCTTCACGCGTTTTTGGATAACTTGCTGACTTTTGAGAAGAAGGTTTAATGTTTTCGTAAATGTCTAGCTTTTCAGCCAACACGACAGGATCATTTAACTTGTCCCAACCATCTAAATAATGATTTTTATATTCATGTGGACACTTTTTCTTAATCTGATCAGCGATTATTAGTTCAGTTAGTTTTTCAAATGAATTGATTTCTAATTCGGATAACCAACCCTCAAAATAATTTCTAAGTTCAAAATAAAAATCTTTCCAAGTAGAATTTTCTCGTTTTTGATGTCGGCTAAATAATACTCTAAATTTTTCTGCTGTCAACTTAAATCTTTTAAGCAATATGTCACGAATATAAGAATAATTTTTGAACATTTCTTCTGGTTCTCTGGCGATTAGTTTACCAATGTCGTTCGGAAGTACGGCAATTAATTGAGAAACCCAAAATTCTTTGGAGACATTAAGCATTTTCATTTGACGTTCAAACATTGTCAAAAACAAAGACATATCATCCTTTTCAGGAATAAATGTTGGCAAGATATTTTTAATATCTATACGCATCTGGTCTATTTGATTTTGTGGTACTGTTGTCGCGGTAGGGTTTTGAGCATGTAGCTTAAGCTTTTCTAGCTCATATGCTCTTTCCTCTGCAATACGTTTATCCTGAATCATTTGTTGTTCTGCAATTTCTTGTTTTTTGCGATCTTCCACGATAGCAATAAATGCCTCTTTAACAAATTGTTCGTCGTCTTTAAGCAGTTGACACTTCATAATTTTCTCACGTAACACTGATAGTTTATCATCTTTATCTACATCTAACTCTAATTCTGTGCCCAAATTAAACAAATCGATTTTTTTTCCTTTAGAAAGAAATGCCATTTTTCCCAAATTGTTGTTGATATTGTTGATTTATGCTTAAATTAGAAAACTATTAGATACGTGACCCATTAAATAATAAGAACAAAATGACTACCTTCCCCTTACAGGTAGATAAAACATGTAAATATGGATAAATTTTCATAAATAAATGTTAAAAAAATGCAGGAAATAATTTAAAACATACTAAAATATACCACTAATTTAATCATGAGCTCATGAAAATATTTAGAAGAAATATTATTATACGTTAAAATTCAACCTTTTTACCAAATTAGCTTACCAATGACATAAATCATTCATTTTAAATATATGAAATATTATAGGTAATGCATTAGCTTATTATACGTTAAAATTCAACCTTTTTACCAAATTAGCTTACCAATGACATAAATCATTCATTTTAAATATATGAAATATTATAGGTACTTCATTGCGAAATAATTATCAACCACACATAAATATGAAAACAACTCGAAATATGAATAAAGAACTTACTTTACATCTAAAAATAAACAACATACGAAATAATAAAATTTATCAAAATCATTTTTAAACTCTGTGCACAGATTAAAAAAAACAAAACAAAATTCACTTACTCAGAATCCTTGTTTTTAAAAACAATATCAAAAGAAATCACTTTCAATTTCAGAAAACTAATGTTTCTTAATAATCTTACTCAAAATCAACATAAAACAAAACAAACAAAAAAAATTATATATATATATATATATGAAACAGCATTTATCTTAATAAATAAAAGAAAATGAAAACTTTTTTCCGCAGCTGGCCAGCAAAAAAAAGAGAAACAAACAAACAATCAAAAAAAATAATTTCAACTTTTACCGGTAAAACAAATAAAAGAAAAATTATTTATTGTCATGACAATATTTTTCAATTATTTCCAATGTGAAGGGTACGGATTACCCTTTTCGAATGCATTTTCTTGCTTTTTTGTCAGGATGACGCACTTAAAACACACAATTGAAGAAGAAGAAAGCACTATTAAAAATAAGAACAGAAGCTTGATTCATTGTAGATTTGACAACACCTTTAAAATGGGTACAGATTACTCTTTTTTTTTATACTTTCTTGAATTTTGTCGCGATGATACTACCACACATAACTGATATTAAAGAAATTAGCACAAAACTGGAGTATATCTTGATACTTGATATTGCACATTATATAATAGAACTTTTTGGAAATCACAGGATGAATTGTTCTTGACGAACACGGCACTTGAGAACACAAAATTTCCTTTATTGTCGAGGTGACAATAATTTAGAAGTGAGTACGGATTACTCTACTTTAAATATAATTTCTGGAATTTTGTCAGGATGACAACAGCGAACTTGGCCCAAAGACTTTGAAAGCACAAAATTTTTCCGAAAGAACTCCATTTTACGTTGGGCGCCAGTGTGGGATGTCGTTCTGTACTTAAAATATAGAACAGAGATGTTAATGTTACAGACACATTTTTATTGTAGACGTCACAGCACAAAACACACTATATACAAATCGCAAGACGAGCGCTTCTCAATCAATTGAATATTCATAAAAATTACTTAGCACAAAGAACATCTCTAAGAGAGATGTATTGGAACACACATCCCAATCTTACATCTTAACTACAAACTCAATTACTTCACTTCGTTTCATGTCTTTTTAGAAAGGAAGGCAAAATATCTCAAGATATTTTGCCGAAGGTGGCAATAGCGCCACCTATAGATACTATAATTTAGGGAAGGCAGTCACCCTGTTACAACGTTTAATACTCTGTGAACGGGATGTCTATAAAGTTTTTCTGTCTAAGCCGGAAATCTGTCTAAGGCGGAATTATTTTTCAGTCCCAAGCGATTCCGCCTTAGACAGATTTCACTGTAAATGTATTGTATCATACTAAATACTGAACATAAACACAAAGAAAACATTCTAAAATAATTGTTAGAACTGCAATATAATACATTGCATTTTTACTCAGTAATCACTGAGAGCAAAATGATAAGAACAGAACAGATTTTCAAAATTATAGAAATATTAAATGTCAATTGAGCTTCTTTTGTGTTTAATAATTCCAAAACAACATTGTAGCACAGAGTTTACTTAGTTTCGAATTTGTTTAGGTGACAAAACACATCATATCTTCCAAATTTCAGGTTTTAATTTTACTTTCAAGTGATACTAAACGATTTGACCATTCTCCATTACATATTGCGCTGTATAATACTAAAAACGTTATTTATTGCATTTAGGTTTGCATCATTGGCTGGCCAATTAAACGTGAGAGTCTTATTTATCTTCAAACCACTTTTTTGTATCCTTTTTCTGAGTGAATTTAGGTATTGTTTTGTTGAAAATTTCGTAAAAGTCGGTAATTTTTTTACTCAGGTTACTCTCAAATGACTCTATAACATGCGAATAAAAGTATGTCTAGTTCGTTTATTTATCTAGAAAAGCAATTATAAGCTTACCTACTGAGGAAAAAGTAATCCAAACTATTAAGAAGCTTCCATTTAATTAAATCTTAGAAAATACGCCTTTTTTCATTTTGAAGACCATGCAAATATGGATGAATACCATCTGTAATATTGAAATTAAACTTTTTCTCAACACTGAAGATAATTTTAGATTAATTCATTTGCTACTTCAAATATTTCTCTGCAAACAGAAAACGGGCGTTTTTTACTGCCAGATGTTAAACGCGAACATTGACGTGGTTTTATATTGTTAAGAACTGTCGACATTTTTATTGTTGTTTGTACGATTGATATTGATACTGGCGTCTTTATCCGGCTTCCAAATTCATTCAATATCATTATTTTACTTGGAACAGTGCGAATAACCAAACTTTAGGATCGTTTCGAAAGAACTTTTAGCCTCCCTGTAGGTCTTGTAGTGACATAAATAGCTGGATTCTCTAAAAAAATAAAAATGGCAGTCTTTGAAAGTTTAATTTCATCAGCAATTCTTGGAAATTATATCCCAATATTGTTAAAAGCTAGAATATGCTCTTTTTGAAGTTACAAAGCATTTTGATTCACCCTGTAATCCAAATGCTTTGCAAACTAAATGAATGTGCCCAAAATGTCTTTTAAATGTGTTTTTCAGTGATATGCAATAATATCTGCCAATCATGATTCGCGGTTTTAGAAATATCGATTACGTTCTTTTCATTTTGTTCCTGCGTAAATTTAGCAAAATACATATATTTATTTATATATACATATATATATTTATATATATATACATTTATAATATGTAAAAATTGCATACATATAATTGCATATAGTTTTGAAATATATATTATATACAAATTGAGATACATATTTTTATATATACATATCTATATAATAAAGGCCAAACGTATCTGTGCATAACACAAACGTCATTTTTCGAATGGCAACACTTTCTGATGAAATTTCACTTTTGCAATTTTCATTACTGCAATTTTTTTAACTCCTAGACATCGCACATTTTCAATCTTTACACCGTTGTGTAGAGAAAAATATGTGCTTTTAAATGCAATTTGTTTGAAAACGGTATCTTAATTTGTTTTTGAGACATTAATTCTTTTGTAGTTTTTAATTTAATTTTTCTGGAGGTGGCAACTTGAGTACTCCATTTCTGTGCAAAGCATTACCAACTAGATATAACGGCCTGCGCATTTCGCTAAAAACCGCCGTAAAAGTGAAGCTGGATTCAGCTTCAAACCCTGAACCTTTTCATTGGATCACGAGGCACAAACCCTGCCCAAATTAGCATTGTATGAGCTGATTTCTGTTCTGAGCACATGGTTATTGTTTTGGTTCAGAGTTTGCACGATTGGTCAGAGTAACTTGGCAAAGTATCAGAGTTCTCTGGCGGGAGATTTCATACATTAATCTCAAATAAATGGGCCTTATAGATGTAGTTGGCCATGGTGCAAAGTAAAGGAAAAATAGCCTAAAGTAAAAAGAAGAAATAGAGATGACTTATGTATGGTGGCTGGGAGTGGTGCAAAACATGTAACCCTGAGAAATCTGCTACATTAAGCCCAAACACAGCCGCGTGTTTTCGCAAAAAAGAAGAAAACTTTCAATGACAAGGTCTGTGGAAACTTTTAGTACTATAGTTTTTGTTTATAACAAAATAAAATGCTACTTTAGAATGCGTAAATTTAAGCAGATCATTTTTATTTAGAGAAAAAATGCACATCTGATGTCAAAGAATTTAGTACCTGTTCAATGTGATTCTTTTTTTCCCCTCCGGGTTGAATTTTTTTCGCCGAGTTAGACAAGAAAACAAAGGTGTCCTTGGCAATTATTCCAGCTTTAAAGTAATGTCCAGTTCCCCAAATTTTTGCCCAATTGTTAAAGACATTTAATTATAATTATAATAAAATAACATTATTCGCTTAATGTAGTTTTTTATAAATTTTAGTTAAACTTGCTAGAGCAGACGATTTTTTTAGTTCCTTTTTCTTATCTGTCATTTTACCAAAATTATTTAATTTTTCTTTCTTTTGGGAATAATTATATTTTTTATGTTATTTATTTTTTACTTTATTTTTTGAACCATTTTTATTTTCCAAATATATTTTCAGAAAAGAAAAAAAAGTACATTTTTCACATAGAAAATTGATCTGAAATAGAAAAAGAACAGTGTAAATGACGAAATGAGATTTCATAATTCGCTAATATTCAATGTTTAAAATGTAATTGAAAATTTGGTTTGGCATGATTTGTAAAAATCAAGGTTTGCGTATTTCACGGAAAATAAAGCATCTTTCTTTGCACGTTGAAGTGACGGAGTGCAATGTTTGTGTATTTTAATGTTTATTCTTTTAATTTGTGTTGTGTATTTTAATTTATAAAACGAATTTTAAATTTGTCATAGAGTTAACTTTGAAGCAAACTTTTTCGAAAAAATGTACGTGCAGTCATTTCTTTACTTTTAACATTTTAAAAGCGCGTAAGATTTTTCGGTACTACTTGGTTAGCCCGTCGACCAAAAAACTATCGCCAACTTATAAGATTAAATGCCAATAATGGATGATTGTGAATGTCATATTCAATGATATTAAACACGATACACAGGTTTAAAATGTCATCAAGTGGTTTTTAATACCACTTTTTATTTGCCTTTTCATTCATGCTTTACTAATTTATTCGTTTTTCCATTATTTAAAATAAAAATTATGTCGACATATATAACTTGGCTTTTAGTTTGGCAATTTTTTTAATTTGGCAAAAATGGTCGACGGGATAATCAAATAGTATTGATTTTTCATACGAGCAAAATCTATATTGTAACGAACAAATGTGTCCGTGTGTAGCACTGATGTTATTTTGCAAATGACAACATTTCAGGATAAAATGACTTTTTGAAATTTTTGTTACTGAAATTTTTTAATCTTCTAAACGTCGCACATTTTTTATTTTTATTTCGTCATGTAGGAAAAGAAATCTACTTTCAAATACAATTTGATTGAAGACAGTATCTCATTTGACTCATTTATTACAAGCTTATATTTTTCAAGCATTTTTTTTTCAATTTTACGTATCTCCAATTATAAATAATGATACACAATTTACTCATAAATCTATAAATATTGTTCCTAATAATTCCCCATTATAAAATTAAAATTGCATGAGTAATAAAATAAAAGAGTGGTTTAAAACTCAGATTAAATTACTAAAAATTACAAGTTCAACATGTAATCAAACAACTTACAATTTAAATAAAAAAAAATACTTTGAAAATGCTTTGAATTTGTTTGAAAACTATATTTCAATTTACTGATTGGCTGTGGTTTAAAAAAATCAGGTGCGAGTTATTTTTAAATATATCTCTGCCGAGTGAAACTCGATTACGATGATTAATTTATTTGTCCTTAGAAAAATATAAACAGTTCAGGATTTGTTTCCGGCTGATATACAATAGCAAAATTAAAATTTCCTTTATAAATAATAAAATAAAATAAATACAAATTTAACAGAAATGTAATTAAATTACGTGCTCGAAGCACTGAAATGACCAGAAACAAAATTGCTGCCGTAACGAAATCTTTGACTAATAACTTCTGGCAAGCGTCTAATACGGAAATGTGACTTTTGATAAACTTCATAGCTTTATTTGATTCCATAATTAATAATTTTCATTTAACCCTTTAACCTAACCACGTTAGCCTAATCATGTTTTTCCGCTATGTAATATTTTAATTCAAAGATTGATTTAATATAATATTGAGATTAATGTTAATTTTTGAATTTTATAAGATAAAAAATATGTAAAGTACGATACAATACAAAAATATGTAAAGTATCAAATACAAATACCAATACTTTTCACAGTATTATTTTATAAACGAAACATGAATGAAAAAATCAGCAAGACATTTAACCCTTTGAGGGAAAAAGCACTTCAATTCTTAAAATGCTGAAATGATCGATTGACACCAGAATTTAAAAACAAATTTGTTTCAAAATATTTAAAAGCGTTTTTTCACGTATTTGAGAAAAATAAAATTGCTATTTCAAATTACTGGCGTCAATGTGGCGTTGTGAAATTAAAATTAAGTGGGATAAATTTTATCCCACCCCTTTCAAGGGGTTTAAGGGTTAAAATGCTTTTTTGGAGTTAGTTAGCAATGTAAAACGCATATTACATGTAGAAAATTCATTAAAGTTTTCAATTTAAAAAATGGTTTTTATCTTTGCTATGTAACCCGGGAAGCCTGGGTTCGATCTACTAGTATATTTAAAAACTATATGGGCCATTTTCAAATTTCGCTTACATATGCTGTCCCAGAGTAAAAAGAAGAAAATTCAAGCATAAATTAATATTGAAAATTTGATTTGAGCTATGCATTAGCTAAAGAAGTTTATATTGAATATTTCTAACATGAAAAATTAAAAAAATCACTAAAAATGTTTGAGATACAAATCTTTAAAAATTTGATTCTAAGCAAAAAATGCCTGTCCCATTCCAAATTTTATGTTTTTAACTGTGTTTTTTTTTTAATTTGAGCTAACTTTTTTAAATAAAAAGGTTTAATTATTTTAAATATGAACTGTTAATGTTCTATATTAAGAAAAAAAATATTACAAAATATATTTTCTTTAAGAAATTACCAGAAATCTTTTGTCCCTCACTTTTTGTCAAGTCCGTTACCTTGTGATTATTTTAGATAAAATAGGTTTCGAATGCTGCCTAAAGTTAGCAACAAATATTCGACGATATAGTTAAACTATTCACGCAACTACTACTTGCCATTTTTTACTCTTCAATTGTGAAGCAATGCAATAGTGGTAAGAATAAGCTTTTATCAAGGTTAGTATTTTTTTTCACTGTCAAGTCTGTTGCTGTAAATTTTAATATTAAAATAGGGATTTTTGCATTTCTGTAATTAAATATTGTTTATTAAATAGTTTCAGGAGGTATGTGTATTATTACCGAAGTTAGAAATTAAAGAACCTAGTTCATTTCTAATAGTTTTATTTGAAATGTCAAGTCCGTTACTATGAAATTTAAGCTGCTAAGTAAGTTTGCTAAATAGTTTTAGAACGTATGTAGATTATTATCTAAGTTAGGAAATATACAAGCTAGTTCATTTTAATAGTTTTTTTCAGTTTCATTTGAAATGTCAAATCCGTTGCCTGTCAAGTCCGTTACCATGAAATGTAAGCGAATGATGAAAATGACCCCTATGCAATTGTTGTAAACGATTACTTTAATATTAATTAGAATGCCATGCATCACACTTTAACACACACGATTACGCATTTGCTTAGCAAACATGGATTATTTTTTTTTTGTTTTTGTATCGTTCCTAACACTTTACACCTCACTATATCTTTGGAATCCTCATGAGGGACATAGATTGTCATTTAGTTTTGGTGTAGCGAATCTGTGATTTCTGTGATAACGAATTTCGAAATTTTAACATGCATGAGATAAAAGCAAGTTTTGGGATTTATTCATCATCTAGTTTGTTGTGACATTTTGTGCAGGTGAAGAGATTGTCTGATTTGCAGATTCTAGAACGCATAACATATAACTGTCCATAAAGAAGCAATCCGTGTCTAGAACTAAATCGCAAAATTCTAAAGATTGGCCTTGAACTTTGTTGATGGTGATTGCAAACACCAATCAAATTTAGAATTGCAGTCTTTTAAATTGAAATGGCATATCCACTGGAATCATAGGAATGCCAGGAATGGAGGACATCTTCACCTTTGAAAGGTACTATCGAGATTATTGCTTCTTTGACGTTGCTTATTACTCTTTTTACGACCACATGCGTGCCGTTGTAGAGTTTAAGTCTTGGGTAAATGAAAACTTGCTCGTCGATTTCAATTGTAATACGTGCAATGGCAGGCACATCAAGTGAATTCAAAAATTCTATTGAATAATTATCCACTTCACCTGCTTACACAACAGTGTCTACGGACTTGTATGTGACTGCCTCACTTTGAATGTTCGATTCAATAATGTTGCTAAGTTCGTACACTGTTAAAAATGTTGTAATGAATCGAACCAACTTGCGGTGCAGCAGTATCTGCAACTATAAGATGGTGAAATATCGCTTCAATATTTGGAGTTCCTGTTGAGCTTTAGCTCCAAATGATGGTTCAAGACTTCCCCATTTTATGGTTGCAGATACTGGAACACCTAAACCTGGTTCAACGTACCACAAAATTTTTAACAGTGCAGATGTCACGGCCGCATGAATGGCTTTTTCATTCAACCAATCGTCATTCTTATATTTGATTCAAATATTATGATATATTTTTTAACTAGTTCTTCTTTTCATGTCACTAAATTGTAGAAGTTAGAGGCAAGGAAATTCGCCCTGAGGTCAGACCAATCGACACTTTATTGCTCCTAAACTTCAACTACTGATGTGAGAATATCTCAGATGATTGGTCATTTTACGGCTGGACACGCATCTTTGTAGTTAATTTTAACGTCTTTACGTGAAGCCACAAATTAGCATATTTCAGGAAAGCATTTATTTCGTCTGTGTGCGTCGATCGAGGAGTTACAAGTAATATTTGCCTGAAATCTTGAGAAAGAAATATTAATGCGTTTCCAAATGATCTGATGTTTCATACGCAAATCTTGCAATGGTTGATCAAGAGCATCGAACGGCTTTCTGTGCTCCATTGTGCCTTCATCCCAAACAACAATTTTACATTTATGCAATATTTTTTTCCATGACGTATGTTTTGGTAGTGTTGCAGGTGACAGTTTCAATGATCTATATATTCAATGGTAATTAACATGCAAATCATTGAAACTACCAGCAGAATGAACCGTTCTAATTACCTGGTAGTAATCCAGGTCGAAAAGACGCAAAAATAAGACTGTATCCTTTTAAGAATCGAATTCCTGCCAGAATCAATCTGATTAAGATTGTTTTACCAGTTTTTCCCGATGCATCTAAGGTTCTTCCCTCCGGGATTGCACTTATTCTCTAAAGCGAAATCCGGGTTCTCGGGGCAGTCATCCCTGATCTCTGCATCTAAGATGAAGATTTCTCCATCCCCGTTACCGGCAGTTTGCATTATTTAATAGCAAATGTCATTTTTCTCTAGCGTTAACTTAGAAATATTTAAAATAAGATTCCCCGTGTTGTAATTTTGGTCACAGCGCAATTCCACATCGATTTGGTGATGGAATTCCCTCCCAATTGATTGAGAACTTTGTTTACGATTTCTAAGCACAAATCTCCAATCATTATCAACGCTTCGTTATTGATTTCTGCTATGAAATCCATGTTCATATCATGAATATCGTTGGAAAATATCTTGGCCATGTTCGACTTATATTTCTCCGTAACTTTTCATAACGCATTCCGGGTGTAACATGTTGGTACTTCCGAATACAGCAGCATTTTTGAAAACGCATCATTTTAACATAACGCGAAAAAAGCAGTTAAATTTGTAGCCGTTGGATTCAGGGCTATTTGTTACACATTTGCAACTGCGAAATAATAAGTTATAGCTCGGCAAATATGATCCTGGTCAGCAGTTAGGAGAAAAAGCTGTATTTTATGTTAGTTTACATTTTATGTCAGCACTCCTAAGAAAGTTCAGGAGCATGAGCGGAAAACGTTCTAAAATGGCGATTTTCTTTCTTTCTTTCTTTCTTTTTTTTATTGAAGGATGTAGACACTTGAAATTTGGCATGGTTAATTGCCCGCAGTGTTAAATTGAGGGAATGGTCCGGGAAAGGACATTTCCCTTTGGAGCAATGAGATCTTCTGGAAAATTAAAGATTTTGAGTTTTTAATGGTTAAAAAGAGCAATTTCCACTCCGGAATTCTATAATACCTCCCCCCCCCCTCTCCACTGATCCACAAATTTCTCCCCGAGGAAAGTATCTCAACTGAAATTCAAAATTCAGTTGCCAGTATGGTAGTATAAGATGTAAATGCTCTTTAAAAACGGTTTCAAGAAACATTCAAAATATACACTCTTAAAATGAAAGAGTGGATTTGGCTTCTTAGGAAAGGGCTGTAATTTATTGGATCGGAATGAGTTGTTTTTAAAACGTTTTGCTCATCTTGATTTAAATTGCTTATTTAAATTACTCACCTTGATTTAAATTGCTTATTTAAATTACTCATCTTGATTTAAGTTGCTTAAAAACAACTCGCATATTCTAATAATTTCAACTCTTTACAAGAAGCTAATTTTCAAATCGAGAGATGAGTGAATTTCAGGTCAACTTGAGTTATTTTGTGGCTGAGATTTTAAGAGAGTAAAGGTGATAAAATGCGTTAAAAGATTTCTAAAAATGTGTTCTGAGTTATGATCTCTATGGAATTGTTAAGGATAATAACTTGAAATTCGACATGACTACTATTTTTAAGACGTAAATGCACATGCGAGTTTGTTTTTTCTTTAACAATCGAAATTTAAAGTTGGCGGAAAAATAATAAATAGTAAAATGAGCTTAATGGTAAAATGAAAACTATCTAAATTACGACTTCCAATTAATGTGGATAGAAACCTGAAATACGACATGGCTGTTATTTTAAGTCGTAAGTAGTCGCACAGAACAGTTTTAAAGGAAATTCGAAATTTAAAAGGGTGAAATACGCCAAAATCGTTCTCTAATACGATTTTCATGGATTTGTTAAGCATAAAACTTAAAATTTTGCATAGTTGCTATCTTAAGTACGCAAATGCACGCACAATATAGTTCTCTTTTCCTTTCTTTTAATTCGAAATTTAAAAAGGCGTTGAAAAAAGTTCTAAAGTTATTATTTTTATGTTACTGAAAAGTCTAGAAATTTTTTATGGTGGCGTTTAGTTTTAAGGTACAAATGCTTGCTATGAATGGCTTCTAGAAACATTCGAAATTTGAAAAGCTGAAATAAGTGAAAAATACCCTAAAAGTGTTCTGAATTAACGATTTGTATGAATTTTACTTGACATTTGTTAAGCTTTAACTGATGTGACAGAAATTGTCACATAGCTACTGTGAAGCCGTCTGTGAGACATCTCATTTCAAAAATGAATAAAAGGCACGGTTAACTCATAATATGATATTTTTATTTAAAACTTTTTTGTACAAAACTCTTATAATTAGAATTCCTCTATTCAAAAGCCTTTGGTGATATTACTAAAGTTCCAAACGAAACAAAAGTATTTGAAGTTAAACAATAAAAATTAAAAAAAAAATCAGCGGTCTGTGAGGCAAGTAAAATCAGTTACAGGTTAATTAAGAAATTCCAAATCCATTTCAAAAGGCATACAAATACCATTTGTCACAATTCTACGCAATCAAAACCGTGGATATTTTTACTATTAATCAAAAATCATCAAATCAGATTTCTGACAATAGCCGGAATATTTTATAAATAATCAGATAAGTTTATCATCTTCTCAACTCGACTTTCTTTCTTATCAGAGTAAATGAAATCTGATCTTTATTTTTTTTTTCATCGCTCAAAGTGTTCAACTCTTTCATGACTTACATCACAACCAAATATCATCACTATCTGATCAGGCAAGGGATAAAGACAAAGCCAAGTCTTTATCTTGTCTATATCACCAGCGAACAACTGTTTTCTTTATGCTTAAAGTTCTTTATATTTTTCGAAAATATTTCGAGATAAGTGGTGTTATTTACATTCTTTTATTAACACTTCCGAACATAGATGAAAGTGTTTATGAATTTGGTTTGTCTGTTTCGTGCTTTAATTCGCGTAAATATAGCCCGATCGCCATGAAATGGATATATGTTACTGGTTAACATTATGACATGTTCGGTATAAAAATGAAGCATGTACCATTTACGGTTCATTTACAAGGACTCTGAAAAGAATTTAGATACAATACGGTATATGGGTAAAAACGTTTGTGGTGTGTTTTAATCACGTCACCCTATTTTGAACATATTGAAATCGATATTTATCAGTGAAGTGTACTTTAAAATTTTTACTATAGAACATACGCTCATTTACAGGGACAACCAAAAAGATTTGGCTACAGAAGAAAATGAACAATAATTGAACTATTGAAGAACAATAACCGCTGAAAGTGCATTTTCAGTAGTGGTATGCATTCGTAAATGTAACTATTTTTTAATATTACTTGTATATATCTGCAGGCATATACAGGGCTATACAATAATTTTCAACAATATTCGTTTATTGGTAGAAATTGCTGAATGGAAAATTTCAACTGTGCTATACATTTAAATGAACCAACTTTTAGCATACTATGTAGCATACATTCATATAAATAGGTCATAAACAGACTACATAAAAAATAATATATTTTCTCGACTATGGGTGATAACAACAAAAAGTGGGGTTTCAAATGCATTAAGCGTTTTCCACATTTCTCATTTGGGTATCATCTTTCACGTTAGTAAACTATGAAGTTTTGTTACAATATTCTGCGGAAAGTGTTGCATAATCTATACGCGGGATTTTAAGTTCTTGTTCAAGTTAACTTGTATTTTTAGACCTTAACAACAATGTTGAAAAGTGCTTATAAGTATTCGATTTGTCTTCCAATCATTTTGTAATCCATTTTACACATACTTCGTGAAACTCTAAGAACAGGCAAACCTAGAGCATGTGTGCTATAATCGGCACGCGATAGAATTTTTTCGGCACCGCGTTGGTGGATATTTTAAAACAAAATTTAAGTCTTTTTATTATTATTATGTGGTTTAACATTTTATCGACAGTCAAAATAAGGTTTGGAGAAAACATATATTCATTAGGCACATTATACATGAGAGTTCTAATAATGAAATTATTAGCAACTTGATATGAAATTTCCAATTTTGACAATTTTTCCCAACATTTAGTCCGATGAGAGATTATTTTTGTAAATGAATAATGCAAAAATTTTAATTGAGGAACTCCGAAGCCAAGAGGTACAAGTGACAAAATTTCGATTCGAAGTAAGTTGAGTTCAAAGATAAATGACGTTAAATTTTAATATAAATAATAATTGTATTTTTTTGTATTTATGATTGTTTTAATTATCTACACGTGGGATATAGGCCCTAAAGCGGGGATGCCCTCGATGGGGTTTTTTTCTAAGGGAATCTAATCCGCATTTAAGCAAGGAAATCCAAGGTTCGAAAAAAACCACGGAAAACTCCGAACGGTTAGGCCGACGGCCGCTATTGGGTTCGAACCCAGCATCTGCCGTCTACCAGTTTCGGAAGCATAATTTCTCGGCCACTGGTGGAGCTAAATAATAATTGACTGAATTGCAATAGAAAACTACCGTTTGTTTCATTGTGGTCTTTAAACTCTTATTTCAATAACCGTGAAAAAAAGATGAGTAAAATTTTCCATAAATTTATAATTAATCAATATCGGCAAAAATGATTTATCTCTAGAGCGCAGCACATAATTAGAAATATTTTTTTTTTCTAAAATATCTAAAATATATGTCCGAAACGCTGAAAATTTTTAGCTTAAAATAGAAATAAATCCTCAAGAAATGAGTCAAATTAAAAAAAAAATAAATGCAGTCTGGACACAGGGATATTCTAATGTGCAAAATGACCTAAAAATAATTAATTCCCATAAATAGTTTTTGCTCCTATAAAACTGTTTTAATGGAACAATTTTGATCAAATTTAACAGTAAATACCGCTTAAAATAATTATTCGATTTTAAAATATTATTCGATTTAAATTATTTAATTTTTTGTCTGCACCAGCGTATTTATCAAGCATTTTTGTATAATACCACCAATTTTCATATTTTTGTGTGCAGTAGCTCCCTTAATATTAACGAAGAAAGACCTCCGGTCGCATATTTCAGATGTGTATATTGCTGGGACGATTACTGTTTCTAAACCAATAGGAGACCGTCATTATCACGGTCAAGTACACGCCCACACAGTTTGATTGACAGGAACTCGTGGACAATTGATCGTGTGTGTTTATTATTTATTTGTACTCGGATTGTTTGAATTTGTACTCGGTAATTAAAAATTAAAGGTACGAAAGAATTTTTTTTTTTCAAAATGACTGAATTTTATTTACTTCAATTAGAAATTATACTTCCTCTGATCCTGAAATAAATAAATAAAAATTAAAGTAAGAATTTTGCTTATACGGATATTTTCGCAGAATACTTTTTTTCCCATTTGTTTAATATATATATAAATCATTTTGGAACGATATTTAGAATATTAAAAGGGTTTGAAATATTTTTTTAAATGTCTTATTTATTAATAAAAGACAGCCTCCAATAATTAAAAAAAAAAAAAATCACCAACGGACTCTCGGCCCGCGATGGACTCGAACCCATATCCTCCGGTTTCAAGCTCGACGCTCTAACCATTCAGCCAGTCAGCTCACTTTCCTCCGCAACAGATTATCGTTATAATTAGCACCGTCAATTGTCCACGAGTTCCTGTCAATCAAACTGTGTGGGCGTGTACTTGACCGTGATAATGACGGTCTCCTATTGGTTTAGAAACAGTAATCGTCCCAGCAATATACACATCTGAAATATGCCCTCCGGTCACGTAAAGTTCACTGTCAGCGGCAGTAACAATGTAAGCTACTTTTTTAAATAAAGAGATAAGGATTCATGCGAAAATATTTTTATAATTAGAAAGGAAATATCGTTATTTGCACTATCTTATTTAATTTTTTTTTTTAATCCCGTAATTTTTCACCATTTACGACTTTTAACGCATATTGATGAATTTATTATTTTTACAATTTTTTTTTCTCTTTTAAAATTCACGGGTAAATATAGTTTTTACGCCGTAATTTTCCATACTTCCCTTGCTTTATTTAAGTAATATTCATTTAATTTTAATTCGAAAGTTTTTTCTATTTATAATATTCACGAGCCACTATATATATATATATATTAATTTGGAGGAACTTTTATTCTTTGAACTCTTTTAATAGTTGGGAACGGGTTAAAATAATTTTATTTTCTAAAATATGTAAAAGATATTTCTCGAAATGCTAAAATTTTTTAACTTAAAATAGAAATAAATGAGTCAAATGCAAAAAATGAGTCAAATTAAAAAAAAATAAATGCAGCCTGCACATCGGCACATTGTAATGTATAAAATGACCTAAAAATAATTAAATTCCCATGAATAGTTTTTGCACCTAAAACTTTTTTAATGTAACAATATTTATCAACTTTAACATTAAATATCTCTTGAAATAATTATTCGATTGAAAAGTTGTCAGCACCAGCGTATTTCTCAAACATTTTTGTGTAATATCACCAATTTTGATATTTTTGTGTGTAATAGCTCTCTTAATATTAAGAAGAAAGACTTCCGGTCACGAAAAACTCATTGTCAGCGGCAGTGACAACGAAAGTTACTTGTCACAGAACTTTGAAATTATGTATAGTTTACATGTGATTAGGATATCATGTCATAGGATGTGTTAGTTTATGCTGAAATTAGTCTGATTTTTATCACAGAAAATTGTTGATTGAAAAAATAAGTTACAGTTGATACACCTTCAAATTTAGGTTCAGTGTAAATATAGTATTATAAGTGACAAAATATGAAACATTAAACGTACATCTGCAGTAGAATTTGCAAAATCGTGCGCTCAAAATGCATATTTTGATACCTATATTTTTCTAAAGCTACTTTTGTCATTAATATTTATTTAATTAATCTTACTAAATATGTGTGTATTTGAAAATTTGTCAAACCAAAACGATGTGGGAAAATGAGGAAAAGAATTGTTGCTTTTAATTCATTGGTAAAGAAATTACAGAATTTTACATATTGCTTTAAACACGGTCATTTTCTGGTGGTTCGACGTGATTTGCCCCTTCACTGCACGATTTTTTCAACTTTACTAAAAAAAAATTGTTTGAAATCTATATATCTGTTTAATAATGGGGAAAATAGTAAGAAAATAAATAATTTTCAAATTTTCAGCTAAAATGTGATATACAGGGTGGCTGATGGTGGCAGGGATGATATACACTCTTAACGGTGGCCAATGGCTAATTTCTAAACCGTCAGTCATAGACATATAGTTCCAATTGCAAAAAGGCTTTAAAAAAGTTAAAGAATTGCTTTTCAAGCGATTTAGCTCAAAATAAAATTTTATTAAAAAATTACGAAAATTAACTTTTTATACGGTCCCCCGGTCTTTATAGTGATATTTAGTAAATTTTTCCCACTACTGTAACAAATAATACAAAAAAAAAATCCCATTCCTCTGCGATTAAAACTGACCGAGTAATAGCTGTTTAAAGTTCAAGCATCTTTTTTGCTGCAAATTAGGGGTCAGTCACAAATTTACTGGAAATAAAAATAAACGCAAGATATAAAATTTAACATTAAACATTGAGAGTAAAATAATATTTACAATATTATTTTTAAATTTATGTTGATGATTACATATTAAAGCAAAATTTGTACTAAAATTATAAGTAAAAAAAAGATAACAGAAAGTTTGTTAATTTAATCTATGAAAAGCAACAGTCACAAATCGTTACAAAATGACATATATTTACTATTCTATTAGATTACTTAACCTAACATAATTTGATGTAATCCTATAAAATAAATAAATGGTACGTACTTAAAATTGTATTAATATTATACTGTCATTGGATATAAATAAGTGTGCAAATTGATCCTCGATCGGATATTTAGAAGTGAGTTAAAATTTGAATAGAAATTTTGAGCAAGGGAAAAATAAGTACGAACATTTTAAACAAAATAAAGGCTTATCAAAATACCACACCTTTTAAAATAAAATTGCGATTTCCCGAAATTTGATTTTCACGATAAAGAGAATTTTAAAACTCACGTCTTCAACCATTTTAACCAATCTAGAAGTTAAATAATAAAAATTAACATTACCGTAAAACTTATATGGTGGTAGCACCTTCAGTTAAATTGCTTTTAAAATATCTCTTTATCTCATTTAAAACCTTTTAGAAATTGGAACTATATGTCTGTGGCAAATGGTTTAGGAATCATCTATTACACAGCGTTGAAAATGGACGCCCTTTATAATACTTTAAGCACTTAGTGAACGTTCCCTTAAAGCTCAGTCCAATTCATCCGTATTTAGCTACAGAAAAGTGGTTTATGTCATGAAATTTAAAGCTTTATAATTCTGTAAATCTTAATGTTATGTGAATGGGACCTTTTTTCTCTTACTTGTTAGAGTAGTGGGAAAAATTTACTAAATATCACTTATAGGACCGGGGGACCTTATAAAAAGTTAATTTTCGTAATTTTTTAATAAAATTTTATTTTGAACTAAATCGCTTGAAAAACAATTCTTTACCTTTTTTAAAGCATTTTTGCAATTGGAACTGTACGTCTATGACTAACGGTTTAGAAATTAGCCATTGGCCACCGTTGAGAGGAGACACCCTGTATTATGGCGTGTACCCTATGTACATAATTAGGATTTTTAATATTGTATTGCTATATTTTGCAATTAAATGAGCTTAATTAATTTTATCTGATTCACACTCTGCAACCTTTTTCTATATTAATATTTTTAAGTATTCAATAAAAATAATCAAAGTAAAATTTACCTAGTAATTTGATCGATTTTTATCTTCACTTTTGAAGAGCAAATTCTTTTATCAAATACAGTTTTTGACACGGACAAAATAAGCGTTATTCCATTCTTTGAACTGTCCTTGATCGCGAATGCACATCATATTAGACAAATTCGTGGTACATAATGAGAGTTATAGTGTTTTTAACTATGTGCCAGATCAGTGAAGGGTTAAATAGACTTTATTACAATTTATTTTAATTCTACTTGAAAGTACCGCCAGGGCAAAAAATGTTAATCATGACCCTGTGGTGCTATACAGCTTATTTTCCTATCAAGTGGTCCGCCTAACGCGAGACCTTCAGGGTTTAGAGCCAAGCAAGTTTAGTAACTAATTTTATAGATGCCGAAAAAATGAAAGGTTGAATGAACGTTGTCCAGCCTGGAATCAAACGCTGGACCAGTTACGTAACAATCAGACAGATTGACCACTATGCCATTAGACTTATAGGATATGTCCACAAAGTTTCAAGATTTAGTATTTCCCGAACAGGGATGCTCGCGCATATCCTTGATACCGACCTGGTGAGATAGCGTGGGGCGTTAGATAACGGAGCGCTCAGTTGCTTCCGAGACGTTGCAGTGGAGCCAATGGAGTGAGTGCGTGTCACCGACATCCGTCAAAAACTGGTTGAGTCATTAGCAAGACGATTCCGATTTCTTGGATAAATTTATTACTGGTGATGAAACAACGGTCTATCAGTACGATCCTGAAACGAAATGTCAAAGTGCGGAGTGGCAACCCCCCTTGGATTGCTCACCACGACAATGCGCCCACTCATACTCCGCTCACCACCAAACCACACTCCGACCACCAAAGTTTTGGCTAAATTTAATGTAGCCACACTTCCGCAAGCCTCCTACAACCCCGACCTCGCTCCCAGGAATTTTATTTGTTTACTCGAGTCAATAAAATTCTGAAAGGGAAACTATTTGACTCAATTGCAATGATCCAGACAGCTTCGACAAGGTTTCTTAACAGCCTTGCGCGCGAAGACTTCCAGAAAGCCTATAAACAATGGAAAAAACGCTGGCATCGCTGTGTTGATGCTCAAGTGTCCTATTTCGTAGAATTTTAGTTTGCTGTACAAAAATTTTTAGGAAATTTTGTATTCTGAGACCAGTCTTGAAACTTCATAAATACACATTGTATAGTTGCGCTTTAAACTAAGGGTAAAAACGAAAAAAAAAACTGTAATATGTTAAATGTCTACTCCTAAGTAAAACATAATGTGATGCAAATTAATGAGAGCGAACATGAATTCCAGTCATGAAATTAGGCATAATTTTCGAGATAAAGATTAACTGCTTATAAAATGAGTTTAAAAAAAACTATTTTTACTTTTAAATTTTTGAAAAAAAATATAGACAGGTAGATTTTGAAATGACAGATTCCATTGTATTTATATTTATTGTTTACATGCAGGTACCAAATGGTGTGGCGTAGGAGACATTGCTGATTCTTTTGAACAGTTGGGTACACAATGTGATGTAGATGCATGCTGCAGAGCCCATGACCACTGCCCAGTAAAACTGAAAGCGTTTCGGTCTGGATATGGTCTTATTAACCTTTCATTGTATACCAAGTAAGTTTTTCACTTGAATTTAATTGTTTTGTGTAACTGTAGAATGTCATAAGTGCATGCTGAGGATGTAGGGGAAGGCGATTTCTCCGCTACATCTTTTAAAAAGTAATAATATTAATAATGATAAAGCATTTTGAGAGAATGCAAAGATAAAAAAGATTGTGATATCTTGTGTGAAATTCCCTATTTTGAACAGGATAAATTAAAAAGTGAATATAAAGTTACAATTGCTCCTCAAATACGCTGCTTCTTGACAGAATGGAATCCAGATGACTGCTATAAAAACTTCTCAAGAGACCACATCTTTTTCCGCTAAAGATATCTTTGACAGTAGAACTCTGATAATTTTAAAACTCATAATCTTTAAGTGTTCATTATTCGTAGATACTTAAAACTCACTCCAACCTCTTAAAGGTACTTGAACTTTCTATGATGCGTATACATGTTGCAAAGAGGCCATTTGGGGATATAGTAAAGTGCCGATTATCCG
The DNA here is from genome assembly GCA_964019185.1 of Maratus speculifer. Lineage (NCBI taxonomy): Eukaryota > Metazoa > Arthropoda > Arachnida > Araneae > Salticidae > Maratus > Maratus speculifer. The sequence continues at coordinate 90,370,206 of OZ025298.1, forward strand.
AACGCCAATTATCCGAAAGCCGATTAACTGGATTGTCCAATTAACCGGATCGAAGAAGGACTATACTTTTTCTCCATCTTCTCCAAATTTCTTTAAGAGTAATTTCTTTAGGCGCGGTAGAGTAAATTCGGTCGAATGTCACAAAAACTAACCGTTCATTAATTGTTTGTTAATCATGAAATAATAAATCGCCAACAAATTCAAAAAAGCAGTGTATGGATTTAACTGTTTCTAGAACCTAAGAAGTTTCACTTCTACAGTGCTACGCATATATATATATACACTGGTGTCCAAAAGTTAAGCATAATTGGTAAAGTAATTATTTTTAAGTAATGAAAGAAATATGAATCGGAATGTGCTGAAACTCCAGGTGTGTAAACAAAATAGTACACGTCACATATTTTCGCGAAGAGTTTTCCCCGAAATCGAACAGGGGACCGTCAACAAATTGAAAAAGAACGAAGATCTTTTGGATAACCCTGTCAAAACTAATGTAGCAAAAGCGTTCAAACTGCACATTATGATTAATTGGCTTATTGTAATGTACTGTGTTAATTTTTACAAGGATAGCTTGTATACTCGTAGAGAAATTAAGGTTTTTATAAAAACAGTCCTAAGTTTTTTGCTTATAATTTGCAGAGTTCTTAATATAAAATAATGTTCTTTTTTGAAAAAATGACAAACATCATTGTACACAATACCCTGTCATCAGAATTAAAAAATAATAAAAATTGTATGACAAATGAGCAGGTTTACTAAATAATTTTTTACTGCGCATGCGTGAACGCTATTAAAATTTCATTTGCATATTATGTTAGTTAAATGTATAGAGCAACTTTTGTGAAAGTCTCAAAAACATAGCTTAAAAATTCTGAAAATTATCGTTGATAGAATGAGATCAAAATCCTTTATTCCCTAAATGAAGCAAAAAGATGAGGGGCTGTATCCATATTCCATTGTTTAGTGCCTACACAATATTGCACGTACAACTATATTTAGGTAAAACCCCTGATTTTTTTGCTTCCTTTAGGAATAACGGATTTTGAGTTGATTCTATAGGCGATCATTTTCAGAATTTTTAAGCTATGTTTTTGAAACTTTTACAGAAGTTGCTCTATACATTTAGCTAACACAATATGCAAATGACATTTTGATATCGTTGACGCATGCGCAATGAAAAATTATTTACTAAACATACTCAATTTTCATACAATTTTTATTATTTTTAAATTCTGATGACAGGGTATTATGTACAATGATGTTTGTCATATTTTCAGAAAAGAACATTATTTTATAATAAGAACTCTGCAAATTATAAGCAAAAAACTTGGAAAAATTTAAGACTGTTTTTATAAAAACCTTAATTTCTCTACGAGTGTACATGCTATCCTTATAAAAATAAACACAGTACATTACAATAAGCCAATTAATCATAATGTGCAGTTTGAACACTTTTGCTATGTTAGTTTTGACAGGGTTATCCAAAAGATCTTCGTTCTTTTTTAATTTGTTGACGGTCCCCTGTTTGATTTCGGGAAAAACTCTTCGTGAAAATATATATTACAAATTTAAAATTTTTTCGCCAAAACTAACCTTTATACTATCTTAATTTTTTTATAATAATATTCCGTACTTACTTCAAATTATTAAATTAAAATCTTGTTTCTAAATCTAATCTGTTAATCCTTATGCAGACGATATAAATTCTTAATTTGCCTTAAAAAACATTATTCCAGTATGCGTAAATTTAAAAAGATGGCTCTAAATTAAAAATATTCTTAATTAAAACTTTATTTCTTAATATTCCAAATAAAACTGATTTCTTCTATGTTTTTATCAACCCTTTTTAAGAAAGTCTTATTAAATTTATTCCAAAACCATACCTTTCAAAAAATATCATTATTTTATTTTATCTATTTATTTATTTTTCCTACGTCAACCTTTGATGTGTGCATATTAATAAATTCATTTCTTTTCTTTTTCTCTTAAAATTAATCATTTATAAAAATCGTCTGCCTAAGATATTTAAAATTCTGAGTCAATTATAAATTGGTTAAATAATATTTTTTTTAAAATAAATTTATCGTTTGTGGAAAATAATCTCATAGCTGGACAAGAATTCTGTTTACATAAAAGAATGATGGTTTGAGGTTACAGAATGTTCCAGAACTTTCTTTTTAGTTTAAAAGGTGGAAGTCTCGAGATGATAAAGAAGATTTCTTGGGTTGCTTCTTCGATGAGGACAGCTCGCTGAAATAATGATGGAATTTTTGCAAAAGAAGCTTTTCCTTCCTCATTATTACGAATTTAATAAATGAATTTACAGCAGCCCATGACTAATTATTGGATCTTCTACATTTATTTATTTATTTTGTTTTTTCCCTCGCTTGCCATGACTGTGTGTTTCTTTTTAACCTGTGGAAATAATTCGAGTTCTCCTTAAATCGTCACAACTAATCGAAAAGTCGGACAGGATTTGTTATCTGTGCTGCCTTTTTAATGAATGATATTTAAAGAAAATTGCGATGGAACGAAGAAAAGCATGCTATCGCCGAAGTTCGATTGAAGGACAGCCTATATGGTATTTTCAGCTTGCTAATGAATAGTACTTGCTTCGAGTCTGATGCGGATTTTCTGACGCTTGATGTTGATCTGTGCGCATAAATTTTGATTCAGTATTCATGGTCATATTGAAAATTTTTGAAAATTAATGACTTCAAAGTGGTGAGTATGCAAGAAGTATTTGATGAGGAATTTAAAGACGATTGAATTTTATTGAAGATTTTTCAAAAAATTGTAAGTTATCTTATTAAATGTCTTGATTATTATTTTTACTCTTTTTATGATAGATGAAATATTTATTATGTATTTATTTATTTATTTATTATTTTATTGATGAGAGTAATTTGAAGTTAATTTATTAATTTACTAATTTATTTATTTATTATTTATTGTATGTTATGGATCTGATATAGTAATTTTGAAAAAATATGTAATTGATAGAAATTATTAACTTTGAAATTTATTGCAAATGATTTTACGATCAGGATTTAATAAAGAAAATAGAAGTGCTTCATTTATTCTAATGAGTAAGAATAAAAAAAATTATGGAAGATCCTAAATTCGTACCGTTTGATCCGAGTTCTGGAATGAACATTTTGTCATGGTTAACATATTTTGATACAACATGTGAAAAGGAGAAGAAAAATCTAGAATGGAAATTTAATTTTATTGCGCAATATTTAAAAGGGGAAGCGCAAAAAATTTATATCAATGACTGCTTAAATTGCACGGATTATGAACAAATTAAGAAAATTTTGATAGAAAGACTCATTGAATTAGACTTCCCGAGTTTTTCTGATTTTTCAAATCTGAAATTAGATAATTTAGACAATTTAGAAACTTATTTTCGTAAAAAAGTGGAAATTGGTAGGAAATTACATCTTAGTGAAAATATACTATTACAAGGTTTAACTGATGGTTTAAAACCAAAATTCAAAAACAATATTATTATAAATCCTCCTAGTAGTACCACAGAATGGTACCGGGTTGTCAAACAATTCGTGGAAGTTTCCACCCCACTAGTTTCAAACCAAGTAATAAATCAACCATCAGCTAGACAAAATTTTCAACCTTTTCAACCAACTAGGCCCTGGATTCAGCCAGTTAGGCCCAATAATACACTTAGGAATTGGATTCCCCAAAGGCAATCTCAGTTTCAAAGACCTAGAGTTTGTCAAAATAATTATATTCAAAATTCATACCCTTCAAGACCTTGTAGGATATGCACAAATAGGGGTGTGAGTAATGCTTTTCATTGGGAAAGAGAATGTATTTTTAGGAGTGAGTTGCCATCCTCTGATACTCTTCCAAGTAGCTCACAAAATAATTCTCATAATATTTGACTATTAATTGTGTATGGATGTACAAATAATTATAATTTGCCATGTGTTGTAGATACTGGCTCAACTATTGCAATATTGCCAATTAAATTTGTTAAAAAACTTAATGCTAAAATTGAGACTATACCCTCAGTTACCATTGGTCAGGCAAAAGGATTTTTACATATAAATAAAAAATGTAGTGTTCTTCTAAAAGTGGGTAAAATTAAAAAATATGTTAACTTTTTAGTAAGCAATACAAATTTGGATTATGCTATTTTGGGGTTAAAAGAATGTTCTAAATTTAAATTAACCATAGAATGTAAAAATTGTATTGTAAGGCAGGGAAGGAAAATTATAACTAACAGTATATCCATACATAATGAGAGATCCCTTCATTTCAATACAGTAAATATGGACCAAGTACAACAAAACAGGGATCAATCTAATGAATTTGTAACCTCAGAATATAAAAAAAATATGAAATTAAATACTGGTAATACTGTAGCAATAGATAATTATGATAATGAAACACTGAATGTAAGTAATCATGATATAGAGTTACAATCTACTTGTGGAAATATTATGAAAAATGAAGACTGTGTTGAATATGATCACGCAATTAATGTGCATCCTGATTATAGAGGTTCCATGACTCTTCAAAATTTTCGCGATAATTCGGATTCAGATTTAACTGGGGAAATAAATTTAATTCAAGATGTAAATTTAAGGGAATTAGTTCATATTTATAGTGATATTTTTGCAAAGCATAAATATGATGTGGGTAGGATTAATATTGAACCACAACGCGTTATACTAAACTCAGACCTACCTATATCTTTGAGGCCCTACCGAACATCTCCTCTAGAAGAAATAGAAATAAAAAACCAAATTCAATCATTGTTAGCAGCCGGACTGATAAAGGAAAGTAATAGCCCCTATTCTGCCCCTGTTACACTAGTTATGAAAAGAGAGGAAGGTAGAAAAACGCGATTATGTATAGACTACAGAAAATTAAACGCAATAATTAAAAATGATGCAGAACCCTTGCCCCGTATCGATGGAATTTTAGATAAATTGAGTAGTGCTCAGTATTTTTCAACTTTGGATTTAGCCTCTGGCTACTGGCACATACCAATACATCCATCCGATACAGAAAAATTAGCATTTGCAACCAATTTTGGACTTTTTGAGTGGCTCGTGCTCCCTTTTGGCATAAAAACGGGCCCTCCCATATTCAATAGAACCATTCGAAAAATCCTTAATAAATATAAAATCGACTTTGCGTGCCACTATTTTGATGATATTATAATTTTCTCTTCCTCATTAGAAGAACATTTAAACCATTTAGCTCAAATTTTTGACATTTGCAAACAAGAAAACATTAAACTTAAACTTTCTAAATGTAAATTAGGCCAAAATAAAATCAATTTCTTAGGTTATGAAATCACCAATGGAACTATAACACCAGCAAATGCCAATATTGAAACCGTCAAAAATTTAAAACCTCCTTCAAATGTGAAAGAGTTACAACGATTTCTAGGTTCCATTAATGTTTACCATAAATTCATAAATAAATATGCTGAAATTAGATATCCTCTGAACCGATTACTTAAAAAAGACACAATATGGGAATGGAACTCAGAGTGCCAGGAGTCTTTTGAAAAATTAAAAAATTCTTTAATTGCAAAACCCATCCTCAAAATTTATGATCCTAAATTACCTTTACATATGTTTGTAGATGCCTCTCAGATAGCAGTAAGTGCCGTTCTAAAACAACCTGATAAAGAAAATTTCTTACATCCTATTGCTTATCATTCTAGAATTTTGAAGAGTTATGAGCAAAATTATTTCATAACTGAATTAGAATGTTTAGCTATTATAGATACTCTTGACAAATTCTATCATTACTTTCATGGTGTCAAGTTTACAATTCATACGGACCACGCATCTCTAGTATGGTTAAAGAGTGTTAAAAACTTAAGAGGTAGGCTTTTTAGATGGTCGCTCAAACTTAGTATGTTTGATTATGAGATAAAATATGAAAAGGGTTCAACAAATGTCGAAGCAGACATGTTGTCACGAAATCCTATTTGTCATTTTAATCAACATATTAGTTTATTGCTAGATAGGAAAGAAATTATAGAGATGCAAGACAAAGACAATGTTTGTGACAAAAAATATAAAAAAGAGAATGGAATTATTATAGTTCAGAAAAAGGGATTCAAAAAAATTGTTGTACCAATGTGATTAAGAAAAAAATTACTCATGATAAATAAAAATGAAATATTGCTCATGATAATTTTGGACATTTAGGGATTCAAAAAATGCTTAATTTAATATCTCCCAACTATTATTGGCCTAATATGACAATAGACATTACAGAATTTGTTAAACATTGCGATACCTGTCAGAAAAATAAAAAACCAAAACAGAAAAGATTCGGCTTATTACAAGCTATGCCAGCAACAGATCAACCTTTTGAATGTCTTTCTATTGATACTGTTGGTGGATTTAACTATTACAACTCAACAAAAAAATTCTTACACATAATAATAGATCATGCAACTAGATTTGTTTGGGCTTTTCCCTCCAAAAATGTTACCACTGAAACATACACTAACTGTTTAAAACAAATTTTCAATATCAAAGCACCTCAAAAAATACTTAGTGACAGGCATAAATCTGTCAGATCTCCAAGATTTAAGAAATTCCTTAGAAATCATCATGTTCAACAGCGTTTTACATCCGCACATCATCCTCAGACCACTGGAAAGGTAGAGCGCGTTAATCAGAATATAGTTACCAGGCTTAAATGTAAAGTTAATTCCACTTCTTCTAAAATACCTTGGACTAAATTATTAAACCAAGTCATCGAAGAATACAACAATACGCCCCATTCTATCACCAAGTTCCCACCTGCCTATTTATTTTATAATCATTTGCCTTATGAATCTCCTTTAAAACAAAACTATTACCCATCAGTAGACAAAGCCCTCAAAATTGCGAAAGCGCGAACTCAGGAATTTCACCTTAAAAGTAAAAGACTCTATGATCGAAATTTTGTCGAATGCCCATTAAAAATACAAGACTCTGTAATTTATGAAGAATTTAAATACCCTAACACTCGAAAATTAGAACCTACTTTCTCTGGACCATACAAAATTATAAATAAACTCTCTGATGTAACTTATGAAATAGATAAATTTAATTATGAGACAGGACAGAATTCCGTTATTGTGCATGTTTCTAAATTAAGACCCTATTTTTCACCAGAAGATTTTAAACTGTTTCATGAGCAACCCAAAAAACAAACAAAACCTCAGATACAATCACAATCACTAGATCAAACTAAAGTCAAGACAGTAGATTAAGTTTTAATTCTTATTCTTTAAATAGTTTATCACCATAATTTTCAACATTAGCAGGTATGTTCTTGGAGGCCTACAAGAATATTACTTGTTTTTGGGAGTTTTTGGGGTTAAATTGGGCTCCTTATGCAGGCATAAGGTGAACACTTTGATTGTAAAAGCTTTCAAATTGATGTTGATAAATTAATTTTAAGGGTGTTTAAGTCTAACTATATTTACTCATGTATTTGACATTAGTATTATTCTTTTTATTCAACAGATATTTATGTTATAACAGTTATAAAATCTAATGATTCTACTCAAACCTATAACATAATATGTGATTTTCAGTGATTGTCAAAACTACAGATATTAAGAGTTTTTCAGAAAAGCACACTATTTTTATTTCTATTTCTCAATTAAGAATGACACCTTTTATTCCTATTGTATTTTATTATTAAAGTTTATAAACCATGTGTAGATAAAACATTATTCTACATTTGGCATTTGAAAACTTATAACCAAATTTGACAATTTTGTAAAAGAGTATCAGAGAGGAATTATTGTAAGGAAATACTGGTTGAGAGTCCATTTTCTAAATAGTTAGATTTAATTTTATTTGGATTTTGGAATTATTATGATTTTTTTTATTTATACTTTCGGCTAGCAAAAAATACTTTCTTATGCTATTAGAAGATAAGAAAATTATTTAGTTGCTATGTAATTATTTTTATCCTCAACCAATATTTTCCCTATCAATAATAAACAAATAGTGATATTTTCTTTTGATTATACTCTTGTTACTTACCCATCATACGTAGTATAGGGTCCCAACAAACACATAACTGGTGGGCCACTATAGGCGTAGTTAGCGGTGGCCCAAAGTGTTTGATAACGGCCCGCCATCTTTGGCCGTAACGGCTCCGTCAAAAAACTGTCACGCCGGCCAGAATACGGCCACAAGATGATGGGCCAAGATGATACAAGAAGTTGTCCAAAAATGTGCCATTAACATTTTATCGAAAATATCAGACAGCCACAAACTGCCCACAATTATTCTTTTAAAGGCCATTAAAAATAAAGGTTGGCCAGGAGATGACCCTCACCCAGCCATTTGTGTTTGTAAGAATTAAATTTAGCCAAAAGCTGCCATAAAAAAGCCTTTTCTGGTGTATTTTCAATTTTAACTAGCCAAAAGCCTGCTAGTTTCGTGCCATAAAGATTACTTAAGAATAAATTCAAAATTTGATCTATAAAAAATATTTCTTGGGAGATTGTTTAAATGATAAATGTTTTTGCGTGAAAACAATATATTAATAATTATTTAGGTAATTTTTTCAAAAGCATTATATGTATGTATATACTTTTATATATATACTTTTTTGAAAATTTTCCAAACTTATTATTTGATAAAGTGAATTTATTAATTTTTTTTAATTATTCTATTTTAAAAATTCATGTGTAATGCCATTTCTAAATAATTGCATTTCATATAGCTTTTAAAAGTATTAATTGAAAAAAAAATTAAATTAATTAATAATTTCACTATGCCAAGTAATAGGTTTTGAAAATTTTAAAATAGTAAATTCACAACTCTTTTGAAAATTGTACCTGCATAATAATTAATACATTGTTTTTCATTTAAAAACAGTTATCATTTAAAAAATCTTCCAGAAAATATTTTTATAGATCAAACTTTGAATCTAGATTTAAATAATTTTAAAATTATATAAATTGTTATACATTTTAAAAGTTTTAATTGAAAAGAATAATTTATTTATTTAATTCATTATACCAAGAATTGTGTTTAAAAATAATTCAAGATAAATAAATTTATGTATGTATATTTTGAAATATATACTGAATGATTATTAACTTTTTTTTTTTTTTTTCAGGGAAAACAGTTTGTTATTTAAACAATTTTGTAACAAGAATTTTTCATAGAACAAATTTTGAATTTACCCTTAAACAATTTATATAACCTTAATGTGATCTGTTATGTGTGCTACATTTAAATTTCATGTATTTGTAAATATATATATATATATTTTTTCATTTTATGTGATTTTTATATTTATTAGTAAGCCTATTACCAGTATATGCATATTTATTAAAACTTTATTAAATTATAATCTGAGAAACAATCATTATATTTGCATCATTTAAATATTTTTAAATTTCACATTTAGATTTTTTTTTCACAGCTTAAGAAGAAATTTTACTCACACGAAAAACACACTTGTTAATGCTAATCATATCTTAATTAATAAAATTTTCTATACTAGTCGAAATTTTACGAGCATTAAATTTTGCGAATAATATTTTTTTTACAATAAAAATGAATTGAAATTACCAAGCTTTCACAGTATTTTTAATGACATAATCGGAAAATAACATTAAAAAAAGATCAAATTTCAAACTTTAAGAAAAAAATAAAAATATATGGTTGATATTTCGTAATTTACACAAAATGTTAATATGATAAAAGCAATCTATTTTAAATATTATGTAATATTATCCATCCGCGGTTTTAAAATATCAATCATTATTCGAAAAGGTACAATAATAACAATAAGAATAAATTTTATACAAATTAAGATCATCAAGTTTTAGTGGTATTTTTTAAACACATGCTCTGTATTGCTAATTTAAACTAACGTGTGAAAAGAAAGCATATTTTACCTGTTAAAATAAACATAAATTTTACGCATATTAAACTATTCAAGGAGTCGCAATATGTTTATCGCATACGTGTACATCGTCGTAAAATGAAAATAATTACTTCGAAAAAAGATGCGACAATAAGAATAACCTTTAACTAAATTAAAATTATCACATTTTTGCAATTGCTTTGCGCCAGATGTATCACAAGTAAATATTTTGCATTTAATAAAAATGTCTCATAGATTTATTTTGCATTATTTTTCAACGAGTTTATGTTAAAAACAATGATGCAAAAGAAAATTCAGAATATAATTTAATAAAATTTTAATGAATAAATACATACTAGGTAAGACTTACCATTTATAATCTGGATAATATTCTTTCGAGAATTTCTGCAGTCGTTAAAGTCAACAACATACTCATACTACAGTGCAGAGAAGAATGATAAGGGTATGTCCAGATTCTCCTCTACAGCAATGTCAACCCCCTCAAAATTCCAAGAATCCCGTCACCCCATTTTGCTTCAGGCAATAGTGACCTTGAGCGCAAGCAGTACTCAACACTTTTGCTTCCAGTATACACCAAATGTTTTTTAGCAGTTGTAATGGGAAAAAAAGATTTTTAGGGGGATATTTTTTTGCGAGTTGTTATTTATCAAAATCTATAATTATAAATTAAATAGTTTAAAAGAAAACTTTTGTCTTCAGTCATGTCTTTTCAAACTTATTTTTTGTTACAAGATTTTTTCTCCTCTGTTTTTGAAAGATAAAGAAAGTTTTTATAAAGTTTCAAGGTCTGCTGAGAAATGGGGGGGGGGGGACGAAATTGTCTTTTAACGAAAACGAAAATGCCTTTTAACAATCACAATTTAATAAAACAAATATTTTGTTTAAGTTCACAATTATCTTCTTAAGAAATTAATTTTTTAACAAAATAAATATAACAATACAAATACAGTATACTATCTAAGACGGACTCTGTATAAGATGGAAATTAGTTTAACTCTGAAAGTTTATCAACTTCTTGTGAATCCATAGACATAGAGTAAAATTTCTCTAAAATGAAATATTGTCTACTATGGATAATTTTCTCTGTCCCAATAGATTGCGTCTTAGGCAGAGTTTACTGTAAATATGAATTATATCATATAAAATATTGATAATAAATATTTAAATATATAATCTATATTTACACAAATAACTTTATATAATGTTTTGTTTTCACAAAAGCTTTCGTTCAGCTATAAGGCGACTGCCAAATTCCCTGTTCAAAAACGCTAAATATTTATGCAATTTCTGACTCATTTTTAAAGGAAAAGGCATTAAACTGGCTAGCCTGATAACTAAAGCGATTTGAAATTGAATAAGTTGTCCATTTTCTTATAAATAAAAAAAAATATTGGGATGTAAGCGGTTGTTTTCACGTAACAACCGTTTTCCTCCTGTCTCGCAGTAGTCAGTCATATCCAGAACACAGATTCAAAACACCCAATTTAACAGTATTTGCTGATTTTTTATTTATTTATTTATTTTTTACATTTACTAAAAAATATAAACCACCTTTCGATTCATAGTTTCTGAGTAACAGCTCCTGCAATTTCATTCGTTTCCGAACAAATATGAATTTAAATAGATGTTTTTATTAGATGCTTCTTCAAATTGGAATTCGTTCAACGTTTAAAGGTTTATTTTTTTTTTCTTTAAAAGAAAATTTTTCATTATTCTATTCAATATGACATATTTTGCTTTTGTATATTAAGGAAAATGCTTTCAAATGAATTTCATTCCAGCATGTTTATAAAAACATACATATATACATTTTAATACGAAATTTACAGAGAAGATAATTTTATTCGTAATTTTTAAGAATGTGTGAAAAAGAAGTCGTTTAACGTACATTTTAAAGCATAAAAAATAAATTCCACATTTCATTATATACTTTCACCGGAACAAACATTTTGAATAAGAAAAATTATGATGTTTCCTTAAAAAGAGAGAGAGAGAAATTAATTGTATTTTTAAGCCAATTTTAGACATACTGCAATCGCCAATTTTAGAAATATTTATGCATTTTTGGCTAAAAATAATATTGCGTGTGTAATGCAAAAGTTTGAAATTACTGAGAGTGGTGAAAGATAGACTGCTTTAAGTACAATCTAAATGAGTTTATTTATTTATTTGTTATAAATCATTTTAAATATTTATTCAATTTCTTTCTTTCTTTCTTTTTTTTGTGAGTAATGGATGTAATAAGGCGTCGCTGAAAAAAAATACTTGGAATATTATATACATTTTTAAAACCATTTCTATTTTTTTTTCAATTTTTTTAAACTAAATAAAAATATGCCATCTATTTCACTATTTTAAATATATATCTCGCATAATTTTTATATGCTTATTTGAACTCAGATTTAAACTAATTAAACTTACGCTGAAAGAAATGGAGACAAAAAACATTTCCTCTCTTTAAATAAAAATGCTGGTTAAACGATATTAGCCCTCTGCTTTCTACAAAATGGTGGGCCGTTACATGCTAGCCAGAAACCGACCCTTAAAAGTTGGCCGGCAAAGTAAACGCAACAGTTCTTTCATCGCCGATCCGTTAGCGGCTTGACGATCGCTGCCGCAATTAGCGGCGCGTCATTTATGGCACAATACTGTTTAGTCACAAATGGCCGTAACTCTTTCTGGCCGCAACGAAACCAGCTTATGGCCATAAGTCGAGTGTCTGTGGGGGTAAGTCTTGCAATCGTCTGTCTGTCTGTCTGTCTGTCTGTAAACGCTCTATCTCCCGAAAAAATTGAGATAGAGACTTGAAATTTTGTATGTAGTTAGTATGTAAGAATGGGAGAAACCCTATTTAATATCAGCAACCTCAATTATCCGGAACTGTAACAGGGTGACTGCCTTCCCTAAATTATAGTATCTATAGGTGGCGCTACTGCCACCTTCGGCAAAATATCCGGAGATATTTTGCCTTCCTTTTCTAAAAAGACATGAAATGAAGTGAAGTAATTGAGTTTGCAGTTAAGATGTAAGATTGGGATGTGTGTTCGCTATACATCTCTCTTAGAGATGTTCTTTGTGCTAAGTAATTTTTATGAATATTCAATTGATTGAGTTGCGCTCGTCTTGCGATTTGTATATAATGTGATATGTGATGTGTCGTCTACAATAAAATGTGACTGTAACATCTCTGTTCTATATTTTAAGTATCGAATAACATCCCACACTGGCGCCCAACGTAAAATGGAGTTCTTTCGGAACATTTTTGTGCTTTCAAAGTCTTTGTGTCAAGTTCGCTGCTGTCATCCTGACAAAAATTCCAAAACTTATATTTAAAGTAGAGTAATCCTTACCCACTTCTAAATTATTGTCACCTCGGCAATAAAGGAAATTTTGTGTTCTCAAGTGCCGTGTTCGTCAAGAACAATTCATCCTGTGATTTCCAAAAAGTTCTATTATATAATGTGCAATATCAAGTATCAAGATATACTCCAGTTTTGTGCTAATTTCTTTAATATCAGTTATGTGTGGTAGTATCATCGCGACAAAATTCAAGAAAGTATAAAAAAAAAAAAGAGTAATCTGTACCCATTTTAAAGGTGTTGTCAAATCTACAATGAATCAAGCTTCTGTTCTTATTTTTAATAGTGCTTTCTTCTTCTTCAATTGTGTGTTTTAAGTGCGTCATCCTGACAAAAAAGCAAGAAAATGCATTCGAAAAGGGTAATCCGTACCCTTCACATTGGAAATAATTGAAAAATATTGTCGACATGACAATAAATAATGTTCTTCAGTCTTCATAAGAAACAAAATATCTTCTAGTTTTTAAACATAACTGGTGTTTGTGATTGAAACTTCTTCATTTCGTCATATAAAAGTTTTATACTTATAATCTGATTTTGTTCTTAGATGTGTTCAATACCTATTTACTTCTGCGTGTTTTAACTGTTATGTGAATCATCGGCAACCTTTATCTAAAAATAGATTTTTATTTTATTTGTTTTTACCGGTAAAAGTTGAAATTATTTTTTTTTTGATTGTTTGTTTGTTTCTCTTTTTTTTTTGCTGGCCAGCTGCGAAAAAAAAAAGTTTTCATTTTCTTTTATTTATTAAGACAAACGCTGTTTCATATATTTATATAATTTTTGTTTGTTTTGTTTTATGTTGATTTTGAATAAGATTATTAAGAAACATTAGTTTTCTGAAATTGAAAGTGATTTCTTTTGATATTGTTTTTAAAAGCAAGGATTCTGAGTAAGTGAATTTTGTTTTGTTTTTTTAATCTGTGCACAGAGTTTAAAAATGATTTTGATAAATTTTATTATTTCGTATGTTGTTTATTTTTTAGATGTAAAGTAAGTTCTTTATTCATATTTCGAGTTGTTTTCATATTTATGTGTGGTTGATAATTATTTCGCAATGAATTACCTATAATATTTCATATATTTAAAATGGATGATTTATGTCATTGGTAAGCTAATTTGGTAAAAAGGTTGAATTTTAACGTATAATAATATTTCTTCTAAATATTTTCATGAGCTCATGATTAAATTAGTGGTATATTTTAGTATGTTTTAAATTATTTCCTGTATTTTTTTAACATTTATTTATGAAAGTTTATCCATATTTACATGTTTTATTTACCTGTAAGGGGAAGGTAGTCATTTTGTTCTTATTATTTAATGGGTCACGTATCTAATAGTTTTCTAGTTTAAGCATAAATCAGCAATATCAACAATTTGGGAAAAATGGCGTTTCTTTCTAAAGGAAAAAAAATCGATTTGTTTAATTTGGGCACAGAATTAGAGTTAGATGTAGATAAAGATGATAAACTATCAGTTTTACGTGAGAAAATTAGGAAGTGTCAACTGCTTAAAGACGACGAACAATTTGTTAAAGAGGCATTTATGGCTATCGTGGAAGATCGCAAAAAACAAGAAATTGCAGAACAACAAATGATTCAGGATAAACGTATTGCAGAGGAAAGAGCATATGAGCTAGAAAAGCTTAAGCTACATGCTCAAAACCCTACCGCGACAACAGTACCACAAAATCAAATAGACCAGATGCGTATAGATATTAAAAATATCTTGCCAACATTTATTCCTGAAAAGGATGATATGTCTTTGTTTTTGACAGTGTTTGAACGTCAAATGAAAATGCTTAATGTCTCCAAAGAATTTTGGGTTTCTCAATTAATTGCCGTACTTCCGAACGACATTGGTAAACTAATCGCCAGAGAACCAGAAGAAATGTTCAAAAATTATTCTTATATTCGTGACATATTGCTTAAAAGATTTAAGTTGACAGCAGAAAAATTTAGAGTATTATTTAGCCGACATCAAAAAAGAGAAAATTCTACTTGGAAGGATTTTTATTTTGAACTTAGAAATTATTTTGAGGGTTGGTTATCCGAATTAGAAATCAATTCATTTGAAAAACTAACTGAACTAACAATCGCTGATCAGATTAAGAAAAAGTGTCCACATGAATATAAAAATCATTATTTAGATGGTTGGGACAAGTTAAATGATCCTGTCGTGTTGGCTGAAAAGCTAGACATTTACGAAAACATTAAACCTTCTTCTCAAAAGTCAGCAAGTTATCCAAAAACGCGTGAAGCGCAGAAACATGTTTTGCCGAAAAATTCAAATGGTCAAGAGTTCTGGAAAAATCAAACACCCAAACATGAAACTAACGAACATTTTTCAAATTATAAAAATAATCATTCTACTTCAAAATATACAAATTCAAGATACGAAAACAATGATAAGCGTCCGATTATAAATTGTTATGGCTGTGGTAAACAAGGTTTTGTCAAAGCCAAATGTCCTAATTGTTCTCCATCTACTTCTACGCAGACGCAATCAGCAAATTTTCGTTCCCTTCATCTCAAATCTTGCTCTGTCAATACTCAAGCAACACCTTTGTTATACATAAAGGTAAATGGTGTTACAGGGGTTGCTTGCGCAGATACAGGAGCTACTCATTGCATTGCTGGGGAAATGTTATACAAGATTCTGTGTGACCAAGGAACTGTGTTCGAAGACACCGGTGTAAGCATAACACTTGCTGATGGACTACGAAAAGAAACCAACGTTCTTCAAGCAACAATCACAGTTGAAATAGAAGGTCGTACAACTAGTACAACGATTTTTGCCTTACCCGAAGCCCAGGGAAATAGAACATTGTTAGGCATAGATTTTTTAAATAAAATGGGGATCGTGCTAGACATGAGAAGCCAAAGTTGGTATTTCCAGAACAATCCTAAACGTAAAATTCCCTTTTCTGATGATCCTTTCATTACGACGCCTGAAATCTCAGCACCAACTGCCACAGTTAACTCGGTTATGTTAAGAGAAACAGAAGGTCAGCATCTATCTGAGATACAAAGAAAAAGGCTTAATGACTTACTTGAAAAATTTTCCAATACCTTTCGACCAGGGGGAGAAGCAACACCCGTCGTCGAACATCATATAAATACCAGAGACCATCGTCCTATATCACTACCTCCTTACAGGTTATCACCGGCAAAGAAAGAATTGTGTAAAACCCAGATTGATGATCTTCTAGCCAAAGGAATTATTGAAGAATGCGAGTCTCCATACTCTGCATCAATAGTGCTCATTCCTAAGCCAAATGGTAGTGTTCGCTTATGTGTAGACTACAGGAAGCTGAATGAAGTTACTATACCAGATACCTATCCACTCCCTCGTATGGACGATCTTTTGCATCAGGCGAAAACTGCTCAGTTCATGACAACGCTGGATCTGAATGCTGGTTACTATCAAGTGAGTGTCTATGAACCTGATCGAGATAAAACTGCTTTTGTATGCCCTCTAGGAACATATCGCTTTCGAAGAATGCCGTTTGGTCTCCGCAATGCCCCTGCAACGTTTCAGAGGACAATGGATAGCTTTCGCAAAGGACTCCCAGATGTAAATATTCTCACTTATCTTGATGACTTAATTGTTTTATCATCAAGTTTTGAACAACATCTAGCTGATCTTGAAGCTGTTTTTAAAAGATTAGACAAATGGAAACTTTCTGCTAATAGAGAAAAATGCAACTTTGCTTGTACCAGAGTAAAATATTTAGGACACTGGATCACACCAAATGGCCTAGAAGTTGATCCTGGGAAAGTTGATGCTATTGTGAGGATCCCACCTCCGAAAAATATAAAACAACTGCAATCTTTTCTGCAGACATGTTCATGGTATCGCCGTTTTATACAAGACTTTGCAAAAATAGCCAGACCACTTAGTAATCTCACAAAAAAGAATGTAGAATGGCACTGGGGTGCCGATGAAGAAAATGCATTTCAAACCTTGAAGCAATGCCTCGTTTCAGCTCCAATATTGAAACAAGCTGATGAAACTAAACCTTTTTTCATTCGAACTGATGCAAGTAGTTATGCTCTGGGAGCAGTACTTCTACAGGGTGAAGGTCCTGAAGAGCATCCGATTGAGTATGCAAGTAAATTGTTGACTGCTGCAGAACGCAACTATCACACCACAAAAAGAGAAGCACTTGCTGTTGTCTGGGCTCTTAATAAATTCAGAGGATATATTGATGGAACAGAAGTTACTGTGGCATCCGACCACCAGCCTCTCCGATGGCTCATGAGTTTAAAGTCACCCTCTGGAAGACTTGCCAGATGGGCTTTGCAATTACAAGAATTTAATTTGAAAATAGAATATATTCCAGGCAAAGCTAACGTCATAGCTGACATGCTTTCTCGTCCTGCTTGTGATCATAGCAATAAAGAAAGTTGCGATATTTGCGCTATAATAGTTGATATTCCTTCTAAATCATCAAGTGATTTACGTGCTGAACAAATGAAAGATGAAGAATTAAAGAAAATTATTAAAAGTTTCGAAGATGAAGAAAAAACTCTTGACTATACTAACTGGACTGATCGCGGTTATATTATGAATCAAGGAGTTTTATACAGGTATTCTCCAAGTTCGGAATCAGAAGAAGTTCAACTAGTTGTCCCATCACATGAAAGGGAGAAAATTTTAAAAGAACACCACGATTCACCTACGGCTGGTCGCTACGGTGCTGAAGGTACGTTAAATAGAATATCCAAAAGGTATTATTGGACTGGAATGCGTTCATACATTGCAAATTATGTCAAAAATTGTGCTGAATGCAATAGGTATAAGCCTTCTAATCAAAAACCATCCGGTTTGTTACAAACACCAGTGTATTCACAAAGATTTGAAGTTCTATCAATTGATCTTTTTGGCCCTTTACCAAAAAGTAAAAACGGTAAAAGGTGGATATTTATAGTAGAAGACTGTGCTACAAGATGGGTGGAATTGTTTGCCCTTACACATGCTACTGCAGCGCAGTGTGCAACTACGTTGCTTGAAGAAGTTATCCTTAGATATGGTCTACCGAGACGTATAATATGTGATAACGGACCCCAATTTGTTAGTAGTGTGATGCAACAACTTTGTTTTCTTTTAGGTATCAAACAAAATCCAACTCCCATATACCATCCCCAGGCTAATCCTGTGGAGAGGAAAAATAGAGATCTCAAGCCGAGATTAGCTATATTAGTAGAAAATGATCACTGCTCTTGGGAAGAAAAGCTTCCAACAATCCGTTTTGCACTAAATACTGCTAAGTGTGACACTACTGGAGAAACAGCAGCATTCTTGCAGTTTGGAAGAGAATTGAGAACAACGGATGATGTTCAGCATGACATTCGTGCTGTAATTCAAAATGATAATTTTGTGCCTGAGATTACTCCATATCTCAAGAAATTCGCAAAATTCACCAAAGAAATCAAAGACAAAGTTGAATCTAAGCAAGATCAGAGGAAAAAATTTGCTGACCGTAGTCGGAAACCGGGACATAGTTTTGTTCCAGGAGACAAAGTTTGGGTTGACTTACATCCAGTAAGTAAAGCCTCTAACAACAAAACGTCGAAGTTCATGCCTAAACGTGATGGACCTTACATCATTTTAACTCAAAAATCACCCACCACTTTTGTCATAGCAAGTATGGACAGTCCAAATGATCCACTTGCTACATGTCACACTTCTGCCTTAAAACTATGTAATGACTCTGACATAGTGCCTGTCGCACCCATTAAGAAACGCGGTAGGCCACCAAAGACAGTTACTGGTTCCACACCGGGACGTTCGCGGAACCAGAGGGGGAGGCTGTAACAGGGTGACTGCCTTCCCTAAATTATAGTATCTATAGGTGGCGCTACTGCCACCTTCGGCAAAATATCCGGAGATATTTTGCCTTCCTTTTCTAAAAAGACATGAAATGAAGTGAAGTAATTGAGTTTGCAGTTAAGATGTAAGATTGGGATGTGTGTTCGCTATACATCTCTCTTAGAGATGTTCTTTGTGCTAAGTAATTTTTATGAATATTCAATTGATTGAGTTGCGCTCGTCTTGCGATTTGTATATAATGTGATATGTGTTGTGTCGTCTACAATAAAATGTGACTGTAACATCTCTGTTCTATATTTTAAGTATCGAATAACATCCCACAGAACTATTTTTTTCGGACTCTCGAAAAATTCGTTCTGATGAAAGGTATATAAAAATTTTCGAATTTTTTTGTTCTAAGGAATGGGCGTAAAAGGCAATAAAATAAAACACATTTTGCATATAGAACGAAGTCGATCGGATTATTAGTTGCCGAGATATTTGTAATCTTGTTTTCCACATTCTTCGATTTTTCATGACCCTGTATTTCATTCAAATTTCAATTCAGAAGTATATTTTGATTGGAAATGAGACGCTTAATCTGACGCAGTTAATTGTTAGTTAATAGAATTATTATTTTTGGAGTTATAAGGATGTTTCTTTCACGCAGTTCGGTACTACTTCAGTAGTTTGGCGTTTTATTTAATTTGTCGAAATTGTTACATCAGCAGTTCTTTAATATAGCATTACTATGTATATTAACAATATTTAAATTTTGTTTATGAATTGCAATGCATTGTATAAATAGTTTTACATTTCTAATTTTCATATACATATCCATGATGGGTAAGTTTTACGGTGGCCCCCAACGACTAGTTTTACTATTATTATTATTATTATGATTTCTATAATGAAGTTTAGTATTAATTATACTCTTATTGAAAAATATTAGGATATGGAGTCTTATTATACTATTACTTATTATTGTTGTTATTGTTATTATTTAAATTTTTCTATATTATTTATTATTGATATTGAGAGTGATGCTATTTATTATTGAAAAATTGATATATTACTGAAAGATGTTGGATCCAACATAACATTAAAACCAAAGATTAAACTAGGTTTGAAGATTTTTAATTAAAGAGACTGTATTCAGAGAACATTGGAAAAGACTCTTTTATATATACTATTGAAAGACTTGTTTCATTTAAAGGACTTATTTAAAATAAACTATGCATTAAGTCATTGTAATTATTTAAACCTCCATGAGAACGAATTTTTCTTGTTTTTATTATATTTTTATCTCTTGCTTATTAATATTCATAACTTATTTACTGTTATTATATGTATTATCTCCTATGCACTTACAAATGGTAAGTGATGTTGTAACATTATTGTATTTCTTTCAGGGAAATGCTCCTACCTAAATTTAATTCAGAATTATTTTCTCTTAACTATTTTATTTTAATCCCTAATATTTTTTATATTGCGTTAATTTTCTTTTCTTCCATCTCTTGGCTTCCTGAGTTTGACAGTTTTATTCCAAAATTTAACTTTTCTAAATTATTATATTTCTGTTGTCTGAACTCGTAGTTTTATTTAACTATCAATTTCATACAAAGTCTTGGGGAGGGGGGATAATATTACAAATTTAAAATTTTTTCGCCAAAACTAACCTTTATACTATCTTAATTTTCTTATAATAATATTCCGTATTTACTTCAAATTATTAAATTAAAATCTTGTTTCTAAATCTAATCTGTTAATCCTTATGCAGACGATATAAATTCTTAATTTGCCTTAAAAAACATTATTCCAGTATGCGTAAATTTAAAAAGATGGCTCTAAATTAAAAATATTCTTAATTAAAACTTTATTTCTTAATATTCCAAATAAAACTGATTTCTTCTATGTTTTTATCAACCCTTTTTAAGAAAGTCTTATTAAATTTATTCCAAAACCATACCTTTCAAAAAATATCATTATTTTATTTTATCTATTTATTTATTTTTCCTACGTCAACCTTTGATGTGTGCATATTAATAAATTCATTTCTTTTCTTTTTCTCTTAAAATTAATCATTTATAAAAATCGTCTGCCTAAGATATTTAAAATTCTGAGTCAATTATAAATTGGTTAAATAATATTTTTTTTAAAATAAATTTATCGTTTGTGGAAAATAATCTCGTAGCTGGACAAGAATTCTGTTTACATAAAAGAATGATGGTTTGAGGTTACAGAATGTTCCAGAACTTTCTTTTTAGTTTAAAAGGTGGAAGTCTCGAGATGAAAAAGAAGATTTCTTGGGTTGCTTCTTCGATGAGGACAGCTCGCTGAAATAATGATGGAATTTTTGCAAAAGGAGCTTTTCCTTCCTCATTATTACGAATTTAATAAATGAATTTACAGCAGCCCATGACTAATTATTGGATCTTCTACATTTATTTATTTATTTTGTTTTTTCCCTCGCTTGCCATGACTGTGTGTTTCTTTTTAACCAGTGGAAATAATTCGAGTTCTCCTTAAATCGTCACATATATGACGCGTACTTTTTTGTTTACACACCTGGAGTTTCATCACATTTCGATTTATATTTCTTTCATTACTTAAAAATAATTACTTTATTACCAATTATGCTTAACTTTTGGACACCAGTGTATATATATATATATATATATATATATATATAATACCATTAAAAGTAGACAAGATTCACCAATGGATTTTATCAACAAAACAATAAACCAAAACGAAGAATTAAATTGAATTATAGTAAACAATATTAACCATTTGAAATTAACCATTGAATTTAATAACTTATAGCACATTGAACATTGAAGGAAAAAAGAATAATATGAATACAAATGAAATTTGTAGAACCAAAGCAGAATCTTCAGGTCCCAAATACTTTGGAACTACAAATGGAGTGTGTGGTTTCATCTTCGTATTTGCCATGAAAAAGCAAAACAATACGAATTTGGGACTACCATCACACAAAAACCAAATTATTAAACAAGGAACAAAGATATTTTACAAAAAGGAGTTAAAAGTAAGTAAAAATAATAGTTATCCATAACAAACAAAAAAGATAAAGCTGAATGGAAATATAATTGAACCGGAAAAATAATTAATAATCGATATTAACATTAAATTAATAAAATGATTAAATTTAGAATTAAGAGATAACATTCATATTAACATATAACTTAAAATACATTATTGTTACTTTAATCAGTAACATTTATTGTGACTTTACATGGTAAAAACTCATTATCTTAATATAGGATAATAAAAATTAAAAAATAAAATAAAAAAAATAAAAAAAATAATAATAGTAATATTATTATTAATAATAATACCAAAAATTATATCAATAACATTAAAAATAATTTGATAATTAAAATATAGCTATTTAACTATAGATTAACTAGACAAATATCCCTATATTGGTGTAAATTAAACAGTTTAAAAATTATGTTAAAATAAATAACCCACTCTCAATTTTTTTTAAATAAATAATTAACCTTTGCGTTTTTATCCAGACAACACCACCCTCCTCCGTACTCTAACATCTACCCACCCAACCAACCTATATATATATATTTTTTATTACTTTTTAACATTTTTAATTTTTTATTATTATTTTTATGTTTTATAATTTTTTTATACATTTTTTACGCAAGGAATTAATTATAAGATCATGTAATATCTAATTATAAATTAAAGAATATATGATTTTTTTAGGATAACCATTATTTATAGCATCATATACAAGCTTTTTAATATTAGTATTAATTAAATGGGAAGAACATAGACATTTTATTCTATATAAATGGTTAAGTATTATATTACGATATACAGAATTATGAAGACATGATTTAAAATTAGTAAAGGTATTAACTTTAAAATTAAATTCTTTCCTTTTGTCATAAATATCAGTTATAAATTTGTTCTCTTTTAATATAATTTTAATATCTAAGAAATTGATTGTATTATTAAAAAGTAGGTTTTTTGAAAGTTCTAGATTAGAAGGATAATCAACAGGGAATTGAGATATACAGGTGTTATCAGTATCAATTAAAATTACATCATCTATATATCGATATAAATGTATTGTATTATTTAAATAATGACGTTCATAATATTATAAGTATAAGTCAGATAATACACTAGATGTACTACCACCTTGTGGTATACCAACATTTTGAATATATATATTGTTATCATGCATGATAAAATTATTATAGATAATGAAATTAGTTAAGGTATGAAAATAATCAGAATCGATATTATGTGATATGTCCAACTCGTGTTGATATTTTTTAAAAAGCTTATTTATGATATTATGTAAATCCGATAAATCGATATCATTAAATAAATCTTTAAAATCATAGGTAGTGATACTTTTTATACATTTAAGATTTTTCATAATATGGACCAGTTCATAACTATTTTTTATGCAATGTGTATTATCACTTTTTTTTGTAATATTATATATTTGATTAAGAATTACTAATAGAAGTTTGTTAGCAGCATTATTATAAGTATTGCAACCAATTGTAACAGTTCTGAATTTAACAGGATGCTTATGAAATTTGGGTATAAGGACTAGATAAGGATATTTAAAGTTAGTAGGGTTAATGTCTAATAATTTATAGAATCCTTTAATTTTACGATTATTGGCAAGTAAGTTATCATTAATTTTTTGGAATGTGTTATTATTAGATATACTAGATTTAAGCAGTTGGTGATAATAAGATTTACAAATAATGGCATAATTATTAGGAGATTTATCAACATAAGTTATTACAAAGTTTTGTTGTAATTTATTGATTTGCTTAAACAGATGCTGTGTATTTACATATTCTAGGTGTGAAATATTATATTTTAAGGACCTGGTTAATTTATCGATAACTAATATTTTCCATTGATTAAAATATTCAATGGGTTTATTATAATAAATTGCAAGTTTATAAATAAATATATCTATATCATATGTAAATTGTTTTATGATAGATTTAATGTTTAATTTGGATGGAATTCTGTACTTGGTCCCATAACCCATAATTCTTCTAAGTTGTAAATCATCTACAAGATTAAGATTACCAGTAATAATATGTCCATGATCTTTATTTATATATTTTTGTAGAGAGGGGTCATTGCATTTACAGAGTAAAGTACTAGCATCAAAAGAAGATTTAGCGAAAGAATTATAGTTAAAAATCGTTCTGCCGATAGAGATGGGATACTTAAAGGTTTTAGAAATATGAATATTATTAATAGGAAATTGACAGTTTTTATCATTTAATATGGAATTAATATTGATTTTATTAAATATTGGATTAGAAAAAGTAATTACCATTTGAGTATTAGTTTGTAGATTTTTAGGTTTTTTTAGTAAATTTATATTGTAAAGGTTGACACGAGTCATAATGAGATCATAAAAAACATCTGAAAAATGTTTAGAGTAAGTTTTACTGAGAAAAATATTTAAATATTGTACTATATGTTTCTTTTTTATTCCAAAAATATATTTACGTATTAGAAACCAATTGTAATTTTTTAAATAATTACGATGCAGATTATTAACTTGTTGAATTATAATGTTTTTAGGAGTAATACTAGAAGATGAACCTTTTCCTCTTTTGTTACGTGTAGTTTTAGGATTTATAAGATGATTTAAACTATGATAAATGGGAGAATAATCTGTAGTATCATTTATAGATGAAAAAACTTTAACAGATCTTTTAAAAACCTCACTATTAAGACCATAAGGATAAATTGTATTAAAATATTTCATATATGAAGACTAAATAGAGACGCTCAGATTTATTTTTCTGAATTTGTATTATTTCAATAGTAGTATTTTTAAATTTATGTTTATGAAAATGCTGTATTTCAGCTGTAGACTGTATATTTTTTGCTAAATTTTTATCAGAATCTGACCGATGTTGATTCATGCGTATATGAAGAGGACCAGAAGTTTCACCAATATATTTCAAATTGCAAATGTTACACTTTATACTATAAATTACATTAAAAGCCTTACAAAAAATAGAAATATGAGGATCTGATACGATTTGTGACTGAGAAGCAGATGGACAAGTTTTACATCGGATATCAGAACATTTCTGAAAATATAATTGAGGAGGAGGAGCATGTATATGGAAACTGTATGACGGTCCAGGAGTAACCCTATTATTGCTCCTGTACCGGGCACTACACTGCAAAGAAGCATTGTGTATCTTGCCAGGATCGAGATTTTTACTAAGTACTGCCATAATATAAGAGATAATACAAATATAATAAAAAGTTAAAAATAGAAAAATTACAATTGAATAATCGAGTATCTTGACTAATATAATTTACTAAAGAAAAGGATCTAGAATAATACAACTATAAAATGAAAATAGATACAATATGTACAAAGCTTTAAAGCAGTACTCAAACCTCCAAAAGGAAACAATACACGACCATAATACTACCATCCCACACCACATATAATAAGAATCATAGTACTCACAGTACAATAAATGCAAAATCACAAAATCGACTCATTTATATATATATATATATATATATATATATATATATATATATATATATATATTCTATAAAAATTCTTCTCTATATATCAAAAGGCAATTACGAATTTATTTTCCCTGTCACAATAATTTTTAAATTTATGTGTCATACAGTGAATGTATACATATATTAAATTAAACTCTTTGGAATTATAATTCGTGAAGGATCAGCGCAGATAGTGCCATCCCTTTTTACTAAATTCTGTCGCATTACAATCCATGAAGGATCAGTACCTATTCCTGTTCACTAAATTCTGTGGCATTACATTCCATGAAGAATCAGCACCGACAGTGCCCATCTCTGTTTATTAGACCATATGGCCCGAGGTGCTATGCAGCATGCGACAAGGGGGTCAGTCTAACGCGAGACCATCGGTGTTTAGTTCCCAAGCAAGCTTGGTACTCATTTTATTGACCCCGAAGGGATGAAAGGCTGAGTCAACCGTGATCGATCGGGAGTCGAACTCTCGATTTGCGGTGTTGTAATCAGAGGCTCTGTCCATTATGCCACCGGGCTTACATGTTATAATTTCTATGTGTACACTTTATGCCGATTTTGTATAAAGTAGAATTCTAAAAAAGTTTTAAAAATAACTTAATTAGCATAATTAGAATTTATGGATAGTTTAAAAAAAATAGTAAATACCAACAAATTAGCTCTGAAGTGTTATTTTAACTCAATCAAAGTGATTGGTAAATTTATAATCCGAAATAGGTTTAAAATCCAGCTGCGTGATGATGTCTGCGGAAAATACAGTGCCTTTTATGGCATATCTACAATCAAACCATATCGCTCTCTGAACTCTTTTTCTTATACGAGCTTTATTTCCCACTTCCCATTTGATTGTCACGAAATCGAACTTGACATTTCAGTATTGGCAATTTATGTGCCACTCGAACATGCCAATCCATCCGTGTAAGGCAGATAAACCAAAGCTAATTTATAGAAATGAATATTCCTCACTGAGCGGAAAAATGCCCAGGCTGAGAATCGAACCCAGATCGTTGACTTATAGGGCCTGTAAAAATTAATGCACATACTACACAAATTATTCCATAGGCACTGATTATATTAAAAAACACTTTATTAAAAGAATAACACTCACTCGCAGCTCACTGCTGCATTATCGTCTGAACATTTCTCAAACACAACTTTGGAATAATAATATAAAAAACACTTCACTTCTTTTCACTTTCTGGACATTGAGATTTTAATTATAGGTAGCACGGTATCGTCTGCCTACATGGAACATACCGGCCCCCATTGAAATGTTTCACATTCAATAATAACTCTTTTTTTACCAAGTACACTAATTACACAAATAAATACAAAAGGTCACTATGTATGTTTACTCAAATATAAAAATTGAAAGAAAAAACAATATAACACTCACACACATACATATATAATTTATCTTTTATCTTTTTTTTAAGTACTATGGTTTTCAGGCATAGGAAAATACATAATTTACTAATCGATCTTCTTCAAAATTCCATTCTGAGTTTTTACCTGAACTACGCGAAATTTCTCATAATTACCGTAATATACTTCAATAATTCTGCCTAATGGCCACTTATTGTTTGGTGTATTTTCCTCTACTAATAACACCAGATCTCCTGTTTTTACATTATCTTTTTCAATTCTCCACTTACCAAATCTTACAATTAATTATAATTATTGATTAAATTAAATAGAACTTTAACTTTAAATTTTTTAACAATTGATAAATAAACTTTTTAGCCGTTGCTTTAAATATCATTTAAACTTTAGTGCTAAACAGAAATATTAGAAAGGAGATAAAAGTGATAAGAACTGCTAGTATCCTACTGATGTTAAATCCTATCAAAACCCCCCTCTTAACACTTTTATCTAAAAAGGAGAGGCGACTACAAAAATATTAAAATACACCATTATAGTTTTAATCCTCTTAAGGATAGCCTAACACACTAGTGCATCCTGACGATGTCCACATTTAGAACAAAAAAGGATAACATCTTAAAAAGGACTATTATCTCAACAGCATTTAATCACCTGTACATTAACTCCAAATATATTAATAAATCTTTAACGAAGACACAATAACGGGGAATAAACAATAAAAATTAGCCAAAGTTCCAGCTCAGCCTAACACCCAAAATATTCAAACATATTTATACACAAAATAAAAACTTTTATATAATATTTACACACATCAAAAAACAACTTTTACTAGGTAGGTAGTCACTTAAAATTACTCTCATACCAACAAGATCCACTCGATCTGGCTCCTAGGTTTTAAAACATATTCAAAAATATTGATATATACTGCTTTTATATACCTTATACACACTTAAAAAACCCTACATATATTTCAACAAGAACACAGCATGTCAATATCTTACACTTATTAAACTTTTTCAATATTGTAATATTCATTAAACAATCTTTAAAGTCCATAATAGGAAGAAATTTCAATTATCATACACATTAATAATATATCTTACACAATTAACTGTTTTAAACAATATAAAAGTATTATTTTCACATATTGAATAAATAGATCAAAAATCTTTAATATTCAATTATAAAATTTAAGAATAGTGGAACCCCATGATTAAATTCAAAGGTAACCAAATCTCATTTTTACAACATACAAACTTCCCAGTCTGGCATCAATACATGACTCCATTCTCAAAAATAATCCTATCCTTCACAGCAGCCAATTTCCAATAAAAACAAAGTTTCAGCTGCAACATCTCCTATGAATCCGGAGGACACATATAATTAAATTGGTACAAAACATTCATACAACTTTCAGCTCTGTGTACACCCGGCTACCCTTTCACTCTCTCCCAATTTGCCTGGGGCCCTAGGTCTTCATACCTCACTCTCTCGAAAAACACAAAATCACATAGGCAAGAGTTGTAGCACGGATACAGATTACTTGAATTCAGACAATCACAAATAAACCTCAAACAATAAACTATTGTTTCCATACGTAACATATTAGGACAGATCAACCAATGTTGACACCAAGACCATAGAAACTCCTTATTGCCGAGAAATAGTCCACCAGTACAAAAACACTTTCACAAAAATTAGACTCTCCTCACAAGCCCTAAAACTTACACAGCTGACTGAATATACTATCACATGATTGTTTCTGTCACTCAGCGAGGAGCAAAGTTAACATCAGGAAATCAATCCCCCTCCACTAAACACAGAAACATTTAGCAAATTTAACATCAGTTTTCAAAACAAAAATTTTCATTCCGAAAAATATCCATTAAATATCCAAAAATTCAGCTCTAGAATTGAAAACAAGCAATTCCATGAGAGTCCATCACATACTAAACACCTCCAACTAAACCAAGTTTAGCCCATAGTGTTCATTCGCTCTTACACTACAACATGGTTCCCCCAAACTATTGCTCTTATATTCACTGGACATTGAATTTTATCTGACCAAGTCTAACACATTTAGAAAACTTGACAAGCCAGTTGAAAGATGTTCCTTCCACCTTCAGGAGACAATTCTAACAACTTCAAAAAAAAAGTGCAATCTTACAGTTGAATCTAACACAAAATATTTAAATCTGTTCTATTACATTAATATAACAAAAACTTTATTAATTTATTTCCATATCTATTTCAACATTTCACAATTGCTTAAACTCAATACAAAAAAAAAAAAAAAAAAAAAAAAAAGATCCGCAAAAAGATCCATCAACTCAATCAAAAAATGGATCCGATCTTCAAAGACTCCTTCATCAAAAGAGTTCAATTTTTAGCCTTACACATGATCAACTTTCAACTTCCAATTAACAAAAGTCAACTTTAAAAATTATTTCTCAAATTAGCACTGAGCAGACATGACACTAAACAACTGCAAAAAATCCTAACACTTAAAATGGTGGATCTCTTCCATGGCTCTAAAACTCTAAATCAACTCTAAAACTCTAAAACTCTAAATCAACTCTAAAACTCTAAATCAACTCTTAAACTCTAAATCAACTCTAAAACAACTCTTAAACTCTAAATAAACTCTAAAACAACTCTAAAACTCTAAATCAACTCTAAAACAACTCTAAAGCTCTAAATCAACTCTTAAACTCTAAAACAACTCTAAAATTCTAAATGAACTCTAAAACTCTAAATGAACTCTAAAACTCTAAATCAACTCTAAAACTCTCAATCAACTCTGAAACTCTAAATCAACTCTAAAACTCTAAATCAACTCTCAAACTCTAAATCAACTCTAAAACTCTAAATCAACTCTAAAACTCTAAATCAACTCTTAAACTCTAAATCAACTCCTAAACTCTATATAAACTCTAAAACTCTAAAAAAAAAGAATCTGTAAAACATATTGCAAAAATTAATATTTTTATGAGAACTCAGAAAAAGAAAAGAAATATTTATCTCCGATTATAGATTATATGCACTAAATCAATGACTGGTGTAAAGTAAATAATAAAATTCATCCAGTAAATAAAAATTCAAATTTATTTAGAATATTCTGTACTTAATATGCAAAAATTTTCGTGAGATCATGTTTCCCTAAATCTAACACTAATAATCAAGAAACCTCCCATACTGAAAAAAATTACTTGATTTTTTAAAACATAATATGCTAAACTTTAAGATTATATATATATAAAAATACCAAACTTTTAAACTAAAAAGAATAGGATATAAACTCCAGGAAATCAGCAAGATCAAGTAAACCTCTGGAGCCATGTCACAAAACAAAATTTATATTAAATTACTCAAAAATATCTATAAACTTTCATCAATAATTCATAAATCTCTGCCCGTAGACAGCACCAAAAACTGATTTCCTACCATTTAAGCACCTTATAAGTTTTTTAAAAACTTTAAATTTATTAAAAATTTTAAATATATAAAAGAGTCTATTAAAACATTACACACTTTTTTCAAAGTACAAATATACTCTCAAATCTTATATTTGTCAAAAATCTTCAAATGCAGGCCTGTTAATTAAAAAAAATATATAGATAGATAGATAGATGTAACAATTTTTAACTTCATTATACTTAAACTTCAAAATTAAATTTAACAGTTTAAATTTAAAAATATAGCAACACAATTAAGGTTTTAACACTTCATTTTTAATAAATATCTCTATATAATATTTTTCACATAAACTACTTAAAAATTTATCCATTTAATTATTTTCTATTAAACTAAAGAAAATCATTTCATTTTCAATAAAAAAAATTTTAAAAATTTCACTTTTACTGCAGAAGTCCTCCATCACACAAAGTACCAGAATCGGTAGTTCTGTCGAGAAAATATGCAAAAACGTCATGGCCAAGTAGATTCCCAGTTTATCAGAGCTCTTGAAGGTATGCAGGATACAGTCTGTCACAACTAAGTCCATGATTCCTTGGAACAAAAGCTCATTCATAAACTCATTTCAAGCACTATAGATCACAGTTCATGATCGAAAGAAAAACTCATCAGGATGAAGTCCTTTCAGGCACCATAAGGCATCACAGCAAAAAGTCCAACTGGGCGAGGTCGCCATAGGCTATGTAGAGCACAGTTCAAGAAAAACAAAGCTGAAAGGTTCTTGTGAGCATTCAGGGCAATCAAACTTTCATACTGCCCACACACTTCACTTGCTGCACCATGACATTCACGACAAAAATGCATAAACTCCAATGTTTGGGACGCAGACCATACTCAGGTCTTATCGTCGTTCTTCACACAAATAAAATAAAACCAGCACTGTCTCTCTGGAGGCGATAAACTTTTTTAAAAAATCAGCACAGTTCCTCTTATCATATCCACGAAAACAGACTGAAAACTGTATTCTCTCAATATGCAAAAAGTCCACTGAATATACAAAAAGCCAACTTATTTGTCCATATCTTAATCACACAATAATTTAAACAGTTCATCTTCAGATTTAACCATCATATGACTTCTTTAATTTTAATTGGCAAAGTCGTTTCAAAGAAAATTTTCACGAAATATGAAGAGCAGCATCTAAACTTCTGACTGCTTCCAAAAAGCATAGTTCCGAAAAAAAATTTCCAGCGATCGGTATCAAAACAAAATTTGTCAAAATATTCATTAACTCTTAAAACAATATCTTCTTAGACACACTTCATTTATTTGAGCATAACACTTCACTAATTTGCGCGTGATATTATTCGAAGACTCTCATGTTCAACGTTGGATAGATCTTTTATAGAACTCTTAACATAACATCAGCACATATTTCAAATTGGATGAGTATTCACTCACATAAATAATTTCGATGATTATTCACTAACATAAATAAATATTTTCACCCCCCGGAACGTCGGACCATGTAAAAATTAATGCACATACTACACAAATTATTCCATAGGCACTGATTATATTAAAAAACACTTTATTAAAAGAATAACACTCACTCGCAGCTCACTGCTGCATTATCGTCTGCACATTTCTCAAACACAACTTTGGAATAATAATATAAAAAACACTTCACTTCTTTTCACTTTCTGGACATTGAGATTTTAATTATAGGTAGCACGGTATCGTCTGCCTACATGGAACAGGGCCATTGCTTTACCGTTTAAGTTAACTGGGCCGACAATCAACGAGCATTTTTCGTTTAGATAACCTTCTAAATAAATAAATAAAAAATAAAAAAGCGCAGTATTTTCGGCAGACATTACGAAGCTTGTTTTTAAACACACACACACACATATATATATGTAACACAGTCATAGTAGTTGTTACTAGTGAGTATAAAATCAGTGTTAAAATAATCAGAGCTTTTACTCATCGTACTGAAGATAGTTCGTTGAAAAATACCTATTTCACAACGTGCCACCAAATGTGCACAAATACCTCATACAAGTTTCAGAAATCATACCATCGTCGTTGTTACATTCGTTTGGTACATAAGTAAGGAGGCACAAGAGACACGAAACAAAGATTTTAAAAGATAAAGGGGAAAACAATTCCAGGAAATGCAGCAGAATCAAAACGAATGAAGATATTTTTAATTTAATGCTAATCAATACTACACTGTTAAAAAAATTCTGAAATTCACGAACATTTTTTTCCTGAATTTCACAGAAAAGGTCCCTTTTCACAACAAAAGGGCATTTTCCGTTACAAATCACAAAATTCCATCAAAATTCCTGAAAGTAACGAAACGGATGGAAATTTAAACAAAAAACGGAGATACTCCGTTGTGTGCGGGGCTCCATGGCCGAGTGGTCAAAGCACCACACAAATATTAGCCGCGACCGCAGATCGTGGGTTCGGGTCCCACCGGCGCCATGGCTTAGTGAAAATATAAAAAATCCCTTTTAAATTACATTTTTTGTTTATTTTTCTCTTATTTTTTATTAAAAAATCTTTTAATTAATTAGCCAAAAAATAAATAATTAAATAGTGTACGACAATTTAAAAAAATTTTCTATACTTTAAAAAAAAAATTGTTATTAAAAACTTTTCTTTTCATTCATTCATTCATTCATTCGTTAAAAAAATGGTTTTAAAACAGTTTTTTTAAATTTAAAGTATTTAAAAAATTAAAATTGATTGTAAAAAATAATAAGCATTATGCATCAGTCTAAAATAAAATAAAATAATCCGTTTACAAATATTCTAAGGAATATATTTAAAAGGAAATCTTTAAAAAGCACAATAGATATTCCCACAAATTCATAAAAGACATACTTTGTACAACACAGCAACAGCAACTTTGGCTTAGTTCGTAAGGGTTTGTACTGCTGTCAAAAGGTCCCGAGTTCGATCCTCAGGACGGCATGAACTAAATTAAGCAAAAAAAAAAAAACAATAATAATAATAGTTAGGTAAAATAACATAGCAGCTTAAAATCACTCGCTAATTTCGAATTCTTTGACGATAAATCGATTCCTTAATTTTAAAAATTATATTAAATTATTATTATTAAAAATCAAACTTTGTAACGGAAAGTTACTGTTTCTTCAAACGGAGTTTTCCTTTCTTGTACATCCCACAACGGAAAATCTAAAAACGGAACGGTAAAAGCTCGGCTACTTTGCTGCCGGTAGTTTCACCTGGAATTCACAGATTTATTTTTAACAGTGTAATCCACAAATATCGTGCAAGCGTAATATAAAAAGAAATTAGTCAGATGTGGCAATCCCAAAACTTTATTCTATCTTATGCGTGTTAATACTTCCTGAAAAATGCAGCATTACAGCGCCACCGGTTAGGTGGTTTAAACCAAAATCTAGTCAACAACAACTTATGTCAACTTATAACTGAATCTGAAGTTTGATGAAAATGCGTGGATTAGTTTTGGAGATACGGCTAGTGAAAAATCTTTTTTTTAAAATCTGCATAACAGAGCCTCATGTGGGCCTCATGTACACCATAAACTAATCAGGAGCAATTTTTTGTATGGTACTAACTGAATTTGAAATTCGATAAAACTCCATGCATTAGTTCTTGAGAAACATTTATTGGGAAATCGTGAAAAATGCAGCATAACAGCGCCATCTATTGAGAAATCTACACCAAAATCTGAACAACAATAATCAATGTCAAAGTATTAACTGAATATGAATTTTAGAAAATTTCGTGCATCAATTCTTGAAATAGAGTTATAGCGAATAATTTACCACGGCAGCGTCACCTCTTGAGCGATTTCCGCCAAAATGTAATCAGCACCCTGTTGTATCAAGTACCAACTAAATGTAAAGTTTTATGAAAATTCATGCTCTAGTTCTTGAGATATGACTATTGTGGAAATTGCAAATATTGCAGCATAGCAGCACCAACTGTTGAGCGATATACACCAAAAACTAATCAGATCTAGTTTATATTAAGGTCTAACAGAATCTGAAGTTTTGTGGAGTTCCGTGCATTAGTTCTTGAGATAGGGCTATTGCAATAATCACGAACAATACATTATGGCAGCGCCACCTGTTGAGCGATTTGCGACAAAACGTAATCAGTAGCATGCAATATTAAATACTAACTAAATCTAAATTTTTGAGAAAACCTATACGCTAGTTCTTGAGATATAGCCATCGTGGAAATTCTGAGTAATGCAGCATAGCAGTGCCACCTAGTGATCAATATACACCGAAAACTAATAAGACCTAGTTTATATCAAGGTCTAACAGAATCTAAAGTTTTGTGAAATTCCGTGCATTAGTTCTTGAGATAGAGCGCCCACAAAATTTTTGTCACATATTACAGACAGACTCACAGACAGACGTTTTATAAAAACATGTTTTTCGGGTTCTCTGACTCCTAAAACGTGTAAATCCGTCTGAAACCGGAATTCGAAAATATTTATGAATTCAATACTCTCTTCTTGTAATGATACAAGAAAGTAATAATAATATTGAAAATTTAAATATGGTAGAGTAGTGATAGGTAATAAATATTATCTTGTATTTCTATAAATTTTACAGTTTGAAATTTTTTTTTTTTTTTTTTATTCAGATAATTTAACCTCGCGACTTTCACATCAATCCAGATTGCTTTTTCTACTAAATGTAACGGTTCCTCTAAATTTTTTCTGACCTGTTAATGGTCACACGAGGTACAAGGTAACAGTAGTGACGTAAAAACTGTTTGTCACAATTCTAGCACATTACATTTCATATTCTAGCACAGAATAAATATAAAACCTATTTTTAATTTACTGTAAGACTTTTTATGTTATAATTAAGAATATAAATTTTATTTTGTTTAGTAAAATATTTGAAAATACATTTAAATTGGCTCCAGACAAATCAGTGTATTAAGTGGTGGACGAGGACAGAAGTGACAATTTGAATATTTAATTGTGTCTGAAACACAAAAATCTTGTAATTTTCAGACAAAAATTATTGCATTATTATTATTATTATTATTATTATTATTTCCTTAAAATGACATTTAAATCGTGTTTCTTTTAACTGGAGTAGGAGACATTAACTTTTTCGTTTTAGGTTATTTTTAAAATTTAGCTATCTTGTCATGGAAATGTCTTCTTATAGTAATGCGTTTTTCTTCATGATGAGTATTTCCGGCATTTCTCGTATTTAAATTGTTATAACTCAAGAACCTTTAACGATAATTGGGTCAAACTTGGAACATATCTTTTTTGATTGTTTTACATTAATTTTGATTCAAAAAATTTGGAAAAAAGAATTATATATATTTATTTATAAAAAAATTGATTTTTTAAAATTGCATTATTATTTTTTTTTTCAAATTTTTACTTTAAAGTATTTTTAATTTTTTATTTAAATTATTATTTTTAAAATTTTGAATCAAAATTGAAGCTTATGTATTTCTGCTTTTTTAAATGATAAAAAAAAAAAAATAAATAAATAAATAAATAAAATTCTACAGATAACATTTCAAGTTATAACGATTTTAAAATTGTACCCCCATTTTTTGAAAAATTTTAAATTTTAATTTTAAAAAAATGTGCAAAAATTAATTATGTGATTTTTTTTTTTTTTTTTTTTTTTTTTTTTTTTTTTTTTTTTTTGAAATTAAATGATACAGTTAATCATCGCAGAAAATTTCACGATTTTAACTCAGTAACTAAAAATAAGTGGGTAAGTGTTTTCACAGAGGGTTTCGTTTAATATCTCCTTCAAAACATTTTATCATTAAATTAAGAAAGGAGCAGTGGTTTTTCGGCGCCATTTTGGATTTATTCACCAATCGCGCCAACCAGAACAGAATACTGAATTCTTCCCCGAAATTCTGCTTTGATCGCATAGATTTGTTGATTTCTCCATCAGTATCTACAGATTTAGTGCAGGTAAGCAAGTAAATAAAATTATGTATAAAAGTAAAATGTAACAAAGCTTAGCATAAATTTAAGGAAGACCCCACAGGTCACCAGAGGCGGCTAGTAATTTAAATGAACAGGAATTAAATAAATAAAAAAATGTTTCACTTCGCATGTCAAAATAGAGAATAAATACGATGTAATATGATGAAATAAAAACAAATAAAAACGTTTTTCACGTAATTTATTTAATCTATTAATTTATGTCACATACATAATAATTTTATTTAAACTTGTATGCAACAATTAGAAGAAATGAAATTTAAATTTTGAAATTTATGCTATTGCAAATTTTTAAAATTATAAATATCGCACATTTTCAATTCCTACACCATTGCATAAGGGGGGGATGTACTTTTAAATGCAATGTGTTTAAAAGCTGTATCTCGATTTATTTTTGAGATATCAATATTTTTGTAGTTTTTAATACCAATTTTGTAATTATGGCAACAAAAGTACTCCGTTTCTTTTTAAAGCGTGAAAAAGTAATAATTTTTATATCTATTTAAATTGGCGTGCAACAATTAGAAGAAAAAAACTTTTAAAAAATGGACTGATGATATTAAAAAAAATTACTTTAATTAAAATAATAGTCTTTTGTAAAATTTTATGATTTGTTGTGTGACAAGAGGTATTCAGTTATAAGCACACAAAATTTGAATGCTATGACTTATATAGTTTTTGTGTGCGGACTCTGTGACAGACAGACAGACAACGGACAGAGACGAATAGGGTTTAGTCAGATGAACGAAACCCTAATTATTTTAAAATGTGTCCCGAGTATTTTTAAAATATACTTGGAATAAAACTTAAAGTTGTGTAAAGGCATAGGCATTACAGAAAACATTTTATGCTAGCAAATATTGCATAGAGGATAAAATGTGGCTCATAACACCAAAGGGACACAAATTACCCACTTACTGGAGAATCGCTTATCTACGCTGATCGTCGCGAAGAAATTAAAACTCGAAACAATAGAAGACAGGAAGCTATTTTAAATAAAATATTTTCTCTTTTAGATCTCATTGTGACTGTGATGGAGAATTCTATGGCTGTTTGAAAGAATCTAGAAACAAACTTGCAGATGCAGTTGGAAATTTTTATTTCAATTTTATGAAAGTACAATGCCTCAGAGAGCGCAAACCTTTTATATGTGTGGAAAACAAGTAAGAAAATAATAATAATAATAAATTTAGAAATATGTTTTTAATTGCTTAAATGTGACATTAAATCATATTTGATTGCCATTCTTTATATCTAAATCCTACAATTACCAACCGTTCGGATTTTAATAATTCTATACATAATGCTAATGAAATTACCGCAACTGGGTCTGGTTTGGTCTTTGCAAGGAAACTTTGGTCCTTTACATTTTTTTAAAAAATTATTATTCAACAAATAAAATAAGTATAAAAATATTACTTTTAGCAACTTGTAACCCATGTGCGATCATAGTTTTCCCTTTAACTGTTTATTTTGAAAAAATAAACTTTTCTACCAAAAATTGAACCGACTTCAAAAGCTACTGCAAAGTGAAAAATAATTTTTTTACAGAATATTATTAATAAATTAAATTAAGAGCGTAGTATTTATCATGCGTATTATTATATTTATGTAGATTAATTTGATTTTTTGAAGTCGGTGCCAGCCAAGCCAAGTTACATGTAATTTTCCAATAGACACGCATCCAAGTATACGAGTTTTTTTATGATTTAATATTTAGTTAAAATTTTAACTTTATTCTTTTACGATTTGCATTGGATAATTAATTTTAATTTTAAACTTGGCTTGACTGGCACCGACTTCAAAAAATCAAATTAATCTACATAAATATAATAATACGCATGATAAATACTACGCTCTTAATTTAATTTCTTAATACTATTCTGTAAAAAAATTATTTTTCACTTTGCAGTAGCTTTTGAAGTCGGTTCAATTTTTGGTAGAAAAGTTATTTTTCTCTTTTTAGTTAAAAGTTAATGATTTTTTTTTATGTCAATTAATAAAAATTATTATACGGGAAAAATCACTTTAAACCATACACGTAGAAGTGGGGTTCGAACCCACGATCTCTTTCAAGAACCAGAAATCAAATCTGCTATCTTACACCGCTCACCCATCTGGCAGCACTCCATTCGGCGAGCTTAGTCATCGTCCATGTTACTTTTAGTTTGCAAGAAATCACTAATTTTATTAGTTTTTACTTAATTAGTAAAAAAATACTGAACCAATTTCAATGAAATGGAAGAAGTACCAATGGAAGAGTAACCTCTTTCATTTAACACAAAAAACAAATTAATCGGTTGGATAGTTTCGGAGTAATCGGTGAACGTACATAAAAAAAAAAAAATACATTCGCGCCGAATTGATAACATCCTCTCCTTTTTTGAAGTCACTTAAAAAAATATGTAACGCAGAAAATTTTTTTGTATACTATACACATATGCCAGGAGAGAGGTTCGAACCGACACTCTCTTTCAAAACCAGAGATTAAATCTGGTGCCTTAGACCGCTCGGCTTTCCGGACTTCATTCTCGAAAGAGAACTTATTCAATGCCATGTTACTTTTCGCAAGTCTATTCTCTTTTTGAGTACTCTTTCACTGATAAAGTATTGAATTAATAAAAAATCTCTGATACTCTGTGGTAACGGTTAAATACAAAATATTCCTATAATAGCATAATTAATATTTAACTTGTTAAATATGTATTTAAAAATTATAATATGGAAAAGATTATTGTATACACGTACGTCAGGAGTGGGGTTCGAACCCACGTTGCCTTTCGAAAACCAAATCTTAAATCAAGCGCCTTAGACTGCTCGGCCATCCTGGCATCGGTAAATTTATTCGACATCCATATTACAACTGATTTGCGAGAAATCACTAATTTAATTAGTTTTTGCCTAATTACTAAAAAAGTTCTGAACATATTTCTATGAAACGGAGGTGGTACCAATTCGAGAGCAAGCTCTCTCATTTAACACCAAAATCAAGTTAATCGGTTGGGTAGTTTCGGAGTAATCGGTGAACATACATAAAAAAAAAATACATACGCGTCGAATTGATAACCTCCTCTCCTTTTTGGAAGTCGGTTAATAAGAAATGTCATTCGATTACATAATTTCTGAATAAGAGCACTTGCCAATTTTATGCGTTTCCGAAAAAAATGAATTCAGAAATTTGTTAGAAATTAGCTTTTTTGAATTTGAAATATTTTTAATAGTCTGGGTCCCAAGCAGCGCAATCAATTTTTATGTCAAGGAAACTCAGCGCATTTCGAGCGTTGTGGATCACTGATGGTGCGCTGATTGAGACTTCCCGATTTTAGGCCAAACTAGATTGGAATAGGCCTAACAAGTTTATCTTTACGCCCATCGGAAAAACCAGTTTTTCCTAGGACAAACTAGTCTATCCTAACGCCCATAGGATAAATTAGTTTTTGCTAAATCAAACTAGTTTGGAATAACACTCATAGGATAAAATAGTTTAGCCAGCATTGATCTGAACTAGTTTATTCTAGGCCGATCTAATTCATCGTAGATCAATTCAATTCGGAATGATTTTATCGAAGCCAAAAATCGCTTCGTAGCTAACTTTCTATTTTAACCTAGGCTGATCTAGTTTATCCTAGGACAATATAATTTGACGTGTTTTTAGCTCACAGACTATCAAAACCCGAGAGCTTAAGTGCTCACAGGTTCGGTGTCTATATATGTACGTAACGCGACTACTCTTGATAGAAATATCCGATTTGATTCAATTTTAGATATAGGTTAATTCCGATAAGGCGCTTCCCTGATTAATTTTAGGAATTCATTGAATCAGAATAAATGTAGGGCACGGGAAGCTAATCTTCCCCTTAATTTAGATAAATAAGTTTTTCATGCAGAATTATCAGATTTCACGCAAATTTTAGATATAGGACCATTTTGATAAGGGACTTCTATGATTAGTTGTGAGTGTTCATTGTTTAAGTATAAAGAGAAAGGGAATGGGGGTAACCCCCTTAATTTGGGTAAATTTTGGTTTTTCACACAGAATTTACCGATTTGCCTCAAATTTTGAATATAGGTTCATTTTGATAAGGCGCTTCCTTAGTTAGTTTTGGAGTTTCATTGGTTGAGTGTAAACGAGGAAGTGGGGGGATCCCCCAAATTTAGGCAAATGGGTTTTTCATGCAGAATTAATCGATTTCCTTCAAATTTTGGATATAGGTTCATTCTAATAAGACGCTGCCTTCTTTAATTTTGGGGCTTCTTTTGTTAAGAATAAGAGAAACGAATGATTTATTCCTTTCTTAAATTAGATGAATGGGTTTTTAAGCATAATTATCCATTTTGCTTCAATTTTGGCTATAAGTTCTTTCCGTTAAGGCGAATCCCTAAATACTTTTGTGTCTAAACTACATTAATTACTTAATGGGTTTTTATTTGAATGTTGAGTTTGAGTTTGAGTTTATTCTATCGACGATTACTTTCAGAATTTTCAAGCTATATTTTTTAGACTTTCATAAAAGTTGTTCTATACTTTTAATAAACAGAATATGCAAATGAATTTTTGACAGTGTTCACGCATGCGCTATGAAAAATTATTTAGTAAACTTGCTTATTTTTTATATAATTTTTATTATTTTTTAGCTTTGATTACAGGGTATTATGTAAAATGTTGTTTGTTATATTTTCGGAAAAGAACATTTTTTTTTTCATATTAAGAATTCTGCAAATTATAAGCAAAAAACTTTCAAAATTTTGGGACTGATTTTATAAAAAATCGTAATTTTTCTACGAATATATATGCTATTCGCATAAAAAT
This sequence comes from Maratus speculifer, assembly GCA_964019185.1. Classification (NCBI taxonomy): domain Eukaryota; kingdom Metazoa; phylum Arthropoda; class Arachnida; order Araneae; family Salticidae; genus Maratus; species Maratus speculifer. The sequence continues at coordinate 90,411,484 of OZ025298.1, forward strand.
GAACACATTTCATTAAAATAAGCCATTTTATCATGATATACAATTTAAAAGCTTTTGCTATATTAGTTTTGACAGAGTTATCCAAAATATATTCATTCTTTTTCAATTTGTTGATGGTCCCCCATGGAGTTTCGGAAAAAAAATCTTCACGAAAATGTATGACCTGTACTATTATATTTACACGCACAGAGTTTCAGGACAATTCCTCGTGCATTTTTTTAGATATTTAACAAAATGTCTAAAATCGCAAGCGGCTGATCACCTTTGGTCATATAGTGTATAAGCTATCGTCTATATTATCCTATGAAAAACGCAAAATTTTTGTACGGAGGATGCACTGTCAATAAAAACAAGAATTAGTAATTCCAATATGAGTAGTTTTAATAAAAATTAAATCAACTAATATAATTGAAAATACGCTTAATTATTATCAATACACAACTTCAAAATCAATGAGACTTCTAAGCTGATTTAGATATTTCTGGATATTCTGCTTTTATGTTCATCCAGATGGAAATCAAAGATATTTTGGGGTGTCTATAATAATTACGTGACTACTGAAATATCTAACAGCGAGATTGTATCGTAATACCGACTTTCTATTTAAGAAAATACCTTCTTCTCACGAAGTTTTAGTTTAAGCTAATAACTTTCATGATTACTGCATTACATTTGTTACATTTTAATATCAGTAATAAAATAATCATAATAAAATAAAAGATATATTTCTGTGGTAAACATCGATTTCTCCACGACGTACCAGTGAGTCGCGGTCATAAATTAGAAATCGCTGTGTTGTGAGTTTTCAAATGGTTCAAATTACGCATTCTATTTCAACTTATTAAATGGGGTAACTCTGATACATTACTCTGAATGTGTTGGAAAGTGTTCCATAATCTATGTTTGAAGTATGATTTATTTCTTGATTTTCCTAATACATGTCAATATTTTTTCTACAATAGAACTTTTAGCTAGATTTCCTAAGAAATACTACCTATTAAATATTTTTTTATATTGGAATTTCTGAAAGAGTTTTACACATATATGCCGATCATGACTCCTAAAACCGAAAACCGTACACCAGGTCAAAACTTTATTTATTCTATATATCTTTCTCTCTCTCTTTATATGTATGAATATCACTTTATTATGGGCACGATAACTTTTATAATTCTGGCACATTTCTCTTCCAAACTCCTGCATAAAATCAAGAGGTAGAAAATATCTCGCCGGGTAGTTCGTTAACGGGCAAAATCGGACAAAATGGGTGAAAGAAAAAAAAAATTGAGAAAACAGCAAAAGAAAAAAAATGTATATATATATATATATATATATACTAGAAGACCCGGCAAACGTTGTTTTGCCATATAAATTATTTCTAGGGATTATTTTAGTAGAAAAAAAAAATACTATACTAATTTTAACCGGGTAAGTCTCCATCAACCTGAACCGCGAGTTCAGCGCTTAACTCTCCGTTGAATGTAAATCCAATTCACCGTCAACTCAACCTGCCGAATTCTGAGAAGAAACCGAAACAAAAGTTGAGTTACTCAACCTTGATATGGGACAGAGTTGTTCGACCGCGCATGCTCAGTCCAAGCAAAGATGGCGGCTGTTTTGAATTGAACATTGGTGGATTTTTTTCACAGAGATCTGTTTGTAACCCACTAGGTAAACGAAATGTTAATTATAAAAGATGTTATAAAAGAATGAGTTGCTTTAAATTTTTGAGGATTTTTTTTACCTCTATTAACGAAAATTATATTGATTTGTGATGAGTCTCTAGGCTTTGAAGGTTTGAGTTTGCCTAGCAATTTTGATATCAGGTAGCGCCATCTGTTGAATATGAATAGAAAGAAAGTTTTGATATGAAAAATTTTGGTTACATAATTTAAATTTTTTAAAAATAATAATAAAAAAGCAAAGCAGGTTTTTTCTCACATTTCAGTCTGAGCTTTTTTATTTAATTAAAGCATGCAATCGTAAAAGCAAGAATTTTATGACCGCAAAATAATAAGCCGTTGAACTATAATACACTATAATAATTAATTTTCATACTTGTTTTAAATAATTACTTTTGTTTAGAAAAAGCATTTTTCTGAAGATTTATCTTGAAATTTTTCGCATTTAAAAATTTGCATATCAATTACATTAGTTAAATTAATTAATACATTAGATTTACGTTAGAAAAAATATATGAAAAAATAGATGCATTTTCAATATTTTAATTTTCGTTGAAAAATATATAAACTAGCTCGTTAGTTTCTTTTATTCTAATTACTATTGCAAGCCTGGTTAGAAAATCGTTTATTAAATTTAATTATTAAGGAAAAAATATAATTTTTTTAAATCAAGTAACTTTTATGAAAAAATGATACTGTAACGCAAAATTTTGTAAAAATAAAAATCTTATAACTGTATTGGTATTTCTAATCTTTGAATCTGATTTTGTGAACAAACAAAACTACCAAATCACAACGTAATTCGAAATTTATCGATCTAAAAATTAAACACAAGTATGTATTTCAAATCTTGGTTTTGCTTCGCAATTAAAAATTGGTGGTACGCGAGGATCGAACTCATGAACGCGATAAGTATGTCATGTGATACCTTTGGCCAATCAGATACATCACGGCCATCACATTTCAACCTGAAGTTCACTAACCCAAGGTTGACTAATCTCGGCTGTAAAGTTAGCGATGAATTTCAAATATTAACCGGCGGTTAAAATTGCTAACCTGAGGTTTCTCAACTGTGAGTTGAATCGCGAGCTGAAGGTTGATCGAGACTTGCCCGGTTAGTGTGTGCGGATCATTGACTTTCTAATATACGTATATCGAATATACTTTCTATATAGTATCTTAGGTCATTGGTGCGGATGTGGTATATGAGTGGAATAAGCATGGAGCGCTAATAACAATGACGTAATATAAAAATAACTAGCAAAAGCCATGCTTTGTTTGGATTCGCGAAGTATTATTTTATAAAACAGATATTTGAAAGTAACAATATTTTTTAATATTATTTTTGCATCTTTATTAAACGAAAACGTTATTTTATGTTTTGGCGCATTTTAATTTTTTATTTATGATGTAAGACTGCATAATAAGATATTTTCGAAGCAAACTTTTACAAATTATTTTTAATTTTTCAACTAAAAGCTCTTTTAAAGATGTTTTTACAATTTCCAGTAGCCACTGGTGTTTTTTAAAGTTGTTTGAACTATGCATGTGTTCAATCGTTATAATTAACATCAGATAATCTTTGATAGCTACTTTAGAATAATATATTTGAAGAGAGCTTGAAGAAAATTACTTCTTCAAATTCCTATTTTCTGGAAAAACATTTGAAATCTGCTTTTGTTGATACTATGAATTTTTAACTGTAAAACATTTTATTTTAATTTCTTCGTTTTTATATATGTTAGCGTATGAGAATTTTTGATATTGTAGAACTTTTCGTAAGGAAAATTTCTATTGACTGCTTAATTTTGAAGGATTTTCACTCTCGACAACGTTACGTACGTTTTTAAGCCAACTGGTGTCTATATATCCTCAATATCTACAACTGCTTCATCTAATGTTAAACCTTGGGATTTATGAATTGCAACAGCAAAAGCTAACTGCATAAGAAATTCTTTCCTTGAGCAATTTATGCTTCCATTTTTCCAGAATTTAATTATTGGGGGAATCGGTACGCACCAATTCTTATACGTTAAATGACTGCAGTATTCAAATTTATCCATGATTATTCGCGATATCTGGTCTGGTCAGGGGCGGATTTAAGGGGTCGCGATGGTCGCAATCGCGAGGGGCCCCGCATTCAAAGGGCCCCTAAATGTTCTTTCGAGTTTAAAGAAAAATGTGACGTTTTGAAAAAATGATTTTCTTAGTGTTTCTTAGATGTCTTAGTGTTGTTTTATTTTTTCAGTTAATATTATACAATTTTCAAGTAATATTTTTTTCTATAATTTTCTACTACCAGAAAAGTTTTAGCTTTCCCTTACCTTTTTTTAAATTTTCAAGACTATGATCGGTTGTGAAGATAAGGGATTCAAAAGAAACCTAGATCTGAGCCAAAAGGAACACTGTTAGAGACATTTTTATGACGATTTAATTATATAGATTGAAGGGCTGATTAATCAAAATCATGGACTGTCACCATAGGGCCCCTGACTGTTAGGTGCTCCACACTTGGAATGCAGTTTTCATAAAACTGATATTTTAAATGTATTTTTACTTTGTTACTGATTATCTATGCTAATAAAGAAACTTTCGCCTTGTATGTCTATGTGCGATGGATACCAAAATCTACCGCACGTCGAAATCTAAAAATTTAAATGAGGATGGTCTGAGCCAGTTCCTGATACACTTGGGGATCAGGTCTTTTAATTTTTTTTAGATCCGGGCACCCTGGACCATTTCAAGTTTTTATATCCTAAATTTTTAATAACTTGCCTCCTTTCTATCAGATCTTCTATGTTTTGGAGGCCCTATCTTCATTTCGTTATCCCCCTTTGTAAACACTATATTGCCATTGATTATGGGACACTTGCGATTTTAGACATTTTACTAAATATCCAGAAAAATACATGAGGAATCATCTCGAAACTCTTAGTGTATAAATATAATAGTATACTTCATACATCTCCGTGAACATTTTTTACCGAAACTCCATAGGGGACCGTCAACAAATTAAAAAAGAATGAATATCTTTTGAATAACCCTGTCAAAACTAATGTAGCAAAAGCGCTCAAACTCTAGATTATGATTGAATGCCTTATTGCAATACACTGTGTTCATTTTTATGCAAATAGAATGCATACTCGCAGAGTAATTAAGGTTTTTATAAAAATGGTCCCAAATTTTTTCAAGTTTTTCCCTTATAATTTTCAGAGTTCTTAATAAAAAATAATATTTTTTTCAGAAAATATGACAAACAACATTGCACACAGTACCCTGTAATCAGAATTTAAAAATAATAAAAATTGTATGTAAAATGAGTAGGTTTACTAAATAATATTTTACTGCGCATGCGTCAAAGATATCGAAATGTCATTTGCATATTATGTTAGCTAAATGTACAGAGCAACTTTTGTAAAAGTCTCAAAATCATAGCTTGAAAATTCTGAAAGTAATCGTCTATAGAAAAAGGACAAAATCCGTTGTTTCCAAAATGAAGCAAAAAAATGAGGGATTTTATCCAAATATAGTAGTACATCCCGTATTGTGTATTCTATATTGACACTAATCAATGAATATATGGATACAACCCCTCTTGTTTTTCCTTCATTTTGAGAATAACGGATTTTCAACTTATTCAATTGACGATTATTTTCAGAATTTTCAAGTTATGATTTTGTGACTTTCACAAAAGTTGCTCTATACATTTAGCTAACATAATATGCAAATGAAATTTTGATATCGTTGACGCATGCGCAGTAAAAAATTATTTAATAAACCAACTCATTTTGTGTACAATTTTCATTATTTTTTAATTCTGATTACAGGGTACTGTGTGCCATGTTGTTTGTCATATTTTCTGAAAAAAATATTATTTTTTATTAAGAACTCTGAAAATTATAAGGGAAAAACTTGAAAAAATTTGGGACCATTTTTATAAAAACCTTAATTACTCTGCGAGTATGCATTCTATTTGCATAAAAATGAACACAGTGTATTGCAATAAGGCATTCAATCATAATCTAGAGTTTGAGCGCTTTTGCTACATTAGTTTTGACAGGGTTATTCAAAAGATATTCATTCTTTTTTAATTTGTTGACGGTCCCCTATGGAGTTTCGGTAAAACATCTTCACGGAGATGTATGAAGTATACTATTATATTTATACACTAAGAGTTTCAAGATGATTCCTCATGTATTTTTCTGGATATTTAGTAAAATGTCTAAAATCGCAAGTGTCCCATAATCAATGGCAATATAGTGTATTTCAATTAAGATCTTGGCCCGGGTACACTCCAATAAGATTTTTGCTTCTTAAATTTGTACAAATCAAAGTTTTGCTCTATCTATGTGCGATTGTTGGCGAAATATGCAGACATAGAAGTCTGAAAATTTAGGTGAGATAGTCCAAGACAAGTCCTGATGTACATTAGGCTCATATTTTTACTATTTTCAGGATCGGGACCCTTTTAAGTTTTTATGCACTAAATTGTTAATAACTTGCTCTTTTATATCAAATATATTTTGTTTAATGACCTTGCTCCATTTAACAATTCTTTTCTTTTTAATCTTCAGTTAAGATCCTGGCTTCTTGGGACCGATGCAGGGCCTTTTGAAGCTTTTCTGCAAATAAATTGTTAATAAATTGCTTTTTTTTTAATACTTCGACTAAAAAGGGTAACTTTTGGTATCCTTTTGTTTCATTTAGTTATTCTCACGTTTCTACTTTCCAATTTAGATCCTGGGCCCCCCTAGGGTGTCGTACAGCCCGGTCCAGGACTCCTTGAACTTTTGGGGCTCCAAGCGTTTTTTTTATCCCTTATAATTTTCTCACCTTCTCAGTACATAATTTTAAAGTTGATTCTTGGACTTTTCTTTTCAGACCAACACCATTATATTTTAAATAGGGCTGTAGGGCCTTTTTTAATCATTTACCAATTATTTGTGCCTTTCTTTAAAATATTATTTGAAACAATAATTCTTACCTTGTGTGAATTTTGCCTAATTGAAGATCTAACGCGCTACTATTTAACATATTTTCATGTTAGGTCCCCAATCTTTAATTATCAGTTGGACCTTTTCGGACCCACTATCATAACTTCCTTTAAAACGATCCGATTTAATATATATATATATGTATATATTTAACTTCTTATGTCTTCTAGTTACTACAACAACAAAAAAAAATTTCTCAGATTTTAGCTACCATCAATTTTGAATATTAATTGCTTTCTTGGGGTCCTTGTTGTAACTACGTTAAAAATGATCCGAACTACAAGATATTTTTTAGCAAAGTTAACGTTCTACGATTAATATAATTTTCATTAATTGTAGATCTTAAGCATTAAGTACTAATATTTTTAATATGTTTTCATGTTAGACCTGATTTAAATTTTCAGATAGCCCTTTTTGAACTCTATTAAAGCTTTCTTAATAATTTTTTTAATTCATTTTTTAAACAACTTCTTAGGGCCTCCAACTACTTCATAAATCACAAAAAAAAAATTTCAGAGTTAAGCTAACACCAATTTTGAAAAATTAATCGGCCTTATAGGGGGTTCTTGGTGCAGCTTTTTTTAAATGATCCAAATTGCATGCAATTTTCTTTAGCATAGTTCTACCATGCTCCAATTAATGTTAAAACTATTAAACATACCTTTATATCAAACAACGTGCCAGTTAAGTCTCTGTTAACTTGGGGTCCGGTACCGGATCCCTTGAAATTGTTGCACCATGAATTGTTAAAAATTACTCCTTCTTAATCCGAACTTCATTTTTGGAACCCTTTACCATTTAGTTATTCTCCCGTTTCTAGATTTCAATTAAAATCCTGGGCACCCTAGGATCATGAAGGGAACGACTCGGAGCCCTTTAAACTTTTTGTGTGGCATGCATTTTCACCTCCTAATTTTCTCACATTCTCAATGCAAAATTTTAAAGTTGAGTCTTGGACTCCTCTCTCTGGACCAACACTCTCATATTTTTATTATTATCCTAGAGGCCTATTTAAAACATAACCCTTTTTTTGCTGATTTCTTCAAAAAAAAAAAAAAAAAAAAAAAAAAATATATATATATATATATATATATATATATAATACCATTAAAAGTAGACAAGATTCACCAATGGATTTTATCAACAAAACAATAAACCAAAACGAAGAATTAAATTGAATTATAGTAAACAATATTAACCATTTGAAATTAACCATTGAATTTAATAACTTATAGCACATTGAACATTGAAGGAAAAAAGAATAATATGAATACAAATGAAATTTGTAGAACCAAAGCAGAATCTTCAGGTCCCAAATACTTTGGAACTACAAATGGAGTGTGTGGTTTCATCTTCGTATTTGCCATGAAAAAGCAAAACAATACGAATTTGGGACTACCATCACACAAAAACCAAATTATTAAACAAGGAACAGAGATATTTTACAAAAAGGAGTTAAAAGTAAGTAAAAATAATAGTTATCCATAACAAACAAAAAAGATAAAGCTGAATGGAAATATAATTGAACCGGAAAAATAATTAATAATCGATATTAACATTAAATTAATAAAATGATTAAAATTAGAATTAAGAGATAACATTCATATTAACATATAACTTAAAATACATTATTGTTACTTTAATCAGTAACATTTATTGTGACTTTACATGGTAAAAACTCATTATCTTAATATAGGATAATAAAAATTAAAAAAAAAAATAAAAAAAATAAAAAAAAATAATACTAATATTATTATTAATAATAATACCAAAAATTATATCAATAACATTAAAAATAATTTGATAATTAAAATATAGCTATTTAACTATAGATATAACTAGACAAATATCCCTATATCGGTGTAAATTAAACAGTTTAAAAATTATGTTAAAATAAATAACCCACTCTCAATTTTTTTTTAAATAAATAATTAACCTTTGCGTTTTTATCCAGACAACACCACCCTCCTCCGTACTCTAACATCTACCCACCCAACCAACCTATATATATATATATTTTATTACTTTTTAACATTTTTAACATTTTTAATTTTTTATTATTATTTTTATGTTTTATAATTTTTTTATACATTTTTTACGCAAGGAATTAATTATAAGATCATGTAATATCTAATTATAAATTAAAGAATATATGAATTTTTTAGGATAACCATTATTTATAGCATCATATACAAGCTTTTTAATATTAGTATTAATTAAATGGGAAGAACATAGACATTTTATTCTATATAAATGGTTAAGTATTATATTACGATATACAGAATTATGAAGACATGATTTAAAATTAGTAAAGGTATTAACTTTAAAATTAAATTCTTTCCTTTTGTCATAAATATCAGTTATAAATTTGTTCTCTTTTAATATAATTTTAATATCTAAGAAATTGATTGTATTATTAAAAAGTAGGTTTTTTGAAAGTTCTAGATTAGAAGGATAATCAACAGGGAATTGAGATATACAGGTGTTATCAGTATCAATTAAAATTACATCATCTATATATCGATATAAATGTATTGTATTATTTAAATAATGACGTTCATAATAATATAAGTATAAGTCAGATTATATATATATATATATATATATATATATAATGATTAATTTTTACCTGTGCTTAATTTCGACTAATTGAAGATCTAAAGTGCGAAGAACTAAGACTATTTAACAAATTTTAATGCTAAGACCTACTCTTTAGTATGAGTTGCCTCGTTTGGGCCATCTCTTATAGCTCTTAAAATGGTCTGATTCAATTGTTTCTTCACTATCAACTTCGTATGCCTTCCAGCTACTACATTAACGACAAAAACATTTTCCAGACTTTGGCTACCACCAGTTTCAAATATTAATTGCCTTCTTGAGGTCCTAAGTGCAGCTTTTTAAAAAATGATCCGAATTGCATGCAATTTTCTTTAACATAGTTCTTGCGTCCTCCAGTTATTTTAAAAACTGATAAAGAAAAATATCTTTATACCCAACTACATGCTAGTTAAAAACTCAGGCGTTTTGTGGCCCGTGATCGGCCCTTGAATTTTTTTATACAATAAATTACACAGGTCTGCAATGGTTTTCCTCTTTGAAATCTGAGTAACATTTTCTATAGTTTCTGATTTGCTGATTACGAGAAAAATAATAAAAAAATTTATATTGAATATTTAAGATCTTGCTGAAAAATGTCTGAGCGTCCACATTTTAAAATTTATAAAACATCATTAAATTACTTCAGCTTAATTTTTATTGCATTTAATTAGTGTAAGGTGACATAGAAATTACTTCAAAACAGTAATTTGTTAATTACTACATAATAAGTATAAATAATTCACATTAACCATGTTGAAAACGGATCATTTTGGCTTAATTTAGTAATGAGCTCATTAATACATAATGATTAGGTAATATAACCTAATTGTTGTAAATATTAGTCGAAAAGGGTATAATAAAGATAAAACAGAGGGTTTTTGTATAATTACTCGCACTGATTTAGAAAATTAACAGTTGAAGTGCGCATCTTGCAACATAACCTTTAAAATGTCATCGCGAAGCTGTTTAAATTCTCCGAATTGTTTTTGTTATATTTGCGGAAAATTTGTGGTGAAAAAACTACGAAACAACATTACAGACTTTGTAAAAAATATATGCAAAAGTTATTTTGGATACGTTTTAAGCCTGATTTAAGAAAATTAATGTCGACGAAAAGTTCGATGAAAAACTTAATGATGTCGTGTTGCAAGCATGGCAGTCATTTAAGGATGTGGTGAAAAACTTTTTGAGGAACAATAAAAGCTCCGACTATAAACAAATAGTGGCCAAAATGGTTACAAATTTTGCTTTAATGGGTTGTAATATGAGCATTAAACTTCATTTCTTAAATTCGCACATAGATTACTTCCCAGAAAATCTAGAGCCGTTAGCGAAGAACAAGGCGAAAAATTTCACCAAGATTTGAAAGAGCTAGAAGTCCGGTATAAAGGAAGATGGAATACTAGCATGATGGCGGACTACTGCTGGTTTTTGAAGCGCGACGATCCAAACCGAAAATTTAAGCGAAAATACTACAACCGAAGCTTCCAGGAAAAAAGGATCAGGTTCCACAAATAAAATTTACATGTAAATTAGATCATTAATAAGTTATTATTATATTTTAGCTGTTTTTTATGTTAAAAGTAATGTACTTTTTAAAATATATATTTTTTATGTGAAAACTTGTGTTTTTTTCTATTTTCCATCGATATCTTTTTTGAAAAATCTGAAGGTGATGGAAAAAAAACTAAGTACATATTCGTAATCAGCGCACCAAAATACTCTAGAATCAGCTCTCAAATTCTAGAGAGGAAGTTATGACTCTCAATTTGCAGGCCTGTGTTATTAATAAATTGTTCCCTCTTAATACGATCTTCATTTCTGGAATCCTTTTATATTTAGTTGTTCTCCCGTTTCAACATTCCAGTTAAAATCCTGAGCACCCTAGGATTACGTAAGGACCCGATCCGGGATTCCTTTACTTTTTTGCGGCATGCCTTTTTCGCTTCATAACTTTCTTACACTTTCAATGCGAAATTTTAAAGTTGAGTCTTGGATTCCTCTCTCTGGACTAATATCCTCACATATATATATTTTTTCTAGGAACCTATCCTGTTTTAAGTAATATCCCCCCCACCCTAATTTTTGCACATTTCTTCAAAGCTATGCTTGATTTTGATTAAATGAAGGTCTAAAGTGTTAAGAACTGAGACCATTTAATATGTTTAATGTCCCTGTTCATGTTCTACTCTTTGGACCCTTTGTTATAGCCTCCTTAAAAATGATTTGATTCACTAGTTTTTTCCCTAAGAACTTAGACTCTTCAGTTACTACATGAATGCCAAAAAAATTCTCAGACTTCGGCTACCACAAATTTTGAATATTAATCGCCTTTAAAATGATTCCTACAATTTTCTCTAACCCTTTCCGGCGCAGAAAAATTTTGCTCATAAAATGATGAAATGATTGGCTGATACCGAAATTTACAAAAAACTTTTTTTTAGAAACTAAAAACATAATACTTAAAACTTTCTGTATAAAAGCAAAACTTTTAAAAAATATTCTTGGTGTCATTTGTAGCTTTGGAATTAAAATTTGGTTGTTCCAATCAGAGACAACTGTAACATAAACAGTTAACCCTTTCTGGCACATTGTGTCCGGTATGGGATACCTAATTTCAATTCCTAACTTGCAAATGGCACCAGTAATATTTTAGTAAAATTTTGCTTTTACAATAAAAGCTTAAATTAAGGAATTCAAAATATCTAAAAAATTCGTTTGTCATCTAAAGAATTCCGGTGTCAGTCGATAATTTCTCATTTTATTACAGATTTTGCCCGTGCCGGAAAGGGTTAACGTAGTTCTGGGGTTTTCCAACTGCTTTGTAAACCACTAAAAATTGCCTTATCTAAATACCACAATTTTTGAATATTAATCTTATTTTTCGGCATCAAATTACGTTTACTCACTGCAGCTGCAAATTAAAAATAACGCTGTTGTTAAAGGTAAGTCCTTAACTCTGTAGTCGGAGGAGGATTTCACTCATGAAATACATATTGGGTTAATATTAAAGGCGATTCGGCAAATTTATTTGGGAAACAGCTCCTCCCACAATTTTTTTCATTAGCTTCTTTGTACCTTCAGCTACCCCTCATACTTTTATTGGTGTCCTAAGACTCCTTTTTAAAGAATTTTCCACTATATTTTATGCATTTCTTTAAAATTTTATTCTAATGACTACTTCATACCCTAAGCTTATAATTTCGTCCGATTGAAAATCTAAAGCGCTAAATGCGAGGATCTTTTAACATGTTTCCATTTTTGAGCTCTGCTCCAAACTATCAGCTGGTTTGTTTTGGGCCCCCTAATACAGCTTCCTTAAACATTATCCGATTCACTTTTTTTCCCCTTTCAACAACTTCTTGATCCTCCTGCTCACCAGCATAAATGTAGAAAAAAAACCTCGGATTCTATTTTTTACCAATTTTGAACATTAATCATCTTCTTGGGGAGCTTAGTGCACCTTTGTATTTTCTTTTTCATAGTTCTTGGGTCATCCGGCTACTTTATAATGCTTTGTTTTAACGTGATCTTTGTGAAATTCAGTAATTTTATCAGTTTCAATACATTTGAAATAGCATAATCTCATTAAAATTTGCCCCTGTAAATGAACCATTAATCGTACATATCTTCATATGCAATACCAAACATTCTTTGGTGACCCTAAATAAGCTTTATCATTTGCATGAAAATCCGAGTATATTTATACGGGAATTAGAATATGGACAGACAAACTGAATGCATTATCACTTTTTAACAAAGTTGAAAAGTGCTAAAAATGGAAAAGAAAATAAGATACATAATTTTAGCACATTTATCCGACACAGTATCTAAGTTCGTGCAAAATTCTGATGTAATTTGAGCATAAAATGAATTTTGTGCATCTAATCTTTAATGATTTGAATACATTTTAAATGATTTATAAGAAATTATTGTAATTTAGTTTTAAATATCTATAATTTCAAAATTAAAAATGTACCAAATTTTCTAAAGATAGAAGGGCCCCAAAAAGTTCCAGTGAGAGGGGCCCCTCACTTCATAAATCCGCCCCTGGGTCTGGTGGCTTGTGATTTTTTTTTAATAAGTGCAACAAAGTCTAAAGCCCCGTTCACTAAACCTTTTTCGGTCCACAAATAAGAACGTAACATTACTTTAGATCCAAATAATAAAGTAAGAAATGGTTAAAGTCTATTTGTCGTTTCTGAATCGGCCAACTTTGCTTTAGTACATTTATAAGAGCTTGAATCGAGACAACAACTTCACGCAGTTCTTTTAATTTTTCATTTATATAACAAATTTAACAATTAATTTTATTTGTTGCCACTTTACAAAAAAAAAAAAAAAATCCATAATACAATTTTTTTTAAATGTTTAAGTGTCATCTGTGCAAACGATTTTGCGGAATAATGAAAACATGTTTAATTTATTAAATTAATCATGATTCTATCTATAATTACTTACTCCATGATTTATATTTTTTTTCTGAAAATATACGCGTTTCATTTTTTATTTATTTGCTAAAATGCGTCCGTATTGGAAATGCATGTAAAATAAATTAAAATAATTTTTTAATAAATAATTTTTAAATTAATAATTTAATAATTTTTTTAATGTTTTACTGTAAAAAAAATATATTGTGCAAATCTACAGATCATAACTTATTTTTGTGTTTAATTTGAAGTTAAAATATTGAATAGTTTTTTTGTAAAGTGTACGACAAAATGTAATTTGAGTGGCCTAGTAGAGGATTCGCTTCGCTCATCCTAACAAAACACCAAATCTTTATATTTTTTATTCATTCAGTTTTATTCTCTATATATAATTATATACGTCGCTAATTGTTGTTTATTTAATGAGAAATTTTCTAATTTCTTTTTGAAAACGATATAAATAGTTTTGTTATACATAGTTATTGTATAAAATATCGTTTATTTATTATTTCCTCTTTGAAATAATAGAAAATAATTTAAAAATATGTGTGTAACTGATATTCAAAAATTAAGTTATCGCCAAATTGTTATAAAAAAAATATCGCGCCAAAGACATTTGTGCCAAGTATTTTATTTAAATATCAAACGTTGTTATTTCTTTTGAATTTACATTCTAATAAACATTTATTCTACGATAACTTCAATTGAAATAAAGTTGACAATTTACTATCCGACTTCATAAGGAAAACAAATGCAGGAGATTCATTTGTATGAACGGTAAAAAAATATTAAACCACGTAGATAATAATTCGCAAACCACTCCAACAATGAATAGACATGGACACTAATTCTTATGTCATATCGTGTAAATTGGAGGCGCTTCGGTTAAGCCGTTTTGAAGAAATTTTTTGGGGGTGGGCAACCTTTATGACTTAGAGGTATAAAAAATAGATAACAACCTGTTCTCAGGCCTACTAAATATACATATAAAATTTCATCAAAATAAGTTAAGCCGTTTCAGAGGAGTATGGCAACTAACACTGTGACACGAGAATTTTATATATTAGATAGATATGATTGCTAAATTTAGCGACTTATGTTATATATTAAAAAATGTATATAAGGTACCATAATAGGGGAAAAAATCATAATGAATAATCAAAATAAAAAGATATCAATTATCAAAATTTTGGTTTACATTGTAATACAATTAATGGTCTTATATATAATTGTAATACTTATGACACCAGTTTAAAGTTAGTTTTACTTCTAGAAATATGGGCAAAAAATTATATATGACAGATTTTTGATAAAATCAAAAATGGGCTCAAGGGGCGAAAAAAATAGAATTTTAGGAAGAAAAAAATTCATAAATTCGTCAAATCTCAAGATATTAAATTTATTATGAATCTTTTTATTATTATCTACAAGTTTTATATTGACAAGTTTTTGATAGGACCCACTTTTGCCACCAAAATAAATAAATAAATAAGCAAAAATATTTAAAAATGCTATAACAAAAAGGGGGAGTTGAAGAGGAAAATAATTCATAACTTCGTCAATTCACAAGATATCAAACTCGCATAAATCTAAACATACATAAAATAGTTTGTCCTGACTGACTAATAATCAACGCACAGCCTTAACGACTGAACATAGAAACATGAAAATCAGGGAAAATGTACTTCTTATGATGTACAGGTGCACTAAGATAAAAATTTTGAAAATTCCCCTCCGCAAGGGGTGAACATGGGGTCGAAATTTCTGGAACATTTTCCTTTTTTCAGCAGCCGTTTAAGGTAGTAGCGTAAAATTCCAGAAAATAAATCTACTAAAAAAAAATAATTAAACACAAATTTCAGCAATATAAGAAACTGCTCCCCTGAAGGGGTTAAAAGGGGGGGGAGTTTGAACAATTTAGAACATCTTAGCAGTCGCTTTAACTAGAAGCGTGAAACGGTAGAAAATAAATCTATTAAAAAATAATTAAAGATGTGTTTCAGCGATTTTAAAATTTTCACCACTGCAGGGGTTATAAAGTAGGTATCATAAAATTCCAAACTTTTATTGGACACGTCATGTGACATATCATCGGAAAGCCCTCGGACCGTTCGTTCATATTATGAACCTTTCTTCCCGCACCCCAATGCCTCCCCCCCCCGGACGGCAATTATCGAAACTGTAGCGTTTTATCATTACAGATCGGATTTCTTTACGGTGTCCTCGGATAAATATTATTTATACTATGAAAAATTCAAATAGAGGAGATTGTTTCATACTGAGGAGGCAAGATGGTTGGAACTCTCGGGGAGGGGGGGGGGATTTTCTAAATTTGTCCTACATCCCTCATCTGATATATCATTGGAAAGTTTTCTGATCATTATTTCAAATTATACCCCACCAGCGTTCCACCCTCCACTTTGCCCTCGCAGGGAAAGGCACTTTTCTAAATTTAAAAATCTCTCATGTGATATACTGTTAGAACAGGGATCTGTGTTCACAGGGATCTGTGACCACTTATTCATGTTATACTTCCCGTGCTCTTCTACCCAATTTGTTCCATTCGGGTCTACAGTTATAATATTTCATTAGGAAGTTTTCTAAAATGGGAAAATTATCGAACTGATTTCAATGACGTAGAAAAATCAATAAAAATGTTGATCCCATTTACCATACATTTAGTTCCTATTTTTGCCAACAAGTGTGGCATTAATTTTTTTAGGGGAGGGAGGGGCATTTTGTTGCTAATTATTGAAAAAATTTAATTTTTGACATTTAAATTTCGTTATCTGTTTATACATATATACTTACTCACGCCTTTTCAACTTTTTGAAACCAGGGGATATCGTCGCATGACTTTTCAATTATTGTGGCCCTTTTTTATTTTTTTCGGTGTATTTGTTTTTTAATTCCATCCATTTTTAGTTGCCATGTATTTACTAAAATCCTTTATAACAATACAAAAACAATTATTTTAATGGTCGATTGTAGGACATTTTGGTTGTAATTTTCAGAAATAATCGATGACTGTATCGATTGTTTTTTTATGATAATGATTTTTTTTCGATTGGTAAATTTTCGAAAATCGCCCATCACTTGCCATATTCTAACAGCAGTTTTAGGTAGAAGCGTGAAATTCAGGAAAATAAACCAATTTAAAAATTATTTATCATTTATTCCGGCGATTTTAAAACCCTCCCCTGCCCGTACAAGAGAATTAAAAAGGTACGAAAATTAAGGTCATTTCGCCATACTTTAGTAGCAGTTTCAGATAGAGACATGAATCTGAGGTACAGTAGAACCTCGATAATTCAAAACTCTTCGAAGTCGGTTTCTTCTGCACTTTTTTAAGCTATTGCATAGCTTTTATCGCGGGCTTTGAGCGCGGCGACCGAATCCAAAAATTCCGTAAAGAGAAATATCCTAACACATCCGTAACGAAAAAACCTAACACTCGGCTACCGTCGTTTCACTTCGGCAGACATCGGCATGGCATCCTTCGGTAGACTTCGGCAGACATTGACGCGGTATTTTTCAGATATTTAGAGGATATCAAGTCTCAAACTTATATATCTTATTTCAGTTACTATAAATCTATAGTTTCAATAATAAAAATTCCTGATAGAATGTGTATAGAAAAGAATAGTCTTAAGATAAAATAAGGTAGGATAATGTAGCTTTTGGTGAGTGGAGACCCGCCCAATGGTGAGGATCGAAAAATTTAAATGCTTATAACTCGCGATCTAATTTTCGTAGCACGGCCAAATTTTGTTTGGTAATTTATTATGAGACAGTGTTAATTTTTGGTGACAGGCGACCAGGGGCGTCGCCATGGGGGGGTATGGGGGGGGAGCCTCCCCCCCCAATATATGTGAAGTTGGGAAATTTGAGCTTAGAGTTGGGAAAATTTAGATTTTTGAAAGACTTTCTTTTTTTTAATAATTACAAGAAATATATGAACTTTTTATTCTTTCGGTGACAATGGTTTAGCAAACAAGTTAAATTATCAAAAGAAATCAACCAGACTCAATTTGTCATTGTATTTCTCTGTTCTATGAAAACATCATACACTTATTAGACCTAAATGTCTCTGCTCCTGTGTATCAATATCTGACTCTAAACAGCTTTCTCCACTCCTTTGTTTCCTCCAAAACTTTCATTTCTGAAAAATTTCAAATTATAGTCCGTGACTTTTATGTTACTTTCGTATGAAAATCCATAATGGCTCATATACTAGAAGTCTGTCCGGGCCTGGGCTTGGTCCAAGGTACTGGCATGGCCCGTGGACCGAGCAGGCAAACTTTCAAACAGAGTGCTTCCACCATTCTGATATAAAAATTTAAAAGAAGCTCATAAAATTTGAATTATTTTCAATAAATATGAGTTTCACAAGAATGCGTATAAATGTGCTGCATGAGCCGATTTTATTTTAACAACACTATTGCAAAAATATATTTTGTCCAAAATGTAGAGAACGTCATCGGATAGTTAATCATGTTTGAGCCTGAGCTTAGCTTTTTTTGCAGACTCGGGCAGGAGCACCGTCAGTTTATTACCCCTCCCCCTTTTTAATCCTCAAACCAGAAAAATTATCAAATCATAGATGCAAAAAAAAGTAAAAATGTCGAATATGAAGTCGCAAAGGACTGATGAAAACTTTCACTTTAGACAGATTTTTATCTTTGGCGGGAAATTTTCAAGCAATTTTTACGTCAGGAGTATGAAAGGAGGACACTGTGCAACATCAAACACCCTACAGTTGGCGGGGGGATTCCCCTCACATCGCCAGGTCCCCCAAAATGGCTTTCCAGATTGTTTATTACCTTGTTCATAGTCATATAATAACAAACATCTTCATTAATCTCTCACATTTTCTTCCGGAAGTTTTTTTTTTTTTTTTTTTTTTTTGTAATAGAGGCTGCGATCAAAAATGTCTGTTTTCTTGTGGGGAGGGGATGTCTCCCCTGTCCTTCCCAAATGGCTCTCCTGGACTCGGGTTAGGCCGAGGTAAGGATTATTTTTTTCTGCATAGTTGAGTCGGGACGGAACTGGACTTGGTTGCTCTTGGCATGTGTCGGGCGGACAGTTTTGCTTTGCAAAATAAGTAATAATGATAACGAACTTTTGGTAAGGGGAATCATCGGAAATGTATCTTGAGGTGGTTCTCAAATTCCCTGTTGAATAACACAAAACTTTCTGAAACATTTTCTGACTCATTTTTAAAAGAAAATGCATAACATTGACAGGCCTGAAGTGATTGGATTGAAACGATTTCGAATTGAATAGCGTTTTCCATTTTTCGATAAATAAATTACTTATCCAATTACAGGCGATTATTGTTACACAACGACAGTTTTCTCTTCTTTACTTGCTATGACGTTTTGAAAATCGAATCAAAAACTAATATTTGACAGCCTTTTCTGAAATATATGTTGCTTTCATTCCAAGAAAAAAGAAAGCGCCATTCGATAACATTTTTTCTAAATAAGAACATCTGCCAATTTTATGCGTTTCCGAACAAAAGTGAATTGAGAAATGCGCAAGAAAACAATTATTTTAGATTCTTTTTATCAGCATTCTTTAGAAGAATCTTAATTGTACGTTAAGAAAAATCCGAATTTTTTGTAGCTATCAAATTGGCCCGCGGATCGGGCCTGGTTTAATTGTTTTTTACGCAAGCTGTTCCTGTTTTCAAAGATTTTTGTTCAGGCCGGCCCCTGAACTGTGAAAATATAGATCCGGCTCGAGCCAAAGTTTTAATTTTCAAATCGGGCCGTGCTGGGCCAAAATAGCTTATATGTAGTCGGGACCGTGCTCTGATCTGGAAATTCCAGCCGGAAAAGACATGTATAGCAAAGACAGTAAACAAAAAAGGGAATTTTTAAACAAACTAATGATGGTTGACGAAAGAAAAGAAATCGCAATAGATCTTTAAAAATAAAATTAATAATTCCAATTATAACATATTCTACTGTCAAAATGAAAATAAAACAAGAAAATATTCACATCTTTTCATATTTAACCCGTCGTCGTCGCGTCGCCGGAGAATTTATACAACGGCTTTAGTCGTCGAGTCAATCTAAGCTTAAAAATCTGTAAATTTTATTTCAAAATAGCAATCTATTCTAATATTGTAAAACAAAAATGCAATTTGTATTTCCGTTTTATGCTAATCTCAAATAGTATTAAAAGAACTTGGAATAAGTAACTTTGAAAAAAAAAAAAAATATTAAAAATATTTATTCAGGCGCCAAAAGAAAAAAAAAAAAAAGAAAAGCTGGAGTCCTAATTTCTATAATAGTAGCTACACCTGCTATATTACGTAACTGGGCAACAATATCCAATGAGTTTTCGCCAGAAAAAATACTGGTAACCCTTTGTCGTCAAGAAAAAATAATCATAAAAGCAAATGTGATTTCAAAAAATTATTGATTCTGATAAATGTGTTCCTTTTTACTTTGTTTGTGTGCGGATAAAAAAACTGCTATATTTTTATCGGTTTATAAAATATGAAACCAAAGCGATATAAAGTTCAATGTTGTAATTGTAAAGCAGTATTTAATAATGACTATAAATCTCAGCATGAAAAAAACAATCATAATGGGAATAGAGTTTCTGTGCAGGAAATTGGAGCCCCTAAAAATCCATTCGATGCTTCAGTACGTAAAAGGAAAAAAGTGGACGATGTGAAATCGGAACAAATATATAAATATGATAGCAGTCCGTCAAATGAAGAAATAATCAGCATAAGTTGCAATACTGATGTGTTGAACTTAAATAAAAAGTCTGAAGAAATAAAAGATTTTTCTTTTCCTATAAACAACACCGAGAGCGAAGATCAACTTCTTCAACAGTGTAATTTGGATTTTTCAAAAGAAAGTGAATTTCTACATGAGGCTACGAATTCCAAAACTCAAAACCAATCTGAAATGGATAATGAATTTCAAAACGAGACTGCAAGCTTCACAAATGAAAACCAAACTAAAGAAGAAAATGAAAATAAGTCGGACTGGGTGTCTTTTATGGGAAAATTTTCTTTTATTCTCGAAAAATTAACTGAGAGCAAAACTATTTTTTCTCAATATAATGAATCTGACATAGTTAACGAGAAATTGGCAATAACTGAGATTGTTAACTTTATCTCTTCAATTAAAGAAACCTGTGATATAGTTCTTGAAGAGGGGTGCAGAGTATTGAATAAACTGAATAATGAGTTAGAATTTTCAATTGAAGACAGTGGAAGTGCCTCTGAAATAGTAAATCATGATCCTGGTCTACGTCCAGATACTTTAAATGAAAATCAGAAAAATTATTTAATTCAGTTAGGTCCACATCAACCTAAATTAGCATGTTTTCCTTCTGATGGAAAAAACCGGTTTAATCCCCACTGGTATACAGAATTTGAATATTTAGAGTACAGTACAGCAAAGCATGCTGCTTTTTGCTTTGTATGTTGTCTTTTTCCTGTTGGTATAGGTCGTGAAAAAAGAGAAGATGCTTGGACTTCAACCGGAGTAAAAGTATGGGGTAAAATGAAAAGTTGCGGAAAAGATAAATTAGGGAAGCTCCAACAACATTTCTCATCTCAAGCTCATAAGTCTGCTCTATATGATTTTTGTAATTTTCTTGTAAAGAAAAAACATATTGATGTCTTAATTGACAAATCAAAAAGGCAAGTTTTAATTCAGGAAGAAAAAGTTCGAATGCACAACAGAGAAGTTATCAAAATTTTAATGGATACTTGTAAAACATTCGGAAAGCAAGGATTAGCATTTCGAGAGTCAAACACCGATGATATTAATAAAGGAAATTTTTGCGAAGTGATACAGCTTATCTCAAGGCACAATACTACAATGAAATGTTGGTTTGAAGATAAAAAATTGAGACCATATCATGTTACATATATGAGTCCAGAATCTCAAAATGAAATGATAAATTTAATAGCATCTGAAATTCGTCAGGTAATCACTTCTGAAATAAAAAATAGTTTATGTTTTGCAGTTTTGGCCGACACAACTCCAGATCTGTCACACAAAGATATAATGTCTATTGTTATCCGAAGTGTAAGTAATGAAGGTGAAATTAGGGAAAGATTGGTCAAAACAATTGAATGTAGTGACAAAACTGGAAAGGGAATGGCAGATTTAATTTTACAGTGCTTAAATGAAATAGAAATTGATTATTCGAAGCTTGCATTCCAGTCTTATGATTTTGCTCAAAATATGTCCGGGAGGTTCAATGGTGTACAAAAACATATATCTGAGATTGTCGGTCACAGTGTTCCTTACATACCTTGTCAAGATCACCGCACTAATACTGCTCTAGAACATGCTTGCAACGTTAGCATATTAATTCAAGATTTGTTTAACATCCTTGAAGAGCTCTATGTCTTTTTCACATCAAGTACAAAAAGATTTAAGCATTATCAGTCAAGTGTAGAGAACATTGATAAAGTAATTCAACTTAAAAATCTATCAAAAACCAGATGGACCGCAAGAGCTGAATCGGTCAAAGCCTTAACTCAATCGTTTGAAATGGTAATAGAACTATTAGAAAATATTTTCAATGAAAAGACTTTTGATTCCTCTACTAGAACAAAAGCATTTGGAATTTATAAAAAAATGAAAACTTTTGATTTTATTGCATCATTTTTTTTCATGAAAAACATCTTAAGCAAAATAAAAATTTTAACTGAAATTCTGGAGACACCTGATTTTAACGTCATTGACTGCATTGCGATAATAAAAAGTACTGTCCAAAGCTTACAAGCAATTAGTGATGATTCCACTGGAATGAATAATCTTATAAAAAGTTCAATTGTATTCGCTGAAAAAATGGGGATAGATGTTGAATCAGACTTCCGAAAACACCATAGAAAAAGGGTTCCACCTAAAAAAATTGATGAAAACAATAGAACAGCAATGGACATAGATTTAAATACTTTTTACAGGAAAGAATTCAAAGAAGTTTTGGACACATTAATAATGGGTTTCAATGACAATGTTTTATATATCAAAGATACTATTGAACCGATACATTCGATTTTTAAGCTACCATTCACCAAAGCAAATTTGAGCATAAGTAATCTAGAAAAAGTTATTAACATGTTTCCTCCTGGATCTGATAAACCTGACATACACGACTTGCAGAGTCAAATGGAAATACTTTTTGACTTGTGTTCAAACAATAATGTTGACTCTCTTAACGGACTTTTCGTTCATGCCAAAAAATTCAAAAATTATTTAGGTCAAGCCTTCAAACTGTGCATTTTAACATTCACAGCAGCTTATGGTGTTGCGTCAAATGAAAGGACATTTAGTCAGCTAAAAATTATAAAAAATGAATTACGAACTACCATGAGCGATGACAGACTGGATAGCTTAATGCTTTTGAAATGTGAAAATAAAACAGCGGACTTACTTAAACTGGACGATGTGATCATTAGGTGGGCTTTTTTGAAGAACAGAAGGATCAGTGTTAAATGAAAAAAATTACAATGTAAGTGTTCATTAGCAATCGTTACAATTTTTCTTTATGTAACATTTTTTGTTTCATATTTCATATATTTATATAATTTTTTTTGAATGTATGCAATGTCTCTAACTTTGAATCTTACATTTATTGCATTATTTGAAATTGTTTCTTTAACCTTTGTGGTAAAAGTATAATCTTTATCTCTTTTTCTTCTGATCTTTATTTTCATGCTGAAAAAATAGCAATAAATCTAGTTTTTTTTTTTTTTTTTTTTTTTTTTTTTTTTGGAAAAGAAATTATTTTTAATGCATAAGTATTGTTATCATTATAAGCACATTGCATTGTATAATTTTAATTGGAAATTAGAACAATATTTTTCAAGTTGGGAAATTTTTAAATTCTCCCCCCCCAAAAAATATCTGTAGCTACGCCTCTGCAGGCGACCCCCACGGTGAGGGTCGAAAAAGGTAAAATGCTTATAACTCGCGGTCTAATTTTCGTAGCGCGGCCAAATTTTGTTTGGTAATTTATTATGAGACAGTGTTAATTTTTGGTGAAAGGAGACCCTCCCCCCCACGGTGAGGGTCGAAAAATTTAAAATGCTTATAACTCGCGATCTAATTTTCGTATCGCGGCCAAATTTTGTTTGGTAATTTATTATGAGACAGTGTTAATTTTTGGTGAAAGGAGACCCCCCCCCCCCATGGTGAGGGTCGAGAATTTTAAAATGCTTATAACTCGCGATCTAATATTCGTAGCGCGGCCAAATTTTGTTTGGTAATTTATTATGACAGAGTGTTAATTTTTGGTGACAGGAGACCCACCCACGGTGAGGGTCGAAAAATTTAAAATGTTTCTAACTCGGGATCAATTTTCGTAGCGCGGCCAAATTTTGTTTGGTAATTTATTATGAGACAGTGTTACTTTTGGTGACAGGAGACCCTCACGGTGAAGGTCGAAAAAGTTAAAATTCTTATAACTCGCGGTCTAATTTTCGTATCGCGGCCAAATTTTGTTTGGTAATTTATTATGACACAGTGTTAATTTTTGGTGAAAGGAGACCCCCCCCCCCCCTGGTGAGGGTCGAAAATTTTAAAATGCTTATAAATCGCGATCTAATTTTTGTAGCGCGGCCAAATTTTGTTTGGTAATTTATTATGACAGAGTGTTAATTTTTGGTGAAAGGAGACCCCCCCCCCTGGTGAGGGTCGAAAATTTTAAAATGCTTATAAATCGCGATCTAATTTTTGTAGCGCGGCCAAATTTTGTTTGGTAATTTACTATGAGACAGTGTTACTTTTGGTGACAGGAGACCCCCCCACGGTGAGGGTCGAAAAATTTAAAATGCTTATAACTCGCGATCTAGTTTTCGTAGCGCGGCCAAATTTTGTTTGGTAATTTATTATGAGACAGTGTTACTTTTGGTGACAGGAGATCCCCCATGGTTAGGGTCGAAAAATTTAAAGTGCTTATAACTCGCGATGTAATTTTCGTAGCGCGGCCAAATTTTGTTTGGTAATTTATTATGAGACTGTATTAATATTTAGTGACAGGAGATCCCCCATGGAGAGGGTCGAAAATTTTAAAATGCTCGCGATGTAATTTTCGTAGTGCGGCCAAATTTTGTTTGGTAATTTACTATGAGACAGTGTTACTTTTGGTGACAAGAGACCCCCTAGGTGAGGGTCGAAAAAGTTAAAATGCTTATAACTCGCGATCTAATTTTCGTATCGCGGCCAAATTTTGTTTGGTAATTTATTATGAGACAGTGTTAATTTTTGGTGAAAAGAGACCCCCCTGGTGAGGGTCAAAAATTTTAAAATGCTTATAAATCGCGATCTAATTTTCGTAGCGCGCCTAAATTTTGTTTGGTAATTTACTATGAGACATTGTTACTTTTGGTGACAGGAGACCCCCCCCCCCCTCACGGTGAGGGTCGAAAAATTTAAAGTGCTTATAACTCGCGATCTAATTTTCGTAGCCAAATTTTTATTGGTAATTTATTATGAGACTGTGTTAATTTTTGGTGACAGGAGATCCCCCATGGGAGGGTCATATTTTGGTGACAGGACATCCCCCACGGTGAGGGTGGAAAAATTTTAAATGCTTATAACTCGCGATCTAGTTTTCGTAGCGCGGCCAAATTTTGTTTGGTAATTTATTATGAGACAGTGTTAATTTTTGGTGACAGGAGATCCCCCATGAGAGGGTCGAAAAATTTAAAATGCCTATAACTCGAAATCTAATTTTCGTAGTGCGGCCAAATTTTGTTTGGTAATTTATTATGAGACAGTGTTAATTTTTGGTGACAGGACACTCCCACGGTGAGGTTCGGAAAATTTAAAATGTTTATAACTCGCGATCTAATTTTCGTAGCGCGGAAAAATTTTGTTTGTAATTTATTAAGGTATTGCATAGCTTTTATCGCGGGCTTTGAGCGCGGCGAAAGAATCTAGAAATTCTGTAACGAGAAAAAAAAACTAACACTCCGGCTAACGTCGCTTCAGTTTGGCAGACTTCGGCACGGTATCCTTCCGTAGACTTCGGCAGACATTGACGTGGTATTTTTCAGATATTTTGAGAATATCAAGTCTTAAACTTATGTTTTTTATTTCTGCTACCATAAACGTATAGTTTGAATGATAAAAATTCCTGATTAACCTACATGTATTGTAAGATAATAAAAATATTTTAAACGATATTAACTTTTCATTTGTTCAATACAAGAAAAAAAATGTTATCGGTCATCACGCTCAAAATGTTTAACTTGAATTAATATCAAAGACAAAAAAACTGCATAAATTAAAAATAAATAAATAATTATAATTGCATAAGTTGATAAAAAATGCTATGCAATAGCTTTACCGCGGCAGTCCCCGAGTGCCACACGTATTTTTTTTTTTTTTACTTTCTACTGTCATCCAAATTTTTTTTTTTTTTTTTTTTTTTTTTTTTTTGAAATAAACATACATTTTTAAGATTTTGTTTTCTTACATTCCTTTTGTATGCAAGACGTCTTTCCCCAACTACGAGTGCCATATAAATATTTTGGAATTCCCTTTTTTAGAATTCCTTCTTGCAAGCTCAATTCTCGGTATTCTCGGTCTCCACTTTCAAACGTCCCTACTCTAAACGAAAACACACCCCATTTCGAAATTTGGAAGATCTTACCGCCGAGTCCCAAAACAATCGCGTGTTAATGCACTCTCTGATTGTAAGCAAGTGCAAAGAACCTTACCTCTTTTGTCATCTCAAGAACAGAGAAAATTTCATTGCAGCAGAAAAGGGGGAGGAGTCACATTGTGTCACTTATCCTTTGTGGAAAATTCTTTTCCATAAAAGGGAAAAGGAAGGAAAAACCTGCTTGCAATTCTCTTTCTACCCCTACTAGGACGATCTTTTAAGTATGGTTACTTTTAGCAGCTGGCCAGAATTCCTGTTTGTTCTCTTTTTCTGCTGTTACATTTCCGATCAGAATTTTCTTGAGTGTTATCATACAGAGCTTACGCATTATCTTTATTTTTTTATACTCAAGTTTTCTTTTTTATCATGATTTCCATTAAGAGAAAAATAATTGTATCAACCATACAAGAAAAATATGATATTGTTACGCGACTAGAATCGGGAGAAGCTGTGACAAAACTTGCAAAGGAGTTTCACATTGGTGTTACAGCTGTCAGTGAGATTAAAAGGATCTCGGAAAAAATTAACAAAAGTTTTAAAAAGTTAGTATCAGTAAAAAGTTTTAGCTTCAGAATTTTTTTTTTCATTTATAACTTAAGTATTTAACAGTTAAAATAAGTCATAAAAACAGTTCAATGACGATACTACATATTAAACTAGATGATTATTGATGAATTCTAAATTATCTGAAAATTTCGATTATCCAAAGTAGGTATCCCAATTACTTCGGATAAGCGAGATTATATTGTAATCTAATCTACTAAAATAAGCTTAAACATGTATTTTAGAAAGCGAATTTAATGAAACGGTCGAACATTTAGGATATTTCGCAATATCGGCAATATCACATTAGCAGGTTTGGGTAGAATCGGGAAATTCAAGATAACATACTTACAAAAAATAGTTAAACATAGGTACTTGAACACTTCTACAGCTATTTTGTCTATTATGTCATGAACATCGACTTTGCACAGGATAATGTAATATTATATGAATAAGACAACAATTATGGATGTTTGATTAAATATTATATTTCTTTAATCATTACTAGATATGTTTTGTTTGATTCAAAATTCCTTTAGAGGATTCCTTTTGCTAGTTTATTATTAATCTTCTTAGTATTATTCATAATTTTTATACTGGCAAGTTTTTGATAAATAACTCTTATTTAAACAAGTTGGACATTGCACGTGAAGCGTAGCAAATAAGGTGCGTTCGTACGATAACGAAGTTTTAAAATATTCAGATCTTGCTGATATAGTAAGCGTACTTTGGATACAGTACAGTGGTCGAAATCTTTGTGTTCCTGTAAATATGCAGGAAGTAATTTTTATTATACTTCATTAACGTATATCTTATTCAAAAAATGTGACGTAGTTTAATATAATAAAACACGCCCCAAACAATGTTTTCCCGTATAACATTATTTAGTGGAATACATTTGTGTGGCCCTGTAATTTAATAATAAATATTCTCTACATCACAGATTGCACAGAATGTATATTTTAGTACATACTTCAAAGATTCATGCCAATTCTATTATGTTCAAATGAGTGTAACACCATTAAAATGCATTTGAAACTTTTTTTCGCATTGATCGTAATGTAACGGAATACTTTTGATTGCCCCTGTAATTGATCTATGCATCCGATTTTCATAACATTTGAAATGACTCGACAAAATTATGTAATAAATATACGTTTTAAATTTCAAACGATTAAAATGCATTTGAAACTTTTTTCCCCATTGACCGTAATGTAACGGAATACTTTTGATTGTCCCTGTAATTGATCTATGCATTCGATTTTCATAACATTTGAAATGACTCGACAAAATTATGTAATAAATATATGTTTTAAATTTCAAACGATTCGGTTGGGTAGTTTTTGCGTTGTTATATGCGGACAGACGGACGGACTGAGCGACAACAATAGGTGCTACGTATTTACATAATTACGAACGCACCTAAAAAAAGGAAAGAAAAGAATATGAAAAAATAGGGGTTGAAGAAAGAATTATCGTCGTAATACGATTATGATATAACCAGCTCTTACAGCTCAGTGAAATTAAAAACTCGTCAAAAGCGGTTCAGATAAAATTATTAAACTGGTTTTACCTCTACTTTGATTGAATTTTTGTTGGTAAAATTAGTACTTAACTTTGGAATCTACCTGTGCCTGTATGGAATGTGATTGGAAATGGATTTTTCTGGCTTGTGAGGGGGGTGGGGATTTCACTTTTAGGCAATTAAAAAAACAAAATCTCAAATCTTCTGGACAGGACATTTCATTGCTCTTGCAGGGGGGATGTCCCCCTCCATCGGGCCACTCCCTGAATTCAACAATGCCTGTCCTTATGCGCACACAAATAGCGCTCTATCAGTTTCAGGGCTTTTTCTCAGAAGGGTCTAGAGGTTTCAGGGTCTTAATCATTTTCGAAATTCTACCAAACTATTTTTATTTTTAAGAAATTTCAATGCTAATAGCTTTTGTGCAGAATGATGATTCTTAGTTTTATAAAATTTATATTAGTGCATTTTGTAATATTCATACACTTTCTTGTGCATATTTATAAATCATTAATCTGCGTCATTGTTGTCGTTGTTTTCTTCATATTTATTTTTTTAATATTGTATTCTCTTTAAGAAAAAGAAAGAAATGTCAATGTTAATAACTTTTGTTGAGAGTGACTCTTGGTTTTTTATTTATATTAATGCATATTCATATACTTTCTTGTTGCATTCATAAAAACATAAATCTGCGTATAGTTTGAAAGTGGACGTGGATTAACTAATTTAAAAGGAAAGGACCTCGTTTTCCGCCAAGGAGGCTCTGAAATTAAGGGGCTTAAATGCCAATTCTTAAAGGGGCAGTAGAATGGCTACAGTACTGTACCCCAGATTTGCTATGGCAACGAAACGAGACGAGCCCCGGACTCCCAGGACCTATTGATAAGAATAGCTTGTTGATTCTTAGAACTGAGAAGATTTTAATCAATACATCTGTGTGTGATCAAACTGCGCAAGGTGTCCCACGAAATGCTTTGTCGCACATACTCGTTTCGAAGAACTAAATTTAGCGATAAATTTAAAATCTTCAAATAGGGACAAAATATCGATCGTAATCATTTTTCTTTTTCGATTCTGCAGAGCTTGGATAAATAAATAAATAAGTGCATGGCAAAAGAAATGCACGTCCGTAACGAAAACTAGGGATCGAACGGAAAATTTCGTTTTCCACAAAAATGAGGCTAAATTTTTGGCCGGACCGAAACTGTCAGTATTCAAAAAGTCATATCAGTATTCCAAAATGCATATGTAATAAATAAGTATAATAAATTAATAATTATATGTATTTTTATATGCATTAATTACTTTAATCCATACAATTTTTTTGCTTAAAAATAGTTTTTGGACACCTTCGTTTAGTTTTCGGCTGAAAAAAAAGATCAATGAAATTCAGTTTCGGCCTTAAAAACCTGTACTTAAAACATTTATTGTTTTAAAACTGTCCTTGCCAAAAACATTTATCCAGTGTCGCGTTTTCCAGCATATAGAAATTCAATTTGCCTGAATGTCCGAGCTCTAACTAGCGTGATTATAGAGTGTCCAGTCATAATGATGTCTATAATGGCTAATTCCTCGTCATAGTTCCAATTATAAAAATGTTTTAAATGAGGTAATATATATATATATATATATATATATAAGGTACCCTGGGGTAATAACGCCACGTTAAGGTTCCACTAATTTTCACGGCTCAGTTTTAGTTTGTATTTTTCAAACAAATATATGATTTGATACAGCAACTCATTGACTACCTATATAAAAAAAATAATTTAACAGATATGTATTCATAAAATGTAATGGCGTGATTTCTGGACCAATGCTATTTGGCGTTATTACCCACCTATATAGGTAATAACACCATGCAAACAAAACTATGAAATAAGATGGAATAATTGCATGTAGATTGCCCAATTCTAAAAATACAAACTCTACAAACTTAGAAATTGACAAATTGCATTCTAAGCTATTGAAAATGTTCAATTTTTTTGTGAAAGTGTAAGAAAAATAAAGGTGTGGTGTAAGGGGGGGGGGGGAGGATGAGGCAAAAGAATATCAGACCGTGAGCTTCTTTTTGCTTAAAAAGGACCGCTTAAATAGAATTATTAGAAACATTGCACAGCATATAATTGCATATTATATTAGTATTAACGTTTAATAATAATAATAATATGCATATAATATTAGTAATAATATTGTTTCTATTTTTATCTGTTAAGGCAGGGGGAGGATGCACGTATTAAACACTATATCTCAGTCTATATTACTAAATCGAAATAAAAACTGCATTGGGCTTACTTTAAAACTACAATATATGGATTCTAGAAAAATTAACTAATTCTTATTATGAAGTTAATATGAATTAACAATACAAAATATGAAAATACAAACAAACAGATATTGTTTTAAAAATCAAGTATCTTAACTTGACCATGCATTACATTGGAGTACCATAAATTAAAGGTCTTTTCAGCATTGAAATCTTTCAATTGGAGTCCATAAAATTTTAGAAATGTGGCTTTAAGGTCAGTTTTCTCAGCCTTTTGTTAAACTGAAGTCAGCATAGATTTGACAGGCAGGTACAAGGAAATTTTAAACCATGCTTGTGAACCAGGTGTGCGAGACTTTTAGTGACATGTGGCTCTCTGTGGCCCTAGGTCAATTTTATCAGTCATTGGTTAAAGTAAAGTCAGCTTAAAGGCGATTGACAAATGCAAGGATATTCTTAAACACATACTACTATGCAATATTTTATGGAAAACAGGATTCTTCAAGTGTGATCGGAAGGAGGAAAAACTTGCACTTAAGTTGGAATAAGAGTGTTTGCTTAAAAAATAAAAATAATAAAGTGAAAAAAAAAGCTAGGAATCAAATTTGACAACTGAGCAATTCCATCTCAGCTCAGGCAGGGCATGTCAATTCACCATCACAGATTTTTTTGAAAAAAATTCAGTAGTTAGAACTAAGTGATTTATAAAATTTCCTAAAAGGATTTTTCCCTAAAAAATTTATTTCTCCGATTATATCACTTTAAAGTTCATGATAAAATTGACAGTTTTCAGAAAAACTGAAAAACGCTTCATTTTGAAATGAACACAATACCAAACATATTCAACATATTCAGTCAATTTATTTTTTATAAACAGTTATTAAACTGAATTTTACTTTAGTATAGCTTTAAAAAATGTAGTGAAATTTTACTTAATTAAAAAAATTAGTTTTTAAGTACAAAAAATATAATTATTACTGAATTAAAGTTTTTTTTCAGTATGAAAAAAAATATTTTAAAGCTAAACCTTAATGGCAATTCAAAAACCTTTAATGGGAGTTTCACAGCAAATTTTATTTTAACTCTAAGGTGCTTACAACTTTTGTAATTCAATTTTAAATTATGCAAAATTTTGTAAAATCACTACTTTTGAAATGCAATTTCTCAAAAACACCATTTTTTAAAAATCTGATAGTATGCTCAATTGATACCTTGTTAGTCTCTAATAAATACCTTACAAGCAAATCGTGTGTTTTTGCTTAGAAAAATTTATATGATTTTTTGAAAATAACATGTTGTGTGTATTTTTCAACAGACCACAAAGTCAAGCTCTTCCTTACTTAATCAAACTTGTAATGTAATTAATATTTCAAACTAAAAAATACAACACTAGTACATAATTATTACTGTTAAATTATAGCTAATCATTTGCTTAAGTTTAAAATTGCGTAAAATACAGCCACTAATAGAATTAGTATTGATATGATGTCATTTCATTCCATACTCATAAATGTGTTAAATTCATCTAAAGTGTGTTAAATATTTTGTTGTATAGTATGGATATAATATATTAATATGCAAATACGTACATTACAGCTGAATTAGATTTTTTTTCAAGTTTAGGTTTTTTCCAATTAGTTTTTTTTTTCTTCAGAAAACCAGAAGATCAAGCTTTTTCTTATTTCTCTGAATTTATAATATTATTTTCTAATGAAAAAAATAACAATATGCACATAATTGTGGCAGATAAATATAAGCTAATCTTCAAAAATTCCTATTCATAAAATTAAATGAGCCAAACCCCTTATAGAAAAATAAATTAAAAAAAACTAAAAAAAAAAAAAAAAAAAAAAAAAAAAAAAAAAAAAAATGAAATAAAAAAAATCTGCGTTTGTGATGCCTTTTGACTTTGCTGAAGATTAGTCACTAATACTGCAAAATGAAGTACAAAGCTACCGCTGGCAAAATACTCAGATATCGTTATTTACCTGCACAGCATATTTTAGAGAAGAAATAAAGAGTTTTATCATAGTTTCTGATGATTAACTCATGATACAGCTCATGCTGTTTGTGACATAGAAAAAAAAAATATATATATATATATATTTAAGTTGTACCAATTACAAACATTGGAATCAATTGTGTGTATGTCAGATGGAACTGGAGCACATTTTAAAAACAAGCATCAGTTTTATGAATTGCACAAAAATAAAATCGTACTGAAGTAGTGGATATTTTCAGGTACTGGCCATGTTAAAAATACATGTGATGCTATTGGAGAGTGAGACAAGCACTATGCAACAAAATTTAATCTCCAAAAGGAGCCAAAAAAAGCTATTCGAGATTCTGTCTCATTTGTTGCTGAACAATCTTCTCTGTTAAAAAATATCATTCTAGTCCATCCAGACAGAAATAATATTCAATCCTATTGAACTAATAATGAGAAAGAATATGCTAATGTAAAATCTATTGTTGGTATAAGATCTAAACATTATAGGGTAATAGTAAATAATGAAGGTTATATGTGACGAGCAAGTAAAAATGAATTGACAAAAGTTGAAACCTTCAGCCAAATGAAAAGACAATATTCAATACATGGTTTCCAAATCGGTGATTTCATTGGATGCATTTACGAAAATAATTGATGGATAGGACAAATCAATGGTATATCAATCACAAGAACTAAATGACATTAAAGTATCATTCATGTACCCAACATGGTCCATAGCTAAAGTATTCTAGTGGCCAAAAGAATCTGGAAAGAAAAAAATATGAATGTGCTTTACCATTGGAAAATGTGCTTCTAGAAAAAACCCAGTTACAATAGAACAATCTGAGTGACTTCATACTTTCAATGATAAGTTTAATTTAAGAAATCTTCAATACCGAATTCAGCTGTAATGTATGTACAGGGTGGTCATAAAAAAAACTTTGCCGATATACGGAGCTCTAGCGGCCAGTCCGCTCAACCGATCGAAATGAAATTTCAGATATAGCTATTCAGAGGTATGAGCTCGAGATTCTGTGAACGACAACAAAATGGTGCTCACAGTTACGGTTATAGTTACAGAAACTCGAAAATTTCCAATAGCAACACCCATTTTTTTTCATCGCAAAATGCTCAGCGCATGCGAAAACCATAAAGAGCGTTGGAACCGTACGTGTATCGCAAGAAACGGACATGTTATGCACGCACAAAAAACCGTTCTGCGAATCCTCCCCCCATAAAAAAAAAACTCAATTGGGGTGCAAGGAGAAAATTTGCATATGAAACAGAGTCAGTACACTAATCTCTGATTACAATACAGATCGGGGAAACTAAAATTTTTATTTTGATTACACATTTTCCACATGAGTGTCATCACAGGCAATTAGTGGTGATGGCACCCATGTTAAAAATAGGTAATCAAAATAAAAGTTTTAGTTTCTCCGATCTGTACTGTAATCAGAGATTAGTGTACCGACTCTGTGTCATATGTAAATTTCCTCCTTGCGCCCCAATCGAGTTTTTTCTATGGGAGGGAGGATTCGCAGAACAGTTTTTTGTGCGTGCATAACATGTCCGTTTCTTGCGATACACAGGGGCGTTCCGACCCAGTGTGCAAAGTGTGCGGCGCACACAGGCGCCGAAGCAGTAAAGGCGCCAAAATATTTCAGTTGAAAAGCAAATATTTTTAAAAAAATCTTTAATTTATTTATACTAAAATGTATTATATTTTCTTGGCATCTGAATTATCTTTTGTAGATTTACCTTATAGAAATTATTTATAAATATTCATTTCTTTCTTTAAAATTTTATTTTATTCTACTTATGAGTCCTCTAATAAATCATTTAGCCAAGACCAGCCCAACCTTTATAAACAGAGGCGCACCTCATATAGTTATAAATAATAAAAGGCGCCACATAGCTGAAAATATGCAACACTATTATCTCACTGCGGTGGAAAAGTATAATATATATCAGTTTTATTACCGTAGGAGTTAAATTTCACTTGTTTTTTTATTATTATTTATAAGAAACAATTGTCACTTTACTTCAGAATTTATCATAAATAAGAAGAAAATTACTATTCGGAAATACTGGTAAAATTTTCTCCTACAATATCAGTCCATGAATAGAAGTAGACTTATATGTTAGAAACGTCTTATATGATGCGCGTACATCTCACGCTGATAGCTATAAGTCCCCTATGATTCAGAAACTATTTTAAAATAATTTGCAACAATAATTTAATTCAGAATAAATTTAAAATTAGATTTTCAGAGGACAGTCTGTCTTCAAAAGTTTTGTAGATGAAGAAGCTATAGAAACCTTAATCACTAAATAACAACTTAATAGCATTAAATAATTAAAACTTATTTAAGGTCATCGATAAGTATTACAAGAAAACTATTTAAATATTTCTTACTTTTAAAAATGCATCCCTTAAAATGGATTTCTAATCTTAAAAATAGCTAGTATAAGAGGATACATTCGAATGGGTGCCAAGAAAACCTAAGGGCGCAATCGTGGCGTCCGCGGGGGACGCTTTGGAGAATCCTGAATAGAGAAACAATGTAAAACCAGAACTTGGGGGGGGGGGGCTATGCACAGGGCCGTAGCTAAGGTGGTTCTATGGGCGGCCCAGCTTCCCCTCAAACATTTTGAGCTTCCCTGGAAAAGATGCCAAAATAACTAAATTGATTTCTGTTCCAAAAATTCAAATGAAATTCTGTTTAAAAATCTAATTAAGTTTTGAGGACCTTTCACAGCTTTTGCAAAAATACTAAATTGTAACTAAAATAAGTGTTTCAACACTTGCTCATCCTATTTACACATATGAAGCTAACAAATTGTTTAAGATTTCACTCGTTTTACACTCGAATTTTTCATCATCCTATTCTTTTCTTAGCATAAAATGAAACTATTACAACTGCTTAAGGCCCTACATCAGTAACGCTCCGAGATAGAACGGCTAATGTTATTTCAATGGAAGAAATTTATCGCTTTTATTCCTTTGCATTTTGCTCAAATTTAATAATTTTTGTTGTTTTGAAAACCTGTAGGTTTAAACTTTGCACGTCATTTTGAAATTTTATTTCTTTTTTTAATTTTAAGGCGATACAAGTACGTTATTTTATAGTCTTTAAAATTCACCTTTAGTGTCTTATTATGAAAAATCTGTTTGACATTTTAAAATTTAGTAAAACAGCATGCAGAGTTTAATTATTTAGCTTTCAGAAAATGTTTTTTATTTTGATTTTTAAAAAAATTTAATCTATGCTATTTGTATAAAAAGTTGAAACACTTTGATTTAAAATAGTCGAAAATGAGGTTTATTCCCGCCTTCAAAAGGGATACGCCTTAAAAGCAATTAGGGTGTAAGACGATAGGTCTTTACTCTGCAGGAAGTCCAGGGACGTAGGTAAAATTTCTTGCCTCTGGCTATTCGTAAAATGTTGCTTGCTTTATTGTATATAAATAGTTTTTCCTTTCTTTTTCCCTTTCAGAAAGATAAACGAATGATTTTTAAAGTTCTTATACTATTTTAACTAAATAATACGCATATATTCCAAAGCCTGTCATAGTCTAACTGATTTAAATTTTAGAATAACGGTTTTTTTCAGTCACGCGAAAAGACAAACTCAATTATACTAAATCTACGGAAGATTTTAATAAAGATAACATACTTTCATTCCAATTTTTAATTATTTTTTTTTTTCATAGTATAGGTGACGATGGTTTGTATAAAGGCCGCTTTTTACTTTTTTCGATACTGATTGTAGATTTTAAATATGAGGATAA
Organism: Maratus speculifer; assembly: GCA_964019185.1. Taxonomy (NCBI): domain Eukaryota; kingdom Metazoa; phylum Arthropoda; class Arachnida; order Araneae; family Salticidae; genus Maratus; species Maratus speculifer. The sequence goes on from OZ025298.1 coordinate 90,447,964, forward strand.
TATCACTTTTGAAAACGGTTCCGAAAATGAAACTGTCTTGTAAAGAAAATTAAAAAAAGTAGAAAAAGGCCTTTGAAGAGATCGCTCTGAGCTATTAAAGGGGAAAAAAATATTAAAATGCAGACGAGATTTATTTATAAATTTCGACCGTTGGATTATCGTCGAAAGAATTATCATAAGCTAGTAAATTGTTTCGCTTGATTAAAGTTTTTTTTTTTTAATACCCGTAAAATAAATCGAAAAAATAGAAAATGGCCTTTGTGCTAATCAATATCAACTAGGCAATGTAAAAAAAAAAAAATACTTAAAACTATTAAAACACAAATGATAAACTTTTATAAATTTCTTTCATAGCATTAGCTTTAAAGCGAAGGCATTGTTTCGTTTAACTGCAGCAGCCTCTTTAAAATAAATGAAATCGTAAAAGCTATTCAATGTAAAAGAGAATAAAAAAATAATTTTTTTTTAAATGTAGGCGAGATATCTTTATAAATTTCTACAATGAGATTTCGCTTGACTGAAGTAAGTCACTTTAAAATACCTGTATCGAAATCAAAAATTGTAATACGGCCTTTGTACAGAAAGATCTCAGCTATTCAATATAAAAAAGATTACTATTAAAATATAGACGAGATATTTCCATAAATTTCTGTCATAGGATTTCGCTTCATTGAAGTAAGCCCCTTTAAAATACCCGTAAAAAATCGAAAAAAATATAAAACGGTCTTTGTACAGAAATATCTCAGCAATTCAATGCTAAAAAAATCATTTAAAAAAATTAAAATGTTGACGAGATATCTTTATAAATTTCTATAATGGGACTTCTCTCTATTCAAGTAAGCCACTTTAAAATACCCGTAAAAAATCGAAAAAAATATAAAACGGTCTTTGTACAGAAATATCTCAGCAATTCAATGCTAAACAAATCATTTAAAAAATTAAAATGTTGACGAGATATCTTTATAAATTTCTATAATGGGACTTCTCTCTATTCAAGTAAGCCACTTTAAAATACCCGTAAAAAATCGAAAAAATGTAAAACGGTGATTGTACAGAGAAATCTCCGATATCTAATGCCCCCCCCCCCGAAAAAAAGTTTAAAGAAAATGAAAATACAAACGAGATATCTTTAAAAATTTCTAAAATGTGATTTAGCTCTATTGAAGTAAGTCACTTTAAAATACCCGTAACAAAATCAAAAAGATATAAAACATTCTTTGTACAGAAAGATCTCAGTTATATAATGAAAAAAAAAAATTACAAGTATTAAAATGTAGACAAGATATCTTTATAAATTTCGACCATGGGATTTTGCTTGATTGAGGTAATCATCAGTTTATATTTACTTTAGACGAGATATCTTTATAAATTTCTAATATTCAATGCAAAAAAAATCATTTAAAAATATTAAAATGTAGAAGAGAAAAAAATATATTTATATGAACTTCAAAACTTCATAGGATTTCGCTTGATTGAAGTAACCCCCTTTAAAACCCCCATAACAAAATCGAAAAAATATAAAACGGTCTTTGTACCGAAAGATCTCAGATATCCAATGCCAAAAAATCATTTAAAAATATTTAAATGTAGAAAAGATATATTTATAAATTTCTACTATAGGATTTCGCTTGACTGAAGTAGCCTCTTTAAACACCTGTAAACAAAACCAAAAAAGTACAAAACGGTCTTCACACCGAAAGATCTCAGCTATCCAATGCCGAAAAATCATTTAAAAATATTAAAATGTACAAGAGATATTTTTATAAATTTCTATCATTGGAATTCACTTAACTGAAGTAGCCTCTTTAAAACACCTGTAAACAAAATCAAAAAAGTACAAAACGGTCTTTGTATCGAAATATTTCAGCTATACAATGCCAAAAAATCATTTAAAATATTAAAATGTAGAAGAGATATTTTTATAAATTTCTACAATTGTATTTCACTTGACTGAAATAGCTTTTTTAAAATTCCCCTACACAAATACGAAAAAGTACAAAACGGTCTTTGTACCGAAAGATCTGAGATATCGAATGCCAAAAAATAATTTAAAAGTATTAAAATGTAGAAGAGATATTTGTATAAATTTCTACCATTCGATTTCACTTGAGAGAAGTAGCTTTTTTAAAATTCCCCTAATAAAAGTCTAAAAAGTACAAAACGGTCTTTGTACCGAAAGAACTCAGCTATCCAATAACAAAAAAATCATTTAAAAATATTAAAACGTAGAAGAGATATTTTTATAAATTTCTAACAATGGATTTCACTTGACTGAAATAGCCTCTTTAAAACACCTGTAAACAAAGTCGGCAAAAGTACAAAACGGTCTTTGTACCGAAAAATCTTAGCTATCCCATGACAACAGAATCATTTAAAAATATTAAAATGTAGACGAGATATTTTTATAAATTTCTACGACTGGAATTCACTTGACTGAAATAGCTTTTTTAAAAATCCCCTAAACAAAGTCGTAAAAGTACAAAACGGTCTTTGTATCGAAGATATCAGCTATTCCATGACAAAAAAATAATTTAAAAATATTAAAATGTAGGAGAGATATTTTTATAAATTTCTACCATTGGATTTCACTTGACTGAAATAGCTTTTTTAAAATTTCCCTAAACAAAGTCGAAAAAGTACAAAACGGTCTTTGTACCGAAAGATCTAAGCTATCAAAATTAAAAAAAATCACTTAAAAATATTAAAATGTAGAAGAGATATTTTTATAAATTTCTACCAATGGATTTCACTTGACTGAAGTAGCTTTTTTAAAATTCCCCTAAACAAAGTCGAAAAAGTACAAAACGATCTTTGTATCGAAGATATCAGCTATCCAATGATAAAAAAATCATTTAAAAATATTAAAATATAGAACAGATATTTTTATAAATTTCTACCATTGGATTTCACTTGACTGAAGTAGCTTTTTTAAAATTCACCTAAACAAAGTCGAAAAAGTACAAAACGATCTTTATCAGTTATCCAATGATAAAAAAAATCATTTAAAAATATTAAAATATAGAAGAGATATTTTTATAAATTTCTACCATTGGATTTCACTTGACTGAAGTAGCTTTTTTAAAATTTCCCTAAACAAAGTCAAAAAAGTACAAAACGGTCTTTGTACCAAAAGATCTCAGCTATCCCATGACAAAAAAAAAAAAAAAAAAAAAAAAATTAAAAATATTAAAGTGTAAAAGAGATATTTTTAAATATTTCTATCGATGGATTTCACTTGATTGAAGCAGCCTCATCAAAACACCTGTAAACAAAATCAAAAAAGTACAAAACGGTCTTTGCACCGAAAGATCTCAGCTATCCAATGCCAAAAAATCATTTAAAAATATTAAAATGTAGGAGAGAGATTTTTATAAATTTCTACCAATGAATTTCACTTGACTGAAGTAGCTTTTTTAAAATTCCCCTAAACAAAGTCGAAAAAGTACAAAACGATCTTTTTATCGAAAGATCTCAGCTATTCCATGACAAAAAAATCATTTAAAAATATTAAAATGTAGAAGAGATATTTTTATAAATTTCTACCAATGGATTTCACTTGACTGAAGTAGCCTCATCAAAACACCTGTATACAAAATCAAAAAAATACAAAACGGTCTTTGCACCGAAAGATCTCAGCTATCCAATGCCAAAAAATCATTTAAAAATATTAAAATGTAGAAGAGATATTTTACGAAATTTCTACCAATGGATTTCACTTGACTGAAGTAGCTTTTTTAAAATTCCCCTAAACAAAGTCGAAAAAGAATAAAACGGTATTTGTACCGAAAGATCTAAGTTATCAAATTACAAACAAAAAAATCATTTAAAAATATTAAAATGTAGAGGAGATATTTTTATAAATTTCTACCATTGGATTTCACTTGACTGAAGTAGCTTTTTAAAAATTCCCCTAAACAAAGTCGAAAAAGTACAAAACGATCTTTGTACCGAAAGATCTCAGATATCACATGACAAAAAAATCATTTAAAAATATTAAAATGTAGAAGAGATATTTTTAAAAATTTCTACCAATGGATTTCACTTGACTGAAGTAGCCTCATCAAAACACCTGTAAACAAAATAAAAAAAAAATACAAAACGGTCTTTGCACCGAAAGATCTCAGTTATCCAATGCCAAAAAATCATTTAAAAATATTAAAATGAAGAAGAGATATTTTTATAAATTTCTACAAATGGATTTCACTTGACTGAAGTAGCTTTTTAAAAATTCCCCTAAAAAAAGTCGAAAAAGTACAAAACACTCTTTGTACCAAAAGATCTAAGCTATCCCATGACAAAAAAAAAAAATAATAATAATAATAATAAAATAAAATAAAATAAAATAAAATAAATAAAAAATAAAAAATTAAAAATATTAAAATGTAGGAGAGATATTTTTATAAATTTCTACCAATGGATTTCACTTCACTGAAGTAGCTTTTTTAAAATTTCCCTAAACAAAGTCGAAAAAGTACAAAACGGTCTTTGTTCCGAAAGATGTCAGCTATTCCATGACAAAAAAATCATTTAAAAATATTAAAATGTAGGAGAGATATTTTTATAAATTTCTACCATTGGATTTCACTTGACTGAAGTAGCTTTTTTAAAATTTCCCTAAACAAAGTCGAAAAAGTACAAAGCGGTCTTTGTACTGAAAGATCTTAGCTATTCCATGACAAAAAAATCATTTAAAAATATTAAAATGTGGGAGAGATATTTTTATAAATTTCTACCAATGGATTTCACTTGACTGAAGTAACTTTTTTAAAATTCCCCTAAACAAAGTCGAAAAAGTACGTAACGGTCTTTGTACCGAAAGATCTCAGCTATTCCATGACAAAAAATCATTTAAAAATTTTAAAATGTAGAGGAGATATTTTTATAAATATCTACCATTGGATTTCACTTGACTGAAGTAGCTTTTTTAAAATTTCCCTAAACAAAGTCGAAAAAGTACAAAACGGTCTTTGTACCGAAAGATCTGAGATATCGAATGCCAAAAAATAATTTAAAAGTATTAAAATGTAGAAGAGTACAAAAAAGTACAAAAAAAAAAAGTACAAAAAGTCGAAAAAGTACAAAACGATCTTTGTATCGAAGATATCAGCTATCCAATGATAAAAAAATCATTTAAAAATATTAAAATGCAGAGGAGATATTTTTATAAATTTCTACCAATGGATTTCACTTGACTGAAGTAGCCTCATCAAAACACCTGTAAACAAAATCAAAAAGGTACAAAACGGTCTTTGCGCCGAAAGATCTCAGCTATCCAATGCCAAAAAATCATTTAAAAATATTAAAATGTAATGAAACGGAATACTTTTGATTATCCCTGTAATTGATCAATGCATCCGATTTTCATAACATTTGAAATGACTCGACAAAATTATGTAATAAATGTACGTTTTAAATTTCAAACGATTAAAACGCATTTGAAAGTTTTTCCCCATTGACCGTAATGTAACGGAATCCTTTTGATTGTCCCTGTAATTGATCTATATATACGATTTTCATAAAATTTGAAATGACTCGACAAAATTATGTAATAAATATACGTTTTAAATTTCAAACGATTAAAATGCATTTGAAACTTTTTTCCCCATTCACCGTAATGTAACTGAATCCTTTTGATTTTCCCTGTAATTGATCTATCTATCCGATTTTCATAAAATTTGAAATGACTCGACAAAATTATGTAATAATTATGTATTTTAAATTTCAAACGATTCGGTTGGGTAGTTTTTGCGTTGTTATATGCGGACAGACAGACGGACAGACAGACAGACGGACGGACTGAGCGACAATAGGTGCTACGTATTTACATAATTACGAACGCACCTAAAAAGCAGAAAACGGTATCTGTACAGATCAACGTCAGATAGCCAATGCAAAAAAATGATTTAAAAACATTGAAATGCAGATGAGATATCTTTATAAATCTAAATCATAAGATTATGAACGATTGGGTTGCTTCAGTTTAATGAATTAGCCTCTTTAAAATATAAGTAAAAAAAAAAAAAAAAAAAAAAACGCAGACGAAAAACATTTAATTTATATCTTTCTTAGCACTAAAATTATAGAGAAAGTGTTGTTTGGTTTGAATGCAATAACCTCTTTAAAATAAACAAAATTGAAAAAGCAGAAAACGGTATCTGTACAGATCATCGTCAGATAGCCAGTGCAAAAAAATGATTTAAAGACATTGAAATGCAGATGAGATATCTTTATAAATTTAAATCATAAGATTATGAACGATTGGGTTGCTTCAGTTGAATGAATTAGCCTCTATAAAATATAAGTTTTAAAAAAAATCGCAGACGAAAAACTTTTAAATTATATCTTTCTTAGCACTAAAATTATAGAGAAGGTGTTTGGTTTGAAATGCAGATGAGATATCTTTATAAATTTAAATCATAAGATTATGAACGACTGGGTTGCTTCAGTTTAATGAATTAGCTCTTTAAAATATAAGTTAAAAATATCTGTACAGATCAACGTCAGATAGCCAATGCAAAAAAATGATTAAAAACATTGAAATGCAGATGAGATATCTTTATAAATTTAAATCATAAGATTATGAACGATTGGGTTGCTTCAGTTGAATGAATCAGCCTCTTTAAAATATAAGTAAAAAAAAAAAAAAGTGGAAAATGGCGTAAAAAAAAATCAAAAATATTAAAACGCAGACCAGATATATTTATAAACTTCTACCTTAGGATTACCATAAGCTAGTGAATTGTTTCGCTTGATTGAAGTATCCTTTTTAAAATATCCGTAAAATAAATCGAAAATGAAGAAAATGGCCTTTGTGCGAATCGACCTCAGCTATCTAATGTAAAATAATAATAATAATAATAATAACAATAATAATAAAATGTTGACGATATATGTATGTAAATTTTTGTCATATGACTATCACTAGCAAGAGACCGCATCTACCCTCTGCTGAAATAACATTTAAAAATATTAAAATGCAGACGAGATATCTTTATAAATTTCTTTCATACGATTAAGATTATCAAGTGTATTGTTTCGCTTAACTGAAGTAGCCTGTTTAAAATACCTGTAAACCCCCCCCCCCCCAAAAAAAAAGAAAAAAAAATAGAAAAAAAAAATAGAAAAAAAAATAGAAAGCTGCCTTTATACAGATCGATTTCATCTATCCAATGCAAATATATATACATATTCATAAGTGTGTATATATATGTGTAAGTTAATATATATTTATTTATTTAAAAATATTAAAATGTCGACTATATACGTTTATAAATTTCTATTGTAAGACTACCATTTGTAAGTAGGTTGTTTTGCTCAGCGCCGAAACTAGCCTTTCTTGCGCCCGGGGCAAATATGGATTTTGGCGCCCACCCCCCCCCCCACCCCCGACATATATGCATTCTTTATATCAAACACACCAAACAAAATCTTAATTTGGCGCCCCCTTCAGCTTCTGTTCTGGTGGCACCCAGGGCACGTGCCCCCTCTGCCCCCCTCTAGTTTCGGCCCTGGTTTTGCTTGACTAAATAAGCCAATATCTAAACAAAAAATCCAAATTGTAGAAAACAGCCTTTGTGCTGATCGATCTCAAACATCCAATGCAAAATAAATAAACAAACAAACAAATAAGTAAATAAAAAAATTGTTATGCAATCGAGAAGAGGCTACTTCAGTAAAGCGAAAAAGCCCATTCGCTAATGCTAATCTCATGGGAGAAATTTATACAGATACGTCGGATCCATTGTATTTTTTTTTCGTATGATAGCTGAGATAGATCTGTACAAAAGCCATTTTCTACTGTTCCGATATTCATTTAAGAATTTTTTATGGGGATGTTTTGACTTTCGAAACGGGAACCGAAAAAGAAAATGGCTCGAATAAAAATATCTGTAAATGAATGTCAAATGAGCAATAAATGGCTAACAGATCGATTTCAGCTATTCAATGAAAACAATCATTTAAAAATTTTGAAATGTAACTGAGAAGTGGCTGCTTCAGTCAAGTGAAAGAACCGATTTTTAATGCTAATTTTATGGACGAAATTTATAAAGATATCGCAGTTGCTTTTCAATATATATCTTTTTTTCCTCATTGGATTGGAGACCTTCATTTTTCGATACGGTTTTAAAAATGAATTTCCATAAAAATATTCTGCAATCAAAATCGAATAGGTAAAAAATAGAAAAGTAAAAAACGGCCTTTATATAGAATTTTATCCTCTTTAATATTCTATTGAACAAATAGCAAGCTATGGCTACAAGTCTCGAGATATTTAGGAATGATAATTAAAAAGTCCAAAAATTTTGTAGGTTTTTTTTTTTTTGGCCACAGAAAACAAGGCTGCGGAGTCAGTAAAAAAAAAAAAAAAAAAAAAAGGCCGACTCCTACTTTAGAAATTTTAACTCCGACTCCGAACTGGCTAATTAATATACTAGTGTTGCTTTTGATTAAAATTATAAGGAACGCATGAAAAGGTAAGGCGAAATTTTCACCTTTTCGGTATTAATTCAGTTCTTAGGACTTTGAAAAAAATTATACTTAAATTCCGTTTTACTAATTTTTCAAATTCGCGTCCCACAAAACCAAAAAACTCAGCTATCGAAAGCTAAAGAATAACATAAAATAGAAATTTTACTGTTTCATAGCTTCGGTGGATTTGAAAAGGGGAAATTTTTACAATTTTGTTGTTAATTCGTATCCTCTAGAGCAGAAAAGTTTCGATGGAAAGAAAATAAATGATTAAAAAGTGAAAATTTTAGTAGCCCGGAAATAATTCGGGTTCTACATGAGTTTTTCATTAAAAACGGTTTTCATCGAACGGTACGCCGGACAGTATATGGGAAATCTTCAATTTGGATAGCATGATAGAATCCAATAATAATAATAATAATAATAATTTTATGGATTTAAAATTATATGTAAATGGTTTAATTTCACTTCAAACTGTCTAATATATTAGGTCGGAGTCGACTTGTTTTAAAACGGATCCGACTGTTTTGGTCAGAAATAAGCAAACGAAGAACCTATCCAAATGTAAATAGCCTCGGGCCATCAGGTCTGAAAAGGTGCGAGAATGTTGTTTTCGTTTAGTATTTGCTAATGACTTTTTTCCATATGGGGTATCAAATCCCCTTTATTTTTCGCCTGGAGGGAAAGGGTGACATGAGATGACCATTTTTCTTGTCAATTATAAGCCTCGGAAATATCATTGGTCTTTTAAAGTGTCAATCTTTGTGTTTGGGATACGCCTTGCGGTGGCAACTCGCATATCTTCGTGAGAGGATTTTGAGTTCCGGTTTGAGTGATGTAGGCTCTTAATGAGAAGCATAGTAACTACACAGTGAACATGTACTAATTTATCTCTCTGCGTCACAGAGAGAAAGAGAGAAAATATGACCCCCCCCCCCTTTCCCATTATTCACTTCTAGCTACGGCACTGGCTATGCATACATAACGTTATTACTTAAGGGGGGAAAGGTGGGGAGAATCTAGCGTATGATATCGGAATATATTTCTAAAGAGGGATGGGGTGTGTCTTGATATATTTATCAATTTTGAATGATCCAACCAAAATTTTCGCTTTCTGTTTCCTTTTTTTTTTTTTTAAATATAAAATTGTTTTCATTTCATTTATAGCTTGTTCGTTATATCAAAATAGTCTGCAATATATATATAAGTTTGTAAACTATTTTTATGAAAATTAAAATAATTAAATCACTATAAAATTATTTATTTTCAAAATATTGAATATCTCAGTGTTTGGTATTCCTATTCTTCCGTTTTATGTGTATGCATATATATAACCTGCGTTTAAGAAAACAGGTGTAAAGTATATTTGAAATAATACTTGTGTTTACCAATAAAGAAAAGAGAATGTTATTGAGGAATGATAACGTATGATATCGTAAGGGGTAGCGGAGGTCCAGAAATTGCCAAAAAGTTGATAACGTTCATTACATTTGTATAGCCTTTTGTATGTTAGTGTTCTCTGTTCTGTTCAATGCACAGATTTTTGATTGGAGATACTGGCGTCAGCTATGTAACACTTTTTAACTGGTGAAAATGGAGCATCAGCCGTTTGTGAAGTTGTTGGCATTCCGTGCCGTAGGTTTAATACTGGTTTTCGCACTTAAAGAGTAAAGCTTACTTTAATCGGCCAAAGCAATAATTTTGTTCAGCACTTCTACTAATGATCATTTCTGGTGGAAACTATTATGTATTAAACAAAAGTGTTTTTTTTTTTCCTCACCATAGATTTCTGAGCGAAATAAATACCTTTTATCTACCTTTTACCTATCTAGTACTCTATCTGGAATTATGATGGTAGCGAAAAAGGGGGAGAGTTGATGAAGATAGACTAAATTTGGCCACAGATGTCCAAATTTTCTAATTTTTTTCGAAGGTTGAAGGGGGAGCCTTTCCCTGCACTCCCTGCGTACACTCATGTCTATTCAAATACTGCATAAATTATTGTAATGATTGTAAGATTTGTACATTTCATTTCCGAACATAAAATTGAATTTTTGAAATAAGAGCACTTATTAGCATTACACATAACCGTAGACGTTAGAGAGACTAAAATGGCAATAAATAAATAAATAAATAAATAATTCAATTTAGACATAAATAAATTAGAAACTACAATGATGGCTGTTAATATGAATGGAAAAATATAGATTTATGTAAAAGCTGTTTTAAAATCCCGTGCACTTTATGTCCTACTAAGCAACCACCTTGGGTCACCTTAGGCCAATTACAATAACCTTAAATATTCTAAAGTCAAATATTGAATGTTATTTTTTTCCAAACGGAATGTAGAGATGGGGTGTGGGGAGGGCAATGTCTTCAGCAGCATGTTGATTTAACTTTATAATTTTGAACAAAAATATTTTCGAACGAACATTATATTGTTAGCAGTGTATAATCTTGAATTTGTATGATTTTTCCTTTTTAAATGAAAATCCGTCCAATCGAAGCTCGAGTTGATTTCCCACTGCCTTACGAGTATACCAGCGGTGCTATTCATGTCCCGGTCTGATTTTTCAAGCTAACCGTTAATTTGTATTTATTTTCTGACATTTAGATATAAAACTTTCAATTTTGACAAAAAAAAAAAAAAAAAAAAAAAAAAAAACTTGATAAAATAAATAATGGAAATGTGCACAACCTCATGCATATTTTTTTTTATTTATAAACGCGAAATGATATTCAAATCACATATTTCTTAATTGGGAAACGATATAGTGAGATAATTTGCACCGAGAGGAAAAATATGTTTGGCGAATCCATGAAATGACTTCAAAAATTTTTTGAACAGTAAATATTAATATTTTCGCACCAGATATATTATTAGAACCTGAAAAATACCGTGAATGTATCAACAGTTTTTATTTTTGTTGCTGCTGTTGTTTTTTGTTTGATTTTTTACATTTGAATCTTCAGAGAAATGGAAAACTTGAAAACTGATGCGAATCACTGCCAAATAATTTTTTTATTTTTGAAATAGTAATTAAAAATACCATTTCTTTCTTTCTTTATTATTATTTATTTATTGATTTGTAATTCTACCGGGATCTCACTATATCCCAATTTGAAAATGCAGAAGAAATCAAACGTTACGCTTTTCGTCAGTGGGAAGGACTGCTTGGGGAAGCATACAAGCATAATCTCGTTGAGGAATAAAAGTTCGCCATTTTGCGATTATCATTAAGGGTTTTTAATAATTATTTCGGGTAATTAAGAAAAAATAAAAAAATTGAGTGTCATGTGCACGGTGCATCTACCATCATCTATCCTTATCCAAATTTTCAGATCTCTAATGTGCAGTAGATTTTCGTAGCCATCGTCAACACTTCTTTCTTTTAGATGCAATCTATTGTTATTGCATTAAATTATTTTCTCCGGGATAATAAAATTTTACTGTAACGCAGGATTCTGATAGAGCGTGCTTTCATTTACACTGGTTTTACTGTGTTACAAATTTTATTTAAATAGCTGCCATCCTTCTTTATTGTTCAAGTAATTTAAGCAAGTTTGGAAACAGAAATTTATTTAATGAAATAAAGTATAAAGAAACAAGACATATTTTATTAAATAAATTTTCTGGTTCAAAAAACTCCAAAAGAATGGCAACTATACATTTTTAAATATTCATAGTTTTTTTTTTTTTTGGGGGGGGGGATAAAGTTTTATTTTTACAGGCGATTGGATGGGGGGGGGGGGGTAGGGCGCCAAATGCATTTCTGCACACAGGCGCCGAATATTGCTGGCACGCCCCTGGCGATACACGTACGGCTCCAACGCTCTTTAGGGCTTTCGCATGCGCTGAGCATTTTGCGATGAAAAAAAATGGGTGTTGCCATTGGAAATTTTCGAGTTTCTGTAACTATAACCGTAACCGTGAGCGCCATTTTGCTGCCGTTCACAGAATCTCGAGCTCATACCTCTAAATAGCTATATCTGAAATTTCACCTCGATCGGTTAAGCGGACTGGCCGCTAGAGCTCCATATATCGGCAAAGTTTTTTTATGACCACCCTGTATTTGCATTGTTATATAATATGGATATAGTATATTATATCCATACTATATAACAAAATATTTAACACACTGTAGATGAATTTAACACATTTATGAGTATGGAATGAAATGACATATGATCAATACTAATTCTATTAGTGGCTGTATTTTACACAATTTTAAACTTAAGCAAATGATTAGCTATAATTTAACAGTAATAATTATGTACTAGTGTTGTATTTTTTAGTTTGAAATATTAATTACATTACAAGTTCGGTTAAATAAGGAAGAGCTTGACTTTGTGGTCAGTTGAAAAATACACACAAAATGTTATTTTCAAAAAATCATATAAAATTTTCTAAGCAAAAACACACGATTTGCTTGTAAGGTATTTATTAGAGACTAACAAGGTATCAATTGAGCATATTATCAGATTTTTAAAATATGGTGTTTTTGAGAAATTGCATTTCAAAAATAGTGATTTTACAAAATTTTGCATAATTTAAAATTGAATTACAAAAGTTGTAAGCACATTAGAGTTAAAGTAAAATTTCCTGTAAAACTTCCATTAAATGTCTTTGGATTGCCATCAATGTTTAGCTTTAAAATACTTTTTTTCATTATGAAAAAAAAAACTTTAATTCAGTAATAATTATATTTTTTGTACTTAAAAACTAATTTTTTTTAATTAAGTAAAAATGTCACTACATTTTTTAAAGCTATACTAAAGTAAAATTCAGTTTAATAACTGTTTATAAAAAATAAATTGACTGAATATGTTGAATATGTTTGGTATTGTGTTCATTTCAAAATGAAGCGTTTTTCAGTTTTTCTGAAAACTGACAATTTTATCATGAACTTTAAAGTGATGTAATCGGAGAAATAAATTTTTTAGGGAAAAATCCTTTTAGGAAATTTTATAAATCACTTAGTTCTAACTACTGAATTTTTTTGAAAAAAATCTGTGATGGTCATTTGACACTTATCAGTACTATCTGCCTGAATTGAGATGGAATAGCTCAACTAAGAATAATTTTGCAGTCACTAAATAAAATAATTTAGTTGCATATGGTAACTAACAATCATTAAATTTCTAACTCTGGTCTTTTTTTTTTAAAGCAAGATATTCTAATGTTAGCTCTGGAGAATAAATATCTCATAGTTTTTTAGAAAAACTAACTTTTGTTACTGTAGAAGTAATCCTGACTTTTAAAATGCATTAAGATTAAATTACAGAGCAAAAAGTTAACACTATAACAGCAAACCACTAACACAGCAATGTCAAATAGATAAAAAAAAAAAAAAAAAAAAAAAAAAAAATAGAAATTTTTTCTATTAATAATAATAATAAAAAAAAAAAAGCATTTTCTTCTACTTCTGTGTAATTTATTTTCAGGTGAGATTATTATGTTTGGTGATAAATTACAAATACAGTGAAACCTCCAAATAAGGGAGCATAACTTTTGTCTCTTAAATAGAGGTGTTTCTTAATCGGAGTTTTTATCACTATTTTTAATTAATCGTACAAATAACAAAACATAAAAGATGAAGCTTAAATGTATTCGAAGTATATAAACTACATTAATCAAACACAAAAGGTATAGAATTAACTAATTAAAATTTCAATTGATTACTAAGTCATTAAATAATTTGTAGAATTATCAATCTGTATTTTTTATGCAAACTGTGAACATGCAAAAAGTATAGAAACATTTAAAAGAATTTAAGTAATCAAAGTGATTGTTTTGCAAATTTCAATTTTTCACTATAAACTTTTCAAGTGTTCATTTACCATACTTATAAATTTTAGTTCTTCATTATCAGCAGTATTTACAAAAAAAGTATTCAACTGCTTTGCATATTTTAAGGCAACAAATCTCTCAACTGCTCTGCTCAGCAAACAGAAAACATTGACACATTTACAAATTCATTTTTTAACGGAAAGGTATAAAATTGGAACGTCTGATTATGGAAGCAATTTGGAATCAAATTGCATTTAAGTTTTTAATAAATTACCTGTTGAATTGTAAGCAATTTTGATCGCATGACAAAGATGTTTTTCACCCTTTTTTAAGTAGTTATTCTTCTTCATGTAGAAATTTGGTTAAAAATGCCTACGTTTACAATATTTTCTGAAAAATCTATTGCGCTTGAAAACAAACAGTTTTATTACATAATTTCTGAACAACAACGCCGGTTAGTTTCAGACATTTCTGAATAAAAATAAATTAAAACTTATGTCTACTTAACTTGTTTTATCTACTTATGTAAATTTATGTCTCAAATAAGTTTCCCTTTTGGATTCGAGAACAGCCTTAAAGCATTTGCAAAGTTCTTTATTTCACAGTTTTCTTTTATTCTTCATTTTCAGAATCATCCTCACAATTTTCAGCATTACTTTCAATGGGGATAAACACACTGAAGTCGAATCAGAATTGTCGGTAAATAAATGCTGGTTAATTGTGTTGTATGCTTCCTTATCAGCACGACTGCCTGTCTGTTTGATACCTCATAAAAAATTAGAGAGTTGATTTATATGCAACTATATATGGTATCCATAGTTTGAACAGAAGATTTAAAATAAATATGGCCTCAATTTTATTTGTAGATGTTCTCCCACCAAGCAAAGTTTATAAACATCATTTAAAAGTAGATTTTATTTCTAATTATTTGGTATTGTAACTTTCTTCTACGATAATTAGTTGCAGAGTTGGTCAGGGACTTTTTTTTCCACCCTGATGACTGTACATTAGTAGTTGGCAAGCAGAGTAGTTCAGTAAAACATTTGGGTACACAGCAAAATTTTTACTGCTATTTTTATGTTCCAGGACAGAAACTGATGGCAGCGAACGATGTGTAAAATGGGCTGAAGATGAAAATAGTAAAAAAATGCAAGTTACTGTAACACAACTGGAGTACTAAAGATATTAATTTGTTTTGTATATTTATTTAAATAATAAATTAATATATTGTTTTAAACATATTTTCGATTGTTCATTTTGACAAAAACAGAAATGAATTTTAGGTGCTTTATGGTTAGTCAAGTTTCAGTGTTATATATACATTATTTTTACATGCAAATATATCACAGGTGACCAGATAATCTAAAAATACAGAATTTTGTTATAAACATTGAAATATTCTTCTTATATAAGCCATAGAAGAAATTTTAGGTTTACTTATTAACTTCAAGAAAACATTTTTCATACAATATCCAATTCTTTTCCATGCGTTTTTTAAAAATTCAAATTTATTCTAATCCATACTCTTTCCTTGTAAGAAGTCAAGTCTAACCTGGTTTGATGCTCAATTTGTGATTAACCCATAGCTAGAGACATGAATTTCCTTTACAGCCAAAAAGATTCAATGTTATTTTCTTTTACTTGTCTTTTGTAAAAACAACATTGGAATTTATTTTGGATACACAATATATTCTGTAATTCATGTAATGATAAAAGAACTAACTGACAGTACTGAAGAGATAATTTTAGTATTTAAGTATTTGTATTTTAGTATTTGTATTTAAAGACAAACAGGTGATAATTAAAGCCAAAGAGCAACATGGAGTCATTTAGACGCCTGTCTCCAGATAGAGATTAAAGAAAAGAGTGCAACAATCAATCTTGTATTCATTAATGTATGATATTTTAAAGACTGTTTTTATTCAGGTAGGAGGGGCCATCAATAGCCTCCAATCTTCTATCCATAAAATGTGATCATGCTGATCCGCTTTTATGTGAGCTTTCAGAGTCTCTGGAAAATACTCACATGGCATCTTAGAGGAAAAGGGATTTTATAAGTCACTTACTTAAGTCACGAAGTTGCCGTTTTGATTCAAAAATACAAATTATGGCATCAAAAAATTTTGGAAACTCCTTATTTGGGAAAATACTTAGGTAGCTTCCAACTTTTAAGGGACTTTTTTGCATCAAATAAACTTGCTCTGAACCAAAAGACTCCATTAGAATTAATTTATTAAGTAAAATTGCAGATTAAAAATGCTTTATTAAAGTTTATTAGAAGCTTAAAATTTGACAGCTGTCACAAATCTTTTCTTTCAGTGAAAAATGATCAAGAAACTAGGAAAGAAGGCTATCCAGTACATTTATGTTTTCTCCCTTTCAACTAAAATGCTAGATAATACTCCATTATGTAGGAACAGAGTAGTACAGTAGTAAACATCTTATTTTCGTGCATTTCTGATCTTAAAATTTATTATTGTATGCAAATATAAGTAAGTAAATTCATAACAAATTAAGAAGAAAATTAAAATTCTGTATTTTTTGCAGAGCTTATATATAATCTTTTCTGATCTTGTAGTCTAATTATACATGTACTTCTTGCCCAGTAAGAATTCATAAATGCGACCCTTCAGAATATTTTAGCTTTCCACAAGCTTTTGAAAAAGGGTACTCCTGACATAAATATTCTCAGAAATATGATTAACTTTTGTTTAATATGCATTAAGAAAATTTAATTTAAGAAGTTTGTATTCAATACCAAAATTTATTTATTAAATTTTTTATTGATTTTTACGAATTAGATTGATGGCCACTATTTAAAATTTTTTAGAATAAACTAAATTTTTAGAAATTTCGAATTACATTTTCTTACATTGTTTGATATTTTTGGATTTCCATTTTGCATTTAAACTTATGACATCGCAATGCAATATTTTGGAAAAACTATAATTTTAACTATTAAATTTTATAAGAATAGAATCTTACAAAATTTTTCTCAAAATGAAGCATAAAAAGTAGAGCAAATGTAGTAAGATATCTAAAAACCAGGATGCATCATAAACAAGCAACAAAAGTATTTTATAACAGTTTATTTCACAAACAAGATTTCTCAAATCAAATCTCTTTTTCTTTTAAGCTGCATAAAAATTAGATAAAATAACATTAAGTACACAAATATGAAATAGGTCAACATGCCATGTTAAATGGGATATCTGTAAATATAAACATTTTTCAAGAATATGTCCAGAAAATTTACACAGAAATGAACGAGATTTTTCTTTTATCACATCAAGAGGAATAATTTTTCTTATTTATAAAAAGGGAGGAAAATAAATCACAGGTCAATAACACAGTTTTTATGAACCATGGTACAAATGTTTTGTTTATAAATTCTTGTAAATATTTTCTCGTAAAAAGTTTCTTATAAATAGTTCTTAAAAATCAGCATAACAAAAACATATCTCAGAAATACATTCAATGCATTTTTTTTTTCATATTTTAAAATAAATTAAATGAAAATTTCACTAACTGTCTGAAATTTAAAATAATTTATATAGAACATAAAATACAATTAAACAAAAAAAGAAAGAAAAGAAAAAAAGAAACGCACTTAATTATACAAATAGTATATTTACACTCTGAGAGGAGAAAAAAAAAGTTATGTTACAAAATAATAAAGTACACATCTTTTTCCAAATTTCATAAAAAAAAACATTTTACAGCAAGCTTAATGACTATGCTTTAAAGTTTTAAACATAAAAAATATCCAAAATTTAAAAAATAAATAAAATAAAATAAAAAATACAAGTTTTTATGAACAATTTCATATTTGATGAAAAAAAAAAAACATCCCGGCTTGAACCAGAAATAACTATATGATGACGATTCAAACTTTAAATAAAATTAAAATGAGGTACATGAAAGCAGAAGCCAGTATATAATAAGATAACAGCCATTTATACAGTAAGGTATATTATCTATTTTGAACCTTTAACAATTAAAGAAACGTCTAATTGAAATTGGAAAAACAAAATAAAGAAAATCGCATGAACAGGGTAATTTTGAAATTAAAAATTAATTTTAATTTTGAAATTATTACATAAAACATACATATTTACCCATAACATTAAAGCTAAAGCCAGTATCAAGTATATATAAAATAAGAAAAGCTAATTATTTTGAGCTTAAGAAAAAAAAAAAAAAAAAAAAAAATCTAACTGAAATCAGAAAAACAAAATAAAAACAGAATTTACCAACTAAAAAAAATTTTTTTTTTTGTCCCCCTACCCCCTTATTAAAGTAGTGACAGAATTATTTATAGTTTTGCAATTTTGAATCCTTTGTAATATGTTGCTATGTAATTTCACATTCTGATGTTCTACTGGATTAACATTAGGAGTAATTAGAGAAGGAGTAACCCTTTTTTCCTTTAAAAAGTCATGCCACCAGATTATCCAGCATGCCAGACCTTAGGATGCTGGATTAAAGGTTGTTTATTGTACTACTAAATACTTATAACTTCCATTTTTTTTTTTTTTTTTTTTTTTATCATGCACATTTTTCTTTTCTATTTTTATCAAAATTTGAGGTAAACCAAATTTTTTGTAATCCAAAAATGCATCGGTCTTAATTATAGTGGAGTTCTATTGTATAAAATGAAAACCTTTTACTTCTATGTAGAAAAACTTTTTCATTTCTAAGAAGTTTCTAAAGTCCGTAGGCACCTTGTATAAATTCTCTCCCTTCCTTTTATGATAATCAGTGAATATATGTTTAAATTACTGGTAATGTGAAATTCACTATTGCTTTTATTATTTTTAAGGCATTTTAAGCACATATTGAATTGCACCAAGTGTGTTACTGATTTTTTTTAATACTATTTTTATTAATTCAGTCAAATTCAAAAAGAATGAAAGAAAAATTCTATCTTGCTATTGCTGACTAATCATTTAACATTAAACTTTAGAGTTTGTTAAATTTGCTTATACATTCATTAATTAAGAGTCAAACTAAGCATTCTAAAAAAGCACATAATAATTACATTATAAGAAATTGCAAAATATTTTTTACAATAACATGTAAGTCAAAACAAGTACTTCATTATGAAAGATTAAAATAGCTTGTTAAGTACTAGTAAAAAATTAAAAGTGAAATAGCAGTAGAAAAGAAAAAAGGTGAAATAAACATAATGCTGATATTACATTGACACTTCAAAAACACTAGTAACATAGAGTTAATCCTGAGATAACTTAAAATTTTGTAAACTAATATTGTAATCAACAGAATAATATTGTATTAACAGTCTACAAACATCTGTGTACAATATGACAATAAATAAAATACAAGTGTGATATTTAGCAAAAATCCTTACAAAAGAAAATTAAAAAATAATAATGTTCTTTTAATAAACAACATTCAAACAATTTTTCTTCATAAATTGACAACTGCATAAATAGATAACTAACAACAATAAAAGCTAAATGTATTCTTAAAGATTAAAATGGCCTATGCAAAGAAAAACATCAAATCTGGCACACCTTTTAGACACTACATTCTAGATAAATTTCCACAAAAAAGAAAACAGATGACCGAAAAATTATTAAGATCAATTCTATTAAACTTATGATTGCATTAAATTATTAAAATATAGATTATGCTAAATCAACAAATACTGTGTGTTTGGAAATACAGTAAAACTCCAACTATCCAGCTCTGGATGAAATCCAGATTCATTCATCAAAGAAAAGTCATACTATGAAGTAAAAAATTCTCAATCTGTTTGTTTAATAAAAAGACATTATGGTTACTATTGTTATTATTAAAGATCCCTTTTACTAAAAAGAATATAATAAGATCTTAGAAATATTAACTGACCATGTTTAAAAAAAACTTAACGGATTTGCCACAATGGAAAACAAAATGTGTATTAAAATTTTCCCAAGAATTTGTTTTGGTGACTTCTAACACATTTATTAACAATATGCAATACCAACTGCTTTTTACTTAAAATTCAAGTCATAACCTCTAAAATACCTCTCTTTATTAACCTCTAAAATACATTATCTCAGAACCTTATATAATACTGATATTATACAAATATACATTTTATAATATACAAATACAGAATGAAAATTTCAATCAAATATAAAAATTAATTTTGCTGTAAATGGGAATTTTAAGGATATTTTCAAATTTAAATCAGGCAATTTTTTGTTCCAGATGTCAATCAGAATATTTAGTGTTACAAGTGACTGGCATTTGGTTAATTGGAGTTTTACTGCATTAAAATATGTGTCAAGTGCACAGATAAAAACCTTGTTATATACTATTAGAAAGTAAATCCAAGAGCATTACTAAATCAGAAACTGAGTGAAGTATAAGATAGCACATACCAGACAACATGCCAATTTTGAAATCCTGACAATCTTTTGACAAAATTCACATTTTTCTGCAAAACTTTCAAAAAATTTGCATTTTTATGCAATCTTTCCATGAAATCTGTGTTTTAACCACAATTTTTTTGACAAAATCGGCCTTTTATCTAAGATCTTTAGACGAAATCAGCACTTTGATCTTTTGACGAAATTAGCGTTTTACTGTAATCTTTTGACTAAATCGGTGTTTTTTCAAGGATCTTTTGACAAAATTTGCATTTTTGCACGATATTATCATGAAAATGGCATTTTTTCCCCCGTGATCTTTTGACAAAATTGCCGTTATATTTGCAATCTTTTGACAAAATCGGTATTTTATCCACGATCTTTAGATGAAATGAAATGTACATTTTTCTGCAATCTTCAGACAAAATCATCTTATTATCTGCGATCTTTCAGCAAAATCGGCATTTTTTCAGCAAAAATCCACATTTTACAAAATTTGCATTTTTCAGCAATCTTTTCACAAAATTTGTCCCCCCCCCCCCCCCTTCCGAGAAACTGACAAAATTGGCTTTTTTCTGCGAAACTGATGAAATATGTACTTTTTTGGTGATCCTTTCACGAAATTCGCATTTCTCCACCATTGTTTTTTTCCAAGCAGAAAACTGTACAATCGTTCTGTTCTGTATACTTAGAACAAAATCTGTACATTGTACGGCCAAACCGTACAAGTTGGCAACTATGATAACAGTATTCTTGTGTCATGAGGTGTTTCTATTTACTACAATGCATTATTATAACAAAAATAACATCTAAAATACACATGTGACATCAAAGGAAAAAAAAAAAAAAAAAAAAAGGAGGGGGTTGTAAATTTCTCTTTCTACAATGACTTATCAGTGTAACAGAAATAACATCTAAAATACATGTGTGTCATTAAAAGAAAAAAAAAAGGGAGGGGAGTGTAAATTTCTTATCATTACAATGACTTATCTGTATAAAAGAAATAACGTCTAAAATACATATGTATCATCAAAGGAAAAAAAAAGGCAGGGAGGGTGTAAGTTTCTCTTTGTTAAAATGACTTATCGGTATAACAGAAATAACATCTAAAATATGTATCACCAAAGGAAAAAAAGAAGGGTGTAGTTTTACTCTATTACAATCACTTATTGGCATAACACAAATAAGATCTAAAATACATATGTGTAACCAAAGAAAAAAAAAAGGGGTGTAAATTTCTCTTTATTACAATGACTTATCGGTATACATGAAATAACATCTAAAATACATGTGTCTCACACACACACACACAAAAAGGGGGGGGGGGTGGCTAAGCCATACTTGCATACTTTTTCTATCAAGGTAACAGAAAAAAAGTAAATATTTAGAAGAAACAAACCACAGTAATCAAAAAGTATCTGGAAAAGTTCTTAAATACATCTATAGCATGCAAACTTTTATTGAACATTTTTATGGCTTCTATAAACATTTGGCAATAATCAGGGATTTATTTCATTTTATCGTCTGAAAATAAATATTTTTACTGAGGCCAGAATTTTTACTCTGTGGATTTTCCGAAATGACAAATGTTTTTAAGCAAGGAAATAGCATCAAATTTCATTTTCACATTAAATTTCTGATACAAAAGCATTTGAAATGTTGTAAAAAGCTTTTGAAAATGACTTTTGATTGAAAACAATAGTATTTGATTGGTATAAAAAGTTTAAAGATTGCAGAGAATCCATTGTTTATCACTGCAATCTGGTAGATCATACACTTCAATTAATTCATTGAAGCCAGAGAATTGGATTTTGGGTAATTTTACAAAGGTACTTAATGTTTCAAGGGTCTGACATGCATCAGTGAAAAGGGGACAATTCCTTACACAATCTATAATAAATAATAAAGCCGAAAATGATAAGCTATAATTGGAAACATAAATTGAAAACACAACTCAATATTTACATATCAATAATAAAACACTCTCTAATGAAAGCAAAAGGGATAACATGGATGTGGCACCAAAATAAAACATCAATCATGCACACAATCCCAGACTTTATAATTTCCACCAAATGTACAAGTTTTAATAAACAAAATACAAATTTTCAACGCAAGAATAGAATTTTGAACACATTTTTGAAATAGAGGAACTCGAATGCATGACTGAGAAAATTTTTTAGTGTAAAAAATACAATCTACTTTTAACAGAAGACAAATTACATAAATTTTATATTGCATTTTCTTTGTTGGTATTTAAAACTACTATCAGCAGAGTTGCCAAATTCGAGAGAATAAAAAACATAAGATTGGAAAAAAAATATCAGCAGACTTTTTTCTATAAAAATCTTGTTGTCCAACATCACCAGAATTACTAAATGCCTAGAGTGAGTGAATCCTCATCATGTAATCTCGAACAAAATTGTTGTTTTTAAATGCAAATATAAAATAATTTATTTTAAATTTTATTACAGCCATATATACTTAATAAATTCGAAAATGCTTTGCAATCAATTACGTGACAAAATGGTTTAAAACAATTTAAAATTCATTATTAAGATCAGAAATGTATATAAGCTTTTTATAAAATATAATTGTTGTAAATTATGATCGATAATTATAAAAAATTAAGAGATATGAATACATTTTAAAAAATGAATTTGCCATTTGGGACATTAAGTTACAATTTTTTAATTTTAGAAAATAAAATAGTATGAGGTTTTTGAAAGAAAATTAAAAATTGGGCACACACACACACAAAAAATTTCAAAGTTTTAGAGAGCCATCATATATACATATATAAATATATATGTACATATACATAACCTTGCACTTCTATTATATCAAATAACACAAATCAAACATACAGAAGAAAAAAATATTTGCAATTATTTTAGCATATTTAAACATAAAATAATAAGAAAAATTACATTAGAAAATCAGAAGAAATACGTCAAAAATCAGGAGTTTGGAAAATCAAGATAGAATCAGGAGTCTCCTGTCAAATCAAGAGACTTGGCAAATCTGCGTCAGACATAAAGGATTGATGTTGCTTAACACAATACAAATGAATCCTACTTTACCTGGCTAAGGAGAAAAAACCTTTTCATAAAAATTAAATGAATGCAAACAAAAATTGTATTATTCCACCGGAAAATATTAAAAGAGAATCACAGATTCAATACAATTTTTTTTTAAATAAAAACATAAAAGAACTATCACAAACAAAACAAGAAAAAAAAAAAAAAAGAATAATAATAAATGCTAACAGAAAAAAATACTGATAAAAAAGAATCAGATCTCATGGTAAACTTGAACAAAACATAGGTGGTATAAAATCATATCTAAAGAAATAAAAACAATTTTAAATGAACATAAGTTGGGATCACAAAAGACACATACAACAATTTTAAATGAAAATAGTAAAATGATATAATTTATTGTAACAATTACAGATTAATTGAAAACTCATACTTAATTCTTTTTTAGTGCAGTAAATTTACATATACATAAAAATGTCTTTCCAAGCCTTTTAATTACATGCAAAAATTAAAAATTTGCATATATAAATAATTTTCTGTAGAAATCACACCAAAATTTTCATAAGCTGAGAAAAGAAAAATAACATGGAAACATATTCTTGCTTACTTTAACTATTTTTCATTATTTATATAATTCATAAACTAAACTCAAAATTAAAATATTATTTAAATATATAGTAATGTAATAGTAATGTAAAATGAGATTTTGAATTTACTCATGTCAACAAAATAAAATATTATAGAAGAATATTTAAAATCAAATGTTTTTCCAGTCCATTTAATTATTTTTATTGATTATTATAATTTTTTTTTTTAAACTGAAATAAAAATTTTAATTTACAGAGTTTAGCTTGTTGGTGTTGCTTCTTACAGAAACTAAGCAAATTGTCAGTCTAGCCCCCCCCCCCCCCACTTTTTTTTTTTTTTTTTTTTTAATCCAGTTGAACTTGTTTAAGATGAGTTTCAAGGAATATACAAAATTTGTATATTGAATGGGATATGCAGAATGTTGCATGAATTGAAATTATTTAAACATTTAAATGTCCAAATGAACTTTAAAGCTTTTATTTTGTATGTCTATGGTTAAAAATTTCATCTTTTATGCATATTAAGATTAAAATTCAACTTTAATGCTTTAAATTTAGTGCATTTTCGTTTTCATAAAACCAGCTGAAAATATATTAATATTAATTGAAAATAAATATGAATTGAATTTGAATTAACTGTCAGTTAATATGTTACAGCCAAAAATAAAGCATAAGAAGTATTTTTTCTGCTAGCCTAAAATCATATTTAGTAAATGTAATATCTAGTATTGAATACCCTTATAATCAGACCTTAACATCATTAGTTTGGCAAAAGGTAACCAAAACATAGAAATCTGAACATACATACAGAGTGTCTATTTCAGATCATAAAAAAATTCCCCTAATATTTTTTGGTATCAAGATTTTGTAATGCTGCACACAAAAACTCTCAAAAATTGTAAATTCGAGAGTGGAAGTTTCACAACAGATTCTGAAGTAAGAACTATTGAATTGTTAAACAAATTCTTGCAAAATTTACAAATTCTTGATCATTTTACATGCTAAATATACACTAGCATCAGATTCTATATATTGTATCGAGTCAGGATGAAATTTTTTATCATATGCTTTGATATGTTTTAATGTTACTTCATGGTATTTACCATTTTTATAAATTAAGCTAATAAATGTTCAGTTTCTAAACAAAGATAAGGAAACAGACTGAAACATTCAGTACAAAGTTTCAGAGCTTGAGTTGAAGATCTCCAAGTTATGATGAAAAACTGAAAAGATGTAGACAAAGTTATTTGAATGACAAGTTGAAATAATCTTTACAGTACTCATAAAGAACAAAATTTGATTTTCAAGATGCTGCAATTTCAAATCTTTAGTTTTATAACAAGATTTTTTTTTTCTAATTTTCTCTTGGAAATTTCAAACTTTTGTGACTGTTTCAGAATTTTTAAATTTCCTTGACTTTTCAAGCCCAGATAAACTTCCCTGATTTTTCCAGGTGATCGTTGTGGCTAGACACCCTGTATACACGTTCAGGGTGAGTATAATACAAGTATCTCTATTCGGAACTGTCTGTAGCTTGAAAGAACAACTCAAATAAAACTGAAATCTGTGCATTTACAATTTGAAAAGGGGAACAATAGAAAAATAGTAGCAATAACAGCCAACAGGTAGTGCTATAGGTCCTGTCAATGCAAATGCCATTGAAATCATTAGCAAAATCAAGATATGGTCATTTCCACGAATAACGTTGTACGAAATTCCTCTCAGTTTGGCAGATTGTATTTTAATTTTAAAATTTTCTATGTGATGAGAAAAATGACCATTTTTGATTTTTCTGATGATTACAATGGATTTTGCACCCCTCCCCCCCCCCAGGACCTGTAGCATCATCTATTGGCAGTAAAGGCAACTATTTTTTTATTGTTCCATTCTTCTTCTTCTCCCCTTTTTGAACAGAACATGCACATGTTTCAAGTTGTTTTTTCAAGCTACAGATGGCTCCAAATACAGATATTTATGTTATAATCATCCTGTATATAACCCCAGTAGCATTTTATCATTTGAAAATAAAAAGTTCTAACAGTATTTTTTTTTTCTAAAAAAATACCTTTTCACATAGTAAAATTCTATTTTTCCTATGAAGGCGTTCCTGCACTGAAATTACATGCCTAATTTACTTCTATTTTCAATAGAGAATAATTACGTTCGACCAGAAATTATCAAAAGCAGCCAGAATCATACGCCAAAAAGTCATTTTCCTAAAACGACTATTAAGAGCTTACTATTCCCTGGTGATGAACTGTTTAATCTTTACGAATTTCAGATTATAGTAGAGAGAAAAATTTGGTCTATAAATTGATGTTTTAAGCAAGATTTTTTTCCGCAGAAAGGGCCGATATTACATTATACGAGGAATCTCATAGTAACTGTTTGCATATTAAACATATTTTTGCATTAGACTGATAGCAATGTTCAATGGACCAGAAAAATTCACATAGTACCCATGAACATTTTAAAAGAATCCAATTGTATTTTTCTTTTCTTTTCTTTTTCTCAAAATACAAAAAACAATGAAATATAGAATTTTAAGTTCATTATATACTGAACCATATACAGTGGACTCTGAAAGTTCTGAATACTCATGCAACTGGCCAAAAATATTCATACTATTGGGGGGGGGGGGGGGGTATAGATATATATAGACATTATAGAAGGAGACTGGAAATGCATTACTACTGCGTAGAAAGACTGAGCCAGTGATTGAAGTAAGGTCAGTGCTGCAGGATTTTTATTATATTTCCTCCCTTTTAAGTTTTATAAATAAATTAGCATGATTACAATAACCCTTAATGAATGTCCTATCATGGGCAAAAATGAAATTACTGAAATTAAATAGCAACAAAATTATAAGCAAATACTTTTTTTAATTGTCATTTTCCTAGTAGTTGATCTCCCTTAAGGGATTTTGTGCCATAAAAATCAATACAACCAACCAACCAACCCAGTAGTTGATCAATCAAAGAAATCAGTCATATTCCAACATTTTAAAACAGCATGCTTAAACTATGATTAACAATAATTCATATAAAACTATATTTAAAATAAGCAAAATAGAAGTGGATTATTTATATTGCAATTGTCTCTAAGCTAATCAAAAACTAATTGTTTACACTTCTTAAAAACAAAATCATAAAATGGCTTTCCTTACTAGGCAGCTGACAACAAGTGCTCCAAACTTTTAACTGAAGATTCTATCTGAACTATTTAAATGAATTGCAACTTGAAATACATACTTAAAATTTAACAGTGATTATGTCTGTTTACTTTTTAATAGAATTCACTAAACCTTTTTATTCTTCTGCAACAGTTGCTCAGAATTTCCATGACGGGGGAATTCAAATTCTGATTGCAAACACATGTTCAGCTTACAAAGAGATGGAGTAGAAATAGGGACTAAAAGTAGCGTTCATAATACTGTGGTGTTCAGAATACAGAGAGTTCATCTTTTGTTAAGTCTTTAGAGTTTCACCAGGACTGTCAGAATGTGTTCATAATACCAGGGTGTTCACATGAGAGAATGTTCAGATAAAGAGAGTCCACTGTATATCCCTATTTTAACTTTAATTTTATAAATTAAAAAAAAAAAAGTTTTATAAAATTTATCAGATAAGATACCAGTTTAATAATTTAGAAAGGGCAGGTAAAACTTTATAAAAATGACTACATTTTAGACTAGTAAGAAACAGTTTTTCATCACAATACATAAATATATCTGAAATATGCAGCAATAAAAGAACAACAGGGATGGAGAAATATATCAATTTGCCATTCTATGATGCCCATACATTTGCAAGTAAATTATATTTCGCTGTTGTATATTTTTCTTACAAAAATGTTATAAAAATGCTATTAAGAAAATGTGTTGTTGTAATAAATTATTTTTGCAGCCATGTAATTTTTACAACAATTTTTGATTTTATGTGGCATCTTGCTGGCTAGTAAGATTTTCTGAAAATTCCCCATCCCTATACACTGGGATATAAATTTAAAGTAGGAAATACACAGGACAAATGTCACATTATTTTGAATGTTTTTTTGCTTAGTCCACTATGAAAAAAAATGTAAATCATTCTAATTAAGATGTTTTAAAAATATAAATATGCTGTACATAAACAGATCTTTTTATTAATATCCTAAATAATAACTTAAAAGAACAACTAAAATACCATTTTATCACAATTTTTTAGCAATTATTTATTTACACAGCTGGTAAATATTCAAAATTTTTGAAGCTGCAAAAAAGTGTAAAAATGATTGATATTTTTAACTTTTATTTTTTACTACAACCTCATTCAATTTAGGTATATTTTCATTAGCTAAGCACAATCGATACACCATCAGACACTGTTTCAACTGTTATATCCATAAAAATAAATAAATTATAGAGTTGTCTACTACAGGAACAAACAGCAATATTTTTTGAAGAAGGGGCATTTTGTCTGCTAATGCCACTTAATAAATAAATAAACAAATGTTAAGTTTTCTTAAATTATTAAAGCAGATGTTTTTTCTTTAATTTCTGCATATCTGTATTACAAATTCTGTGCTTTATTCTTCTCAGATTATGATAACTACACCGGAGGGGAAAAAAATACAAATAAACATAAATGAAAGCTGTTTTATTCCATTTCTATTTATTTATATTTCTTAACCAAAAATGACACGATGCTTCACTTCAAAGACTAAATATTTGCTCTTTGCTGGCTAATGAAAAAGTACCTTAATTTAATAATTAGTAAATTTTTTAATATAGATGTGATATTAATTAAATATAATTAACCTTCTACTTTATCCCTAATACAGGATTTGAACAACAAACACGCAGTTCTTTTAATCTATAATTTTTGTGTGTAAGAGCTAAAGAACAAATTTTATACTATGGCAAAGTAAGATACAGATACCAAATTAATAAATTCTTTTTTGCAGCTTAAATCTATGCTAATTGATTTTTTTACAAAAAATAAGTATTCGTCACAAAGAAAATAATCCTAAGTAACAAAATTAAATCGCATACATATAACATTTGTGTAACTATAAATCAAATATTTAATCAAAATTCATATAACTATATAACTTTATCTAATAATACTATTGTTCATACTTTTAAATAATAAGCCTAATATGCTAATTATGTCTTAACATATAAACAAATAAGCATCAAATTTTTTTTTAATTTGATGCATCAGATGATTTCTGATCTACTCTTACAAATAATAACTTTGGATATATGACTTTCTTTTTTAACAATCATAGGATGACATTAAAACCAAAACAAAGAAAGTTATGTACTAACAATTGTTCTGTACGCTCCATCCACACAATTATTAGCTACTTTAAGCTTGCTTGCTGTCCAATCACTCTTCAGAGAAAGGTTGAACATCGAAAAGGAAGGGTCACCAGTTACTTCCTTAACAACATTCAAGAATTGCGGAAGGCGACCTATTAATTCATCACCTTTTAAAGTTGTGTATGTTTCCAATAATATTAGTCCATCGCATCTAAAATTAAAAATATAATTTTCTTGTAATAGTAATGCAACAAAATCTCTGAATAGTGGACACCCCAGGACTGTAAAATTTGTATGCAATTCAGAGGTATCCACTGTTAAAGAATATATATATGTATGCGCTGTAGATTGAAAAAGATGTTTACTAAACAGAAGTGTCTGCTTTCTGGAATGTTTATTAAGGAGATTTTATAACAGGGTTCATAATCATTCAACTCTTTATCTATTGATGGTATTTATAAGTGACACTCACTTAAAACTTTCATCCTACAGTGAATGTTACTAACATTCTAATAGTACTTTTGGGAAAAAAACATCTTTTAAATCCATTTTTTGAAGTTACATAGCAATGGTATTTCTAGGTTTGTTATTTTAGCAAGGAAAGAGGCAATCTTTGAAACAATCTGTGTCTCATGTATAGATTTTGAACAGAACTAGTCTTTTTATGTATGCTAACATAATAAATGCCATAAGTCCTGTATATATATATATATATGAGTTCATTATGATCTTAGAATAAGATTTGACTGGCTATTTTAAGTGAATGGTGTATGCATTTGATTTAAAAGTTGAATTACTTTTTGATACTTATAAATACCACCAGTACACTGGGTGGTAAAGAAAAATTTATTGTTTACTTTTTTTCTGCATAGTTATTATTTTCATCTGCTTTATAGTTTTTACTAAATTGTAGTGTAGTAATGCTTTACTTAGTACTTCTTTTTTGTTTCATTATTATTTTTTTTATAGGAAATCAAAAAAGTAGTGTGGCACCAAATCTTTTTTTGCTATGCTAGTAATTACATATGTAAATTCATGCAGTTCATATATTGAGATGTAAGAGAACATTTTCCTGAAAAATAAATGTTGCATAATTGAAGGATTACTAACAAGACCAAAACAAAAAAAGTTTTTAAAATTAATTTAAAAGTTTAAATTAAAAAGTAATTAATAAAAGTTTATTTTTAATATTCAATAATTTTTAATTTTCAAATTTGAATTTTTACTTATTTTTCATGTGGAAAATAAAACTATGTGAGTTTAATATTTTCTTATTGTTAACTTGCATGTATTTGTTAAATCTTATTATTTAGTATTTTTAAGAGTTTAAATTTTATTTGAAATATTATGTGGTTTTTCCATTACAGAATATTTTAGGCAAAGTTTAAATAATTATCATTAACAAATTTCTCACGTGCAAGATTTTTTAAAATGTAAATCTTAATTTCCATAGTAATAATTGATTAAAAACAGTAGATAAAGAGTTAACACCTTAACTTTAAGCATGAACAAATTGTTTGCTTCATTACTAAAATCTTTTTGATATGACTAATACTGTAAATTTATCTTTGTTGATTGTCAGATATTTCCTGATTAAGTAAGGCAAATATTTTAGTATAGAAAAAGTTATGTTAAGCCCCTATATTTTAATTTATGTTGTCAAAAACAATGCAACAGTTAGATGGCTAAAAAAACTGAAAATTTTCTGATGTATTTTTTGGGATACAATTTTCCTATGACATCAATTAAAGACATTTTTAAATCCAATATCATGACACTCCCACCTCCACAAAATAAAATAATCTAAAAAAATAAAGTTTATACATCATTTATATTATATAAACAATATGAAAACAATATTTGCATTCCTAGTAGGGCTGCCCTTTAAAACTCCGTAGCTTGTTGCAAGAATTTAATTTCATTTAAACTTTGTGATTTTATTACCACTTTGAAAAGCATTATGAATAATAAGAAGGCCACAAGTGGAAATATATATTAAAAGATGTCCTTTACTTTCTTAATTTCCTCATGAACTGTTGTCAAACCTCACAATGTTAGAAGGTGTATAGATTAAATATAATGTATATTAAATCTGTAAAAAGGAATGACTAGTTTCTAATTCTACATCTCATGAAATAGAATGCCTGTCTAAGTTTGATTTCATTATAGTACCATAAATCATGCCAACAGCAGCAATTGTCCTCAATTTCCCAAAGTAGTCAATCGTTTTATGAGGTTTGGGGAAATTTTTGCATAATTCTCAGAATTTTCGTACCCAAAATTTACCCTCTCATTTTCTCCTGAATTCCATAATCTCCTAATGAATAAAAACCCTACATTACATTAAATTTGAAAATTTATACTTACATTTATAAAATTACAGTAAATTATATTAACTTTGAAGATATCAATTTATATATAGTAAAGCTAGCAATACTCGCCCTTCCACCCTTTAATTAAACCATTTTTAAAAAGAAAAATACTGTTTTTAATCTTGTTAAAGCATTTATCATATTCAAATATTTTTATTTATTTATTTTTGTTCATGTCATTTCACACATACATAGATACTAACATTGTAAAACTATATCAGGAATAAATTAGTTGAATTTCAAGAATTCTTGGTATACTTCAGAGGACAAATACTAGCATTTCCAAAGTTACTTTTAGGAGTCACATATTTTTTTTCAAATTATACTTTTAGGTAGATTTTACAAATATTCTTTGAATTACCTCTCAAAAAATGTGTAATTCACGCAGTATAATTGAAAACAAAGGTTACATAATTAAACTTTTAAATGCAAATTTCAATACAAATATAAAGTTTATAGTAAATTTATAAAAAAGGAATTAAAATTTCAATAGCTCCACAGAGCAAAAAATTTGTTGTCAATGTGTTTTTTTTTCCTATTTGCAACTATCTGACAAAATTTGGGATTTTTTGCCAGAACTGAATGACAAATTTGATAAATTTTTGTAGTCACTGATTGTATCTGGCTCCTTTTCAGAGACAATGAATCTGCTCCCCCCCCCCCTCCCCACCACCAATAAATTTTAAACAGAAGTGAAAATGAAGTTGATGCAAGAATATTTTCACACTATGACTTTCTATGATTTTAAAGCAGGATTAAATCAAGAAGAATGTGTTCAATGGTTGAAATTAGCATTTGGTGATGAATCTCCAGCTCATGCTACTGTATTTAGAAGGTTTAAAGAATTTAGCAGAGGTCGCAATTTTCTTCTGGATGAAGAATACACAGGAAGGGTGCCGTCGGCAGTAATCCCAGATAATGTGTCTGCCATACGAAAAATGTTAATGGATGATAATCGCTGTACCTATCAAATGATACAGAAGGAACTTAACATTGGATCCGCAGCCATACACAAAATTATTCATGAAGAATTGCGTATGAAAACAGTAGTTTGCCATTGGGTTCACCATAATCTAACTGAGCACCAAAAAGAGGAAGGTATCAGAATCAGTAAAGAAACTCTTAAATTGCTAAATGATGGTGGCCACCGCATCATTTCTAAAATTGCAATGGGTGATAAAAAGTACATACTGTTGTTTGACATTCCAGCACATCAAGAAAGCAAAGTATGGGTCTTTGAAGATTATCCCACGCCGACAATGATGAAAAGACAATACGTACTGAAAAAAGTGATGTATGCCGTTATCTTCAGAAGTACGGGATTGGTCAAAGCCATCAAGTTGAAAGTACAGAAGACAGTAACAGCAAATTGGCATACCACTAAATGTCTTCCAAAAATTCTACAAGTGAATGTTACGGGACTAATGCTTCACCATGACAAAGCATCTTCACATACAGCCGGATTAATGGTTGAGTTTCTTAAACAAAAACGAATTAAAGTGATAGAACATCTGCCGTATTCACCTAATCTAGCTATGTGTGATTTTTGGTTATTCTTTAATCTAAAAAAGAACTTACGTGTTCGTCGTTTTCATTCAGAAGAGATTGATGTGATTATAAATGCATTTTTTTTATCTATTCCAAGAAATGAATGGCTTGAGGCATTTAATCTGTGAAAAATGCGTCTACAAAAGTGCATTGATGCTGGAGGAGACTACTTTGAACACACCTAAAATTTTGTAAGTATAACTTTAAAACCTAGTTGTATCTCAAAAATTTCAGAGTGATCCTCATAGTTGTGCATAAATATATTATACACAAAAGTAGTCCCATCTTATAACCCTCATTTATATAAATAGCTCTGTTTTCATGCTTTCTGAAAAAATAAGCTGTAGCTTAATCACATTTTTACATTACAAATTGAAAGCGGTCAAAGAAGACTAAATTTTTTCAGCAAGTATATGGTCATTAAATTGCCAATGAAGGGGGTTACCAAGCCACTTTATTTACTCTTGTATTAACAATTCAATATCTAAACATGCTGGACCATCTGTTAAGCTGGCTATATCACTTGAATTGTTTGAAAATTACTAAAATTCACTGTACAACCAATAAATGGAATGACATAGAATGCTTTGACACTTCAAACTAATAAAATAAATAAAAAATGTGGGATGATCCACCCTGGTTCTCAATATCTCATATTTTCTAACTGTATCCTTTTTTTTTTTTTTAATAGAACAATGAAATACTTCAATGAAGGAAGGATTTCATTATATACATTTCTATTTCGACAAGTTTTACTTCAATATCAATGTTTCTATAATACTCAGATAAAACATATGCCCATTCAGAAGTATATGTTTTTCCCAGTCATGTTCCCTACAGGCAAAATAAAATAGATGAAATTCCACCAAACAATAAAAAGTCATGAACATTTCTATCATCTGTGAGTACGGATCTTTAAACCATAGCCCACCGAGAGTATTTTAGTAGCTCGTCATGTTATTTCATATTATAAAATTTGGTAGAATGGATGGTTGGGTAAAAGGGGTAATTAAAAAACATATCTAAAGAACAGGGGTAATAAAAGACAGGATTGTTTGATTTAAATCAGCCTGATTTAAATCATGATTTAAACCATAATTTTAAATCAGATGATTTTTAAAAAAAATCACTGATTTAAATCAGTTTTTTGAACACTGATATTTACAGGCTGGATAAGGATCAAATTAATCATTCGTGTTAAAATAAAAGTTTAAATCATTCCTTTCAGATTAAAAATTACATTTTAGTAACATTAAATGAAACTTTTATAAACTGAATAGTATATTTTATTATGAAAATAAATGCAACACTGCATTAAAAATATTATCTATTGGTAGTACACTTCCCAAAACTACTGATAAAGGATCAAAAAATTTTTAAGTGTTTTTTCTTTCCTAGAAGATTTTTTTCATTTTTTGCAAATAATATGCTGAAATCTATTTAATATAACTGTATTTTCTGTGGAGAATTACTTCATCTAAAACAAATTATGCATAATTTACAAGTTTATTTAATGCTTACTTGCGAATTACAATATTCCTGATGTTTATGTATTGATCATATAATGTGACGGATGCATCAACTAATTATAACATAGCAAATATTTGGACTGTTGGTCTAACATAGAATGAATTTGAGTTTCATGTTCCTTCTATCATTAAAAATACTGTAATTTCTGTAATTGATTCCATCGTTATTCCTCGACAATTAAGCAAGACTGTTTACTGAAATTGTCAATTGCAGGAGGATGGGAGGGATAGCACTGACAACTAATAGCTTCATGCTTTTAATTTTGTGATTACCTTGCATTGGACGATTGCTTTGTGAATCAATAGAATATTTGGGGCAAGAATACCATTTATTACTTCAAAAGCAAATTATACTAGATATAGAGTAAAAAATGCATAAGGACAAGTTATTAAGAAATACTAATTAAAATATTTCTTCCCATGTTTCAAAAAAGTGAAATCATTCTTTGGAATTTTTATTTAAAGAAAACATTGTAACAAAGATTTCTTCATTAGAATGGTGGAAAACATTTTTACTCAGGAGTTTGAACCCAATTGGGCCCGTCAGCCTAATCATTCGGAGTTTTCCATAGTTTTCTTTGAACCTTGGATTTTCTTGCATAAATATGGGTTAGGTTCCCTCCTAGAGACCCCCCCCCCTCCACGGAGGGCACTTTTCCCTTAGGTCCTACATCTCTTGTGTTGATAATTGGACATCATAAGCACAACCAACCATTTTGACTCAGATATTTGTATATCAGATAGCGAGGGGACTGTAAAGAAAGCAATAGAACAAACAACTCTTTATAGCAGCCGCTACTTCTTCCTCCATGTAACAGATTTTTTTTATGTATTGTTTAGCCTAATGTAAACTTAGAAATAAGTTAGGAAATAATAAAGCTGCAAAATGAGTGTTCCTATATAAAATCTTAAATGCATGACTAACTAAATATGTATGTACATAAAAATTACAAAATAAAAAACAAGATTTTGTAAAATTTTGAATTGTTTGTAGCCTAATATTAAACTATAATGTTATATTAATGATTTATATTAACTATTTATAAATATTCGCCAATGTTGAACTGTTTATATTAAATATTTTTTCATAACTTTAAAAATTATAAAATTTTTCTTGCATATGCATATAGTTCATTTAGTATTCTTTGTTGCATTTATTATACTATTATATACTTATATGTGTAATACGTGATGTAAAATTTTAATAAGTTAAACAGAAATTTATACGTAAGACACATAGGTATATGTCTAAAAATTTAATATTAGAAAAAATTTTAAATTTTAAATGATTAATTATATTTTTTTAACAAATTTAAATTTTAATTATTTTGAGCTTTTATCTAGAAATTGAATTGAAATTAATAGAAATATATAAATCTATACAGAAGTTAAAAACATTGTAAGAGAATCAGGGGAAATATAGTCAATGTCAAAATCAAGACACTTGGTAGGAAATTTAAAAATTAAAATGATTTTATTACTGGTACTGTTATTAAAAATTTCCATGTTAATTATTAACAAAGAAGTGAACTTATTTGAAATTCTTGAATTAATTCAAGAAAAAAGCATGGATGATTAAATATATTTAAAAAAATCTGGGTACATGTAACAATAACAACAAAGTTTACATAACAATGCACATGTCATATACAATCATGATTAAAATCCGAAAATATTCTTGATAAATATATAAATATGAATTACCTAGGATGGCAAGGTGGCTTATAAATGTCCATTTGCATGTACATGTTATTCAACATGAAGCATCTTCTAAGTTTGTAAACAGTAAAATGTTTGTCGTCCCTCTGAGCAAGCATATTCTGTAAGTCACAAAAATATGAAAAAAGTCAACTATAGAATAAACTGACTACATAATTTATGAACATAAAAAATACCATGAAACTTGCTGAGAGTAACAATATTGTGAAACTTTATTTAATATTTAACAAGATTCACACTAGGGTCATTAAAAATAACCATCAAGTGAACAGAGTTCCATAAAATATTTCTATCTATCTCTAATGTGAATATCCCGGTTTATGAACACATTCTGATGGTCCTGGTGAAACTCCACAGACTTAATAAAAGATGAACTCTCTGTATTCTGAACACCTTCTAATACGAACACTCTATTATTATGAACGCTACTTTTGGTCCCTATTTCTACTCCATCTCTCTGTAAACTGAACACATATTTCCAATCTGAATTCGAATTCTGATCATGGAAATTCGGAGAAAATGTTACAGATGAATAAAAAGGTTCAACAAACTTAATTAAAAAATAAACAGACTAAATCACTGCTAGACTGTAAGTACGGTATTTACTTGTGTATAACAGGCACTTTAAAAAAAAAAAAAACTAGGGCAAAACTCCTAAGCGTGCATTATACAAGGAACATTTTTTTACTGATGGATTTAATCACATGATATATATATATGAATCAAGAAATGTATTCAAAGAGGACATAATTATTCAGAAAATCTTACTTAATTGAAGTAATATTGCATCTTTTTTTTCAGTCCTTGCATTTTTTTTATACAACAGAGCTAGTAACATTATATAAATGATAATTAGCAATTCTCACTGCCGTCATTCAGTCCCTACCTGAAGTCTAAAAATGTAATTTCGCCTTGTCTTCTGTCTGATGTAATGTTTGTTTCGTCTTTCTTTACTGAAATTCATTTAATTATTTATTCATTTGCATATCAAATTTACAGTGGGCATTATATACGAGACTATAAAAAAATCACCATTTTTTCTTGTAAAGTACAGGGTAGGATGCACTTATACACGAATAATTACAGTATATACTTGAAATTGCAATTTGTCTGAATACTTCAATTTGTTTGATAGAAACTTCAGTTAAATGTTGGAGCATTTGTAGTCACATTCTTGTCGGCCGCCTGCTGTAACAAAAGCCATTAAATGGCTTTCTTCATTAGAAAATGTAAAAATTTAGTTTTTGATTACTTGGAGACAATCATGGTAAGTTAAAATAGTCTACTTCCATCGTTCTTATTTCAAATAATAGTTCTACATAAAATATTTTTAATAAAAGTTTAAGCATGATATTTCAAAGATTAATTTTTGAATTTTAAATAAAATTTGGAATTTTGGACTCATTTTTTTTGATTGATCAACTACTGAGAAACTGGCAAAAAGAAACCATTTGCTTATAATTTTGTTGCTATTTATTTCAGCAGATTTCATTTTTGTGCATGATAGGACACTCATTAACCCTGTAAGCAGCCTAACTGGGTTTTTTCTGTCAGTTTTTGGATTCAAAGGTTTATTTAACTCAAGTCAATATAATTCTTAAGTTTTTGAGTTGCATATGATAAATAAATATCTAAGATTATAAAATACAAATCTCCATATCAATACTTTCCATAGTTTTTATTTTATAAATTGTTAAACTTGCATGTAAAATTCTGTAGAATGCTTAAATGGTTAAGGATTGTAGAAATCATGTTAGTTTACTTTTAAAACTTAAAAGAAAGGAAATATAATAAAAACCCAATAGAACCAACCTTATATGATCAACTACCGTCTCGGTCACTGTACATACTAGTAGTAGTAATAAATTTCCAATCTCCCTTTATACTGAACACCCCCATAATCTGAACATTTTTGGTCGGTTCGAATTTTGTTCAGAGTAGAAGGAGTCCACTGTATATGAATTAGTAATTGGACACTGCATTACACAAATATGCCATTAAAAGTTATCTATCTTTTAAAAGCTAATGAAGCTTAGAGTACACCATCTGTGTCTTTATGTATGTCCAAACTGTCATCCGTGACTTTAAGGCCCCTGTCCTCGCTCGAGGAAACGCTCGCGAGCTAATGCTATTCCAATATGGAAGCATTTTTCTATTAACTCTATCGCATTTTGACATTTTTGAATAATTTTTTTTGCATTGGATAGCTGAAGTGCATGCCGACAGTACACCTTTTTCACTTTTTCGATTTTGGTTGCAGATATTTTTTACAAAATTACTTTCACTTTCAAAACTGGTTTCCAAACTGAAATGCTTTTTTAAAAAAATATCTGCAACCAAAATCAAAAAAGTAAAAAAGGTGTGCTGTCGGCATGCACCTCAGCTATTCAATGCAAAAAAAATTCTTCAAAAATGTCAAAATGCAAAAGAGTTATTAGAAAAATGCTTCCCCATAGGAATAGCATTAGCTTGCGAGCATTTCCTCGAGCGAGGACAGGGGCCTTAAGAGTTAATATAAGGTAAATACCAACAATTTTTTTCGAAAATCATTATTAAGAATTCTATAATACTTCTGTGACAATATATACCTCAAGCACTCCTTTGTTTAACACCTGCAAATTTCTCAAAAACATGAAATCGCTGTAATTTTCCTGCAAGGTTTAAATTAACATCTACTATTCCTAATTTTTTCATAATTTTCATTTCAGTAAATTTGGCAATAGAAGAGGGGGAACATATTTTTGCAATGCATTTTCAAAGATATTGTGGAAAATACAACATCAAAACTTAAAAGAAATGTAATTTTGAGTTCAAAATTACAAAAGCTTAAACAGGACATACACAGATAATTATTACTTTTTTTTTCAAGTGACTTAATTAGCCTTTTGAAATTTATATTAAATATATTTGAAAGTGATTCATAATCTATAAATATGTGTATCAATAACCTTTATTACTTCAGGCAATTTGAGCTTTCCATATTCCATAGTTTATAAATAAAATGGCTGTGACAGATAGACATAGGAGTGATTGCATAACAGTTCTTTTTCAGTATGAAAACTTAAAAAGAGTGGAATTTATTTTATCATTTTTACACTGTGACTATCTTTTTATAAGATCCATGTTACTACAAACAAAAAAATATATGAGCGGAACATACATTTAGTATTTTAATTAACATCTTGGACAGAATCAAATAGATTATAATGCAAACATAGATTTTGAATTATCTAAATATAGGTTTTAAAAATTCCAATTAAATATAAGTTTAAATGGAGTTTCTACAATGTTTTTACAAATGAATACACAAAATTAAAACATTGTTATTTTCCTCAAATGCATTTTCTTCTCTTCTCAATATCAATCCAGATTTAGTATGTAGAAAAAATTTGGGCTTTTTAAAGGACTTTTCACAAAAAAATTAATTTTAAATTAGGAGCCTTCACAAAACTCTGCCTTAAAACAGAAATTTTAATCGTGAAACATGGTCTTTCACAAAATTCTTTGTCTTAAGAAAATGCAGGGCTTTTATCTATTTAAAATAAAAATGGCTCAGACATAAAACAGCTGAAGGCTACCAAAAAACACTGTTTAGTTATAAATGAACATATATGCATGTCTAAACAGAAAATGTTTCTAATTTCAGATAATTCAGATAATTTTTAATTTTCAAATTGCAAAATTATTAGACTTTAAACAAGTATTAAAAAAAAATGTTCACAATTTCACAGAAACAAGAACTTGTGAGAAAAGTCTAGACAGACCCCCTAAGTAAGATCTTGTTAAACAGCCATTCACTTAAAAAGTCACCTTGCATATAAAGCTAGTTTCTTAAATTCTCAGTCGCAGAGATTAAAAACAGTGCTAAAAATTTCTAGCAACTTATTGCTTAAAAATTTTTCAGGCCCTGTTAAATTGTTGCTTTCAACTAATGGTTTTCCTTTTACTCCTACAATTTATACAGAGTTCCTACACAATAATGGTAAAAAAAAAAAAAAAAAAAAAAAAATGAATTTCTGATTATAAATATTTTTCATACAATCGTATTTTTATCAGGGTTGATACTCTATTTGAATAACAAAACTCCTTGATTTTTCCAGGACATATTTTCTACAATTCATAACATTTTAAAAATTCAAATTCCAATTCTATATCTTAATGATTGAACTTATACAGCAAAAGATAATATATTAATAGATTAATAGCAATAAAATGTAAATTTACCTCTGAAAATGAAAATAACTTACACATTTGAAACTAAAAAACTAAATCATTTAATATTTAAAATATAACAAGTACGATAGTAAATTAAAAACAATTAAATAAAAAAAACTCCATTAAAATATAATTCATACAATGGATTCAAAGTAACTTTTCAGTCAAGTAACTAAATTTATACATATTAAACATTCAACCTTTTTTAGACAGTTCTGCTCTTCATATAATTTTATTTGTGTTATTTCAGAAGCAGTTTGTTGAGCAAGTTTAAATTTTTTGTCTTTTAACATTTTAAATTCAGCTTCAACTTTTCTTTTTTCCGTTTTGTTTTTGCCTACTTTGTAATTTTCTTATTTAAATATTCAACAAATTTGTATAGCTAAAAGATTTTTATGTTAAAATTGTGAATTTATTAAAATTTCTGTTTGTGAGGGTAAAATCTGAATTTTTTTGCAGACAAACTTTGGAACAAGAGAATTTTATCACATGATATCACACACACATATGAGGAATTCCCTGATTTTTCCAGATTAAAAAAAAAAAAAAAGTCATTTTTTCTGATTTTTTTCATGATTTTTTGAGCATTTGTCATTTATCCTGACATTTCCCTGTTTTAAGTTTTCCAACAGCATAGGAACACTGATTATACAGCTTGCAGAAGTTTTATATAAAATTTTACACTGGATAAATAACTCAAAATTTCTTCATGCAGAACAATAATCAAGATTCTGATGGAAAATAGAGCATAAAAAATTCCCTGACCATTTCAAATATTTGAAAATTTTCCTATTATTTGCCTGTTATTTTGCTTTTATTTTCAAATTCCCTGACCTGCATAAAACCTGATTTATAACAGCAAGATTATAGAAAAAAAAACAAAAATTTATGGTAAGGAATTAAGTGAGAGCTACAACAAATTTATAAAGGTAAAACCAATAACATCAAAGTTCCAAGATGATGTGGAAGAAGTTCTGAAAAAATCAAAGATGATATCACAATGCTAATAAAATAAAAAAAATATATAGGATAGACAAAACTAACGAGAAAAGGCTTCGTTGGTATACTTTTTTTAGATAAT
The DNA here is from genome assembly GCA_964019185.1 of Maratus speculifer. Taxonomy (NCBI): domain Eukaryota; kingdom Metazoa; phylum Arthropoda; class Arachnida; order Araneae; family Salticidae; genus Maratus; species Maratus speculifer. The sequence continues at coordinate 90,490,001 of OZ025298.1, forward strand.
GTTTGTTTTATTTTCTTAATTTTTATATATTGTAGTCAGTGTACAAACATAGCATTTGTCAGTTAGATGCAATTAAATTATTGCATATGATGACTACAAAATTTTTCACAGTTGTTAAATTTGACAACTAGATTTTTTAAAAAATCTAATAATTATTATAATAGTATCCCAACTTACATCACCTCGCATATACATTGTCTGGCCTAAAAAATGTCCTTAATTAAGAGGTACTTTGAACTTTTTTGAAGACTTTTGGTTATATGAAAGGAAAATTTCCTGTGATAGTCACATGAAAGTAAAAATAAATAAAAATCAACTGAAAAAGTTTAGAAAACTCATTCTGCTGCTATTGAGTGTTTCTAAGAGAAAAAAAATACTGGGTCAGAATTTATTGCAAGAATTTTTTACATCTTTCAAAACCTGAACAGGGTAGCTAGAAGAACAATAAATTGTAAGTTAAGAACTTACGAAGTTTAAATTCTTGTATTGCAAACACTTTTTTTTTTTTTTTTGGTTAATGTTAAATGCATGCAACATAATCCCTAAATACCATAGGATATATTGATTAGATTTCAGAGAATTTTTATTACGTATTAATATTTGTTATGTAAATGTACCTCAATTTACGTTGCTAGTCTAGAATGAATTGCTGATGTAAGTCAAGGTACTAGTGTATTTTAATGGTTAACACACACACACACAAAAGTAGCCTACACTTTGATTTCATGTTAAATTTAAATACAGATGTAACATATTTTTTATTTTTACTAAATAGCATTGTAATAATCAACACTGGATAAAATTCTGTTTTTCTAAGAAGTTATCAAGTTTTAATTTTGTTTTACATGATCAAATACATTTTTTCTATTTATTTCTAAATATAACAATAATTAAAAATGCTACCCATCAGTTTTATAGTTGCTTTCATTATTATAATCTTGAAGATTAAGAATTTGAATAATTTTAATCAAAAACAAGTTTTTTAATAAAAAGTGGTATTCAATACCATAATAATATTAAAAGTAATTTTAGAAATTGCTACTAAAACTTTTAATTTTACACTTTTTTACAGTAGTCATCATTTAAGCCTACCCTTTTTTTTTTACAATTTCCATTACTATCTTATAATTTTCCATTTAATAACAATGTAGTAAAACAAATATTTTGTAGTAGCAACTTCTTTAAAAATTACCTCCTCTTTTTAAAAGTACAGTAATATTGAGCCTTTATATAGATTTCAATTGCATTAACCCTCTGAACGTCTTGCAAATGGGTAAAATTGCAATGTTTTTTCAGCATTTTGTTTTAAATGATAAGAAAATATGATTATTTCAACACTATTAAAAAAAACAATTACAAATATGAGTGTAATCTTTGAGAGAATTAATCATTCTTCAGTTTATTGAAAATTCATTAAATCTGTAGAATTATATTTTAAATATTGTTTATATTGCAGTGAAGCTGGGAGCTTAATTAACGGAATATTACATTCCATTCACTTAGAGGATTAAAAATACAAATACATATAATGTAATTTGGTTGTTTAATTATCCCAAATGAAATGCCACAATTGTCTGCTCCCAAGGATTGACAGTTAAACACTATTTCAATACATTTGACAGTACTTCTGATTGGAGTTTAGATAGTTGGAATAATTCAGAGATGAAACACTGTTTCAGGAAATCAGGCCATTCTTTTTACTCCAGGGTACTCTCTTAATCATATTAGGATAAAAAACATTTGTTAATTAACAATCATGCATTTGTAAAACATTATTGATAAAGTTTGCAATAAATAAAACTTGGTTCATGGAATAAAACTTATTTAAACCATTTTTCCATTTAACTCTTTTCCGACAAGAATTGTATTCTTTTCTTGTTGAATTCTTACCAGAATTTAAAAAAAGGCAATTTCAAACATTTTTTTTTTTATATAGCCAGCAAATACAAAATTTTATTCATAATTTCTAGTAGTACAAATTTAGATTAAAATGAAGTGATATAAACAAAATACACTCATCCATCACGGGATAAGTTTATGTCAATTAAATTGTTATTTAGTCAAATAGATTTTATTTATTTTTAGGCAAAATAAACTAAAAATAAAATTCTAAAAAAAAAATTTCCCCACTATCAATTTTATTATAATTATCAACAAAAATGCCTCATTTAATAACTTATTTTTATGGTAAGATGGAATTGGAAAAAAACATATATAGTAATATCAGCGATTCATTCTAAAACTAGCATCGTAAGTCAAAAGTGATGCAAATCAAAATACATTTAGATAGGCAAAATAGAATATGTAATAAAAGATTACCATAATTTAACGATCATATTCTATTGTATTTAGAAATTGTGTTGCATACATTTAGTATCAGAAATTAGTGGTCATTAATCACCAAATGCAACTAACTTATTACGTTTGATAACTACAAAATTATACTTAATTGTCAAATTTGACAATCTTTTTTTAGTTCCCATTATTTTTGCTGAGCTTTATTCCATGAGTCCCGCATAACTATGACTGCATTTGAGATGTTATATTTCTTACAGAACTATTTCACAGTCGATTCTGTAACTTCTCTCATGACTGAATTCAAATTGGCAAATGAATATCACATATAATATGCTTTAAAAATCTTGAGCACATTCTGATTTGTGAGTTGAAACAAACAGGTGTAATTTTAAAGTAAAAAGACATTTTTTACTCAAGATTCCAAATTTCTGTTGAGTACCTAAGTGCATTACAATAAATTTCCAATAATATGTAATTTACAGGACAGATGTAATGAGGATAATCAAAAGACAATACAGAGCTGGTACTAAAATAACATTTCTATTCATCTATACTAATACAGGGTTCATACTCATTTTCCAAGAAAAAATCCCCTGAGAATCCCCTGATGTGTTTTCCGAGATTACAATTTTCCTATATCAACAATTAACAACATTTTGATATCACATTCTATAATAAAGCACACGAACATTAACAACTGCTCCCAATTTCCCAGAATAGACTGTCATTTTGGCAGGTTTTCCCAGGTTTAGGGAATTTTTTGTATTATCCCCTGAGATTCTCCTGATTTTTACAGCCTAAAATTCATCCCCTGATTTTCCCAGGAATCCCATATTCCCCTGATGAGTATGAACCCTGTAATATTATAAAGAGGAAAGATTTGATTGTTTGTTTGTTTGTTTGAATTGAGTAGGCTCCGAAACTACTCGATGGATTTGAAAAATTCTTTCACCGTTGGAAAGCTACACTATTTCCGGTGAACATAGGCTAATTTTTAATTGATTTATTCAAATATTTTTCTTAATAATTCAAAATTTCATTATTTTTCATACAGAATCAATTAAAATTTTTCCGATAAAAAATAACCATTTTTCTTTCTCGTTGCCAATAAAGTGTAATCAGGAAAAATAATAATAATAAATTAATTAATTCAATTAGTAATTATGGAACAAAATCTGTATAATTTTAAAATAGAAAAGAAAAATAATGAAATAGTTTACTGATAAATAAACGACTATTACATTACTGGATTACCACGTGAGGCATAAAATCGCAATTTTGTTGTAATCGTGCCAACGTGATCCGTAGATGATATCTGCATCTAAATATTATTGGCAATATCATTGTTTATATAATTTGTTTACATTATTTGGCAATACTTGATCTCCCATCGACCAAAAAACTGTCGCCAAAGTATAAGGTTAAATGTTAATAATGGATGATCGTAAATGTCACATTCTTTTGACATTAAATATGTTTTACATAATTGTTACGTCGTCAACTAATTTTAATTCGATGTTTTATCTCAATTTCTATTAATATTTTAGTAATTTATTAATTCTTTGGTTATTTAAAATAAAAATTATATCCATTTGTATAATTTGGCGAAATTGATCGACAGAATAATCAAATGGTACCAATTGTTTGTTTACACTCTATCTGGATATTTAGGTTCATAGAATTAGCGTACTTATCGAGTCTCCACCAAGTCATATGCCAAGCAGTCATTAAATCTGTGTTTTAGCCTTACTATTATATCTTTTTCATCTGCAGTTATTTTACCATCACTAAAAAAGGGTACTTCTAGGTTATCCCGTCGACTAATTTCGCCAAATTAAAGAAATCGCCAAACTAATAGCCAAACTATACATGTTGACATAATTTTTATTTTAAATAACGAAAAAACAAATAATTAGTAGAATATTAATAAAAATATTAATAAAAAGTCGAAATAAAAATCACTTAATGACATTTTAAACACGCGAATCGCATTTAATGTCATTGAATGTGACACTCACGATCATCCATTATTGGCATTTAATCTTTTAGTTTGGCGATAATTTTTTGGTCGACGGGATAATCTAGAAGTACCTAAAAAAGAAATATTTTGAATGTGAAGGAAAAATCATTATCATGAAAAAATACTTGCAATTAATTTATCATTCATTCTAATAATAAAAATAAAAAAAACGGTACTACTAGGTTATTCCGTCGACCAAAAATTTATCGCCAAACTATCAGATTAGATGCTAATAATGGATGATCGTGAATGTCACATTCAATGACATTAAATATGATTCATGTGTTTAAAATGTCATTAAATGATTTTTATTTCGACTTTTTATTAATATTTTTCTTAAAATTTTAATAATTATTTGTTTGTTTAGTGCATATTTTAGTGCATTTTTTATGCTTAATTGAATGGTACTAAGCAAATTCTTTTAAATCCAGTACTTGGTGAGCTACTTCACATTTTCCTAATTTGGCAATGTCTTCGGCGCAAAAACCTGAAATTTTGAATCCTTATCTATCTATCTATCTATCTATCTACCTATATATATACATATATATATATAAATCTCTCCTTTAGGAAGTTCATCGGATGGTCTAAAATAATAACATGTTTCACCTTATCTCAGAAGCAAATTCAGGTAGAAGCAATTCAAGTGGAATTCAAGATAAAAAACCTACTAAAAATATTTAATTACTTCAGTACTTTTGTAATTTGTCAGTTATTTAGTCATTTTAGAGATATTTTGTCGCCAAAATGAATTTTGAACTGACCAATGTAAGATTACATAAATCAGATAAAAATTGTGGGTATTTGATTCGATATTAAGATTGTTTATTTAAATATATTTCGTTTGATTCAAGATTATTTTAGAGAAACTGACCAGCGTAGTGGGCGGAGGCTGCTAGTCAATTTATATTTAAGAATATTTAAACATTCTTTTAAAAAATCAGTTTTCTACTTTCGTTAATAAAAAACATAACTGATAATAAAATATGAATTCATGATAAAAATTTAGAATTTTACTGAATAAATAAATAGTACCTGTTTGTCATAAATGATTTATCTTCTAATACATTATTTTTTTTCTATTCTAACTTTATTGCAATAAGATTACAAATTCTACATAGTAAAAGTAATTGGGTTGCAGATGCTTTCTCTCGCATCTCAAAACAATAAATATAAGGTACCCTGGAGTAATAACGCCACGTTAAGGTTCTACCAATTTTCACGGCTGAGTTTTAGTTTGTATTTTTCAAACAAATATATGATTTGATACAGCAACTCATTGACTATCTATATCAAAAAAATAATTTAACAGATATGTATTCATAAAATGTAATGGCGCGATTTCTTGACCAATGCTATTTGGTGTTATTATCCACCTATTTGGGTAATAATGCAATGCAAACAAAACTATGAAATAAGATGGAATAATTGCATGTAGATTGCTCAATTCTAAATATACAAACTCTACAAACTTAGAAATTGACAAATTGCATTCTGAGCTATTGAAAATGTTCAATTTTTTGTGAAAGTGTAAGAAAAATAAAGGTGTGGTGTGTGTGTGTGTGGGGGGGGGGGGGGAGGATGAGGCAAAAGAATATCAGACCATGAGCTTCTTTTTGCTTAAAAAGGACTGCTTAAATAGAATTATTAGAAACATTGCACAGTTTTAACTGTGTTTATTTGAATCGGTATTTAGGATGTAGTTTGGCCACTGTACGGATTCAACCGGGGTATTAATGCCAAGGATTGGCGTTATTACCCCGTTATAGTTATCGCGCTGTACATTTTAAATTACAAATTATCTCGAGAAGATATCCAAAATATTCAACAAAATTTTGAAAGTCCATGAAATGTACTACAAATTTATGTAATTAACAAAGTATTTCCATATAAAAAAAATAGTCTTCACATCACAAAACGTATCTCGAAAATTTTAGATCAAGCGTTAATTTTAGTTGCTTGTAAAAACAATAAGACCTAAAAATGAAACAAATTAACTTGAAGCTTTTTTTGCGATTTATATGACTCAAAATCCTTCTGTGCAGAACACATGGATGTCATTTAGCAGATTATTTCATAATTATGCAAAATATTAGCACTTGGCATTATTATCCTGCCTGGCGTTATTACACCAGACCACCTTACTTAGAGAACAGTCTCCTCTCCAGTTTTGTAAGATTGACTCTTGGGTAATAATTCATCAGCTTCAGATTTCTTTTGATTCAAGACTGTTAAAATAAGTTTGTCATATGTTAATTCTTAATAATCAATACTGTTCTTTTGACAGTTAAGCCACTCTGTGATTTCACCAAAGAGTTAAAAAGTAGGGTATGTTTGACAAAAATATTTCAATATCTCTGAATCAACACCAGATTCTCCTGTATCTTTTGTGTTACTTGAATGAACAATGATATACAACAATTATCTCCAGCTTCTTTGTAAAGTAACTTCAAACAAATCACTCAAGACATCTACCAAGTTGCATACAGCATCTTTGATACCACACATTTTTCACTGACGAATGATAAGCATTTTTCTCAAAATAGTACCGTTTCACTCTAATTTACAGAGCATTCGAGTTTTTGTTGTCTATTTTTTGATTGTTTAAAAAAAGAGGAAGGCAGATGGCAGTTAACAAAGTATAGGTGACTAATAAAGAAGTGAATAATCAGAAGTTTACTGTATTGATAATAAATAACATCACCCTAAATTATAAATTTTTTGATTGGCAATAAAGTTCAGCTTCTGGGATAAAATTCTGAATCAACCTGTTTCCAAATAATGATGTGTTTGTCCAAGCTTTGGAATTTGATTTCCAAATTAGTGGAAGTTTAATTTTTTTATTTTTATCTTGTGATTTTTTCCCCCACAATTTTTTAAGAACCTCTGGCTTTTAGTGAATAATAAATTGGGAAGGGCTTTTGTTTGCATTCCCCAGCTGCATTTCCACCAAGAAGTAGAATTAATTTATCCTGTGCTGTTGAACATTCCCTTTTTTCCTAATAACAAGATCAGATATTTGTTAATGCAAGATATTTAAAATTAATTATTGTTATAAATTATATTCTTTGAGTCTTTTTAAGAAGATTTAAAATCTAAAAATCCATTTTTTTGCAGGCAACAATTTATAGTTTTTATTAAAGATCAACCAAAGCACGTTTTTAAGACAAAAACCAAAAAATAATTTTGGTTATCTTCTAATTTTCAGACAAAAGTGAAAGTATCCAATTTTTTTTTTAATTAGTTAATTTTAATTATATACATATTTATCAGTTGTACGTGTTTATTAAAAATACATAATTACTAATCAATTGAACATGTGTCTGAAGTTAGCTCTTTATACTTCTGAGTAGGGATGCACCGAATATTCAGTATCTATTCGGTATTCGGCCTATTCGGCCATGTTACCGAATATTTGGTTAGGCTGAATATTAAACTACTAGAAGATAGCCCGTCAAAATGACGTGTTTGCATTTTTAAAAGGATGATAAAAAATTATAATTGTGTTCAATCAGCCACTTAGGCTTAAACAATTTTTAAAAATACAGCGATTAAACATGGGGAAAAATCAATAAAAATAGAAAGAAAATTTTAACAGAAATTTGCATTTAAAACTGTAACAAAACTGTCTGGTGGATGGGGGAATTGTAATGAACAAATCGTAAATACATAAATTTTAAAACAGAATAGAGAATAAAGAACAGCAAAAAATCAATTATAAAAGATTATATTGTGAAACTACAGACAAAAAATATATAAAAATACTGAGAGAAAATAATAAAAAATCTAAAATGTATTACAAAAATTTCCTATTTTGGACCATTTTTTAGTTAATACTTAAAAAAAAAAAAAAAAAAACTCTATAAGATCGGAAACAAATGTCAACAATAAAGAGTAAACCATAAACGTGTTCAAGAGACACGCGCTGCGCGGGCGAGCTCAGGAGTTTTTGCATTCGAGTATTAAATCCGCTGTAAGATCCACTCCATGATCCTGAGCGCGTGCGCTCAGCTCGCATAGCTCCCGAACGCACCCAATCATTCCTGAGTCGTGATATTACAATGGAGTCATTCTAAAGATTCATTCACGGAATTTGTCATTCTTGAATGGCAACAGTATTAATTTGCTTACATTGTTTGTTTTTTTCCGTAATTGCTGGTTGTTTTATTTAGAACTTAAACAGTATAATTAAATAGTTTTTGTAGGTTTTAAAGAAAATGAGTAATGAATAAACCTTTTACATGTATATTTTCATAAGTTGAACAATTAGAATATTTGCGAACGGCTCGGAATAGTTAAGCCTAACGTGGACGCAGTTGCAATAAGTTTCTTTTTCTCGTGGATGGGTTGACCCTGGAATCATCATACACGGAGGGGTTTTATATATATAATTCGGTTGAGCTGAAAATGAAACTATTCGGCCTGCCGAATATTCGGTATGGCCGAATATCAAAGTATTTGGCTGAATCCAATACTTAATAAAATCTTTTAAAAACTTTTCACTATTTCTACTTTTAACTGTCAATTTTTTTATTTATATTTAAAATAATTAGAAACACAATCATTTTTAAATAAAATAGAATGGTTTTAGATTATTTATTTGCTGTTTGTAAAGTATAACTTAAGAAAATTAACCATGAGAAGGATTAAAATGGTGATTTATTAGGATTCTCCTTAGGAATAAATTATGTGCTGATACAAGTTTCTAAATTTTGTTTAGTAAATATTCTGTTTCTTGCTTTTCCCCAAATAAAAGTCCTTATAAGAAAGAAAAAAAAAAAAAAAAAAATTTTTGAGATTAGTAATAGCTGTCAAGGCAGACAATTTTTGTTCATGAAACCATAATCATAATCAACTTATTGAGTCATAAGTACATTGTATTTCATCTCGCTCTAGGTCAAAACTTGCGTGTTCATTTATTACATTAACAATAAATAAGATAACATATTTTCAACTCAAATGCTTTGATTTCTGTAAAATATGATATGATGGGAAGGGTGGAAAATACCACCATTCATAAGAAAAGAACTATGAGCCAAACATACCTTTTTCAGAATTAAGCTGGAAATATTTGTACTATATATTGAAAAAAAATCTGCCTTGAGTTATTTAAAAAGGACAATTATCAGACTGTAAAATTTTTCTTCAGCCATTTTTTCATTATTTGATTTTAAAATGTTTGTTTTGATTCATAGAAAATTTTATTAATTAAAGTTTCATAATTGCGCTTCTTAAATAACTCAAGGCAGATTTTTTTCAATACTAAATGCTCTTATAAAAAGCTCTTGTTTATCAAAATGTAAGTTTCCTTTATTAAATACTGTAGTTACAAAGTTTTGAAGACGCTGAAAAAATGAGGTTTTTGAAGATCCTCTTTATATTTTTTTATATACCCCAGTAGTAGCGCCAACATGTCAAAACTGAATTTCCCAATTCTTAATGTCATTACCTTATAAAAAAATTGGCAATTAAAAATATCATCACATATATTTATAATGAATTTATTTGTATGATCGCGAAGTTTCGTTCCTATTCACCCCGCTGTTCCTATTCACTCCATTTTACAGTATAAACAGAGTCTTAAGTTTAGTCCTATATATTGCTCAATAATCTGCATTCACATCTATAGTCAATCAAGACCAATAAATATATGCAGTGAAGTTCTCAGCAATAAACAAAGAGTAATACAGTTCAAAGTAATAACTAATGTTGATAATTACCAAGAGGGAATAAGATTTTAAAAATACAAATAGTTTCAGTTGGCAGAATTTTCGACAGCATTTTTGATGATACTCAGATTTTAGGATGAAAATGAAATCAAATATTTGGTTGATCTCCAGTTTTTATTTATTTTCATCTCATCTATAAGGTTTTGATCAAATAATAATGTTACTTTTTCTCTCATGTCAGTCATTATCAATTATTTTATGCTTTTGCAGATAAAATAATTAAAACAAAGCATGTTTGTTATAACAATTTTATCTCTTTCTGTCAGACATTTCAATGTAATACAATAAACATAAAACTCCCATTTATTAAAATGTTTAATCTTCAAGGTTGCTAAACACATCTGGGAATTTTATGTTTGCCGTTCACTTTTTCACACTGTCATGTGGCTGTCATGGCAAATTTTTCATTCTTAGAACCAAAAATCTTTAAAAAAGTTCGAAGTGCATCTTAGTTAAGGATTCCCCCCCCTCTCCCACACCAAATCAAACAACATTAATGTGGGATGACATACAGGGGTTGGACAAAAATATGGAAACACCTTAAAAAAAACACATTTCCTTGCCTAGTATTGTGTACGGTACCCGTTGTTATTCAAAACAGCTTGCAGTCTTCTCGGAATGGATAAATACAGTATCTGTATGTTTGCCAGGGGAATATTTTATCATTATTCCTGCAAAACAGTGGCAAGTTCAGATAATGATGTTGGCAGTGGATAGCGAGAACGCACTTTCCGCTCCAATGTAGACCACAAAGGTTCGATAATATTCAAGTCTGATGACTTTGGTGGCCTGGGGAGATGCGAAAATTCATCCTCGTGCTCAGAAAACAGTCCTGGACAATGTGAGCTGTGTGAATGGGGATGTTGTCGTCTTGGAAGATACCATCATCATTGGGGAACAAAGTTTGTACCATTGGATGGACTTGATCGGCCAAAATGTTCACATAAGTCTGAGCAGTAATAAGCCCTTACATAGTTATCATGGGGCCAGAAGAGAACCACGATATGGCTGCCCAAACCATCACCGAACCCCTGCCATGTTTCACTCTTGGCAACAAGCAGTCTGTATTATAGGCTCTAGATGGCGTTCTCCAGACGTAAACTCGGCCTGAAGTGGGGAACAATGTGAACGAAGACTCATCAGACCATATTACGGTCTTCCACTACTCTATAGTCCAGGCTTTATGACTTAAACACCACTTTTTCCTGTTACAGGCATTAGCATTACTGATGGATGGCTTTTCAATTGCAACACGGCTAGCAATTCCCTATTTATAAAGCTCCTTTCTAATTGTTTTGGCACTCACAGGATTTGGTAACATGACATTCATTTCAGCAGTAACTTTTGCAGCTGTGGTCTGCTTATTTTTCGCGATAATCCTCCTTAATGATCGTCTATCACGATCTCAGCACACACTTTAGTCCACGCTGTGATTTAGCGGATGATATTTTTTCCGCATTTCAAATATGCGGAATAAATCTTCGACACAGTACCTCTTGAAACACTAAAAACCTCGGCTACCTTGCTTACGGAAGCACCCACCATACGCGAGCCAACAATTTGTCCATGTTCAAAGTCTGTTAACTCTGACATAATTCAATGATAATCTCACTTAACAGTGCTCCAACAACGACTGAAGGGTGCAGCGATTTTACGAAGTTGTATAGGTGGCATCAGTAGGCAAAAACTCCAGTGCCATCAACATAGTTCATTATAATCAATCTTTCTTTTCAAACATGCATTTCAAAAGGTGTTTCCATATTTTTGTCCAACCCCTGTAGGTCAAGCTACTGCAGTATAACTTTCTAGTTTATTTTTATAATATATTAAAACCTCACAATGAACAATGGTTTACTTATTTTTCACAGACTTATTTTTAGAAAAGGAGGAACAATATTTAATAAGTGATTTATCATATTGCTAACTAAGCATAGAATCAACAAAGTGATAAATGTCCAACCTGGAAAAATTAATTAAAATTATATGTGTTTCATAATACTGGGTTTACTTATGTCTCATGTTATGCCACAGGTTTGTGTGCTAATGTCAGGGATGAGAGTGAGAAAAAAACAAAAAAGAGGAAATTACGCATGAGGTAAAAATTGAGCAAAAATGTTGAAATAACGCGTGAAGTAAAAATTGAGAAAAAAAGTTGATATAACGTGCAAAGTAAAAATAGAACAAAATAATTTAAACCGATGCGTGTTAAAAAAGTTAAACAAAGTGAAAATGGTACATTAAACATAGATTATCATTATTTGAATTGAAGCACCCACACACATATAATACAAAAATACATTAAAATAAAATAAGAACACAAATATAAGAATGGGTAATAAAATTTTATTCAATAATTTTGATATATAAAATATATCAATATGAAAAATTTTCAAAAATGCACAATTATTCTTTAAAACTTTTATAAGCAAATTCATTTAAAAATCTACCTTCAAAATAACTTATGGCACAGTCATAAAACTCCAAGTTGGCTTAAATCTGTTTGCATCTAGTAGGGAAAAGAATTAATCAGTGTATAATTAGAATTTAAGCAAAGCAGAAGTGCATATTTCCCTGAAAAAAGCTGTATTTCATTTGGCGATGGGTAACAGAATTTATAATCCGAACTAGGCGAATGGCGATCGATCGCGTTTTTTTAATCGCCATGTGGCGACTGTCAATTTTCACCTATATTTGACCATGGGTGCAAGTTTGAAATTTAGCCAAGACTGAAAATATTCTGAATCCCCCCCCCCATCACGAGTGAACAATAAGCACATGCATGATTCACGTTTTTTCCATGACCGTTTGACGAAATTCGCTTTTTTCCAAGATTTTTTTGACAGGTCTCTATCACGATCCTTAGACCAAAAATCGCATTTTTTGCGATCATTTGACAAAAATTCACGACTTTTGGTGATTTAAAAAAAAAAAATCGCGACTTCTTTGCGATCCTTTAACAAGATTGCGTCTTTTCCACGATCTTTTGACAAAAGTCGCGTCTTTTCCTCACTCCTTTGACAAAAAGCCGTGTTTTCTCGGCAATTCTGACAAAAAAAAATTGCGTTTTTTCCGCTATCACTTGACGAAAATCGCATCTTTTTTGCGATTCTTTGTAAGAGACCGTTATTTTTGAGATCTTTCGACAGGAATCACTTTTTTTTTTTGCTATTTTTTAACAAAAAACGCGTCTCTTTTTGTGATCTTTTGTCAGAAATAGTGTTTTTTTAAGCCATCTTTTGACAAAAATCGCGTATTATCAGCAATCTTTTGAAAAAAAAAATCGTGTCTTTTTTCACGATCTTTTGACAAAAATTGCATTTTCTCTGCAATTTTGACAAAAATAACGTTTTTTTCCACGATCATTTGAGGAAAAATCGCATCTTTTCCGCGATTCCTTGACAGAGGCTGCGTCATTTTCGCGATTCTTCGACGGAAATAACGTTTTTCTTGAGATCCATCGACAGGAATCACGTTTATTCCGCAATTTTTTGACGAAAAACGCGTCTTTTTACGATGTTTTGAATGAAATAGCGCTTTTTCCTGCGATCTTTTGGCAGAAATAACGCCTTTTTTCGCAATCATTTGACTCAAATCACGTTTTATTCATATTATTTTGACGAAAAATCGTGTCTTTTTTCGGGATCTTTTGGCAAAAAACGTGTCATTTTCGCGATCATTTTTCGCCGTCGGAGATTTTTCCGCCATTTTTGACCAATTTCGTCGAGGTTAAAAATGGCGGCGCGGCCCAAAAAATAAGAAAAATTGTGGAAATCTGCAGATTTTGAAAATAAATAAAAAAGCGGAAATCTGCAGATTTTGAAAATAAGCAAAACGCGGAAGTTCACGTTTCCGCGGAAAATTGGCATGCCTATAATGTAGGCATTTTCATCTTGTGCTGCTGTTGCAGCCTTACCAACACATGCTAAGCTGAACATTGTGATCGTAGCTTAAATGGTATAGCATTTGGAGCACTATTCAAAGGGTTAAATTCATAGTTTAGACATTTTTCACTCTATTGGTTCTACGCTTAGCTAGCAATGTGATAATTCACTAATTAAATATTCAACAATTTCAAGCATATTTTCACTGCTGAAAATTAAGAAAATAATTAAAATTGTATAATTAATAATGAATATTAAAAATTGTATATTTGCATACAGTGATTTTTTTTTAATTGCATACACATTCACCCCCTCCCCCCTAAATACTGGTATTTAAAGTAAAATATTAATTACAATTTTTAAATCAACCAAAAACCAATATACATACCACATAATCTCTGTGTGTAATTTGTCTTTTTACTTCAATCATTTGGCCATTTACACCAGAGCGTCTCTGCGTATGCATATAGCTCCAATTACCTTAAAAATATTCACACATTAATACACATATATATGTACACATATACATGAATGTATTGATTTGAGCTGAAAAACAAAATTATCTCAATTTATGTTGATTAACAATGCTGATTAATATGTCAATAAACAAAGAGTGATACAGTTCAAAGTAATAAGTAATGTTGATAATTAGCAAGAGAGAAACAAGATTTTTAAAATACAAATAGTTTCAGTTGGCAGAATTTTTGACAGCATATTTGATGATACTCAGATTTTAGGATGAAAAAGTAATAATACATTTTCTAAATGAAACTTATGATGGAACCCAGACATTTTATAAAATTCAGAATTTCTTGAACGATTTAAAAATGAATTATTTTAACATAAATAGATTTTTAAAATAATGTAGAACAAAATGTAAAAGATTTTTGTAACTGGAACTATACTTCTAAAACTAATGATTATTAACTATGGGTAAACAATAATAAGAGATACCTTGTATAACAATAGACACAGCCTTAAAAGCCAAAAAAAGCAAGAAGTTACCAAAAGTTAATAAAAAAAAAACACCCAGGCTTAGTTGCAGCCATAACCATCAATGCATATTTAAAGCAAATCGCAAAATACGAAAGTATTTTTTGTACACTTTTAATCAAATTCAATTCATCCAAACAAATTTCTTGCACAGAAATATGTTTTTCAGATTAATTACAATTATATTAAAACTTAATAGACTGATAAGTGACAACAAAGACAAAC
This sequence comes from Maratus speculifer, assembly GCA_964019185.1. Classification (NCBI taxonomy): domain Eukaryota; kingdom Metazoa; phylum Arthropoda; class Arachnida; order Araneae; family Salticidae; genus Maratus; species Maratus speculifer. The sequence goes on from OZ025298.1 coordinate 90,505,147, forward strand.
ATTTCAAGGAGTTTACGGATGAAATTCTAGGATTAGTTGAATCACGATTCGCATATTAAAACATAATCTGTCTGCCAAGTCATATCTTGAAATCCTGATTTAGAAAGGTTGACTCGTAGGTTTACCATTAAGTTTTTCTGCTCCCAGTCCTTCATGCTTTCATACCTTTGGTTGCAAAAAAGAAAAAAAAAAAAAAAAAAAATGGTAAACTTACGAACGGATGGCTAAATTTGGGTTTTCGGGTATTTTCCTCCAAGATATGACTTGCAGACCGAATACATTTTAATATACGAATCAAGATTTAACTAATTCTAGGATTTCATCCGCGAACTTGATAAGGTGATTGTCTGTGCTACCTCCTGCAGGTCTATCAGCATCTTAACAAATTTTAAATTCCCCTCAATAGAATAAAAACATGGAAAAAAAAAAGCTTTCATCTCTCATTTTTTTTAAGATGCAATAATGACAAAGGGAAAAAAAAGATAGGAAAAATTATTAATAAAAAAAAAAATCTAATTTTCTCCTCCAAGCACAAGGGAAAAAAATCTAGCATCAGAATCCTCCTCCTCTTCCAAATTTGAATATTAAAAACCAAAGAAACAACCACCTGCCAAGCAAAGGCCGAAACTAGCCTTTTTTGGACCTAGAACAAACATGAATTTTGCCCCCCTCCTTCCCGCCTATGCAAATTACAAAGGTTCTAAGTTTCAAATAGCTGACATTTAAAAAGCACAATGATTAAATAGGGTGTACTAAACAACGTAATCAGCTTTGTCAAATATGGATTCATTAAAACTTTGAAAATGGAATCGAAAAACATTCCACATTATAAAGGATCCTTATAAAGCTATATCATTTATAGATTCCACACAGAACTATTTTAACAATATCATACTAAACATAAACTTGAGAAAAATCGACAAATAAAATCTTCATTTAGTGCCCCCACCCCTTTTGCCTGTTGCCCGGGGTACATGCCCCCTCTGTCTCCTCCTCCCCTCGCCCAGGCGAAGTGAACGCTGCCCAAAGAATTGAAATTAAAACACACCTTTACACTACAGAAACCATTTCTCTACAATAATAAATAAATCCCCAGATGCCAAACAGATTTGTTGCAGAGTTGGAAAAAATCATAATAAATACAAATTACATGCAAATAATTTATTTAGACATGTGAAATCAGCACAAATAAATCAATTCAGATAAAGGCAATTATGATTAAATTAAAAACTTAAAAAAATAAATAAAAATACCATTTTGACCTCTTTTCCGTAATCTTGATTGAGTCTTGAGATGAGTAGTCACAAGATAATCATGAACCACTTCAAAATCTTGAAATGGAGGAAATTCCTATAAAAACAGTAATTCTTGGAATATTTTCGATACCACACAATTTATAAAGATTTGTACTGGAACTTTTAGTTAGAAAAAAATCAATATTTTACATGATACAGGCAAATACGGCATTTTTTGAATTAAAACTATGTGAAAATCAAGCCAGGTTCGACTATCTTCTTTCAAGATATAGAATCAAGATATGTTGAAATTTTGTTTTAGAATCTTGGGATATTTTCTGTACCTCACAATTCTAAGAAAGATTTCCACAGGATATTTTGAAAAAAATTCAATATATTTCATGATATAGGCAAAAATGTCATTTTTTGAATTAAAACTACTCGAAAAACCCAGTTATCTGCAAAACATGAGACCAAAGCTAACCAGGGGTTCCATATGAATTTTTGAATAACCAGAGCTCCAAAAGAATTTTCAAATAACTGGGAAGATTATGGTGAAAACTTGTTTAAATGAAAAGCTGCGATTGTAATATAGAACATTATTGTAATAAAAATGTTGTGACACAGTACTCAAAGCACCCTAAATCAAAATTACAAGCTGCTCCAACAGCAACTTATTGGTCAAAATCTAAAATCAACAGCGATAGTGACAAAGCAGGAGTTCACATTTTGAACATGGAAAGAGAGAACTTTCTGTGCTGAGGAGAGAGATACGCATTACACACAGAGTCACAGAAAGCAAATACAAATGGCAAATTTTATAAGTAATAAATGAAAAAAAGCATGCAAATGTAAAAAAATTTCACATTGCAAACTGAAATGAAGTAATACTGATCCTAAAGGCTGTAAGAAATAAGTAAGTTGACTCTGTTTGTTTATTTATCTATTTACTTATTTATTTTTGATAAAGAATATGCTTCTTTAACACTATTTCGACCAGTGTCCAACAAAAACTTTAGAAATTTTGATTTTTGTTTATTTTGTTTCTAATTTTTAAAGCTAATAAGTAATAAAACAACTTTTCAATGCATTAAAAATGATTAAAAACTGTTTTAATCTAAAACTTAAAAATAAAATATTAATCATAAATCAAGATGTGTCAAAAGGTGTCATTTGGCATCGGAAAAAAATAGTGTTGACAGTAAAAATTTTTCACATTTAAAATAGACTTTAAAGAATGTTAAGATCTTTCAGTTAAGCTGATTTTCAGATAACCAGGCTTCTACAGTATTAGGAAACCCAGTAAGTTTTAATTCATTTTTTAAAATATGTTATGCTTAAATTTTGTTTTAGAATCTCGGGATATTTTCAGTACCACACAATTTTAATAAAGATTCTTTCATGATACAGGCGGGAACAGAATTTTTTTGAATTAAAATTATTAGAAAACCTAGCAAGTTGGGACAATCATTCATCTTGGAAGAAATAGTACATTTAAATTTTGGAATATCTTCAGCACCACACAATTCTAATACTGATTAGTTCAAGAACTTTTAAACAAAAGTTTACTTTTATAGTTGTGTTGGGCAGTAAAAATACATTTCTTTATTCTCAAATAAAACTTTTCATAAATTCAACATTACAGTATTACAAGTACTTGCCTTTGAAAGGCTTAAATGAAAATTTAAAATTTTATTTAAAACACAGAATATTAACTATAAGTTTAAAATTAGTCTAGTTAAAATAGTATTTTTTGGAAGAAACACTTTAGCTATTTCTACATAACCAATACAATTATTTATATCAGGGTTGGCAAGTTTTTGATGCCTGATGGTTTTTACCATAGTTTTTACCGTCATGTCAAAAACCTCTTTGTCAAAAATGTCAAAAACCTATTTTTTAATAGTTTGTTTTTATAGCATAACAATAACTAATTTTTCATTCTATCTTTAATATTAAATCATTTTATGTGAAATATTCAGTACCAAAAAGATTCTTAAGTATATTTATTAAAAAAAGAAATTTGGCATTAAAAAAAAAAAAAAAACATTTAAGAATATCTATAAATGTAATAATAATTTAAGAATAACTTTAAAGGTAAAAGATTTTTACTCATATTGTTATGCAGTTAAAAAAAATATGCAATCCATCATTTCTTTTAATTCACTTTAAATAATACCTGAATAATTTTAAATAAAATGTAAGCAGGACATAAATATTCTGACTTTAAGGTAGCTTTAGTAAATTTCAATTAAAAAAATATTTCAAGACTATTCAGGTAAAAATTTATATATATAAAAATATAGGTGCTGGAATGATCTATAAGACTCATACAGGTACATAAAGTTAAAATATAAAAACTAGAATATATAAATTATTATACTCTGATTTTTCTTGAATACTGTTTTGCTATTCATTAATTTTAAATCCAAAAGCTTTCAATTAAAATTGAGTCTTAGAGGTTTGTATCAAAATTTTATTAATTTTAAAATTTTAAGATTTTGCTTATTGAACTGAAAATAAAAATCACCATTTAGATGCATTTATGAAGTGCATAAGATAAGCATTTTGAAATATTATACTGTACTTACTTGTGTATAACGCACAATTTTTTTTTTCTAAAAAATAGGACAAAACTCCTAGATGCACGTTAAACATAAAATATTTTTTTATTGCTGGATGTAATCACACGATATGCATTTGAATCAAGAAATGTATTCAAAGAAGACATAATCACTTGGAAAATGTTATTTAATCAAAATATCACAGCATTTTTTTTTCACTCCTTGCATTTTTTTTTAAAATATACATTAACATTATATAAATGCTATTTAGAAATTCTCCCTGCTGTCACTCACTTCTACCCCTATCATTCACTCCCTACCCGAAGTCTAAAAATGTATTGTCAGCTTGTTTTTGGCTTGATGTAATGTTTGTCTCAACTTTCTTTACTGACATTAATTTAGTCATTCATTCATTTGCATATCAAATTTATGGTGGTCGTTATGTACAAGATTTTTTAAAAATCGCCATTTTTTCTTGTTAAGTACGGGGTGCACATTACACATGAGTAAATATGGTATATAATAATATTCAAGGTTATTTAATGAGTAGTTCTTGACACCTATTTTCATACCATATAACAACATTTTTGCATCCCTAAAATGATTTAAATATTTTATTAGAAATGTGTATTGAATGTTATTTAATAGCTAGAATAACCTTTTATTATCATTTATTATTAAGATTCATTGCAGTTAGTAGAATCTATATTAATGTAGATTATGACAAATATTGTTCTTTCCTTTTACTCTTGTATTTTTTAATTTTTCCCCATATAGGAAATCTTTTTTTAAAATAAATTTAACAAATGTAATTGAAAATAACAATAATAACAAGAACAACAAGGAAAAATTAACTTAGAAATGAATTGAATGCTGCACTTGCAATATAAATTGGACGAAAACTGAAAATGAGGGTTTTGACGGAATAAACCGGTAAAAACACGGTTTTTACCAATGTCGTGTCGAAAACCAGTTTTTGACGTCAAAAACCCAACCCTGATTTATATATAGTTATCAAATACATACAATCATTAAAATAACGTTTAACACACAATAAATAAAAACATGCTACAGACGTATACGTTTCACGAGCACCAGGGCTCGCTTCCTCAGTGTACAAAAGGTAAAAATGTTTAAAATCAGAAAACCCCTCCCAACTGACAGCAAGTCAGAACCCAAATGACTGCAAACATAGTACCGAAATACCAACAAGCCTCGGCAACCAATAGGATCAAACTGGAAATGAGGTGTTATGACATAATAAATCTAACCAGAAAGTTGAGATGCACGGTACACTAGACAGATCATTAACCAAGGAGTTTTTTACTAGGGATGCACCGAATAGTGATTTTGGCCGAATACCGAATATTCGGCCGACAGGTGAACCGAATACCGAATATTCGGCCGACAGGTGAACCGAATACCGAATATTCGGCTAGCCGAATAGTAATTGTTGGGCCGAATACCGAATATTCGGCCAGCCGAATAGTTAACTATTCGGCCGAATACCGAATATTCGGCTTTCCAAATTCTTTTTATATTTTAAAATTTAAAAGGTATTAAAATGTTACTTTTTAAAATAGTTTTAAATAATATTTAATAAAAGAAATTTATATTTTGATAAACAAGAGTTTTTTATAAGAACATTTAGTATTGAAAAAAAATCTGCCTTGACTTATTTAAGAAGCACAATTATGAACTTTAATTAATAAAATTTTCTATGAATCAAAACAAACATTTTAAAATCAAATAATGAAAAAATGGCCGAAGAAAAATTTTACAGTCTGATAATTGTCCTTTTTAAATAACTCAAGGCAAATTTTTTTCAGTATAAAGTACAGATACTTTCAACTTAATTTTGAATAAAGGCATGTTTGGCTCATAGTTCTTTGAAATGGTGGTATGGTCTTTGAAATGGTGGTATGGTAATGGTCTCTTATGAATGGTGGTATTTTCCACCCTTCCCATCATATCATATTTTACAGAAATCAAAGCATGTGAGTTGAAAATATGTTATCTTATTTATTGTTAATATAATAAACGAACACACAAGTTTTGACCTAGAGTGAGATGAAATACAATGTACTTATGACTCAATAAGTTTATTATGATTATGGTTTCATGAACAAAAATTGTCTGCCTTGATAGCTATTACTAATCTCAAAAGTTGTTGTTTTTTCTTTTAAAGGACTTTTATTTGGGGGAAAGCAAGAAACAGATTATTTACTAAACAAAATTTAGAAACTTGTATCTGCACATAATTTATTCCTAAGGAGAATCCTAATAAATCACCATTTTAATCCTTCTCATGTTTAATTTTCTTAAGTTATAATTTACAAACAGCAAATAAATAATGTAAAAACATTCTATTTTATTTAAAAATGATTTTGTTTCTAATTATATTAAATATAAATTAAAAAATTGACAGTTAAAAGTAGAAATAGTGAAAAGTTTGTAAAAGTTTTTATTAAATATTGAATGGCCAAATACTATGGCCGAATACTTTGATATTCGGCCATACCGAATATTCGGCAGGCCGAATAATTTCATATTCGGCCAAGCCGAATATTCAGCTCAACCGAATAGTTTAATATTCAGCCTAACCGAATATTCGGTAACATGGCCGAATACCGAATAGATACCGAATATTCGGTGCATCCCTATTTTTTACTTTATGTATATGGAGTGCTTCAAAAAAGTCTAAGTCAAGAGGAGTAGTGCATTTTTGGATAGTAGTGGCTGAGGTAAAATTAAAATTATGGCCCTCCTCCCAACAATGAGAAGCAATAGAGGAATTCTTCAACTCTTTTCTCTTTACATAACCTATATGTTTCGCGACTCTTTTTCTGAATTTACGTTTCTGAGTTACTGACATTGTATATTGTAAATACCCCAATAATCCAAAGGAGAAAATTGATCTTTTAATTGAGAAAAAGTTAATTTATTGACTGGTTTGAATACTACTTTGGAATCATAATGTTTCAAAATATTTGCAACTTTAAAACTAATGCTTTGATGAAACGGTAAAATAATTAAACTAGAATAAGAAACTGGTGTAACAGAAGAATCAGGATCATCAAGATGTTTATTAAAATTATGAGAAATTAATTTGTTGATATATGATAAATTGAAGCCACGATCGAAAGCAACTGATCTAATATAATTTAACTCATCACTAAGAGAATTGTTGTCTGAACAAATTAAGTGAGCTCTATTAATTAAATAAAGAAAAGCAGAAGCTTTTTGAGAAGGGAGGTGACATGAATTAAAATGGGGGGGGGAGGTGTGACAGCAAAGGGTTTATGGTAAACACGAGTGTCAAATGAGGTTAATTGACGAGTGACTAAAACATCAAGAAAAGGCAATTTATTATTGTTTTCGACTTCATAAGTGAATTGAATGACTGGAGTATAGTGAAATGCTTGATAAAGATAGAAGTAGACAATTTTTAAGTTGAAAAATTATTTTAAGCGGTATCCAAAGTTAAGATTGGTCAAAATAGTTACATTAAAAAAGTTTTATAGGATCAAAAACTAGGGTCACCCGGGGTAAAATGGGTATAAAAATCAGCTTTTTTAATTTTAATGTTTCACGGCAGAAATATTATGAAATAAATTCATGTTTTTGTTCAATAATTTTGACATTGTGTATCTTAGGTCTAAATTAAACATAACTTGTGTTTCCTTTCTTTAAAACTTTTTGTGTAAAACACTATACCTATTTTACCCCATGGTTCGGGGTAAAATGGGTATGCACCAGGGTAAAATGAGTATATGCTGGTTAAAGTTGAATAATAAATTAAATATACTTAAATACACTATAATTAATGTGTAAACCATTTAAAAGTTTTGTACTTTCATCCTCTGAATCATGTGTAAACTTGGAAGGTGAGGGGAAGGGACTTCAAAAACTCCCCACTTTATTTTGCTTACATTTTTTTCTTGACATATAAAAACACTGTTATGAAACTAATGTAAATAAGATGAGAGTACTGATAAATCCTATCTTCTACCACATCAGTTTACACACATGCTGTGAATCGTGTTTCTCTTTAAAAGTATTTTTTTTTAATTTAATGCAATTCAAAAGCAGATAGATATCAGCATGAATATCTGTAGGGAAAAAATGAGAAATTAAATTACACTGGAAAATCAATGTTAAATCAAAAGCAATTTATGCAGATAGGTATAACATAATAAAAATTTACATGCAAAGTGTATACTGGCAAGGACTATTGCAGCTTGGTTGAGATAGCTTTCTGGCGATTAGGATGCGTTCACATCAGCAACATCGTCTTTCTCAGGAAAGACATAAAATAATCCAGCAGATGACTGTTGCAAACTTCACAGTATTTTCACCTTCATCAGGGATATCAATAAGACCTGTGAATTCTTGAACAGACTTCTTTACATTAAATTTTACAGGGACTCAATCGCCAATCACTGGATTCATTGCAGTGAAAACCTTTGGTTTAACTTCTATTTTATGGGTTGCTTCGATTCTTTTAACTGTTTGTACTGTTTTGTGTTCCTAGTCCAAAGACTTGCAGCCACCTGCTCTGTAGTTATAACTTCTCCTACCTTTGCTTGTACTCTGTTGCGTTTTCTCTGAATTTTTTTATAACCTTGCCAGTATTAGAAAATGTGTTTTAATTTAATTTCACGATATTTTTCTTACCTTGTGTTCCTGTACATTTAATCAATTTGCATGTATTTTAATGTCCCCCGAAATAGCCTAATTTATAATATAAATGATAGATTGATGATAAGTAATACAGGGTGGCTAGTGATTTTCCATTTACAAATTCCCTGACTTTTCCCTGACCTTTTTTCTTAAGTTGGCTAGACCATTAAAATACATTTTACATATAACGCGTCCAAATTCAATACTGTTTTTACTGCAGAAAAAAAAAAATACCATGAATAAAATAACACAACAAATGATCCGCACAATAATATCCTCCTTAGAAAAAAGTATACCTGGAATATTAATTCTCTAGAAATTAATGTACTGTAAAACCAAACATAAAATTTAATCTTTTAAATAATCGTAAAATAATGTGCAGATAGTTTCTTATTAACAAATACTCAATAAAATCTGAAATGGATTAAAAAATTTAAGATAATACTTACATATACAAACAGCATATCTCAAAAATCTTCTTTCTAGACACACCTTTATTCACATGACAAATTATACATTCTAATATTAAACTAGTTAAAATAAAAATACAAAAAAATGCAGTTTCTCATAATATATATACACTATATACAATTTTAATATTTTTTTCTTAAATCTTAGAAAGCATCTTAATCTCCTCATTCAGGAGATTTGCCTGAATCTGAGCCTCTTCTAATATTTTTGCCTTTTTTCGTTCTAGTTCCTTAACATTCATTTCGGCAAGCCTTTTATTTTTTAGTCGAAGGCACTTTTCTTCATGTTTTTTCTTTTGTTTTGATGCTTCCAAATATAAAGAATAGGAATTCCTGGCAGCATGTATCAGAGGTTTTTCTATTTTCAAATTGTATATTCCACCAATGGACAAAATTGTATCATACACAATTCGCCTAGCCACCAACAATTCTTCTCTCATATTTTCAACTATGCATTCAGAATTTATCGAAAATCCTCTTTCTAAATTTGCATTGCCATGGGACATAATGCAAACAAGTTTAATCACATTTGACAAATGTGCACATGAATCGCTTTCTGTTATTAATTGCATCCAAAAATTGTCAATTCGTGTTTGTCTATTGTAATTTTTTAACAGTGGAATAACATTAGGTTTGTCACACAAATTATTAAATTCTCGCATGACTCTGTCAACAGTAGAGCTAGGGATCCAATTATTATCCAACAATATAGTTAATAAAGATTCCATCCTAATTTTTCTTATTTTTGGATTTGCTGCAACATTTGGGTCAATGCACGAGACAGCCTTTGTCAGTCGTAGATGAATCGGGGATTTTTCCAACATTTTGTTCACAAATTTTATCAATGCTTTTTTGCAGCTTACTCTAAAGTTCAATATATCTGAATCTTTTATTTCTCCAATCTTTTTGTTTGCTTTTGATATAGCACTTTTTGTAGCAATACCTATATTTATTTCCCCAGCAGAAAGAATATTTTTTTCGGGAATTTTTAGATCCTTCAGTGATCTGATTTCCTCAATCACTCCAGGCTTCACAAATCTACTGATTTGTGTCATAAGTAACGCACGTAGTTCTTCATATAAAAATGGCACTAATGGCTCATCGCTCTGAAATTTTTCTAAGAAGAGCTCAATATCAGAAGCTAGACCCTTGAAAAATTCAAGCTTTGCAGGAAGCAGTGGGTCAGAAACAGCTTTTGACACTATTTCATAACTTTGAGATGTAATAGTTTTAGTTTTTTCAACTTCATCAACAAATAAAATTAAATTGGGAATAAGGTAAATAGCCCTCTGAGCAACATTAGCATTTTGCAACCACCGCACAGCACAGAACTTTTTTGGAAAAACAGAGGATTTGGTGACACTTGTAAAAAGGGCTCTGCGCGCAGGACTATCCTTGAACAAATTGTATAATGCCCTTAGAAAAGGCACAATTTGCCATCCTGTTTCTTGCATAGAAGATTTGAATGCACAGTGCCTAAAACAGAAATAGAAAAAGTTTGATGTAGTAAAAATGACACTATCATATCCACCAAATCATATACACTGAGTTGAATCAACCTGTTTATGCGGAAACTACAAATTTTTTATGCCTTTCAAAAAACTAGTAACCAATTTATTTTTTGCTTCTGAAAAATTCACATGCTCTACTATGTTTCAAAGAGTAAGAATAAACTTGGAAAGTTTTCTTTTAATTACAAATCTAACCATATTACTTTCTAATTTATTTAAAAGATTTTATGAAAACATTAAATTATTATTTTTTTCCTTTTCAATAATTGTAAGTTACAGAGTTTTAGTAGAAATTTAAAAACACAATCATTGCTACTCAGCATCAAACCTAAAAATATGGCAAATTTTATTTCGTTTTAATTAATAAATTCTAATAAAATAAGTTTATGAATATTTTCAATCATGCAGTATAATATGGAAAAAGAATGAATATTATAAACATCAGTTTAACCCTTCACTGCATGTTTTTTTCTATTTTTATTTAAAATCTATATATTGGTCTATTAATGGGGGGGAGGGGGGGAACAGCAAAAATTGATATTTTATGGCGTGCACACTATGTACACAATTAGGATTTTTAAGTATTGTATTGCTATATTTTGCTATTAAATGGGCTTAGATTAATTAAATTTGGCTTAGATGCCGTATCTTCCCGCGAGTCACCATTTTGTTTCCTTGTTATTTCTCATGCATTACCTGCTTAACATGTTGCAACCTTCCTAATATTAATATTTAAGTATTCAGTAAAAGTAATATAAGTAAAATTTGCCTTAATTGCTTCATCTTTTTTTTTTTTCTTCCGAAGAACGAATTCTATATTTTTTTTTAATATGTAACCATTTGAAATGGACAAAAGAAGTGTTATTCCATTCTTTGAATTGTTCTTTATCCGTTACAACAAACATCTTTGCCACATAATGAAAATTAGTGTTTTTAGGTATGCGCTAGATGTGGCATACCATGCAGTAAAGGGTTAATTCCAGAAAAAAATCAGAAAGTTAGTCCAAGATGGAAATAGAGCAGCGATAGTTCCGCATTACACTGCATTTGTCGGAAGATTACAATCGAAAACAACATAACTAAAAATATTGAATAAAATGATTTCTTTTTGAAACAAAATTTTAACTATCGTAAAATCCGGCATTTAACGTGCAATACTTTAATACCAAAAATATGATCGAAATTAACAGGTGCGCATCCTATGGCGAATATACCTAAAATTTATTCTTACGATTCTTAAATTGTACGTGTGCATTAATATGCCAGATTTTACGGTTGTTAATAAATGTCTTTTACATTTATTTAGTTCTTTAATCAGGAATGTTAGAAATAAAATATTGTAAAATAGTACTTACAGTGTATGGAGTCCACAGCTACCTAAATCCAAAAGTTTCTTTTCTTCTAAGTCTGTATTTAAATCAGCTTTTAAATCTCTCAAAAACTTCAGATTGACATTAGGGCCATCCATCGATATCTGTAGAATTTATTTTAAATCAATAGCTTTTACTCCATCTTTGAACGCTTCCAGAAGATCAAGTGCTGTTGCGCGACTTAAGAAAACCGAATTCAGATATCGCGTGCTCACTTGTTGTTTTTCTTCATCCCAAAAACGAACATTAATATCCATTTGTTGCTTCTGAGCCACTTTATTGAGAGATTCGTCAAATCCAACTACCAAGAACTCACATTTTTTTAACTTTTCTGACAGTTCTTTTTGAAAAAAAGGTGCAATTCCATACGCTAACAGGTATCCCACTTTGTCACGCTGCAGTTGCATTTTTTGTGTGATATTACTATCCGGGAAAATAGTTTTAAATAATAACGCATCCCGACCAGCAGTCCGTAATGATGTGTGCGTCATAACAGTTTCAATTGTCCAGAATATTTCAGCCTTTGTCACGGAATCATTTATTAGGAATGATTTCATTCCACTAGCCTTTTTTTCTAAACAAGTAGGCTGATTTACTGAAATGCTAGAACATGCGGCAGTCGTTAGATCTTTATCGATTGTGCTCAATTTATTTTCAATGACTGCAGCACCGTCAACAGAAGATGAATGTTCCGATTTTTTTAAACCTGAAAATGGCGCCGTTTTTTTACTCACGATCTTAGCTTCAACTTTTTTTTGGTGCTTTTCTCCCTCCATGTGACTTGAAATAGCACGACGGCCCATATTACTCAGTTCAATAGTTTTATAGCAAAGTTTGCATTTAGCAACCTTATTATTTCCCGGCACTTCTTCAAGCCATAAAATAAAAGCAGGATCCGACAGCCAATTATCTTGAAAAAATGTCTGTTTAGACATATCGCAATATTTTTTTCACCGATCACAGTTCGAGCACGCTGTTCTGTCTCCACTCTACATCAAAATATCTACTATGGATACGGAAAAAAAAAAAAAAATGGCAAGCAACACAAAGAAACTGGTTTAGCCAATCGGAGGACTAAGCGATGATCAGGTGTCTTTCAGGTCTCTGTGGGTAGGAGTTGCTATGACAACGGCGTGTGGCAGGGAAAAATAGTAGCAAAGGGGCTTCGCGTTTCGTTTGAAAGTATCCGGTTTGCACCATAGGGTACGTTTTACGGAAATCGAACGGAAAACGTATTTACCTATCGGGGTTTTTTTATATCATTTGAAAAAATATATTTGAATTTTCATCCGAATTCTGATTTTTTCAGATTCAAATTTTTTTTCATTTAAAAAAAATTCCCTGACAATAAACACAGAATCAGCAAATTCCCTGACATTTCCCTGACTTTTCCAGACATACAAAATTCCCTGACTTTTCCCGGTTCTCCCGGTTTTCCCGGTCGCTCGCCACCCTGTAATAGCCTAATTTCATATAACAAAGCATAATTTCAGTTTAAAACATAGGATCAATAACAATTTGCCCTCAAAAGGTCTTTCAACTTTGATCAATCTTCATACATTCATATCTTGATCTATACCCATTTTACCCCATATGACAAAAAACGCTATAAAATTTTTGTGAGTAAATAAATTTATTTAATTTTACAGTTTTCAGTTATAAGAATCCTTCTTCTGTAAATATCAAACAGTTTATTCCTAAAATTTTTCCTGTAAATTTTTCTGGAAAGAAGTTTTTCAACCACTAAAAACACTTTGTTCTATCTTCTGAAAAACAAAATGGTTGCCAAGCCCATTATATGTGTCGCCAGTTTGTTTTTATAAGGTTTAAGTATTGCCAGATATGTAAGCACTTTGATCATAATTTTAATTGTTTAAAAAAATTTGTCTGGTAAAATAATAAAATAAATAAATAAAATATACCCATTTTACCCCGGGTGACTATATGCATAATAATTAATCATCTTTCATATACACATACTTAATGAATTTGTGATATGTGTGTCGTGTGAGGGATGGAAAGGGAATAGTGGTGAACGTACAACATAGAAAGGTGACCCCCTCCCCCTTCAAGTATTATAAAACATCATAAAACTTAAAACTACAGGGATGGGCACGGGCCTAGTCCCATACCCGGACCAACAGAATGTAAGAGAATCTTCAAAAGGGCTGTGCCAGAAAAAAAAAAAAATAAATAAATAAATAAATAAATAAAAATAATGAACTGATGAAAGAAATTTAGCGGCCTGCTAACCCAATATAAAGATTCGGCAAAACAGTAAATATAAAATATTTCCAATTAATATGGCTTTTGCAAGATCAAGTATAAATGTGTGTGTCTAGTCGATGCTAGCATGACAACATCAATAGAAATGTAACTTTTCAGTGTAAAGATCTGCATCAGACAGTTACATGGTGTTTGAACCAGGTTTAATATGTTTTCAGTAGACTTGTGCCAGACCGAGATCAGACTTGCATTTATTTTCTACATAGTTGAGCTGGACAGGAACTGGACTTAATTGTTCTCAAAAAAAGTATAGGGCAGGCAATATGTTTTGAATTATTAATAGTGGTTGTGAACTTCTGCTAACATTTTTTTTAATATAAGTTACAGTGGTTCTTAAATTTACTACTCAACAACCTAAAACTTTGACACATTTTCTGACTAATTTTTAACTATAGAAGCTGATTATTGAAGGAATTTGGAATCAAATAGCATTTTCTAATTTTGATAACTAAATTAGTTGTTGAGATATAAGAGATTCATGTCACACAGCTACAGGTTTTTCTCCTTTCCTATGCTGTTGTTTCTGAAAATTTGTTTGAATTGGTAAATTTGACAGTATTTTCTCAAAGATATATTGCTTTTATCAAAAAATTTATAACACCAATCAATTACATAGCTTCCGAATAAGAATATCTATCAAACTTATGTGTTTTTTGAAAGGAAATAAATTCAGAAATGTATCACAAAGTAGCTGCATTGAGTTTGTGAAAATCTTTTTTTATATGACAGAGAATTGTTTTTATTAAACTACTTTTTATTATACAGCTTCAAAAATTATGATGTTTTTAACCCTCATTTTTTTTCTTCTATTCTAAACTGCATTCATTTTTGTACTGAATTCTTAGGTGAAACCTTTAAAAATCTAAAGTAATCGTCGTTGCTGTTTCAGGTGATAAAACTGATTGATCTGACCTTGAAATAAAATGTAATGTTTATATTAATGGCTCTTAATTAATATTTATGAGTAAAATAATGGTTACAAATTACTTAATAAAGATTTGTTTTTATAATAATTTTGAAATCTTGATGATGACTTATTAGTAACTTAATGTCTTTGAGATTTCTTGATAAGTTTTATGTATATTTTGGGATCGTCCTCAAAGCAGAATAGGCTTAAAAGTGCAACGTACATCACAAAACAACAAGTTTCTCTGAAGAAGATCAAGGAATCAGTTAAGAAATTCACCATTCAATTGAAGGAAAACTAGATAAATTCACAAAAGTCCAGAATTTTTCAAAAAATTAAGGCAGACAGTTTGAAAAATTTAAAACAAATCATATTTGAAAATATACTACAAATTTCAACAAATGGTCACAAAAAAAAAAAAAAAAAAAAAATCAATTGCACGAAGGATAGCTGACAATTTTGTCAGAGGATCACAAAAGGAAAAAAAAAAAAGAAATTTTGTTAAAGGATTAAAAAAACCTAGTACTTTCAAAAATTTTAAAAAGACAATTTTTTTCAAAAGATTGCAAAAAATGGCAAATTTAGCCAAAAGATAGTAAAGAAACTGCAAATTTCATCAAAGAATCATGAAAAAATAGTAAATTCAGTCAAAGAATTGTGAAGAAGCAGCAAATTCCATTAAGGGATCACGATAAAATGACAAATTTCATGAAAAGATTGCAAACACAGAAAATTTCATCAAAAGATAGCGAAAAAATAAAAAAATTTCATCAATAGATTGCATTTAAAAGATTCAAATTTTGCCAAAAAATCTTGATAAAAACAGCAAACTTTGTCAAAAGATCACTTAACAACCGAATATTTCATCAAGAAATCATATAAAAATTGCAAATTTCATCAAAGAAGTGCAAAAAACATAATTAGTGCAAGGAATAGATTCCATCCTCCTCTGTTGTAATCATTCAGAAAATCTACTGTTAATTTCAGAATTCTTTTTTATAACTCAGAAGAAAGACATCACTGAATAGCGAGGGGGAAAAAAATCTCAAAATTCTTTAATCATTCATTTAAAAAGTTTGTGAAATCATCAATTGGTCATGAGAAAAACTTGTGCAATTCCTGCAGTACACTTTTGATCAGCTAAATTTCGTTGCAAAACATTGCAAAGCATTCTGCTTTGGGGAAAAAGGGGGAGGGGAAGGGGTAATTAAAACTGATTTATAATTGCTTGATGTCATTTTAAAAAATATAGCTATTTATAATAATTTATAGCTAATTTAATGTCTCTTGTGATATTGCAATTAAAGTAAATGCAGATTTTGTAACTAGGACATTGTAAATATATATATATATATATATATATATATATATATTTTTTTTTTTTTTTTTTTTTTTTTGTTAATTTATATACATATATTTTAAAGTCCTGAAACCAAACAGTGAACATCTAAATTTTTGGATTTGTCACTACAGAATATATATGTGTTTTATGATATTGGAATAAAAGTAACGGCAGATTTTGTAATCAGGATATTGTAAATATATTGATTCTATTTATTTCTCTCCCTTCATTGAAGTTGTGAAAATTTTTGGATTAATTTCTAACAGTTGCTATTATATATTTTCTGTCTTGTGAAACATATCGCAATTTAAAAATATACTGTTTTACTAGTATACTGTACTATATCCTCTGTTTCATTTCTAAACTGCATTTTTTTAATTAATCCTATTTGAACATTGAAACTTCTAAGAACCTAAGCAGTCATTAATGTTGTTATTGTGTATTTTCTATCTTGGGAACACATTATGCAGACCTCTACTTAGAACTTATATAATATGAAAACTAAAAAACATAAACATAGAAAAAAAAAATAAAAATAAAAATAAAATAAATAAAAAGAAAATGACAGTTTGCATAAATCAAAAGCACTAATAATAATAATAATAAAAAAAAAACCATGAGAACTGAATTATATTTTGAACTTACAGTATCTCCAGCTAGGCTTCCTACCAAGAACTTCAATTTATGGCTATTAGTAGCAAGTCTATCACTAGTATCAATACCAATTCTTCGACAAACACTCTAGAATTTATACAAAAATCATATCAACAAATTTATTTTTAGACTTTGAACAAATTAATACAATCTTTAAATACTAATTACTTACAGCAATTAATCTTCTTAATTTGGTATCAAAATCAGTTGAATTATCAATAACATCAATATAAGGATGACCAACCCATGCCTAAATAAGAAAACATAAAAATATACAAGCCTTAATCAGGGATGATTTAGACAAAGTAAAAAACCTGAATACTAATTCAAATTCCAATACCAATTTATATCATAACAGATATTGTTAACTGCATGAAAATTAACATAAAAAAGCATAATTAAACTTATGTTAAGAGGTGGAAAATTAAAATATTTCTATTAACTCCTACCCACCAGACAAAAAGGCAAAACTGTAATGTTTTTTCTCTGTAATTTATTTAAAATGATAAAAAATATATGGTTTTTTTAAACATGATTTTTTTTTTTTTTTTTTTTTTTTTTTTTTGGTATAGGCATATATGTTTTAAGAGCATTAATTGAAATTTAATTTTTCAAAACTGAGTTTTATCAATAAAATTATATTAGTTTAAATAATGCTGCTATTGCACTAAAATAAACAACTTAGTGAATGGATATATCAGTTCGTGGCAGAGAGAAAGTTAAATGAACAGTAAAAATTATCTTCTTAAACATGGAAAGTTAAAATTCTTTAATTGGTAAAGAAATTTATTCTAAATGTACTTGAAACAAGTACAAATAAATGTTATGGTCTATTACTAGATTTATTGCAAATTATATATATGTATTTTACATCTAGCTAATTAATAACAATAAAAAAAAAATTTCAAACACTTCAGAATAAGTTTTACTTTTCAATGACTAAATATCAACAATGGAAGGAAATAATTCTAATTTTAAGTGTTTTCATGTTTTAACCCATCAGCACATGCATTTACATTTGTAACGTTAGTACATGTGTGGGATAAATCTTAACTCATTTTGACTTCCATTATATTTTTGGCTAAATACAGTTTAAAAAAAAGAAAAATCATGTAGTTAAAATATACTGTATTTTAAAATGCATCAGTACTTTTTTTTAGGAAAAAATCAGTCTTTTCACATATTTATTTTCAGATTTTGAAGAAGTTTCTGCAAAAATCACCCCCCCTCCCCCTACAAAATATGCAAATGATCTATTTAATTTACCTTTTAAAACATGAATTATTTCACTACATGGATATCAATTAAATTTTTAAAAATTATCAATATACACAAGTAGCTCATAACATACTCTTTCATTTAAATTATTTTAATATGCGTTATCCCATAAAAAATAAACATATGGAAATGATATGAAACGCCCTGTAAACATGGATGATTTTTTTTTAAATCCCAAGAACTATGTTTTTCTCTTCTCTGTTCAAAGAAAAGGCATTTCTTTACCCACCCCTTCTTGACCTTGATAAGTACAAGGCAAATCAAGCGTGTCTTAAAAAAAAAATTAAGCCTTTTTTTTTTCAAGGAAAAATGTGATTGGCATATAGATTTTATCCCAGCAGGTGTGCTGACGGGACAAAATAAAACAATACTGTTTTGTTTTGATTTGAGCAGACAAAATATCTTATTACTAAATTTTCTAGGCATTGGCCAAGCTGGGCTCGGGCCTTACTTTTTCACCAGAAGGATCAGGTCAAGTAAAGGCCTAACTTATTTTTTCCGTACAAAGATGGAACTCATCACTCTTCTTAACCTTCATGAACCAAAATATTCAGCCCCAGTTGAATCATTTCATATAATAATCGTTTTTTAAATCTGGGTGAGTCTATTCTGCTAAACCTTGTCTGGGGAACTACAATCCGAGCAATACAAAATTCCAAATTCCACTAATAATACTCATTGAAATTAAAATTAATCATTGCACTGCTCGAAGGAAAATTCCCCAAGGAAAATCTGACCGTAAAGAATAGTGGCCGTAGCTAAGCGTTGTAAAAATCTTTTATAGTGGGAAGTAAATCTTAAAATTGTAAATTTGAATAATGATTAAATTTCAATCATAAAAAAATATATAGAAGGATTAGGCGCTAAAAGAATATGTAAAAAGGATCACTCACCCACTTGATGATACAGAAAAGGAAACCATAAGGTTACAGAACATGTTGGTTTTTATTATTTTATATATAGGGTGATTTCACAGTATTACGCACGGTGCAGACATGACATTTGCAAGTTTCGACTAATCATAACTAAACTAAAAAAAATAATTAAATGAATGGTTTTATTTTTTATGAAATCAGTATAAATTACTCTTTTTAAAAAGTAGCATATTTAAGAATTTAAATGAATTTAAACTTATTTAAAAAAATAAAAATGGAGTGTTGCAGACATGATGCAGAGAAACCTTATTTTTGAATATGTTTTAAATATATTCAAAATTCTCTGAATTTTATGAAATAAATTAAAACTTCTTTTATGCTAAGTTTTCAGTGTATATTTTTGTACAGGAAAACAAAAGATTTAAAAAAATAATAAAATTATTTTGTAGAAATTTACCCAATTAAAAATAATCCGTGTGTTGCGGACATGACGTTGCAGACATGACAGAAAGTTTACCATTTAGTTTTATGTTTACAATAACCTCATTGTTAGGTATATAGCATTAATACATTATATTTCTGCATAAATAGTTTAAATATTAAATAAATTGAGGCTGTTGACACACTTTTAATTTAAAATTAAAATTTTATTAAAAAAAAAAAAGATATTTAAGTATTTTCAAAGTAAACAACACATTTTTAAACTTAGGTTTAATAAAAAATAGATATTCAAGTATTTTCAACAAACATAAGTAGCACATATACAAATATATTACAATTTATTAATTAAATTATTTATTTTTAATGCAATTTTTGAATCGTAGGAAAAGAAACGTGCAGAATGATCAGGTGTTGGATCACATGGCAAAGTAGATAAGTAGGTATCAACAGAAATTGTTTCAAACTGTGGCTTTTCCAAGTATTTAAATTTATTTTCTGCTACAGGCTTGAAATGGTGTTTAAGTGTCATGTTTTTGTTATTCATTGACATTACTTGGCCAGGCCACCAGTGGTCATCAAAAAGTACAGCTATCCATTGGCCTTCTTCAAAAACCTTTTCAGAAGTTGATGTCGAAGCCAGATTAACTGCTGTAGTAGCATGGTTTGGTGTTACTTTGGAAAATATTGAAGCCTGATGCATGATTTGGGGACTTGAAAATGGAGAATTTAAGGAAAATTCAACAGAGGGTGATGATGTAGGGCGAATGAAATGGAGCGATCGAGTATTGGGTATGGATTTGCACAAGCTATACCGCTCTTTTAACCTTATTGTCTCTCTTTCAACAATATTTTTGCTTATGAACATTATTTTGATCGTACCATCAGAAATTTTGCTAGCTACATTAAAAAAAGATTTTGCATTGACAACGACCTCTTTTCCTAGCAGAACAGCTCTCCAAACTTTATTTTTTACAGATCCTCCTATGCCATCAACAGCACCTTTTCCATGTGCTGTTTCAAAGAATGACCAGTCAGCTTCTACTTTTAGTTCCTCTTTATGAAAAATTAAATTAGCAAACATAAATCTGTTTTTAAACTGGCTAGCAGCACCATCTGACCAGTAGTGAACTTTTTTTATTGTGCTTATCCTTTGTTTTAATTGTGATAAAATTTCTTCATTGAAAACTTTTACCGAATCTTTACTATGTGATAAGTCATCAGAGATAATTGCATAAGACTGATGATTTAAAGAATTCTTTTCCTTAAAATAGGCAACACAAGTGTATACAGTTACACTATCAGATGCCCAATGAGCACTCATAATCTCTCGATCATGCTTTATTGCATAATTTTCCGCAATATCGATATGCATTATGATTTCATTATCTGGAAGATTTTCCTTTAAATATCGGAATTCAAAGTGCTGTTTCGATACATTGTAAATATGCCTTGTAAATGTTTGTAATTGAGATCCAATTTCTTCCTTAGCAGTACCCAAATCAGTAACAATTTCTCTTTTAACAGTGAAACCAAGTTCATTCTGTTGCCACTGATAATATTTGACTATGTAGTCTAATTTATCCTCTGATATTTTGCCATCTAAATATTTTTCGACACCACACACACTACAGGCTCTATCTATACAGCTGATATGGTCATCATCAAAAGCACAAACACTTTCTTTAGCAATTATTTCTGGATTTTTTGGAAGATCAGGGCAGAGAGCTCCTATTCCTGAAAGAATCATACTGATGTTTTCGTGATATATACACATACAGACTTCCTGATCTTTTTTTCCAAATGGAAGAACATACTTAGGACGAAGCTCATGAAACTTGGTCATTCCAATGTTTAAATCGGGATTTTCACTTAAAAAGAGCTTGTGCGATTCTCCAATGCTCATCACTAGGTAACGTTTTTGGTGTATTTCTCTCCCTGTAGGTGTTTTTACGGATATTACTTCTTTTTTTCCTGGACACATGCGGCTAATATCATCTCTAACAAAAAATTGCTTTACTTTTGTTTCAGTTTCTTCTGACAATTTATCACTCCTTAATCTTCGACTACTATTAGAATCCAATTTAAAAATTTGTTCTTGTTGTCTTTTCTTTTGAAATGAACTTTCAATTATTTGCTTTCTTTTCCGGGGAGACATTTTGGATATAACATTTATCAACACATGAAGTTTTTTGTTTGGGGATTTTGGCAGGACATTATTTATTTTCTTTACAGCTTTTCCCAAAGATTGTTTGCTTGAGTAGCCAGGGGAACTCATATTCAGTTTTTCTGCTTCTACCTTTTTCTTCCTGCATTTTCTTTGTGCCTCTTTATTTTTTGTTCTTATGTGCTCCTTTTGCTTTTCAGTGAGGACCTTAGAATGTCTGTACTCTTTCTTTTTCCTGCTTTCTTCAGCTTTTATCGCTTCATATTTCACTGCATCTGCTTTCAACTTCTGTCTTCTAATGCGAGAACGTTCTGTACTTGTTAATGGCATGATGAATTTATGGTGGGAAAATGTATAACAAAATATTTTTTTAATTACTTACAGTAATAAGTATTCAGATTTCATTAACATACACCCCTTAAACTTTCAGCTAAAAAAACCATGTAGACAGGAAGAACATATGCAAATAAACATGTGTCATGCACCAAATAATTTTGCAAAATGATCATAATGTTCCCATTTAATAACAACATAATTTAAAGCATGTTTAAGTGTTGCCATAATAACTAATAAAATTGTGTTTTGTTTGATAAATATTAATAAATCATTTATAAGATGTCTTATAACTGTCATTTAATATTTCCCCCTCCCTCCCAAAAAAAAATCTTTTGCTATTTAACATTTGCATATTTTTTAAATTATATTATTGTTAAATGGCAACAAGTTGATTGTTTTGAAAGTACTTAGTTTACAGCACATGTTATTCCTATTAAATTGAACTTTTTCTTGGAAGTTTGCAAAACATAGTATATTTTTTGTCATGTCTGCAACGTTGTGGACATGACCAATTTAAATTTTAAAAAATATATATTAAATAATAAAAATGATAACCTTTTTTCAATCATAGTGTTATAACATAGTAAATAAGCAGAGGAAATAACATTTTAAAGAAAATAAACAAATTAATAACAATAATGCAATAAAAATTTGAAAATTTTTGTCTGAAACACAAAATATTCTTATAAAACCTTTCATTATAATAATATAAAATGTAAATATGCTGAGATTTTACTCACTAATTTTCCCATTACAATGCATAATTTAATATATCATATATAATTATAAAATAATAAGTCTTTTAAATGGCAAGAAATTTTTTTTATTGTTTGTCACGTCCGCAACTTTGAAACACTGTTTTTTTCATATATTGTAAAATTTAAAAAATTTGTCTCATTATTTTTTAAAATTAATTAAATATTCATAAACTACATTAAATTACCTTTAATTTGATATATAATAACACTGAATATCACGAAATTTTTTTTAAAGCATATCAGGCTACAAATACTGTGAAATCACCCTATACTCAATAATATCATGAGGATATGGCCATACCTAAATTCATTGTAATACAAAATAAATTTAACCTGAATCACCATGGAAACATCCTCAGATAAATTATTCTTGATGACATGTTGATAACACCTTTATCGTCAATTAGTTTAGTACACAAAAATTAAATCAGTCTCTTGATTAAGACTATGTTTATTATCGAGTTCCAATTAAGTTTTCAACTTCTATGACCTCTATGGTGAGGAATGTAGTCGGATGACTCTCTGATTTTACGGAAGATGAAAACATTACCACTGCTCTGGTACCCAGACAATGAATTACACACAGGAGTTCAAGGGCAGCAGATCAGAAAAACACCAAGGAAGACATATGATGGTTCTTTGTTATTGTGGTAAAGGCAGATAATTGCCCGACTGATCCGGAATTCATTAAACAGAAATAATTACACAGAATTATTAGGAAAAATCAAATCCATTCAAGCTGATGCACAATAACTCCTCATGGTTCCTCCTCCAAAACAGGGAGATTTAACCAAAATATACCAATGTTGGAATTTTCTGGAACAATCTTGAATAAATCATGACTCATTTGGTTCACAAGAAGGCCACTAGTATGACATCATGAAGTTGTTTTAGAAGGTGGAAGAGGTTGAAAAAATGGTTGACTTGAAAAAAGAAAAAAAAAAAAAAAAAAAAAAAAATGCTTGCATGCACTATTTGAATCACGTAACTAAGAGGAAATTTTATAAGATAATAACTTAGAAATTCTGCCAAATGACTGAAAATTACAGTAAAGTGCTTTAAATTTAAGATGGGATCAAATTAGAATAATTTTAAGAAGAAATAATTAGCATTAAAATAATTTTAAAAATATTATTTTTGGGAGTTCGTTACATTAAGTAAACTATTAGAAATGATCATTACGAAATAATTTAATTTGATGGTTTCAAAACGATGTTTATATTAATTAAATGATAAGTAAACATTAGCTTTATTGAATTTATTGTATGTATTAATACAGGGTTGCTACTCATGTGGGGGAATAAAATTCCCTGACTTTTCGAGGTGTACTTCAAGAATATTTTAGTCTATCAGAGTAGTGCATAGTGGACATGCAGAAGTTTTTAAAAAATGTCATATTACTCAAAAAAGAATAAAATTTCTTGAATACAGTTGCGAATCATCTTTGAACGAAAGCTCTTTATCTCAGTTCCCCTCCCAAATCAATAACAATCTTGCTTTGAGGTTTACTATTGGAATTGCTCTCTTTAATAATTTATGATTGCAAACTTTCAAATAAAGTTTCCTACAAATTGTACAAACTTCCTACAAAGTATTTGTGCACTAAATTCACAAACATACATTTTGTTAACTATATCCCAAAATCATTGTCTAGCAAAGATTTATTTTCAATAAAAGTCAAGAGGGAAGGGGAAACAGTGAAGAGATGGAGGCTTGTGATAATTATTTGTTGTTATATGAAAATAACTGCTGGAAAAAGTTTTAAAATCTGTAATAATGAGTATTAAAAATATAAAATGTGAAGGATAAAAGAGGAAATATTTGAAATAAAAAAAGGGTTTTCTTCTATTTTTAAATATGCAGTTTGCCAAATCATGGAAGATTTTCACTTCTGCCTCACAGCGATCAAACTCTCTTAGAGATCACAATGAAACTTTATCAAATTCCCTGACTTTTCCAGATTTTAGGAAAAAATATTGAAATTCCCTGACTTTTCCCTGATTATCTGGCTAATTTCCCAATTCCCTGACTTTTCCAGGTTCTCCAGATTTTTTAGGTTGCGTAGCAATCCTGTTAATATTAACTACGAATTTATTAAAACAACTGCTATAATTTAGATATTATTTTAAAAATATTTTGGATCATTGAATAACTTAGTATTTACGATTTTAAGATGATAATTAAGTAGTAATTTGTTATTTTTCAAAGAGGATTATTAATTAGATATTATATAAATCGTCCCTAATTAAAACTGAAATGAAATTTCAAAAAAGGGAATTTACATGAAATTTTAATGAATTATCTAATGTTCTGCAATGTTAAGACAATGTCTAACACATTCAAAAATCAGAAAAATTTAGCTTCGGCCAAAAATATTTGCAAATAAGGCATATGCATATAAATTGCCCTTATTCTATAATTAAACACTAAAATTTATTCTTTTTAAAGAATTGCAGATTTCTAGGCTTATTAACATAGAGTTACATGCATGAAAGATGAACCTGCCTATGATGGAATCTTTTTTTGAACTGAAAACTGGAAATTTCTTTTAAACTGTTCATCCCCCTCCCCACAAAAAAAAAAATAAATAAATAAATAAAAATACAATAATATGCGAGAAAAATAAATATATTATACATTTACAATTTTAAAAAAGAAGTTAAAAAAAATTTCTAGTTTTCAGTTTAAAAAAATATTCTATTAGGCAGATTCTTCTTTCATGCATATAACTCTATTTTATGATAACTCTTTTTTATCTAGAAATCTAAGATTCTTTTAAATAAATAAATTTTTTTAAACTTTTTTCTGGGCCAGGCAACTCATTTCATTCTTCCTAGTCTTCAGCAATCAAAATATTCAGCATCAGTTGAATCATTCTGTATGAAAATCATTTTCTCGATGTGGGCAAGTCTATTCAAAAATCATTAAAATTTGGTTTTGTCCAAAAATTTTTGCAAAAAAGGCATATGCTTCTAAATTGCCATTATTCTACAATTAAACATTAATACAGTAGACTCCCTCAAATCCGCACTTCTAAAATCTGCAACTCTCTAAAATCCGCACATATTTTACAGATGTAAACAATGAAACATTCAGATCAGATGTAGGTGCAAAATTTGACTTTTTTAGTTTTATATCAATTTCATATATTTTTTTATTTGTAATTTTTGTTAAGGTTATTCAATTCATGTTTTTTTCATGAAGAAAGAATAATTTATTGCTGAAAAAATAAAGATATTGCTGATATCATTGGTAATCACTATCTTATCAAATATATTTATATATTAATCAAGCTTTTTTAGTTATTAGGTTTAACTAAACCTGAAATAAAGCTTCATTATTTTATGATCTTGATGTAAATTAATAATGTACCTTTATGAGGCAAGGATCATTGAATAATTTAGGAAAAACACATTTCATCTTTATAATGAATATTTAATTGTACATTATAGATTATTAATTTGACCTTTGCTTTTAGTATTTTTATGATTTTAAAAATTATCTAAATTTTTATTATTTTAGTTTATTATTTATTTTAATATTTTAGCTATTGTAAGCATTCATTATGCTTTTGATTTCATTATTAATTACATTCAAATTACTTATTAAGAAATGTAAACAAAGCAATGACCAGAAATCCGCAAAATTCTAAAATCCGCAAAACCTCTGGTCCCAAGCTGTGCAGATTTGAGGGAGTCTACTGTATTTACTCTTTTAAAAGAATCCTAGATTTCTAGGCTTATTAAAATAGAGTTATATGCATAAAAGAAGAATCTGCCTAATAGAATATTTTTTTAAACTGAAAAAATGAATTTTTTTTTAAACTTCTTTTTTAAAATTGTTCATCCATGCAAAATAAATACAATAATATGCAAGAAAAAAAATATTACACATTTACAGCTGCTAAGAAGGGAACTTGACTATAATGTATTTTTTTCTTTTCAATGTAATTCTGTCTTAGAAGATTTTACTTTTACGATACTTACACCATTTTTTAAATTTCTGTATCTCCATTACATAGAATATGAATTAATAATATTGATGATAGCTGAAACAGTTACACACAACAAAGAGGTTCATTAAAAACAAATATCACAGCCTATGGTAATTCTGCATGCATGAAGATTATTAACATGAAAAAAAAAGACTAATATGTTTTTTTTTGGTCAGAGCTATCCCCTAAGAGTAAAAATCAAAGTTCTGTAAAAATTCATTCGAGTTGGGAAAGGTTCAGCTGAAATTCTAACTTTTTTTCTGGGCCGGACTACTCATTTGATTCTTCCTAGTCTTCATAAACCAAAACATTCAGTTCCCATTGAATCATCTTGTATGAAAATCATTTTCTCAATGTAGGAAAGTCTACAAAAATCGGTTAAATTTGGCTTTGTCCAAAAATATTTGCAAAAAAGGTATATGCTTTTAAATCGCCGTTATTCTATAATTAAACATTAAAATTTATTCTTTATAAAGAATTGCAGCTTTCTAGGCTTATTCTAGAGTTACATGCATGAAAGAAGAACCTGCCTATGATGGAATCTTTTTTTTTTAAAACTAAAAACTGGAAATTTCTTTTAAACATCTTTTAAACTGCTCATCCATGCAAAATTAATACAGAAATACGTGAAAAAAAGAAATATATAGATATATATGTTATACAGTTACAGTTGCTAAGAAGGGAACTTGTCTATAATGTATTTTTTTCTTTCCAATCTAATGTGATTTTGTCTTGGAAGATTTTACTTTTACCATATACCATTTTTTAGATTTTCGTGTTTCCATTACATAGAATATAGGTTAATAATATTAATGATAACAAAAATACTTACACACAACAAACAAAGGTTCATTAAAAACAAATATTGCAAATTACGGTACTTCTGCAAAAAAGACTAAGTTTATGACTAGAAATTTTCAGGCTTTTCAGATTAAGAGATTGCAAATTTTTTATTTATCTATTATACATTTTTAATTCAGATTTTTAATGATTGCATTTCTGTGAAGTAATTTATTTTTCCAATGAATAAATTAATGAAGGATCTCTGTTACAGTGATTATTGTCATTTTAGTGATGTGTATGGGCACAATTGAAACTTTCATGTCAGCTTTTCTTTAATTGTTTATTTTTATAAAGCTATTTTTCAAGCTTCATTTTTTAACAAAGTACCTTTCCCCTGTTACACTGATTGCTCAATACAATGCCAAAGGCAGTGAGCTCCAGCCACTGGATACATGTGTATGTTATATTTAAAGTACTTTAAAATATGTTTTATGTAATCTGGCTCCAATCATGGGTGAGTCTGCTAGTACAGCGATTACATCAAAAAATATACCCAATATAATTTTTGATGGTAGGAAGCATGCATAAAATATTACCTCAGCTGCACGAAGATCCCTAACTCTAGCTAATTCAATGCCTTCCGTTCGACAATTGTTATCTTCAATGTTATAAAATTCCTCAGCTCCATCTGCAGCAGTTATCTATGAAAAATAAAGATATTAAGCTTATTACTATTATTGAATGAAATGGTACATTATAAATTCAAATATCACACAAAAAAGTACAACGAATGTTTTAAAACATTTAAATTTCTAGGAATCTAACACTACACCTTATTACATGCAATAATATTCCAAGAATGCTTATCCTCGTAATTTTTTTTTTTAAGATTAAAAGAAACTCTTCTTTTTCAAAGTGCATTTTGTTGTCCCTGAATTCTTATTTTCTGGTTAATTTGAAGTACGGTAATATTTTGGATTCTAATACACTTGATAGATGAGTGTTACATTAAAATTATGTTTGCATAAACACCTCTCTTTACACCTCTCTCCATAGTCATAATGATACTTACTTGCTCATCCCAAAACATCTATACCCATTGTGGAAGTCAAATAAAATCTTGTGTTACAAAGATGCTTATGCATATAAAAGAACAAGTACGAATGATTTAAATCTATTTTAGAACTTTGAACTAAGAAATTAGAAACAGCATAGTTCATAAAATAC